>JAOSBN010000008.1:3208490-3220848 GCA_027563595.1 Erythroxylum suave | reverse complement strand
TTGGGCCTATGAAGGATCACTTTCTTCGCAAGATCTTCAACGCTCTTCACACTTGCCAGAGATGTGTAAGACTGTGACTTCCCTTGATAAAACTTGGAAAGACCTCTCCTGGATATCACGCAACACAAATTGTTAGTCCACATTCTTAACAAGCTCTTGATTCAGTTTATATTAACAGAAAGTAAGAGCCAGAACGCGAGTTACTTTGCAGGGAGTTGGTTCATCAGCTTGGACAAATCATACAGAGGCCCATTTGCATACGTTGAGGATGATGACGAGGAGGAAGATGTTGGAGATGATGCATCTTCAACTAAATCTGATGAACATGAAGATGTAGATGAGGATTCAATCGATGTAGACTCATAAACATCACTCCCACCACCTTCTAATGCGACCCATTTGTTCTCCTGAGATCCTGAAGCACTTATTATCTTCTTACTCACATCCAAGATCAAAAACTCATCACCTGCAGAGACGCTACTCATCTTCACTATTGCAAGAAGAGAAAGTGGAAGAGAAAGAGGAATATAAGGAATAAAATGACCTTTTTTTGAAGAAGTTTGTGTTCTTATTGTAGGAAGCGATACATACGGAATGCAAATTACACATTCTTCTACAGGATGAGGAGCAACGCTTTATAGCAGGAAAGGATAATACAAATTGTCAGGTTTTGTTCAATAAATGTCGCTTTCTCAGCATTTCTTTATCCAGTTATTGGTCACATCATCATTTTCCTTGCCACCTATATTTAATAGGTTTCTCACGTTACTAGAAAGCCAAGAGGATAAGACCTAAAATTTTGAGAGCATCCCAATCTAGCTGAGTCACGTCCTTTGTTATGGGGAAGAGAAACCTAGCCGTCGCTGTCTTCTACCACCCTTTGCCTCATAAAGCAACGACATGTTTTACATGTTCTAATGTTTCTTGGCATTCACACACTCGCAAAAGTGTAGAAGTTTTAGCTAAGATAGAATCTCTATTCTTATTGATAAGCTATGAGAACAATCTTTTGGTGGACGTGGACCATCTTACGCCAATCTTTGCTTGCTTTACCTTAGCAGTAGCATATGGTGTAAATTCCATCTCGTCTCCATGTCAACGCTTCTCATCTAATTGCATGACAAGACAAGAATTCCACTACTTGCTTTTGTGCATATTTCACCTTTTCAGTCTAAATATAAAGAAATCTCTATAATAGGCTGTCTTAGTATTTAAATAATTAATAGAATTTATTAATATATTAAAGAACATGATGACGTTCCTGAAAATCATGAGGATGTTTAGAAAGATTAAGTTGTGTAAGAGGATAAGAAAGTGGAGTACGAAGGAGAAGGGATGATAGGAGCAGATAAGGGTGGTGATGGGCCGTGAAACTGCCACCACATGCTTCGAGTTGTAAGGTAAGGTAGGTCATTTAGCCGTTTCTCAACATTAATTTTTAGATGGTTCTTATCCACTAACCAGCTCACCTTTTCTCTCAGATACCCACCACTCATTTTTTAACGCATAAATTCTGGAATTTTCGTCAGTGTTTCGTTAGTTATCTTGATGGCATTCTCGGTTATTTCGTATTTTGTTAAATCTTATTTATGTTACTTATTTTGATAGCTTTTTAGAAGATCAAATTTTCTATTTTAGCTATCGTATTTATGTTATATTGTATTAAATCTCATCGATATACTTACTCTGGTATAATCCTATTTTATTAAATCTTATCTACATATTTATTTAGGAATCTATATAAATGTATAGGTGAGATTTAATAAAATAAGGTTAGAACAACGTAAATGAACAGAGCAAGTGAAAAAGAAGATTTGATGTGATTCTCAAGATAATTTTTTTTTTGAAAAGTTGAGATTTTGAATTATGAAATTACAAGCCACTTAAAAAATATTTAATGATACTTTAGATTTATTATTTTGAATTTTTTTACTTAAATTCAAATCTTTTATATAATTTATAAATTATGCATCTTTAATAGACTGTTTAATATATATATATTATTATTATATATATACTTAATGATTTTTAATATTTATTCCAAAAATATTTGTTGCAATTACTATTATTATATAGGCTATGACATGAACACTAAATGACTAAAAATCTACAAAATGCGAGTCTAGCTTACGATTCATTATCCTTAGTGTTCAGACCCTTAAACTTAAGTTGTCGAATCGTGCAAGTGTTAGTAAGTTTTGGTTGACACTGGCACTCAAATTGACAAAAAAAGACAAAGATCTATGAGTGAGTGAATAAAATGGGCATTGTTGATGATGGCTTGAGAGTAGGTGGGTGCATTAGCATGCAATAGTGTATAATGACAAAAATCGTCGACGAAATGCAAGATTTAAATGTTATAATAGAAAATTAAAGATATAACAAAGTCATACTAAATTTGAGGGTGCAAGAAGATACTTAATTTCAACACAAAGGTTCAACGGTATGCAAATGTGCCAAGTTTGTTGGACACTGATTCAAATTGTTGTTTACTCAAGTCATGGAGCAGTATGATTGCACTATAGAGTGCTTAGATGGACCATATATAATAATAAATTAAGACGGCTAAATTAAAATGTTCATTAAGACACTTAATTTGGAGGTGTTATGACGTTCTAACAAATGGCAAGAACATGCAAGTAATGGCATAAGAAAGTGGGAGCACTTCTTCTAATAGTAGGAAAGTAGACCGAACAACATGGTAACAAATATGCATCTTTTAAACACTATCACATGTGTAAAGGTAGTAAATAATTCTGCACTAACTTGATGAAATAAGTGGCATTTCTCCCACTAACTTGCTGGATTGCTCGAGAAAGTAGATGGTTTTAACTTACTTGATGCCTAAGATTTTGTAAGTTGATATAAATTAAGGTATCACTTATAGTTCATTTGTGTGGAGTAACTTGGTATATTCAATCATTGATAGAGAGTTGAGGGCTTCGAGAGAAAGTTCTTTGTAAGAATTTCGAGTATAGAGTTCTTTTGGGCGATGTTATTGTAAAGTTTTTTAAGATGGAAAAGATTCAAGCTCCTTTTGTATTGATTATTATGAATAGATTAATCAAAGGTTAGTTTTGTCGTATCTCTTTGTTTTTAGTCATTTGATTGTTTGTCCAAAATATTATGTGATTCAAAGTGTGAGTGAAACACTTAAACATAAGCGGCCTGAGACATTTAAAGATAAACAAAATTGTTGGTAGATAATCACAAACAAAAAGATGAGTTGACCTTTGTGACGTAAGTTTAATTATCATACAAGGACTTTGGTAAATTTGCTCTAATTTTGTTATGCTCGGAAAATTCATGTGATAACTAATATTAGAACGGGTTAAGGAAGAGAACTAGCATTCAAGTTTGATGAGGAGTTTTTTCATTGTCAGTGTACAATGGTTGATGAAAGTAATCATATAGATAAACTTTCTCGATTCTGAGGCGATTATTGGTCCTCTACCGCCAAGGGATGTGGGTGTGGTTTCTTTCTTGAATTATTTGAAGCTTTGGTTATTGAACTTCAAGATACAAAGAGAGGACCTGAGGAACATTTTAAAGTTTGTGACGAGATAAGCTATGACTTACTGGTACTAAAACGTGCTACTTCTAAGCACGAATCGGGGGTTCGATTGGAGATCACTTTGGCGAAGATGCGTGAGCTCCATCTTTTTGATGTCAAGTAGAATGTTAAGTAGATTGAACATTTCTTATGAGATATGTAACAACGGCACTCAAATATTAATCATGACTATATACAAGGTGGACCATGTTGAGTTGTCGTGGAGGATATAGACATTTAATGATATCAATGCAGGTAGATTTCTCATTAACACTTCAGAGAAACTGAATAATTACATATGCAAATGTACCTCCTTTGAACTAGCAACAAGGACAAGAATAAAATTAGGAAACAAAATGGCTCAGAAGAAGGTAATAAAAATATATGTGACGCTTTTTAATGTAAGCTAAAGAAACAAAAATGATACTGTTTATTTCATTTATAAAAGGTCACACTTTACACTTTACTTGAGAATGCTCAAAATAAAATGTGAGTAAGACTTGTGAGTAGGTGAGGCAAAATAGGCATTATCGAGATTAAAAAATAAAACAAACAATTAAGTCATGCTAATTTTAAGATTACGACAAGGCACTTAATTTTGGTGAGGAAATTGAAAGAAAAGTAAATGTTTGAAATTTATTTTATACTCATAATGTTCCAAATTTAGTTCGTAAGAAATATGATTGTATTATAAATGTACTTGGATGGATCATGCATGATGATAACTTAGAATAACTGATCAAGAAGTAAATTAGTGGAAAAAGTAAATAGTTTTAGTTTTTTGATTCCTAAATTCTTATAAGTCTATGTAAAGTCATCACTTGTTATTCATTTTTATGCGTCAGCTTAATTCATTGAACTATTTATAAGAAAAATAACACTTTTGAGAGGAATTTCTTTATGAGAGGTTTGGGCTTATAGTTATTTTGAGCAGTATTCGTGTAAAGTTCTTCAAAAGAAACTTAAGTTTCTTTTGTAACAATTATTTTTAATAGATTAATAAAAAGTTGACTTTATCACGTCTCACTTATTTACCTATTTGATTGTTTGTCCGAAAGACATGTGTGATTGACAGTGTGAGTGAAAAACTTAAACACGAGCTTTGCGACTTATCACTTGTTTGGTTAGCTTTTGGCAGGTGAAAAGGTTATTTTTTGAGCGTAAAATTTATTTTAAAGAAAAAAATAAGTATTTGATTGTAAATTTTAAAAGTATTTTTAAAATAAAAATAGCTTTTTTAAAAGTTAAAATATAATTTTTTCAAAAGCTTAAATTAAAAAAAAACCCTTTATTTTAACTTTTTCAAATAGATATTTTTGCATCACTTACACATGTATCGATTTCTTTAGTTTTGTTCTATTTACAAAAATTCTTCTTCTCTCCAACACACAGTAAAAACAAGACACCCATGGATCAAGTTATTTTTTTTTGTATGTTTTTTCTAGAATTTGTTGAATGCTATTTTTTGTTATTTTTCCTTGTCCTCACTTTTTTGTCTTCCTTCTCAAATACTATTTTAACAAGTCTGTGAATAACACAGACGAAGGTATGCGTTCATTCGTCTGTGTTTAACAAACATAGACCTTCGTCTGCGTTGTCTGTGTTTAATTAAATTGCATGAAGACTTTGACATTATTTAGTAAGTTGCCAATCAGATATTTTTTTTAGTTTATTGGCATAATTCAACTGTTTGACTCTTCAAACAGTTATAAATGTTGTTTGGAGAGCAACTGAAGCACTGACTTTTTGTCTTCAAACAATCAAAAATGAAAACGCTCCTGTAGAGGAGCATTTTTATCGACCAGCTAACTATTTAACCTTTAAAACCTAATTATACCATTTCCTATGTAATAAAAGAGAGAGCAAGTTTACAGCTTTTTTTGCTAATATAAATTGTAGAAATATAAATTTTATTTATTAATAAAATTAATTAACAATTAGTTATAAAATATTTATTATAAATAAAATATGAGTAATTTATAATATTAGTATTATTATGTAATAAATAAAAACTGAATAAATTTTTATTTTATTATCCTATTGATTATTAATTATTAACAAATTTTATTTTATTATCATATTAATTGTTAATAAAATAAAAAACATATATTTATTAATTAATAAAAATAATTAGCTTTACATATTTAAAAATTATTATACTTCTATTAAAAATAATTATATGTAAATTAATACATCAATTAATAACTTTTATTTTGATGCATTCAGCCCCAATACACGACTTCTTGGATATAATTGAACATACTTAGACTAATGGGAAGGGATAAAAATCAAATTTGCAGGGACAAGGTAAATTGGTTTTCCTTGTATTTTTTTAAGTAATGTCTTTAGAAGTCATTTTACACATAAACGCCTAATACTAAATAGTTAATTTTATCAAATATCTTTAATAAATAATTAATACAATCCACTAGTTAAATCAACTGATAAAATAAGTTGTCAACTAAAAGCTGATACAATTAGCTAACAACTAATACAATTAGTCGATTGCCAAGTAAAGCCTTTAACAAAATTGCTCTAATTCTATTGCATTGGAAAAAGTCTCCGTGACACCTAAAACAGTATAAGATGAGAGGCTCAATCTTTTAAGGAATTATGATATGTAAAATACATTTATTAAGTTGATATATCTAATGATTATAACAATATGGTATATTCTCTAATTTTAAAAATAAATAAAAAATCTTTAAAATACGAATGTAAGTTATATTTCTTATACTAAAATAAATAATTTTTTTTGTTTCTTCTCAATTAATAGAATTTAAAATTTTAAAAATAAATTCAGTTTAGAATTAGTGTTAGACTTTAAATTTTTCATTTTTTAAATGTCAAATTAAACTTTAATTTCGTTTTGACTCAAAATAATTCAAAACTGTTAATAAAAATAACATCATTTTAATAACTTAATATAAAAGTATTGTCTTATTGAATGAATGAAACAAATAAAATGGTTCAAATTTGAATTGAAAACAATTTAAGATTGTCAATAAAAATGATATTTTGTAATAAAATTGACATTTTTTTAATTTAAAAAATACTTTGTGACTAATTGTTAGTGATTATTCATAATTAATCTTATCATAAACAACAAAAAATTTAAAATTTAATTTATTTAATAAGGTTGATCATGAGTGGACATATGGTTGAATACTTTATTGCGCGGGGTTTGAGTCAAACGCACAAATCTGCGAGGTGATTTTATTAACAGGGATAGGACAAATTTCGATCCAGCTATTTCATGCCTGTAAGCATGTCAATGGGCCGGACTCAGGTTGCCCTCGATTATGGTGGCTTGCCCACGGCTCGAACTGTCGGCTAGTTGACCGGCCGAAAATGGCCCCTAAGTGCCTGCCAGAATGTTTATGTTCGTATCAAACTAGCCAGTAAAACAACAAAAAACCATGTCCTTACATTCTTAAACTCTAACACTGGTAGTAAAAAAGAATCATCATCTTTCAAAACACGATCACTTGATTTAAATGCAGTTGCAAGGCAGCAAAACTGGGAAAAGGGAACGTTCCTTTGCCTCCTCAAGTTCGGTCATCAGTATTTCCTGAGCTGGGATGTCCTAAGTTAGAAAAGAGATTGCCAACTTTTTCAGTGCTCTCGAGCGCCAAAGGAAATATTTAATAATCTCGTCTATTCTTATCCTGTTGAAAATCTGTATCTTAATCACTTCCAGTTGTTGAAAGACCTGAACTACACGACGGTCCTTCCAATCAACTCCTCCACGGCCACCTCGCTGAAACAAGATAAGTGGATCAACAGAAGAGCTAATCATATGAATAATTTCACGTGTACCATGATTACTTACATCAACATTCACTTCTCCAGTTCTACGACGTGATCTAAGAAAAAGACGCCTTAGATTCGGAAAGCGAATGAGGAAGATAGCAATTGGATAGAACTGGAAATTTTCTGAAGGGCTCACGTAAACAATGACATCTTCTGAATGATTGAATTTTCGAAATGCTAACTCTTCTCGGTCCATGAGAGACTGGAATACAAGAAAGAACACCAGAAAAGAAAGGACCATTATATGTCTCATTAATTGACATTAGAATTAATCCTGTAGAAGCATAGCTTTAGTTTTTTTTTTTCATGTGTTGAGAAGATGCCGCTTTAACAAATTACCTGCAGAAACAACTCGCCGGTGACCAAAAACCTTGCCCTACGTGCTGAACGAAGAACTGCTGCTACTTTTATATCAAGCGAATTCTTGTTCTGGCTCCTGCGGTAAGGATCTTCTTTCCAGTAAAGGAAAGCTGATTCCAGCTTGCTTAAATCTCCCAAGTCAACACGTATGTCGCCGTTTAATGACAGAGTAGAAAGTTGTGTAGCTAAAACAAATAAATGGCTGTCATTGTCGTCGTAACTATTAAGACAAACAACCAACTTCTTTAGTTTCTTAGCGTCAGGAACAAAAATTTGACGAAGAGAACCATCTCCAAAATTTTCAAGGAAAAGCTCTTCCAGAGAATTACTTAAAAACATAAGGCTTTTTATTCCTCTAATGTTCACAAGTTTCAATCGACGTAACCTCGTGCAACTTCCGATCAAACATCCAAATTTTAAAATAGACTCTTCTAATGCTACCGAGTTCAATGACAAAACCTCAATAAAACCAAACCGGGTATAGATGCGCCGATGCAAAGAATCAATTGAGATGCTTTCACGAATTTGTTGCCCCGGCTGAAAATTAATTCTGATATACTGGACACGACGTTTTATAGCTTCTTGTAGCCACTGAACAACGTATTCTAGCTCGTTTCGAGAATTCCCTTCTTTGAAAACCCAAGATACTTCAAAACTTTTCACGTAAAGTGTTCGGCGGAAATAACTTGTCAGAAATTCATGAAATATTTCCCTTTCAATCGGGTGATCTCCTATTTCTTGGGAATTGATGCTCAAGCGACGAACTGATTCGCTCAACCTTTTACAAGTTTTTGACAAGCAACGAAACCGAGCAATCCCTTCTATACCAAGACCCCAGAGAATCTCATGAATGATACCGTCTGGTAAACGAAGGATATTGCCAGGTTCAACTTGACGAGTAGGTGGCTCCAAAGCCGGTAGTCGCGTCGGTGGTGACGGTGGCTCTTCAGCGTCGCTTTCTTGATCAAGAAAGCGAAGGAAAGCAAAGTTGGAGTGCTCCATATTGGGAGCCTTGAAACTATTATCAATTATGCACCGAAATCAAGAAAATAAGACGAGGTCTTAATAGCAAGAATATGTTTTGAAGCTTAAAGAAACAAGAAGCACACCTTTTTCAAGAAGTGAAGAAGATAGGGGAGTGGAAGATTTTGGCTGTAAAAGTTTGGGAGGTGTGCTTCAAGTTGATAGTTCTTGGCTTTGTGTATCATTCAAGGATTTACAATTCAACGTAAGTGCATGGTATTTATGGTGATAATGATTAATGTTATTAAGTTACTTCTTTATACTAATAAATAATTTATAATATATAAAAATAATTAGATTATTTTTTAATTATTATTAATCATAATAATTGTAAAACTATAAAAATGATAATATTATTTGGGCTATATTCTTGGTTAGAGGGCATTCAGAGATAATAAAAATTCAAAGGCATGTGGTGATGAACCATTAGGGCTACCTGCTCTGATGAAATACAAAGATAACAAAAATTCAAGATACATGACTTTGTTAGACCATTTAAATCGAGAAAGACTCTTCTTGTTATAAATTTTAGACTTGTAAAATATTTCACCGATAAGTGTTAAGAGAGCTATATCATGAATTTCTGACATATATAGTAATCAAGTGGTTTGTAAAACATACGTCTATAAAAAGATAAGGATTAAAAAAAGATTGATCGTAGCTTAGATTTCAAATATACTAACTGATGCACAAACCTTTCTTATCTTTTTGAGCGACAATTCTCAAAACCTGTCTTTTAGAAATCTAAACTAATAAATATTTCTCTTATAACTTAAATTTCAAATAGAATCTATAGTTCAAGACTTTCTAATATACAAAATGCTAGCAAAGAGGCAAATGTAAAACATACTTGTCTTTCTATATAACCGAAACTATATTTTTTAAGAACAAGCTTTCATGAGAGAGAAAACTTATAGGGAAGTAAGAAGATAACAATCATGTATAACTGAAACTATATTTTTTAAGAACAAGCTTTCATGAGAGAGAAAACTTATAGGGAAGTAAGAAGATAACAATCACGTTTCATAAATAGAAGGGACATAAAATTAATTATAAATATATGATTTAAAAATCTTATTTTAACATAAATTTTTTTCCAGATAGTATTATTGGTTAATGTTAATTTTCTATTAATTATTGTACATTAATAATTAAAATTCCAAAATAAAAATAAATTTTAATTTTCAAATGTTTATGATCCACCAAAATCAGAGAGGATACTTTATTTTTATTATTTTCTTCAAATTTGAAAATAAAGATAATCTCAATCCTTTATTTATAAGGTAAATATGCTATTCATAATTATATAACTTTCATCAAATTAAATAATTGACACTATTATTTACATCACATTATATTGTTGATGTTATTGCTATAAATTTCATTTAAGGACATATAATAAATAATAAGAGGATACACAATACCAAATATAAATTTCTTAATTAAAACCATAATTATGACATAACTTCAATAACAATTGAAAACAACGCATACTTTTCATTAGAACAAATCGGTTCAGTGGACTCCCGTAATTGGCAAAACAAGAGCCTGTTTGAGGAAGATTTCACGCGGTCTGAACATGGTGGTAGGATAATTCTCGACTATGTTTTCTGGCTTGATATAGCATCGATTTTGCAACATCGGGCGGTAGGAGGAGCATCTGGGGATGTCGGTAAAGTTGGCAGGTGGTGTAAGCCTTGCAGGGGTTGGATACATCTCAATGTTGATGGTTCGTGCAAATATACCCCCACTCGAGCTTCAGCAGGTGGGCCTCTCTGAGACAAGGAGGGTAATTGGCTTGAGGGATTTGCTCACCTAATCGGTTGGTGTTCCCTATTAGAAGTAGAGCTCTGGGGGGTCTACTCCGAATTTCTTTTGACTTGGACTTTGGGTTATCGTCAAATGGAGCTGGAAGCAAGTTCACTGATAGTCATCAATATTCTCTCTTCTTCTGGAAGCGACTTGGGTGAGCTCCCCTTTTTTATTGGGCATGGAATTTCAGCTCTGTTGAAAAAGGTCGGGGTGCTTCGTACCCGCCATATTTACTGCGACAGTAATCGCTATGCCAATTGTTTAGCACGCTACGTACAAATGCTCAATATAAGGATGCATATTTTACTAACTCCACCAGCAAATTGTCGTCGATTACTGTTTGAGCACCTCCCTATTTGTGGTTTTTTTTTACCGAAGTATTAAAAAAAAGGACATTAGCTAGGTAAAATATAATTATTGTTACAAGCTTAAATATAATTTCAATTAAAAAGTTTAATTATATATTAAACATTATACGAAACATTATAAAGAAAAGAAAAATAGTCTTCAACATCTATATTTTACTTTAATAAGTTGTGAGCATTTAAAATAATTAACACCCTTCTAATAAGACCCTTTAGTTATTAGAGTATCAGCCTGATGTTATAATTTTCTTGTTTTGAAGAAAGAATATGAATTTCACTACTCCGTTCAAAAAAAAGGAAGATAAAAAGGGTTAGTAGAACTAACTTGCCTTTTCATATAATTTGCCAGAGTTGAGCTATCAATTTCTTGTATCACAAAGTTAGTGACTCAATCCTCTCCAAGAATCTATAACAAGAACTACTATCGGACCTAAAAGTAGAAATTAGATACAAATCGTACAAGGCATTAGAGAAGAATATGCTTAACATATGCAATCAAGCAGTGTGTTAAGACTACAAAGAATTGTCTCACAATTGCTAAAAAATCATGTGAAATCAACCTTTTACCTTATTAGGCCAAGTAAATATGCAAAAAAAAAAAAAGATTAGAATCCCATACTTTGTAGGAAGATTTTCTACACAAATCGACTATGGTAAGATACCAAAAACCAGAATGTTAAGCTTTTCTATTCAAAGAGGTAGTAACTAAAGAGATGATTTTTCATTATTGGATCCAGCTTAGTGTAAGACTGACAGTGAAAGAATTAGTAGCATCAAATATGGAATAGAACATTTTTAGAAAAATTCTTCATTCGTCGAGGACATGATGCCATGGTGGTGGAGATTTTGGTACAGCTTACTGCAAAATCCCCGAAACAATTTAGGCCCATATGGTAGACTTGGAGCTCTATAATCCAAGACCCTTGTTTTAGTCATAATCATGTTTCCTCCATCAAAAGCAACCCAATCAAGATCTCATTCTCACTCTCCGCTTGGTACCTCGCGGGAATAAATCTACTCATCACTTAAACTATTGCTTTGCAATATGATAGTTTAACATAGAAGGGATTGTTCTCACCATAAACCAGAAGCGATTGTGCTCTTACTGCTATTTCTACTAAGGGAAGATTCAAAGTCACACTACAAATTTCCACAACACCATAAATTAAATATATAAAACAGAGCAAAACTTGTCGTGTTCAAAGGCGATTACCGATCGATAGAGAAGACCAAGGGAAATCATACTCTTTTTCAAAGGAGAATAGGGGTTGAGAAGCTGTTGCTTTCTGTTTAATTTTCTAGCGCACTTCCCTGTCTTGTAATTGCCCTTATTTCGTCTGTCCATGAGGTTGCTTCTGTAGAAGATGTTTCAGAAATTCATACGTAAAGGACGTACATGCAAGACATGCAACGGACATAAAGAATCGTTTTA
>JAOSBN010000008.1:3174698-3189646 GCA_027563595.1 Erythroxylum suave | reverse complement strand
AAAAGTTTCAATTTCATATTACTGTTTTATTACTGGGATGCCATGTGGAGTTTAGAGTTGTTTTTTTGTAGTTCTCTTTTATCGTAGAATATGTACCGGAATGACCTATGGGTGTTCTGGTGGGTACTCTACGGTAAGGGGGCGCTACACCGTCCCCACCCGACCTCGTTGCCATCCCTAGACATCAACGCTTTTACCATTTTCATCTCTGTTAGTTTCGTTGAAACACTCATAAGTATTCTCACATATCCGACATTTTCAAGACCAAACTTCTTAATTAAACTATTGGCATATTTGGTTTGCGATATAAAAATCCCACCCTTCACTTTTTAACTTGTAACCCAAAAATAAATTCAGCTCACCTACCATACTCATTTCAAATTCGGATGTCATTAATTCAATAAATTCATCTACCATCTTCGGATGTGTGGCACCAAACACAATGTCATCAACATAGATCTGAGCAATCACAAAATTATATTTAAACTTTTTAATAAACAGAGTTTTGTCAACGCTTCCTTATTTATATCCTTGCCTGATGAGATATTGAGTGAGCCTTTCGTACCAAGCCTTTGGTGCTTGTTTGAGACCGTAAAGATCTTTCTTTAGCTCAAAAACACGTTCTGCATGGGTTGAATCAATAAATCCTTTCGGTTGCTTGACATACACTGCTTCCTGTATAAACTCATTCAAAAAGGCACTCTTTACATCCATCTAACAAAGTTTAAACCTCTTCATGCATGCTATGCCTAATAATAGTCTGATAAACTCAAGTTGTGCCACCGGTACAAAAGTTTCGTCAAAGTCTATTCCTTCAACCAGAGACCATCCCTGAGATATTAACTTTGCTTTATTTCTGGTTACATTACCCTTTTCATTTGTTTTATTTCAAAACACTCATTTTGTTCCAATCACATTAGTACCTGATGGTCTTGGCACTAATATCCATACATCATTCTGTACAAATTAAATCGATTCATCTTGCAAAGTTGCTGCCCAGAACTCATTTTGTAGAGCTTCTTTAACGTTCTTTGACTCGAATGAAGATGTGTAGCACAAGTATCGCACAAGTTCTCGATAATCAACCATTTTTCTTTCCCTTATTTTTCTTCTTTCACTAACATCTCCAATGACTTTCTCTACTGGATGATTTCTTCTGATTCGAGAGGGAGAATCTCAGTTTAAATCAACTTCTCTCGAGTTTTGAACATTTGAAGGAATAATTTTCGCATCTAGTGTTTTGGTTGATTCATCATCTGAGTAACTGACAGTTCTTCAATTCTCACAGTTACTTCCTCAGCAACAATTGATTGCAAATCTGGGCAATTTTTCAATCTTGTCTCGTTGCTTGTTTGAATTGGTTCAGAGGATCAGTTATGTAGGTTTTCTTCTGCCACTTAACCATTTAACAAAGATAAACCATCTATCACAAAATTTATAGACTGTAGCACTTTATTGATTTTTTGATTGTACGCTTAGTAAGCTTTACTATGAGTTGAATAACCAATGAAGATTTCTTCAACACTTTTGCTCTCGAATTTTTCGAATTGTTCCCTATTTCGAAGAAAGTAGCACTTACTGCCAAAAACATGAAAGTAACTCACATCTGGTTTCTTTCCCTTCAAGAGTTCATAGGATGTCTTGTTCAAAATGCTTCGAAGATAAACTCTGTTACATATGTAACATGTTGTATTAACTGCTTCAGCCCAAAAACGCATAGACAATTTACTTTCATTCAATATAGATCTGGCCATTTCTTGAAGTGTTCTATTTTTTCTTTTAGCAACTCCATTTTGTTGTGGAGTTTTCGGTGCTAAAATTTCTTGTATGATGTCATACTCATTATAAAAGTCATTAAAGCTTTTATGCTCAAATTCTCTTCAATGATCCGATCGAATTCTCAATATAGTCATATTTTTAGATTCATGACCTGCACACACAGGCTTCTAAAAGCCTTGAAAGCATCTGATTTTTTTTCCAAAAATGATACCCAAGTATATCTCGAATAATCATCAACACAAGTTTAAAAATATCTCATTCCACCTATGCTATCATGTTATGTTGGACTAACCAAATCCATGTGAATTAATTCAAGTATGCGTGATGAGGTAATGTGTCTAACCTTTTGTGTGGCACTATAATTTGTTTACCCATTTGGCATGCCTATAAATTGATTTCCCTTCTTTGTTTATTGTGGCTAGACCTTTCACAGCTTCCAATTTCGTCAACTTGGTAATGAAATCAAAATTTATGTGTCCAAACTTTTAATGCCATAAATCAATGTTATTGTCATGTGTGACTGATTTATAGGTGGTCATGATCTGTAACGTGTAACAATTGTCAGCTGATCGCTTGCCGCTCATAAGACATTCTCCTTATTCAGTCAGGACCCTACATTTATCACTTGCAAATTTAACTAACAAAATATCATTACAAAGTTGGCATATACTCACCAAATTGGCTTTTATTCCATCGATATGGAGCACATTCTTGAGGGGAGGCAATCCATCCACATATAATGTTCCTCTACCAATTACCGAAGCCTTCTTTTCATCTCCAAAGGTCACATGACCGTCCATACAACTTTGATAATCAATTAAGTAATTCTTTTCTCCTGTTATGTGGCGTGAACATCCATTATCAGACTACCAACCATTTTGCAAAGTTGCCTTCATCAATTTAAGAACCACGAGAGCTTGTAATTCACTCTTTTTCACCCAAGTAGATTTCGGTATTGAGAGCTAATGTTGAGATTTTTGTGAGGGATGTAAAATTCTTCGGCATTGGCTTCTTTGAAACAGCATCTGCAGTAACTGGTAACATATTGGCCTTATATGCCCAATAACTTTGCAAAAATAACACGTGGGTACAAATCTTCAATTCTTTCTTGATGTTTCTTCTTCTCAGACAGATTTGGACATATCATTTTTCTCTTCATTCACCTTAGACCACTCTTCCTTATAACCAATGCCTTGAAGATCCCCGTTAACCTTACCAATTTACATTAACTTTTCTAGTTTTTTTGTGCCTCCATTTAACATTCTCAGCCCCTTTTCTGTATTTACTAGTCTCATTCTAGTTTCACCAAGCTTATCTAATGCTAACATTGATTTCTTTTCTAACTCTTGGATGGTGTTCTTCATGGAGAGATTCTCTTCCTTCAATCTTTCATTCTTTCTACATGTTTGCACCCATTTTTCATATATAACTTTGTAAGCCTCATAAATATTCTCCTTTTATCATCTAGGCTACTTTCATCACTGTCATAATCTGATATTAAGTCTTAAGCTGAGTTGTTTCCATTTTCTGAAAATTTTACGATTTCCCCCCTTTTTGGTCTTCGGTTACTTCCTTCTCAAATGTTGATAAGCAAGTAACTGGATTTTTGCTATATAAAGCAACTAACACAACACTTCAAGTGCTAGTAAAGGATTTTCCTTTTCTTTTCTTCAAAGTATTAGCACGTTTGGCTTAAACATGCCCGAAGCCTTGACACTCATGACATTGGATTCTCTTTACCTTCCTTTTGAGTTTTGGCTTATTGTTTTAAGTTGTTATTCGATGAACTCCCACTATGTTGTCTAAAATCAGGTCTGTCCTTTTTCATTCTTTTCAGCCATTTACCAAAAGTTTGTGTGAGTAGTATCAAATCTTCATTCTCATCGAATTCTTCTTCCGCATCATTCACACCTTTTCCAGTTTCAACCTATAGTGTCAATCCTTTGCTTTTTTCTTACTTACCCCTTAAAAGATTCATTTCGAAATTTGTAAGAATTCCAATTACCTTCTCTAATAATATATCATTAATGTCGTGAGCCTCCTTTATTGCTGCAATTTTCGAAATAAATCTCAGAGGTAGTGATCTCAACGTCTTCTTGACTAATTTTATATTAGAATATTTCTTCCCGAGTTGATGTGCCTGCTTCGCTATATTGCGCAATCTTTCACAAAAGTGTCTAATAGTCTTATTTTTATCCATCTTCAGTTCTTCAAACCTCAAAATTAACATCTGTAGTTTTGATGCTATCACAGATTTGAACCCTTCATGAATAGTCTGTAAGGCATCCCACACTTCTTTAGCCGATTCACAAGCTGATATCATTGAGAATTGTCCTTCATCAATAGCACTTAAAATTGCATGCATTGTTTGTGAGTTTCCAAGTGCCCTCTCTTCTTCAACCCTTTTCATTCAGATGGATCTTTTATAATTTTCTCTCCCTTATCGTTAGTAATCATTGGATGTGTCCAGCCATGTAACACCAAGTTCTATGCTCTTATTCCCTGTGCCTGAATAAAAAAGCTCATCCGTGATTTCCGTATAGGATAGTTGGATCCATCCAATAGTGGTGGTCTGGTGATCGATACACCCTCTCTAGTAGCCATGTTCACGAAACTAGGATATGTACCAATTCGCTATCAAGTTATGAATCAGTAACCTTGCTCTGATACCAATTGAAAGAACCATAGAGGATAGTAGTTTCGCAAACTTTCTAATTTTACCGTGGTCGTCTCTAGCACAAAAAAAACAAAAAAATCAAAAGTGAAATAACAAATAACACCAGAAATTTAGTAACGCAGTTTGGCACACCTTGCCTACGTCTCCGGGGCCTCACCTAGCTTAATACTATCTCTCAACTTCACTTCCCATAAAATATTTTCACACCCAATAACACAACCGACTCGTGTTAACCTTAACATAGGATTTTTCTCAACAACTTTTAATAAGAGACATTAATTAAATAATTAAGAAACAACTTAAGAGATTAAAATAACTAAAAACAAAATCGAAAACACTTGAGATAGGAAGAAACGACTTCCCGATAAATTCAGCTCTTTCTAAGACAGATCTGAAGTCGTTCACTAAGAAAAATTGACGTAGTCAGCTGTTAGGATTTTACGCTTTACTTTCAATCATGAATCTTGGAAAATGCCAATAGCAGACATTGAAGAGTTAGAAATCTGGATAGCTGCTTCACGCAATGTCCAAAGCAAAATCACAGCTGCACT
This sequence comes from Erythroxylum suave, assembly GCA_027563595.1. Taxonomy (NCBI): domain Eukaryota; kingdom Viridiplantae; phylum Streptophyta; class Magnoliopsida; order Malpighiales; family Erythroxylaceae; genus Erythroxylum; species Erythroxylum suave. The sequence goes on along the minus strand of JAOSBN010000008.1, from coordinate 3,184,639 downwards.
AGAATCTCCTTCGACAACCCAGCCAACAAGCACACTCATGGCAATAAACACTTCAGCATCCTTGGTCACGAGATGCTCAAAGAGTCTTCATAAGATGAAGTTCTTCTAATAACCAATCAACTATAAATCCAAATAGAGTATCTCAAGGAATGCTTTCACAGAGGAAAAACGTTGAAGCATTAAAAAAATTTCAAGCTGATTCATGCAAAGATGAAATCAAAACGCAGCTGCACTCCCATCCATCCATTCGATAACCACAAAAGATTAACATCACCTAAGTCCTCCAACCAAAGGCTTACTACCAAACAAACAAGCTCACCGCCAAAAGTCTCAATAATGTACAACCAACATCAAAACAGCCAATCAACACCCATACAACGCAAAACACGCATTACACCCAAAAGTCAATTAACACCTGACATAGAAATTCCAACAATGCCCCTTTCAGCCACGCACCCATGATCCACACTACATCTTGCTAAGATACACATTAATTAGAGATAAAACTATATCACAACTAGAAGATTATCTCCGATAGCTATTTGAATCCAAGTTAAACAAAGATACTTGGTTAGCTATTGTCATCTAGTTAATGTCTAATAGGTCTAATTAATAATAAGTATGTCAAAACAAAATAAGAAGATATATATCATATATCTAACAAACCTAAATCAGATTACATAGCCCAGATGACCTTACACTTTTTATTTCAGTTTTTTCCTTTGCTTTAGTTTGTTCTCTCGACACATAACCTTTAGATTTTTATATTATACAGCCTCGATACCCTCACACTAAGGGCATCAAGAGAACGAACTAAAAATGAAGAACTTATTAGGATAGTTCATTGTAATGCGATAGTAATTTGGAGCGTCAGAATAATAAACATAAAACAAATGATAGAGAGCATTGAGAGAACAATAGATAGTGTCGGGTAAGAATTGAAGAAAATTAAAAGTTTGGGCAATGCTATTTTTTAAAATTCGAGCTATAATTGAAAATTTGATGGAATTTTGAGCTTTTTTTGATAATTAACCTTAGGTTTAAAAATCCAACAAATTTGGATAGAATCATAATAAAGATTTTAAATTGGGAAATTTTTACTCAATGTTTAGCTTTTCAGTTTAATTTAATTTAATAATTTTTGTTGTTAAAAACTGATCAGTTTGTTAATTAATCAGTCAATTTTTGTAAAGTAATAAATTTTTATAAAATAAAATAAAATAAAATGGTTAATTTTTATTTAATAATTTTAAATTTTCTAATAAGCAATAGTTGTCTTTTTTAATTATTTAATTATTAACTAATTTTATAATAATTTAATAGTGATTGAAATTTTAATGTCGAGTCGTCAGTCTAACATTTTTAAAATGACTAATAATTAGGAAAAATATGACAATAGATACTCACATACATTCAAAGGTAAGTCCTTTCTCTAAAGTTACCAAGTGGGTCATCATCAGTTAATCAGCAATAGCAAAAGCAGAGTAAACAAAAAAACCCACAAAGGGCTCCCGAGGGGTGGGGGGTGTATAAAGAAAATCATCGAACAGAAACAGACATGCGGATATTATTAATACAATCGAGACGCTCCTTTTTAACTCTGTGTGATATAATAATTCTGGAGTCCAGTCCACAGCTCTGTGCCACTCTGACACCAACATTTCAGTTGACCGTACATCGAAAAAGCCTTTACCCAAGCAAGCTCAGTGCTTTTCATCTCTTTCTTTGTGTCTGGCTATCGAGCTCCACGAGGAAGCTTTTTGGAGAGAGAAAGATGAGAGAAACGTTACTCTAGATTCCCTGTAACAAGAACGTTATAGTTACTGAATCAAGAGTAGAGCTTCGGCAGAGCAACGTATTCGGGCAGTACGCACTCGAAATATTTGAGATTTGTGGAGCAATGGCGACAAGATTCAAGCTTATCTTTGCCATTTCACTGTTGCTTAGACTATTGGGTATCTTTCTGCTTTCTCTGTGATGCATCTTTGATTTTTACTATTCCTGCATTGCTCGTTAGTAATGTCTCTCTTTTGTTTTTATCTTTTTCTTTCATCTTCCCTTTCTCTCTGTCTCTCTTGCTTTTCCTTTTCTTTTTGTGTTTTTCTTCTATATTGTGTGTTTTTATGAGTACTTTCGAGGTTGTTCTCCAGAAGAATGAAACTTCTTGTAGCTTGTAAGGAAGATTAATGTTTTTGTGGAGTTGGGCGGAGATTTATTTCACCCCCGGTGATCATTATTCATCTATATTTCTCTGTTGGTGCTTTTTGCCTTCCTGTTCTAGTTCTGTTTCTTGATTTAATCTAAGCTCGCCGAAGAGATTGAAAACCAGTTCACTCGATGATTCTGCAGCTTCGAAGTTTGCACAACTCGGGGATCATATCTATAGATTTTGTGTCGTCCCTGCTTTAGTTGTCCTGTAACTTGACTCTGATAAAGTGTTGCCCATTTATTCTCTTTAGATTATATGGTGTATTTCAGCGAAGAATTCCATTACTGGTTTTTTTTATAAACTGTAGAATTTATTCTGTTGGGTAGTTCATTTTGAAGTTGTTTGACAGCTAGAATGCAATACAAAAGATTGTGGACCTTTATGCTGTCATTTTCCTTTTTCCTGAGTGATCTGTATTTGAAATTATAACATCCATTGTTGTTCAGAATTTTGGTTCTCTTGAGCCAATTGTATATAATACGACCTTATTAAGGCTTGTATTTAGCTGGGTTTGATTACGTTCTGTGCCCTAGAAGTGGAAGCCTATTATGGTCTTTATCTTGTTATGACTTTTCAGTATCCCTTGCCTGACTGTTGATGTCTTAAGCCCCCAGAAGCTGTCGGTCCTTGTATAAGGTAGCAATAACTAGAGAATTGGACCACTTTCTCAAAATTATATTTTTAGCTTCATAAGAGGAATTTGAGAGGTAAGTTGCATTTTCAGCTACCTGTGAGAAAGATGAATAAGATTAGTAACCTTAAGAGCCGTGTCATTAAGGCTGAACCAAATGTTTTACAGCAAGGACTAATCATCTTTTCTCTTAAGAAAAACTGTTTTAAAAGGAATTTCAAACATTGATGAGCAAAAGCAATCTTAGAAATGACTCAAAGTGGAAAAATCATGTCAATTCGTCACTGGAGGCAGTTTGAATCATCCAAACATTTGCTTCTTACTTAGATGGTTTTCACTGGAGATATGTTTAATATTTATGACAAAATATGTATAAGAAAGCTGATCTCTGCAGTTTCTTTAAACATATGTGAGAAGCTATCCCAATCATTGTTCCCTTCTGGATGTTGTCTTGCTTAAAATGCGTTGATCTTAGACTGGAATGTTGTAACTTACTTCAGCTTCTGTCATAGTTTTTTGCAGAGGAAGCACTATTGGAGTTTGCTATGGAAGAAATGCTGATGACCTCCCAACACCTGATAAGGTGGCACAGCTGGTTCAGCTGCATAATATCAAATATGTGAGGATTTATGACTCCAATATCCAGGTTCTCAAGGCCTTCGCGAACACGGGAGTTGAACTTATGATTGGGATTTCAAATTATGATTTATTGCCGTTTTCTCAGTTCCAATCCAATGCCGATACATGGTTAAAAAACAGTATCCTTCCTTACTACCCTGCCACAAGGATCACATACATAACAGTTGGTGCTGAAGTTACAGAAAGCCCCAATAATGCCTCTGCCATGGTTGTACCTGCAATGCAAAATGTGCTGACAGCTCTAAAAAAAGTTGGTCTGCATAAGAAGATTAAAGTTTCAACAACCCATTCTCTTGGGGTGTTGTCTCGCTCTTTTCCACCATCTGCAGGGGCTTTAAATAGCAGCCATGCTTCTTTCCTGAAGCCTTTGTTGGAATTCCTTGCTGAAAACCAATCTCCTTTTATGATTGATATCTATCCATATTATGCTTATAGAGATTCCCTAACCAATGTGTCCTTGGATTATGCTCTATTTAAGTCTTCTTCAGAAGTGATAGATCCGAACACTGGTTTGCTTTACACAAATATGTTTGATGCTCAGATTGATGCACTCTATTTTGCCCTTATGGCTCTGAACTTTAGAACAATTAAGATTATGGTTACTGAGACAGGGTGGCCATCCAAAGGGTCACCCAAGGAGACAGCAGCAACTCCTGATAATGCCCAGACTTACAATACAAATTTGATTCGACATGTGATCAACAATTCAGGTACTCCTGCAAAGCCTGAAGAGGAACTAGATGTGTACATCTTCTCGTTATTTAATGAGAACAGGAAGCCTGGTCTAGAATCTGAGAGGAATTGGGGTTTATTTTATCCAGACCAAACAAGTGTCTATAATCTGGATTTTACTGGAAGAGGTGTTGTAGATGTGCCTACAAATGCTAGTGGTGCCAGCTTTAACAGAACATCATGGTGCATTGCCTCTAGTAATGCATCTCAACTTGATTTGCAGAGTGCCTTAGATTGGGCATGTGGTTCTGGGAATGTGGACTGCTCTCCTATTCAGCCAAGTCAGCCCTGTTTTGAGCCTGATACTCTACTTTCTCATGCATCTTATGCATTCAATTGTTACTACCAACAAAATGGTGCTACTGACATTGCTTGCAGTTTTGGAGGAGCTGGAGTTAAAGTTGACAAGGATCCAAGTATGTGCCCACCTTATTTCTAAGTTTGGAGTAGATATTCAACAACAATCCAAATAAGATTGACCTGCATTTATTACTGTTTTGCTTGATTGGATGCTATGCTAACTGACCTGCTTTTGTCCTTGCAGGTTATGATAAATGTTTGTATATGACTGCTGGGTAAGTCTCTGGCTTTTTGGGGATAAAAGCGTTTCTGTTTCTACATTTATTGCTAATGTTTGCCAAATTAAACAAGATTGTGCATTTACTCCACAGGACCAACAAGACAGCAGCAAGAAACATGACTGCATCTGCCACCACCTCCTCCTCCACACAGAACAAGGTTTTCTCGTGGTTCATCAATAGTTTCCTCTGTGTAACTTTAGTCTCATATATTTTGGGAACTGGCAACGTAAAATGAAGCTGGCAGCACACAACATAGCCAAGTTTGCCATAACAGATGCAGGAATGACATTCTTTTTTGGATTGCCGAGAAATGTAAGTTTTGTAGCAGGCTACCCTCTAGTTTTTGTATGATATATAGCATGTGTTGAAAGACCCCAGCATTAACTTGCAAATATGAGATACGTGATTCCTGCACAGCTTCCGACAAACGATGTGTAATATTATCAAAGGGATTGTTAATTTCAAGTTTGTTGTGTGGATTACCGACAGGTATTTGCAATTACATTCTCATCTTGCACTTTAATTTTGTCGGTGTGATTTTTCTGATCTAATTGGCAAAACTGACCAAAAAGATGAAGTGAAGACAAATAAGTACTGCGAGAATAGTTCACACACATGAAGTCTCGGTAAATTAGTATCTCCAAAATATTTTGTGATCGTAATTTGATGATTTGACATAAGACCACTTTTACATGGCCTCTTCTTTATACGTGGCCCTAAGTTTCGTGTGTAAGGTCGCCGAAGAACCGAGCAGATCGCACACAATGGAGAGGGATATTCCATAAATCCCCATAGATTTCGACAACGTTCAGGTAAAACAAGGGAATGAGAAGGAAAATTTCTGAAAAGAAGAAAAGGATGACCAATTAAATTCAGTTTAAAGCATCCATCATATATAATTTAGTGCAATTTCTGGGAAAAGTACCACACTTGACAATACCAAATACACCCAATCAAATAGTACAAAAAACAGAGATCATCACATCCATCAGCTAATTAAGCACCAAACCTTTTCTTTCCAAACAGTGTTTCCCATGATTTTCAATACTTTCATAACTTATTTCACTGCACTCAACAACATGAGGTAGGCAGATGCTAGGTTGTATAGAAGAAGCCAAGAGAATTCCAACCATAATCAAACAACATGTTCAAAGACCCTGGTCAATGAGATAATCTCCAAGCCTTTCCACAATCATATTGCATTGGGCAGGACTCATCGGCTCGTCATAAATGCCGATGATTAAAGCCTGATTAGTTTTCTTAATAGTAACACCACCAAGTCCCTGAAATTAAATTGATAAGAGGCTTAGAAGCAAATAAACATGGCACAAACGAACGCAGTAATACAGCTCCCTAGTTCAAAAAGCCATAACATAGAAAACCATTAAGGAATTGCATCATACATTCTAATACTGATAATAAGGTCAGTAAAGCAGATTTATTGCATTAAATTTGCAACTTGGAAAAGATCATCTGCTCCACAATTGTCAAGCATCGATCCAAACAGATCTACTCTGATAGTGTGTGAAAGCCACTCGTTTCAGATTGTAAAACTTTGGAGCAAATTCAGTTCAAACGCTGAAAATGCAACCTTTCTAAAGTTCCCAGGCACATAAATGTAGTCACAAAAATAAAAAATAACTTCCTAGGTATGAGATCGTCACCTTCTTCCCCCTAATAACAGCTCCTGACTCGCCTTGGATTACCATATATTTGGTGCCACCAAGGTATAATCCAGTCGGTGCAAGATGCCCAGGTTCACTGAAGTCGGTCATGACGCCACTAATTTCCTCGGGCTTGAACTGAATAAAATATCAAATCAGCAATAAATACAGAAAGCCTCTTCCAAATCAAAACTAGAGTTTGTCCACAAACATGCATGAGATCCTGCTATGCAATTTCCAAGGACCGTGTCAAATGAATCACGAGAATTGCAAATCCCAATTTGCATAGCACAAATGTTAAGATCTTAAAACTTCGACCATAAAAGTCATAACAAGTACTATCAGTCTCAATTGTGATGAAAGACGAACAAGAGCAGCGGCTAAGCGAAAAAAAACAAACTAACCCAAAAATCAAACATACCCACCTACCAAAGCCATCCACAAACAAGAAATCTCCCACACCCACTGAATTTTTTAATTATTATTAACACCAATCCAACAATTTAGTAGATCAAAAGTCACTAACTTGAAACAAACCCAACTAGACAGCGAATCGATGGAAGAAATTCAAGAAAGAATTTTCAATAAGGGACTAAAAAAATCAGGTCTGAAAATGAAAGTATAAAACGCGGATCAAAAAGATAAACACCGAACTCATCAAAAATCAGACTTTTTCCGAAGACCCCATAAGGTGAAATCAGTTAAGAGGAACAGAAAATAGAGGACCTGAGGGAAGTTGGAACTCTGAGCCCAAACACTACCGTCGTGGCCGATGATGGCGGCGGCAGAGAGGTGATAGCCCTCGATTTCGCACATAAGGTGCTCATCGACGTAAGTCTGCCACGACATGGTTTCGTGTTGATCTTGGGGGATTCAAGTATGCGCTTAACAGAAAAGCTGTGGGTTTTGAGTAGGAGGTATTTGACAAGCTGCCGACGAGAGAAAAGGAAGAGAGTGCGATTCGTTAGGCTTTGGGTTTTGTGTGCGCGTCTCTCTTTATTATCTGTGAAAGCCAACAGAGACACCTGAATGCGTTAGAAATTATTGGATATTGCGTTGAAGCAACAGAACGTGGTACGCATCTCGCTTCGCTTTCATTTCTTTTTCTTGTTCTTGGAAAAAAAACAAACAATTTCTTTTAATTTATGATATTACCCAACATTTTTAATTATTGTCTATTAATAATTAAACTGATTTGACCTATTCACTCTAAAAAATGTTAAATAGGCTAATTTTTTAGTTCGACTTATTTTAATAATTTTTATTATTAAAAATAGATCAATTTATTAATTTATTGGTAATAAATTAATAAATTTTTATAAATAAAAATTTTTATTTAATATTTTTTAATTAAAATTTAAATTCTTCAATAGGAAGAATAATCTTTTTCAGTTATATTTTGCTATTTAAAATTTTATTTAATCTTTAACTGATTTTATAATGGTTTAATATTGAATTTTTAAAATTTTAAATAGGCACGTCAACGAGCCAAGTTGGGCCCAGGCCATCGAAAAAAATTTGTAGGCAAGCCAGAATGGCCTGGTCGGCCCACACAGGCTGCCTGTTGAGCCCTAATATGCCCAAACGTTTAATATATTTTCAAAATTTTTTAAGACAATAAAATTGTAGTTGTATTTTTTAAATTCATAAATTATAAATTATAACATAATCATTTATAGAAAAATATAAAACGAAATTACCCATAAATTATACAATAATATTTATATAAAATAAAAATTTCAAACTAATTTGTATTTATTAAAAATGTATAGCAATGATAATGTTGTCATAATAATTCTCTGTAAATAAGTCAATTTAAATTTTTTATTTTATTTTTCATATTTACATAGTATATACATTATGCATATATGTATTTATATTAATTTAAAATGAAATAATCACTTTATTAATCCTAATGTATCTATTTCAAAATAATATATAAGTAATTCAGTTATAAAAATAAATAAGTACGGTATATTACATTGAAAATAGTTATTATTTTATTAAAACTAAAATGCATTTTATAAATTTTTTAATTTGTTTTTATAAATTAGTTATTTCATTAAGTCAAAAATTATTCTTTTACTTTGTTTCTAAAATGATTGTATTCTAATTAATTTAAATTTATATAAATTACATTCATATTTTTCTGCTATCTAAATTATAATATTAGAAGTTCACTTATACCTAAATCACTCTAATTAAAAGTTTATTAAGAATAATTCCTTAGATCCTTAATAGAAACATTGATATAAGATATAAGTATTACTTTAAATCCTTCTAGTCTTTAAAGCATTATAAACATATCATATATAATATATTCATATTTCATAAAATTAATAAAATTTTAACTTTTTCTTCTTTTTAATATATATATATTATGACAACTTAAAATTATAACAGCATATAGTTAATTAGTTATGATATAATAAGGTTATTGAGATGTATGTAACTGTATGATTAATTAGGAAAATTAATTCAATTAATTAAATTTTATACGAAAAGTTAACAAGTTAATTTTAACTATTGTTAAATTTATGAATTACATTAACTACAAATTTTTAATTTACTTAAATTATTTATTAATTATTTTAAGAGAGAATTGATAAAATCAAATCTATGTTTCATAAAATTAATAAAATTTTAACATTTTTTCTTTTTATTATATATATATATATAATTATAACAACATATAATTAATTAATTATGATATGATAAAGTTATTGAGATATATATAATGGTATAATTAATTAGGACACTTAATTCAATTAATTAGAAATTTATATGAAAAGTTAATAAGCTAATAGTTATAGTTAAAATTATGAATTATACTAATTACAAATTTTTAATTTACTTAAATTATTTATTAATTATTTTAAGAGAGATTTGATAGAACCAAATTCATGTTTCATAAAATTAATAAAAATTTCACTTTTTTTCTTTTTAATATATGTATTATGTGACAACTTTAAATTATAATAACATATAATTAATTAATTAATTATGATATAATAAAGATGTATGTAATGATATGATTAATTAGGACATTTAATTCAATTAATTAAAATTTTATATGAAAAGTTAACAAGTTAATAGTTATAGTTAAAATTATGAACTACATTAATTACAAATTTTTAATTTATTTAAATTATTTTAAGAGAGAATTGATAAAACCAAATTCATCATCATCATGACCCAATCTGAAATCCCGCAATGAAGTAGGGTCCAGGGAGATCTGATAGTATGCTACCTTACCCTACAAAGTAGAGAGGCTGTTTCCGGTAGATCCACATGCGACTATGACATGAAGAAAAAAAGGTATAATAATAATATAAAAATACAAATAAGAAAAATAAGTGATAAAATCAAATTCATGTTTTATAAAATTAATCAAATTTTCACCTTTTTTCTTTTTAACAGATGTATTATGTGACAACTTTAAATTAAAACAACATATAATTAGTTAATTAATTATGAAATAATAA
>JAOSBN010000008.1:3124588-3174598 GCA_027563595.1 Erythroxylum suave | reverse complement strand
TCTTATTTATTATATTCCGGTTTTATAGCGGTTCACTACCGGTTGAACCTCTAAACCTTAAACCTTTCCTTCGACCGATTCGATGTCCGATCCGGTTTTTAAAACATTGTTATGACTTATTCTAGTCAAGGATAGCTTAGTTGGTAGTCATTGGATATAACATGAACTATATGAAGTAGTTGAATGGTCAATATAGGATTCATCACTTTAAAGTAATAATGAACAATGTTTTGTTGTTCTTGATTAGTATTAATTTGCGAATATCATGAATTGAATCAATTACTAATGATGAAAAACTAACATGATTGAACTTAAATAAAGTAAACATTAATTTCATGCTTTATATCTACTTGGATCATTATATAATGAAAGGAATGAATTATACAAAAAATCACGTATAAAAAGGTTAGTCAAAACCACTTTGACATTTCTAAATATTTGTATGATCATGATGCATTCCTAAACCCCAATCTTGATTTATGGATATAAATAGTTTAATTAAAAATAAATTAAAAGAGTTTAATTTATCTAATCTTAAATATGATTTAGGGTTTATATCTAATACCAACATATTTAGAAACCTAACAGGTCATGTATGAAGAACGAGTTGAAGAGAGAAAAGATATTTTAGTCAAGTTGAACTAGATTGTAAAGCTTAAGAAACTTTATGGTTAAATATGATATATTTAATAAATAAAGTTCAATATGAAATATTGTAATTGGTATTTAATTAGAGTTAGTTGTAATTTTAATTAAAGTTTAATTAAGATTATAATTTAATTTCAATTAAAATATTAAAATGTTTAAAACCTATTATAAATAGACTTATGCTCAATAGGACTAAAGGTTACCACTAAAAGCTAAACACTTGTGTAGCTACGATGTTTGAGATGAATTAGTTCCATAAACGGTTTAAAGGAAACAATAAGTAAAGGATCAAGCTTCAAAATAAGGTGCAAATTAAGATTTATAATTATAATGTTTTATATGATTAATCTTATATGGTTTCATAATTGTTTTACTCTGTGCGAGTCAATTTTAATTATGTAACTTGATAAAATTTATTTAATTATTGTTGATCATATTTATGAAATTGAAATAAGAACCTTCCCTTATGACTGAATTAGAAACCACTTAATCTAAAAAAGTTTCTGATTAATACCTTACAAATCCTAAAAATCAAATTTAGATTTAGTTAATCTTAATTTAAAGAGTTCAAATTATAGAAACAAAGTTGAGAATACGGAAATTTTGATTTTAGAAATCCGAATTCATCAAGCTTTATGAAATCTAAAAAACTTGAGACCAAATGATTCAAATTCACAAAACTTTAAAGCCATGGTAAACCTATAATTGATTTGGAATTCTCACTAGTGCTAAGTCTTTCGATTGGAAGCTTATAGAGTGGCTTTAATGTTGGTGGCTCTTGGTCTTGGATTGCTTATCATAGTCTAGTTGAATTGTGGCTTTTGTTGGTTATTTGTCAATAAGTCTACGGTGAAATTATGTTGAATCAGAAGGAAGTTAATGGCGGCATGGGGACTTTCTGTAAGCACACAGTGGTTGAATGACAAGAACCAAACGATTGTAGCGTCTGTAAGCACACAGTGGTTGAATGACAAGAACCAAACGATTGTAGCGTCTAATAAACAAGCAAAAGACGATAGCATCTTACAGTGTCTAACTTATACAAACATCGCTACTAGTTGCTTCTCCTTAAGTAAGTGACATCGAGCAGGGGCTGTGCAGGAGATGGCAACGACACACGCGTGAAGCTTACTGACAATAAGCAACTACTAGAGCTGATGATGGGGGTAGGACCAAGGAGGATGGTTGAAACATATTGTGGGGGCTATGGTGTAAATTCGGAAGAAGAAAAAAACTCAATCTCTCACTGGTTTCTTCTCAGGAATAGGAAATCTCTCCCACTCACGACAACTGGATTTTAACTCTCTCTACTTTATTGATTTGAAGCTGGGCTATAAATAGTTAATGAACAAACAAATGTAATCTAAAATCTAGCAACTACGATCGAGATTTAAGGAAAAAAAATAAAACAAAATTTTGAAATAAACTGATAAAGATAAATATTAGAAGTACTGGATCAATACTAGAACTACTAGAGATTTTACAGGAGTGTAGGGAAGAGGTTTTGACAATTTCAACCCATGTGCTTGAATGATGTAGAGTCCCTTTAGGTGTCACGTGGTGTTGATTTGGCATCAACTTCGTCCCTCCCTGAAGAACTTGTCTCCGACAAGTTTCGCTGTAAGTATTCATCTAAGACAGCAAGGTTGATGCAGATTATCTCATCAAAATGCAACCACACAGCTTCAGAGGATGGCTTGTTCTGCTAGTGAACAAGAAACTTATGATATCCTCCTCGGTGAGTAGACACAAATTGATGATCAAGGATTGTATCATTGGGGGGGGAGGGGGAGGAGGCACATCAGATTCTACAGATGGTATGGCTGGTGCTTTTACTCCTTTAAACTCTGTTAAGTCTTCGACATTGAAGATAGGACTGATGTTGTATTCCTCAGGTAAACCAATAACATAGGCATTGCTACCCACCTTTTTTTTAATGGGGAAAAGTCTAGCCCATCGAGCATGAAGTGTGCTATAACTGCCAGGTGGAAAGCGATCCAGACGCAATCATATTAGAACCATATCTCATTCAATAAATTGTTTATCACATCGTCCCTTGTTGACTCGCACTATATATCTATCCGTTTGCAAAGCTATTTGCTGTCTCACTTCTTCATGCATACTGGTCATGTAGTTTGAGAAATCCAAAGCTGCTTTACTAAGATGAGTTGGCATGGGTAGAGAGCTAACATCTAGGGGTGTTCGCGGGAGGGCTCCATAGACTATCTCAAACAGTGCCTTACCTGTGGTTCAATTTACAGAGCTATTATATGCAAACTCAGCTTGGGGCAGAATCAAATCCCAGGATGATGTATGATCCTGAATCAAGCAATGTAGTAAATTGCCCAAGCTACGGTTCGTAACTTCAGTCTAGCCATCGGTTTGGAGATGGAAGGCACTAGAGAAGTATAATTTGGTTCTAAGTTTTGCCCACAATGTCTTCCAAAAATAACGGACAAACTTGACGTCATGGTCCGAAACTATTGTCGAAGGGAGACCATGTAACCGAACAATTTTTTTCAGAAAAAGAGCAGCCATTTGTGAAGAATCAAATAATTTTTGACATGGAAAAAAATGAGCCATTTTCGAAAAGCGATCGACCGCTACCATGATCGAGTTACTGCCTTGAGGTGTGTGAGGGAGCCTCAATACAAAATCCATACTTACATCAACCTATGGCTGATGCTTAGCAGGGGCGTATATAATCTAGTATTCTGCTTTGTTCCCTTGTTAACCTGACATACGTGACAACAATCAATGATTGTATGCACATCATAACGCATTCTAGGCTAATAAAATCGATTGATGACCATTGCAAAAGTCTTATCATAGCTAATGCCCTGCTAGTCCTCCGCTGCACAACTCATTGATAATAAACTCCCTCATCGATCCGGTCAATATATAGATGTGAGCTTGTTTTGTGAGATATCCATTTTTTGTGCAAAATCCATTGCTTTCTCCTCTCGGATCACTTTCTAACTTTCTCCATACTTCTTTAAAATCAGGATCAGTAGCATCTATGCCTTCATTGACTCAAAACTAATGCTATTGACGTAGAACATAAAGAGTAGTTCAGGCTTTCGGCTAAGAGCATCTCTACTTTATTCGACTTCCCAGCCTTGTGCTTAAGGCTGAAATCAAAGACCAAGCGTGCTTCGCACTCAATCGAGATTGAGACAAAAGGTGTCTAAGAGAGTCATGGTTGGTGAAGAGTATGAACTCGTGGTGAATCAAGTAGGACCTCCAATGTTTCAAAGTTTGAGCAAATCCATAGAATTTCATGTCATAAGCTGAGTACCTCCTCCACTGATTTTGACATGAGAAGCATCACAGGAGACTTCAAAAATTTTATCAAAGTCGAGTAGTCGAATAAGGGGAGCTGTGGATATCTTTTCTTTGATCTCTAAGAATGCCTTTGTTGCTATAGGAGTCCACTCAAAAGTCTTTGATTTCAAACATTGAGTTATTAGAAACATAATGGAACTGAAGTTACAAATAAACCTTCTATAAAAGGTTCCCAATCCATGAAAACTCCTTACATAAAAAAAAAGAATTAGGTGTTGGCCAGTCAACAATTGCTTATACCTTCGAGTGGTCAGTTTCTACTCCTCTGTGTGAGATTATAAATCCCAAAAGATTAACTTGATGTTTTAGGAAAGAGCACTTACGGTGGTTAATATAAAGTTGCTCCCGTCTTAGGGTACTCATCACTTGGAGAAGATGAGTTAAATGATCCTCCCTCAAATGATTGAAGATGAGAATATCATCGGAGTACACCACTATAAATTTACCCAGAAAAGAGTTAAGTAATTGTGTCATCACATGCATAAACGTGATGGGTGCATTAGATAGTCTGAAGGGCATCACAAGCCATTCGTATAGTCCATCTTTTGTTTTGAACGCCATCTTCCATTCATCTCCAGGTCGAAGACGAATTTGGTGGTAGCCTCTTTTGAGGTCAATCTTTGTAAATATAGTGGCTCCTCCTAATAAATCAAACGTCATCAAGGCGTGGGATAGGAAAGCGATATTTAATAGTAATCTTGTTAACTGCTCGACTATCAACACACATACACCTACTTCCATCCTTCTTTGGTGTGAGCAGAGTGGGCACAGCACAGGCGCTCAAGCTTTCACGGATTAGTCCTTTACTCAACAAATCCTGCACTTGTAGCTATAGTTCATCATTTTTAGTAGGACTCATCCTATAATGTGGTAAATTAGGCAAAGTGGAACCAGGTATGTAATCAATTGCATGTTGAATGTCATGGAGAGGTGGTAAACTATTGGGTAATTCTTCTGGCAATAAATCTTTGTACTCTTCAAGAAGTTCGGTGAGTTCAATTGGTATTTCTCCATCAAATTCTTTTGTAGATCTTCCCAGTAACATTATCACTACCTTTTCCTCTCGAACAACTCTAATGAACTGGCGCAATGTGAGGTTTGAGACTTCTTACTTTGGTGTTTCAAATTTAGTAATAGGAAGAGGCTCAAGCACAATCTTCTTATTATGAAATAGGAAGGAATAGGTAATCTCGTATCCATCATAGCTCACACGCTGATCATACATCCATGGTCGTCCTAACAGTAAATGATACACTGTCATAAGGATCGCGTCACACCAAACTTCGTCCGTGTATCTCTTGCCCAACGAAAACTTGACAGGCAAAGATACTTAACTGGAGATGAATTGGAATTATCTATCCAGTTAACCATATAAGGAGTTGGATGAACCTGTCGCTTCAATTTTAACCGATTAGCCACCTCCTTTGAAATAATGTTCATGTCACTGCCCTTGTCGATGATCACATTTAGTGCTTTCCTATACCACTCAAATCTGGTGTGAAAAATGTTATTCCGTCTCCACTTATGATCATTAGTTTCCAAATCGGTCTTGTTTCTAGTTAGCACTCTCTGAATTACACAATTAAGGAGGGTTGTAGCTTGCAGGTGCTTTTCGTCACAATCTGGTTTAATGCTTTCACGTATACTGTCTTCCTCTTCATCCTCTTCACCAAATACTAAATCTTTCTCACAAATGTAGGTAATATTTCTATCACGTGTGGGACAGACAACAACAAAATGGCCAAAACCTTTACGTTTGTAACATTGTTGGCCTTCACCAAACCCCTTTACCTTTAAGTCTCCCGTAGCCTCATGTTTTGTTCGGTCCATCGGTAGTGCTACTTTCACGCTAGAAGCAGCTATAGGATTAGTAGGTTTGGTATCAGAAAATTGGGGCCTTTTAAAACTTGAAGAGCTAGGCTGCCTTTCTAGTTGTGGTGCTACTTTCGCTCTAGAAGTTGTTATAGGATGAGTAGGTCTAGTATTAGAAAATTGGGGCCTTTTAAAACCTGAAGAGCTAGGCTGCCTTTCTAGTTGGAGGGCCAATTGATAAGCCTTATCGACATTATAAACTTAAGGTGTCAACATGTCTTTACGGATCTTAGGTTTTAGCCCATTCAAGTATCGAGCCAAAAATTGTGCCTCGGTCTCCACCACTTTGCTTCTTACCGTAAGTTTATGGAATCTATTGGTGTATTGATCAATCGAGGTTCTCACTCCTTGTTTCAGCTGCAACATATCCTCATAAACAATCTGTTCATAATTAATCGGGAAATACTTTGCTCGAAGATGCTCTTTCATCTCCTCCTACTCCAATACAAGATGTTGTTGAGTATGGTGAAGTTGATCCTATTGCTCCACCAAGCACGAGCTGACCCTTTAAGCTTCATCTTCATAAATCTAACCTTCCGTTCTTCCGACATAGAAAACCACTCAAAATAAACTTCAATAGTTGTAAGCCAATCATGAAACGCATCATAATCAAGTTTTCCCAGGAAATCAAGGACATCTACCTTCATTTGTTTGGTCATATCATCCATGGGTTCTCAACAATCTCCTTGTACATGATCTATATGATCTTGATGATAACGTTCTCTCCTATGCATGTGTCTTCGTTCCCTTCCTCATCTTCCGCCCATTTGCACCTCCGCATCCCCCAATTCACTGTCCTCACTCCAATCTTCCCTCTGGTGGTGTGTTTGATATCTAGGTCTGTATGATCCTTCTCGATTCCTCCTTTCATCCATGCCATCCAATTGTCGTATTATTGCCTCTAGTGTAGTTGAAATCTCTCCATATGATGCCGTAAGTTTTGGTTCGTGTTAGTGCTCTGGGTGTTGGGAATATTAGAGCTGCTTTCCATTGAATTATAAACTAAACAACTTTTGGTTTTAGGCATATAAAAGGTGCTCAGATCGAAGTGGGCTCTGATACCAATTTTGTGTAAATTTGGAAGAAGAAAAAACTCTATCTCTCACTGGTTTCTTCTTAGGAATAGGAAATCTCTTCCTTAGAAATCTCTCCCACTCACGACAGTTGGGTTTTAAGTCTCTCTACTTTATTGATTTGAAGGTGGGCTATAAATAGCCAATGAACAAACAAATGCAATCTAAAATCTAGGAACTACGATTGAGATTTAAGGAACATAAATAAAACAGAAATTTGAAATAAACAGATAAAGATAAATATTAGAACTATTGGATAAATACTAAAACTACTAGAGATTTTGCGGGAGTGTTGAGAAGAGGGATTGACAATTTCAACCCATATGCTTGAACGACGTAGAATGACGTAGAGTCCCCTTAGGTATCACGTGGTGCCAATTTGGCATCATGCTAGGGTTTGTAATCTTGGTAGCCAAGGTTTTCTTAAAGATGAAGAAGGGATGTTTAGTGACGAAGATACAAATATTATACGGTTAGAAAAATGAGTGTTTGGACATAGGATTAGAGTTGTTCTAGGTTAGGAATAAGGTTTAGAATAAGTAGGCATGTCAACGGGCCAGGCTGGGCCCGGTTTGTCGAAGAAATTTGCAGGCGAGTTGGAATGGACTGGCCTGCGGTCCGTGGGTAGGCTGACACCATTCGGCCCATGGGACAGCCCATGGCCCCGACCATCCCAACCCACCAGGGCCATGAGCAGCCTATCGGGCCTTAATTGGCCTGAACGTTTAATATATTTTAAAAAATTGTAGTTGTACTTTTAAAATTCATAAATTATAAATTATAACATAATCATTTATAGTAAAATGTAAGATGAAATTATCCATAAATTATACAAAAATATTTACATAAAATAAAAAATAAAAAATACAAATCAATTTATATTTATTAAAAATATATAGCAATGATAATGTTGTCATAATAATTCTCCATAAACAAGTCAATTTAAACTTTTTATTTTATTTTTCATATTTACATAATATATACATTATGCATATATGTATTCGTATTAATTTAAAATGAATTAATCACTTTATTAATCCTATTGTTTCTATTTCAAAATAATATATAAGTAATTCAGTTATAAAAATAAATAAGTACGGTATATTATATTGAAAATAGTTATTATTTTATTAAAACTAAAATACATTTTATAAATTTTTTAATTTGTTTTTATAAATTAGTTATTTCATTAAGTCAAAAATAATTCTTTTACTTTGTTTATAAAATGATTGTATTCTAATTAATCTAAATTTATATAAATTACATTCATATTTTTTTCTCCTATCCAAATTATAACATTAGAAGTTCACTTATACTTAAGTCACTCTAATTAAAAGTTTGTTAATAATAATTTCTTAGATCATTAATAGAAACATTGATATAAGATAAAAGTATTATTTTAAATCCTTCTGATCTTTAGAGTGTTATAAACATATCATATATAATATATTCATATTTCATAAAATTTTAACATTTTCTTTTTTTAATATATATATTATGACAACTTAAAATTATAACAACATATAGTTAATTAGTTATGATATAATAAGGTTATTGAGATGTATGTAATGGTATGATTAATCTAGAAATTTAATTCAATTAATTAAAAATTTATATGAAAAGTTAACAAGTTAATTTTAACTATTGTTAAAATTATGAATTACAATAACTACAAATTTTTAATTTACTTAAATTATTTATTAATAATATTAAGAGATAATTGATACAACCAAATCAATGTTTCATAAAATTAATAAAATTTTAATCTTTTTTCTTTTTATTATATGTGTGTGTGTGTGTGTCAATTTTAAATTATAACAACATATAATTAATTAATTATAATATAATAAATTTATTGAGATGTATGTAATGGTATGATTAATTAGGACACTTAATTCAATTAATTAGAAATTTATATAAAAAGTTAATAAGCTAATAGTTATAGTTAAAACTATGAGTTACATTAATTACAAATTTTTAATGTACTTAAATTATTTATTAATTATTTTAAGAGAGATTTGATAGAATCAAATTCACGTTTCATAAAATTAATAAAAATTTCACCTTTTTTTCTTTTTAATATATTTATTATGTGACAACTTTAAATTATAACAACATATAATTAATTAATTAATTATGATATAATACAGATGTATGTAATGGTATGATTAATTAGGACATTTGATTCAATTAATTAGAAATTTATATGAAAAGTTAATAAGTTAATTGTTATAGTTAAAATTATGAACTACGTTAATTACAAAATTTTAATTTGCTTAAATTATTTATTAATTATTTTAAGAGAGAATTGATAAAACCAAATTCATCATCATCATTATCATCATCACCCAGTTCGAAATCCCGCAATGAAGCAGGGTCTGGGGAGGTCTGATAATATGTTGCCTTACCCCTACAAAGTAGAGAGACTGTTTCCAATAGATCCATTTGTGACTATGACATGAAGAAAAAAAAAGTCTAATAATAATAAAAAAATACAAATAAGAAAAATAAGTGATAAAACCAAATTCATGTTTCATAAAATTAATAAAATTTTCACTTTTTTTCTTTTTAATAAATATATTATGTGACAACTTTAAATTAAAACAACATATAATTAGTTAATTAATTATGAAATAATAAAGATGTATGTAATGGTACAATTAATTAGGACATTTAATTCAATTAATTAAAATTTTATATGAAAAGTTAATAAGTTAATAGTTATTGTTAAAATTTTAAACTACTTTATTACAAATTTTTAATTTACTTAGATTATTTATTAATTATTTTAATAAAAATTAAAAATTTATTAAAATGTGTTTGGGTGGTGGGTGGGTTGTGGGCCTTGGGCCACGAACTGTCCGTCCATAGTTCCACGGGCCACTGGCCACAGGCTGACCCTCAGCCGATCCACCCCTGACCCGTGGTCCGTTCTTCACGAGGCATGGCATGGCCCTCCAGTCCATTGG
Source organism: Erythroxylum suave (assembly GCA_027563595.1). NCBI lineage: Eukaryota > Viridiplantae > Streptophyta > Magnoliopsida > Malpighiales > Erythroxylaceae > Erythroxylum > Erythroxylum suave. Next base: position 3,164,691 of record JAOSBN010000008.1, on the reverse strand, counting down.
CCATACCTACCCGATCCGTGACCTGCTCTGTGGGCCGATTTGATCGGGCTAAACTTATTGACTACGAGCTAGGCCAAGCCCGACCAATTTTGATATCTCTAATTTTAAACCTCTTATATTAAGAAAAAATGACAGATAAAACTAATAAATCTCATTTTAAAAAGTAAATAAAAAGAGAGAGGATGAATTAAAAAATTAATCAAATTCAAATCAAACACGTGCAGTTAATTCTTAAAGACTTTATGTTGAAATTGAGTTTTTTTTCATCAAAGAATTAATTCAGTAACTTCATCCTAAATATTTAATACTAAATCTAAGAATAATACGAATTAATTTACAATTAATTAAAAATAAGAAAGCAGTTGAATCACCAAATCAATCAATCTTTTAATCAGAAATAATTGAAGAAAAGGCTATAAACATTTGACTAACCGATTAGATGCCTCAAAAGAGGTAAAAGGCAGGCAGGGGAATCTTTTTCTCTTAATCATAGTTTAATTTTATTTTTTTAAAAGTTACATTTCGCAATCATAAATTAGATCTCCTTTATCTTTTGCTTTCAAAAAGATGCTTACGCCGAATTAATTGCCCTCAATCACTTGTTAATGCCGATCACTTTCCAAAATGAGTTAGTGCATATCCTTAAGGTTAGTGACATAATCCATAAGCTTTTGCCCAAATGAATTGGTTGGATCAAGAGGTTTTGCTCTCTTCCTTGATTAAAAACTTAATCAGTTTAACTGATTCATCCATAAAAATTTTGACCCGTTAAATTTTTTGGTTTGGTTTTAACTTTTTATTTTAATTTACCTTAATAACTCTTATCGTTAAAAATCAGTTAGTCAATTTTTATAAATTAATAAGTTTTTATAAACTTAAATTGTAACACCCCATATTAGGGGGTTAGAATATTAAGAAAAATTCAGTACATTTTATGCTTTGCATATTTGAATATTTGCTTATTGTGTATAAGCATTTTGGACACATACAACATGCATTCATGACATTTTCCCAGGTAAAATGGAATTATAAAATGCAAATAAATTATGAAAATTTTATTATGAAACTATTAGTATTATTTTAGAATTTTTGGTAAATTTTTAGGAAAAATATTGAAAGTTGGACCAATCCTAATGTGACATGTAGATCATAAAGATTGACATGTGGCATCATTCATTGTGTGACAAATGGCTTGTGTATGTGTGGTGATAAGTGACAAACGTGAGAAATGCACATTAGTCATGTAAGAGAAGCAAAATCAATTTTGCAGCTTGTGTTGTTCTCCATTCGGTTTTGTCCAACACCGAAAATGCCAGGTTGCATCTGTTGAGATATTGGCTTTTGAATCTTACCTCAAAGTAAGAATTTTATTACTTAGAGAGTGCTTATTCTGTTATCCTTAGTTTTGTTCATCCACCGAGAACTTTATTGCTGGAATTGGAGTTGAACCAAGTAAGTATTGTTTCAGGAAATTAAGTGAATATATGCTCTGTTTCCCACGGTACATGCATGGATATTTAAGTGTTCATAGAAATGAATTGAATAGTTCTGATAATGCTTGAATGTTTGAAAACAAAATTGTGCATAAGGGGTGTAAGATGGGTAGCTTTGGTGGTGTTCAGAATGGGTTAAATGAGGTGGAGGCATAGAGGAAGACGAAAATGGAAAATATGCAGTAGTGAGAGAAGCTTGTGTAAGGAATCGGTTTTTAGTATCTGATTGAAAACTTGGTTTTGAATGATGTTGAGAATGAGTTCAGATGATATAGAAGTAAATTCGGAGATGTGTATAACTTAGTGAAAGCTTGAAGTGAGATGGAGTTAGGATATGTAGAATTTTATTGAACATGTGTTTGTCTTTAGGGTATAACTTGATATGTAAATATCCAAATTGGATGAAGTTTGATTCAGAGTAAATGAGAGACATAGAGCTAAATTTTTCATGAAGAGACCAAATTTTAATTCTGTTGTTAAGAGTCTCAAATATAGGAATGAAGTCTGAGAATTTCTATAAATGGATAGTAGTAGAGCTCTCTATGAAAGTTCGCCGAGGCGAAGGAAAAAGTCTGCCGCGGCCAATTCTTTTTAGTTCGTCGCGGCGAGCATGAAGACGAAGTTGAGTTCCCCGTGGCGAGCATGAAGACGAAGTTGAGTTCTCCGTAGCGAGAATGAAGAAGAAGTTGAGTTCGCCGCGGCAAACTCTTTAAAATCAGGCAAATTTTCCAGCACAAAGCATACTTCAGTATTTTGGGCATAACTTTCAATATACTGACCCAAATTGGATAAATTTGGTATCTTTGAAAGCCTAAGATAAAGAGGGACAATTTTCTAGAAGGAAGTATTACCTAATTACCTTACCTACTTGAGGATAATAATTGAACAAAGTGAACTTGAAAGTTTGTTGTGAAATAAATCTGGATTGAGGAATTGAGTATGATTTCACATGATTGAGAATGTGATAAGATTAAGGATAAGAAACCCGGAATTTATCATAAACATACATCATACATATTCAGTATATATGAATGTGCATAATTGAATTCATAACTGTGCACAATAGTAATATATGTTTGTACTAAATGTTTTAGAGAAACCCTTAGAGCGACCGATTCCAAATATTGCCGAGACTACGAGGCATTAAGCAATAAGGGAGTTTTTGTAAGTAATTTTAGAGGGTAAATTTTGTAAGTAATTTTAGACGGTATTTTTTGTAAGTAATCTAGATGGTTAAATGTGATAGTTTTGCTTTGATTGTTTTGTTTGCTACTGCTTTTGGTCAATTGAATGATTTGCAAAGCTGTCATACTGATATGTTGAATTTTTGGCGTGAAAGCAATGATTGGCTAAATATGTTGATCATGATATGAATTTGTTTGGTTTTAAAACTGTCAAGTCCTAGTTGTGGGAAAATAAGCATGCTTAGAAGGGTCTGCAATTGCTTCTGTGACACTTCGGTGTCTTCTGTTATTGACACTTCAATATTTTCTGATATTGACACTTAGGTGTTGAGACTTCGGTCTCTTCTGTGATACTTCGGTGTCAAGACTTCGGTCTCTTCTAAATAAGTCCCGTTACCCGCTTTTGTAAATAGATTTAACAGTCATATGTTTTGTATTTTGATTTCTGTTTGACTTTGGTATAAACAAGAAAATGTGTTTTGATAATGAAGGGTTATACCCTCTTTTGAGACTCAGTTCTGTTTCTGTACAATCTGTTTGAGATTCAATACTATATGTTTGAATTGTTCATTCCGATAAACTGTTAATGCATGTTTATGATATATCATGATTGTGTATAATTAGTTGTCAGTTTATGCCTAGTTTAGTTATTACTCACGGTGGATTTGCCCTGTATAGGTTCAAAGAGAAGAACTTAAGGACTGGGACGAGTCAACCGCAATGGCCAATGGAAACTGAGTCTTGTTTTGTTAAAATCGTATTTTTGGAGTTTGTCTTTGGTTTGTCTTTTATATATATATATGACTTTGGATTTAATTGAAGGTTTGTAATAATCTTAATTCAAGCTGCTTTTGGAAATTTGATATGCGATGCATATTGTTGAGACTTCTGGAAATGATTAAATGTATGTATAAAGTATTTTGTATGTTTTGAAATGCCTCAAGTTCAGTGTGTTCTGTGTATGTGTGGCACTCTCAATATCCTCTCAGGGGATATTAGGGCGCCACATAAATAAATAAATAAATTTTTGTTTAACAATATATTTTTTAATTAAACTACTTCAAATGCTTTGATATATAAAGATAATTTCTTTCAATCATATTTCAAATTATTTAATTTTATTTAATCTTTAATCGATTTTATAACAATATAATTTTAGTTGAATCTTTTAAATCTTCAATTTTTTGTTTTATCAATTTAACTTCTGGCCAACTTTTAAAACATTGATGGTTAACTTGTGCTTTGTTCCGCTTGGTGATAATATATATAATGCCAGAGGGTGGGCTTTGACTTTTACCTCTTTTTCTTGGTTACTCTTAATTGTATTTTAATATTTTTCTTAAAAATTTTAAGTAAATTATTATTATGATTTTGTACTTTAAAATTTTGTAATCCGTATTGATAGCACTTAGTAAAGTATGTAATGGATATGACATGCAGTAATATATCGTGTAAAATAATAAAAATAAAGAAATTTTTATTTTAAACTTTTGCAAAAAGTTGAGACAATCACAATTATAGACTTTTTTTTTTGAGAGCCATTACTTTCAAACCTAAGAGTTCATCCTTTCATTGAGATCCACAGCTGGACTGCTTTCTCATTTTGTTTCCAATTTGTGATTATAATTACTTTTTTGTGGGACCAAATGTTAAGATTGCATAGTTTAAAGATGGAAGTACTTAAGATATTTTATAGTTTGTGACACAGAACGTGGAGCCAACGTAGCAGGCATGTCCTTGCCCGCCCATCTTAGCAAAAGATCTACACTTTGAGTGAATTGCTCTTGTTGATAACGGAGAGAACACCAGGAACAATCAATTTCGAAAATGTTCATTAGAACTTGATGCCATTTTCACCATGAGAAGGTGACAAAGAAAGATGAAACTGGAGGAGTTCACATATAACATCAAGACATATGAAGGTTTAACTGCTAAAATACCAAAACAGCCAATATCTAATCTTCATACAAAGGTTATTATCTGCAGAATCATCACTGCCAGCTCGAGGCTTTGGCTTTCTGCAGACAGCGTAAAACTTGAAACCGGAAAACAAAAAGGCAGAAAAGAGGGGTGGTGAAAAGTAATGGCGGAACTCCCAAGAACAAGAGAGAAAAATAGTAGTTGTAGTTTTTATGAGCAAGTTTAGGCCTACAGCCCCTGATCAGCGAGGTAATCGCCCAACCTCTCCACAACCATGTTGCACTGTCCAGGAGTGACAGGCTCATCATAAATGCCGAACACAAGTGCTTGACCAGTCTTCTTTATGGTGACCCCACCAGACCCCTGCCATTACAAAACAAATCAAGCTTGTTACTGAATGCATGCCAATGCCATGCCACACCGTATTCCATTCTGGTTTCAGTGTGGGTTTCTTTTTTCCTGATAATTAAGCATAACTGATTATGTCCATCACCTTCTTCCCACGAATTACAGCTCCAGGCTCACCCTGAATAACCATGTACTTTGTGCCTCCGAGGTGTAAGCCCGTCGGGGCAAGATGACCCGGTTCCTCAAAATCTTTCATAATGCCCGTCACCTCTTCAGACTTCAACTGCTTGTCATGATAATGTTTATGAATGAATTAATGGAAGCAAGAAGATCAAATTTCAAGACATTAGAAACTTCAATTGTTGTGTGTTCATGCATCAACAAATTTTTTAACTAATCCATTCAGATAAGTGCAATGAAAACACGTAAAATTGGAAACTATATTAACCTTGACCTCGTATAACCAGTACACTGACGTCCAAATGAAAAGAAAACAAAGAAAAACGAGAAATGACCTGAGGGAAAGAGGAACTCTGAGCCCAGACGCTGCCGTCAAGGCCAAGAATGGCGGCGGCGGCGAGATGGTGGCTTTGGCCTTCGATGTCGCACATCAAATGATCATCCACGTAAGCTTGCCAGGACATCTTGCTTTTTAATTTCCTTAAACGACAACAACAAACGACAAACAAAAACGCTTCTTCTGCTGCTGTTTTAAGATCTTTCTGGTTTGCTTTTGTCTCTCTTGGGCTTTCTGTTTCGCTTGTTGCCTTGTAGTATCACTTCCTGCTGCTTCTTTCTTTCTTCTACGTATATGAAAAAGAAGTGAAATCAGCTCTTGCTGTATTTGTATATAATTAATTAGTGTGATCAAAGAGAAGCGAGAGAGAGGTTGTGTTAAGTATAGGTGAATAAATAGGTGGAGGGAGCGAGGAGTGCGGAGAGAAGCTTTGAAACAAACAAAAAAGAAAAGGAGAGGGTGTGGTGATCTGATGAGTTTTGTCCGTTTTGATCGGCAAAGTTTTTCCTTCACTTCCTGACCTGACCTCCCTTATTTCAGGCATCCATTTGTTTCTGTTTCTGTTTCCCAAGAGTAGATTCACGTGTCCTTCATACCACTCTATTCGCCTACATCACTAACTAATGCATATATAAACATAAATAACTGAAGCCATTTCCGATTACTTAGGTATACATGTTCATCAATTTTGATAACACGGGTTACGCAACTGATAAAGTTGCACATTTATGACTATAAGATCAGGTATTCAAGCAATCTTGCAAATTTAATGCACCATGTTTAAGTTGTAGTGATAAAATTTGTTAAAATTCTTACCATCTTAGAGTGAAAAGGTATAGTAAATCTGTTGAGACATAAAAAATTTAACTAATTTATATATTAAAAAATCAATCCATAATCATGCTGTCGGGTTATGCAGCAATTCAACTACATTTTGAACAAACTCCATGAAAAAAAAAAGTCGACTTCCTGAAAAATGAATGTCGTCAGTTTTAACCATCAGGGTCTCTACCCAAACCCCTTCTAAGGCCTAACATTGTTATGGCATGGTTAAATCTCGTGGTCGGAGACCCCAACTGAACTAGTGAAGAGGAGATTTAACTAATCATTCAGGCGGTACGATCTTCCACTGAATGCCCCGCCAGTGTTCCTTTCAGGTTGGGCTTGGACACGAATGTTTGTTGGGGCTGGAGCTCCTATTCTCCATCTGATAACCAATTTATGTCTGTTCTGGTCAAGGAAATGCACTAGCAGGGAAAGTATAAAGTAGACACATTAGACAGAAAGGACATGCTTGATAACATGTTCATGTTCGAGAAATAAGATGATTAGAACAATGGCTAAGGATACACCCATCTTGGAGTCTTTAAAAGGTTCCTTCCAGTTGCAAGTGGATGCAACACGGTCAAGAAGTAATATAGATGCCCTGCAATTATTCCTAAAAGGTCTGGCAAAATCGGCGAACCAAAAATAACGTCCAATGCAAGCATCGCCCATGGTAGGTAAAATGCCTGGAAGAAAAAGTTGAAGAATAAACACACCAGATTCCAATGCTCGGGTAAGAAACAAGTCCATTTGCAAAAACTCATGATGGACCACCATTCAGCATACCTTCAGAGTAACGAGGCCATATATGTTGATTTGGGCATTAGGAAATTCTCTACTCCAGACATAGACGAGCATGAATACAAGAGACACCGCCAAAAATGGGTTATAGAAAAAGGGGATGGCAGATAGTACCTACATCAAGGAGACACTTTAACTTCAGTTGCCTTCAGTGTTACTTTAACACATATAGTCAACAATTACCCGTTTGCAAAGCCTAAACCATATTTTCTAGCATAAAGCTTCTTTATGCTTCACAAATTCACAGAAGTGGACTTGCAACAGTGAAAAAACATGGAAGGAAAAACAAAAACATTGATTCAAAATATATACTTCAAGCTTATATGTTCTAATTGCAGTTGCAGAATGAAACAAATCTCTCAAGTTCCTATAAAAATGGGTCTGAAACAAATCTCTCAAGTTCATGTAAAAATGGGTCTCAATCATCAGCAAGAAAAGTAGACAATATCCACAAACCAGTAGCGTCAATGCTCCAAATATCATCATCCATAAGAAATCTGCTGTACGCCTATCAAATGGTCCCCTCTCCAGTTGAACTCCATATCTTGCTCTGTACAACCAAAGCAATTAACCATCAAAATATTAACGCTCAGAATCTGAAAATTCCAGAAACACCCTGTGACTCCAAGTTACCAGTAAAACAGGTAGGTCAGAAATAAATCAGATTAGGTTCATTCATCTAAGAAGAAAACTTACATCATTAAGAGCCGAATTCCAAAATTGATAGAAAACTTCCCCAGGAAAAAGAAGTTTGTGATAAGCCTCCATATCTACAAAGAGAACCATATATAATCTGTAAGAGGTTTGTGAAATAGAGAATAGTTAAACAGAACAGAAAAGGTTCGGGCATCCAGAACCGATAACAAGGGAAACTGTGACATGGTTGATGGTTGCATGAACACACAACACAAACAAACATACAAAACACACACATATACGTATATACACAGAGAGAGGGGCAAGAAACACATTGGAGTCATTTTGGAGCACATTTCCATCTTGACAAATTGACTCTAATTCTTGAAAAAAGAATGCCCATCTCTCAAACAGTTAAACAAGGGATGATGCACAAAAGATTATCTAAGAATCCTAGTGATCTTATTTCAAATGAATCTGGACCCTAAGAATACATTTGTGAGTTCAGATCACCTGTTCCTATTACCCTGTGCCTACTCTGTTTCATGAGCATCTATCCATCTAATTTCTCTGTCCCATTTATTTGATGGATGGATGATCATAGAACAAGGTAGGCACAAGGTAACGGGAACAGGTGATCTATTCCCTACATTTATGACCAATGAAGACCAACACCCATAATTCTAAGGCAGACTGCCAGAGTGCCAGCACCAATATCAATAAACTTAAGACACACTGGAACAACTTCAGAGACGAGGTTGGTCAGCTTTACAAACTAAGAGCCTGAGTTTGCTTTCATTACAAATACATACAATGACAGCAATCTCTATTTGTTATTCTCTTACCAAACGCACGTGAATAGAGAAAAAATTACGAGTCTAAAAAGTTGCCAATAATATGTCAAGAACAATAAATAAATATAACCTCGCCCCAATTAACAGTCTTAAGAAGCAAACAGAATCTACAATTCGACAAATGATCAACAACATTGAAACACGGATGCTAATAGCAAGAAAAGTCCATCTCTATGCACAAAATTCTCTACAGAGCGCAAGTACATTACCAATAACGAACAATAAAATACTTCAACTGCAAAACAGACAGATCCAGGAACAATTGAACCCAAACCTGAAAATGAGAGAAAGCAAGTTTGTAGCTGAGGGCGATAAGTTGCCAATCAATAATTCCAAGTTGATATGCGGTAGTGAAAGCCAGGCACAAGGTCCCATAAGCCTTGCTTATAGGTGGCAGAGATTGGTAAAATCTGACAATTAATTCAACAACAGAACCTTAAAAATAAAAAAGCTTAACACAAGCCGTTGTACTAAAGTTAGTAGATAAGGTTCAAGACATTTTCCAAACATAAACATAACAAATATAAACGAATCTGGGAAGATGGGTTCGAGGGTTACTTACTCAGCCGGAGAAGACATGGTGACAGAAACACAAACACAGAGACCCGAACTTTAGTGAAGCTACAATCGCTGGTTGTGTAGAAAACGATGGATGTCTTCGAAATTCCAATTTAGTAGAAAGGAATCGCGTAAACGGCTGGTCGCATCTGGAAGTTTCCTGCTCGGTTGTTATTTACAGTGGTGTTCGGAATGCCTCTGACTTGGAAAGGGGGTGAAGTAATTGGGCTTAAGAGCCCTTTACTTTCTGGATTTATTTTTAAAACTTTGTGTTGAGATGGATCAAACTGACAGGTCCACAAGATTGTTGAGTGAGCTCATTGTTAGGATTTAAATCCAAATTATAAACATATATAGGTTTTCCATTTTTAGTTATTATTATTATTATTAATCTATTTTTCTTCCCTCTCTTTCTCTATCTCTCTATCTCTCTTTCTGTGTTTATCTCTCTCTCCTTTCATACGAGTTATTTAGAAACAATCTCTCTATTAGATCAGTCTTTCTAATTTTTTAAAATAATTTTTTAATATTAAAAGTATAAAACGACGACTTTTTTTAGTTGAGTCTCGATTTGAGTTGCTTGGGCATAGGCCTATTGGAGGCCTAACTTTCTAGATAAAATAACATTATTTTATTTAGAACAATTGGACATCAAACTGATCTAGACTTGATTTTGCCCATAGGCCGAACCATTGAAAACACCTGAATTTAAGCGCATGAGTCAACTCATTGTCATCTCTACTCCTCAAATTTCGCCGATTAGCAAGATTCCTATTAGATGTTATTGTTGCTGCTATTGTTGTTTTCTATTTTTGTTTTTGTTTTTTAATAAAAAATATATTTTTTATTGTTAATAACAGTGTAGTTTTATTTTTATTATTGATAGTAATTATATATTAGACAAGACTCTATCTTAATTAAATAATATTATTTTAACTTCTTATATAATATTTATTAGGATTTTCCAATTATAACTAAAAAAAGCCACCCCGTCGAGAAAATTTTATTATATGATTATTTATTGTTCTAGCTTATGGAAGGTGATGGAGGGATAATTGATTTTTTTATATAAAAAAATTTTAATTGTTATTTTTTAGCTTTTATTAAAACTCTTCTAAACAAGTAATAATACAATATTAGTATAGTTTGAGCATTCTCTTAAGGGTGGTCAAATTAGTAGAGTAGGAGGTATGAGATCAAAAGATCTTGTATTCAAATCTCCTACTTACACTCTCTCGATCGAGCCCGTTATACAGGATTTATCTAATGCAGAGTACCCAGTTGACGTAATTTGCAGGCTATTACGCCAATTCGAAGGTTTATTCAATATACATTTAAATAAATAAGTGATAGCGACTGCGGGTTCCCCTGTTCCAAAAAACAATAGTTTGAGCAAATTATTTCATTAATTAATTTAAAATAAAAATTTAACTCAATTAATTTTATAGGAAATAAGTTTACATTTTAAGGTGAAGTTTCCAAAAATCTTGGACAGATTCAAATCTTGGCGAATCTTCCATACTAGTTGAGCAACTTCTTAAAGCAAAAGTTGTATTGAGAAAAAGGGATTGAAACCTGTGAATTCTGAAAAGATTGGGAAGGGTTGGAGAAAATTTCGAAATGTTCTATCTACCTTGCAATGAAGAGACGGTCATGAAAAGGCCACGGCGTGCATATGGTTAGGTGGTCCTAAATCTGCAATCATAATCCAGGTTTTAACAGCTCATAATCTTTGTTTGCTTGCACTAAAAATCAGTGCCAAGTTTGTGGATCATGATTAGAGGCATAATTAGACAAGCGGGTTCCACTTGTTACGTAGAGAGATCACCAAATACTCAATCATCAGATTCAAGACCATGATTTGCCTGGTTCGTTCTGATCTCAGGCTGAGCTAATGCCCCCGTTTCTTACCTAGGATGCTTACAGCTGAAGGTATTGATGAGTCTTAGACTGCCAATGAAGGCATGTGAATTGCCCGACGTCTCTCTATCTATGGGTCCATAAACATTTCATTTTTATGAAGACAAAAGATCGGAACATTAGATTCTATGCATGATCCTGCCTTGGAACGAATCAAAAAGAAGAACAGTTTGGGATTTTCCCACCTCACTGAGAATGAACAAAAGCACTTGAAGAGAATAGTCAAAGAAGAACCAATTCATCATTAATATTATTGTCCTAAACAGACAGTGATCTAACGAGAACTACTGTTCGTTTGCCTTTCCTCATTTGCCTCTTGCATAATCCTTTCCAGCAACGCCTTAACCCCACCAAAAGACCAGCAAGTAGGGCTGTAGCATCCTAACAGGTTTTATAGGAAAAAACTGACCTGTCATACACGGAATGGCCCATGAGTCTAATGAAGTAAAGTATAGCCAATGATCAACGGCTATAGAGGAGTCGCAGATTACTGCTTAAGGAGTTTATCAAGTCTTAACCATCAACTTTTTCCTTTTCTTTTTCCTTTAGCCATTCATGTTCTTTAATAGACAATCACTCTTATTTACCTGCCGTGAAAGTGGTACTAAAGGCGTAACTTTTTGTGGGTATGGTAGCTTGGGAGTGAAACAAACATGATGGTTTTGAACCGGACATGGTTACAGCTACACGCTTGTGCCCCACGATCCCGTCAAAGGATTTTAAGCGTAAAGGGGACCGACTTCATTGTATAGTCTCCACTTCAGTCTTCCTCTGCTTCGTCTCTTTTATGTCGATAGATAGTAAACGGTCGACGAGGGTTATTAAGACGATAAAGGTCTAGAGAAGAAGCAAAAAGTTGCTGTCCCTTTTTCCTTCTTTCATTTCTTTACATGCATAACCATTAAGAGCATGTAAAGCAAGGAAAAGGGAACAGTCTAAAATCATGCTATTTGACCTACTAACATTGTCAATCATGCTTCGGGAAAAAGAATAGTAAAGTTTGACTCACGAACCTTTATTAAATGCAGTCTATCTACCTTAATATATATATTTTTAGGTAAATTATTAGAAATATTGTATTTTTTAACAATTCATTATATATACCAAAAATTTTATTTTATAATATCATATACCATAACTTACAAATAATACATTAATATATAACACTAATAATTATATAATTTAAGAATGTTGAAATTAATTTAATTATCATGTTCAGAACATTCTTTTAACATGTATTATAAAATTATAATTTTAAAACTTTCAATTAGTACAATAGCATAAAAATAATTTTTCACTATACTTTTTAAAATTTTTATCAAATTGTGTTAAATTATTCTTGACACACCTACAAATTATCAAGTAAAAATTATAAATAAATTTAAAAAATATAACAACATAACCAAAATTTGTGAATACTAATTAATATATAAAAGTGCATTTTTATAGGTGAAAATATTTATTATTATAAAAAATTGAGATATATTTACTGTTTTATTCAAGATATTCAAAATAATTCACTTACTAACTTTTCTTTATTTGTTTTTATACAATTAAGAAAAGTTTTTATGATAATGTTAATTGTAAAATTATATTTTTATATGTTAATTAAGTAATTAATGATAAGAGCATTTTTATTTTAGATCAATTGGCGTTATCTTACGATGTTTTAATTGTATTGAATAAATTTTCAAGTGTTTATATAATTAGGAATATCAATGGCCCGAACCAGCCTAGCCCATTATTTAGATTTTTAAACAAAAACTTGCCTATGGTCCGGTTAATCCTAACCAAAAGTAGGTTGGACTAATTTTGTCATCCCTATATAATCATGTGTTTTAGATGCATTGTCATAATCAATACTTAGCTAGGCACACATAATTTAGAGAGAGTCGGTAGTATGCAACTTTATTCCCACTTATTAGAGATGATGTTTTAGATAAGTATTTCTATGAAATAAACATTTTAAAGCTTCAATTCACAAAATTTTAAAAACTATTGTACTTAAAATTAAAAAAAACAAATTGAACCCAAAATATAATATTTAAAATTATTTAAAGAGTTTCTTTCAATCATATGTTATTATACATTTGTTTTATTTTTCAGCCACGGGCTTTTAGATATGTGAATCCTCTTTGTTACTACGTTTGTACATTAATATTTAAAATATCTCGAATCAGCGAGCGAATCAATCAGCGCCGTCACAGGAACTGCGCCAACAAAATGCCACGTTGGTATTATATTTATGTATATTAAGGAAATCACAATGCCGACCCAATCAAAACTCTAATAAGGACCATGTACATCGTGATGACAGCTTTCATCTAGCTGTATTAACCCCACCTTGGTGGGACCATCTCCTATCCCACGAGATTTATATTTCTATCACTAATTTATCGTCTCGTTGATGCATCTTGCACCTGTCTGCAAAGCATACAGCGTTGTAAAACACGAATCACGAGAACTCGTGGTCGTTACATCAGCTATTCCGGTTTTGTTTGTTTGGTTAATATTATTCATAAAAAAAAAGGAAAAGCGAGAAAATGGTCCCCACTAAACAACGCAGAAACAGCTTATAACAGAAGTGGCCGATTCATGATACGTTTAAAACCCGGTTCAGCCGAGATGGGTATTAGATAATCTGCTACCATAGATGTTCTCGAAGCTGTGGCTCTCTCTAAGCGACGTGCATTTCGAGCTCAAGACTTTAGTTAATACTCCGAGGCATTACCAATAACAAGTCAGATCAGATTACGAGAGACAGAGAGAGAGAGAGAGAGAGATTTGGTACATGGATCCTTGTCCATTTGTTCGCTTGATCATCGAATCACTTGCTCTGAAACTGCCTTTGGCCACCAAACCCGCTGGCTCCGGCGTCCACCCCTCGACAACTCCATGTTTCTGCAAACTACGCATCAAAGGTTTCCCCTCTCAAACTGCCCTTTTGCCTTTATGTTCCAACAGTGGTGATTTTGCTCCCGACTCTGCAACTTCCGCCTCCGGTTTCCACCTCGACGCCACCGTCCTCCGTCGTCTCTCCAGCAAGCCCGTCTCGCTTCATGTTTCTGTGTACACTGGGAGGATGGGAAGTACTTGTGGAGTCAGTGGTGGGAAGCTCCTCGGTCGGGTTCGGGTTAATGTTAATTTGGAGAACGCTGAGCCCAGGTCCGTGGTGTTTCAAAATGGGTGGTTAAAGCTTGGGAGCCAACAGGCTAAACCGACGGCTCGGTTACATCTCGTGGTACGATATGAACCAGACCCTCGTTTTGTGTTTCAGTTCGGTGGTGAACCGGAGTGTAGCCCGGTTGTCTTCCAGATTCAAGGGAATATACGACAACCCGTTTTCAGTTGCAAGTTTAGCGCAGAGCGCAACTCCAGAACTCGGTAACAAACGTTTTTTTTCGCCCTCTCTTTTTGTTTTTACCGTTTCCTTTTTTCAGTTTTCTTTCCTCGGTTCATTTTAGTGCGAAATCCGTTTGTTTGCTAAAGTGTGCTGGGTCTAGAGTCAAATATCCATGCTGGGGTCAACTTCAGTCTTCTTCTTATCTTATCGTATCCACTGTTGTTGGCTTGTGATTGTCGATTTTCTTTGATTGGCTCTGTACTTTTCCTTTCGGATTTCAGTTCCTAACTTTAATTTCCACTCTAAAATCAGGTCTCTGCCGTTGGATATCAATCGCAACAAAAGCAGGGGATGGGGGAGAACATTTTCCAGTGATAAAGAACGAACAGGAAGGGAACGGAAAGGATGGATGGTTATGATATATGACCTCTCAGGCTCTCCTGTTGCAGCTGCTTCCATGATCACCCCATTTGTCCCTTCACCAGGATCTGATCGCGTGTCTCGATCAAACCCTGGTTCATGGCTAATTCTTCGGCCTCATGGATTCTCTGTCAGCAGCTGGAAACCATGGGGTCGCTTGGAGGCATGGCGAGAGAGAAGCCCTGTGGATGGCTTGGGCTACAGGTTCGACCTCGTTACCGATAATGGACTTAGTAATGGAATCCCAATTGCTGAAGGTACAATGAGTGTCAAGAGCGGTGGACAATTTTGCATAGATAGTAGGATAATGAGGGATTCTGCGTTGAACTCGAGATCCCCAGTGAAGGGTTTCGTGATGGGCTCAACAGTGGAAGGTGAAGGCAAAGTTAGTAAGCCTGTGGTGCAAATAGGGATGCAACATGTAACTTGCATGGCTGATGCAGCTTTGTTTGTGGCACTTTCAGCTGCCATTGATCTTAGTATGGATGCTTGCAGGCTTTTTTCGAGCAAACTGAGGAAGGAGCTTTGCCATTGCGAAGAAGACGCCTTCTCTTAGAACCTGGCCCGTCTGTTACTGATCCTGCCATGACGACCAATTAGTTGTTGGTTTGAGCAATGCTGTTTTGTTTTACTAATGCTGCTACTGATGGTTTTCCTATACACCTAATGATTTTTGTTCCTTTGCTGGGAGCGAGAGTGACATCTGATCTTGGTTTGGGAGGCCTGTCTTGGCTGATTTTGGTAGTTTATTTCCACTTTTTTTGGTTCTTTCGTTGTTTTGATTGGTTTTGTACTTTTTCTTAACACGTTATATATTACAGAGCTGCTTCTTGTAAGAAAAATGTCTCATGCATTACACACAAAAATTGTACAGTTAGAGAAAAAGGATAGTGCTTCTTTGAAGTTTGTAGTATTTTCTTCTTCCTTCTTTTCAGCATTTTCCTAATTATATAAAAATGCTATACAATTAAGGGTTAAATACATCAAATTTCAATTCCGATACTCAATTTTAAAAATTATTAATAACTCCACTATGATTTTAACTTTATAACACTCAATCCCTTGTCGTTTATCTTTGTTAAAAAAACTACTTAATATAAAAAGGTGTCTTTTTGTTTTACGTGTGCCATGAATGGTCTCATTTTGTGTTACATGTGCCATGAAATTACACTCGCACAGCGACGTACTCCATGCGGCATTGTTATTGAGTTTGGATTATGCCACATGAAGTTGAAAAATGAGGGAATTCATCGATCTCCTCGGATGGATTGATCCGTATATATAATTGACAGTGACAAGGGATACTGACAGTGACAAAGGATAAATATAGATATATAGGATTTGAATTGCAAACCAAATCCTAGCATTCCTTTGATATACCTCAACAACCTTTTAACCAATGTCCAATGAGCTTGAGATGGATTATGCATATGTTAGCAAAGAAAGTTAGACAGCGAAAGCTACGTCAAGAAGTGGGAACGTGACGTACTGAAGTGCTCCCAAGATGCTGCGATAACCAGTGGAATGTTCATATGGTTGACTCTCCTAGGTTGAAGGCATTCTTGCTGGAAAATAGTAGAAACAAGTTTGCAATCACTCATATTTGCCCTGGCTAGAAGATCCTGTGCATACTTTTATTGACAGAGAAATAAAGTATTCTAATCGTGTGATACCTCAATGCCAAAAAAATAGTGTAAGAGCCCCATATCAATCTTGGCAACCTCTAAATTTAACAACCCAATCAATCGATCAAGTAGGGATGTGGAAGAGGCTGTGAAAACGATGTCATCCACATAGAGAAGTAAAATTGCTACTCAAACTGTGAACGAAAGACAAACATTGAATAATTAGAATGGCAACTCTAAAAGCCCATGAAGTATTAAAAAAATCAATAAATCATTTAAACCAAGCTCGAGGGGCTTGACGAAGCCCATAAATAATTTTTTGTAGTTTACAAACATACTGGGGCTTGGTGGAGTCAATAAAGCCCTTTGTTGATGTATGTAGACTTCTTCGTTCAATCTCCATGCAAGAAATTTTTCAAAAAAAAAAATCGCATGCAAGAAAACATTCTTAACATCTAATTGATGTATAGGACATTACTTGGAGATTGCCAGGGAGAGTATAATACGAATAGTTGTCGTCTTAACTAAAGAGCTATAGGTTTCTATGTAGTTCGTGCCTTGTTATTGTGAGAAACCCTAAGCAACCAGTATGACTTTGTAACATTCCACTGTACCATTGGATTTGTATTTTATCCTATACACCCATTTATAGCCCACAATATTTATTCCTAACGGTGGTGCGGGACAAGAGTCCACGTGTTGTTCTTCTGTAAGGCTAAAAATTCATCCTTCATTACTGCTTGTCAATTACTATCCTTTACAGCTTGGTTATATGCGATTGGCTTTATTCGAGGTGGAAGTTCATTAGGTGATTTGGTTATTTCATGCAAATGGGAGGATTTAGGGTTTGGTTTACGTGTGCCAACTTTGGACCTAGTAACCATAGCATAGGATTTGGTGGATGGTTACACGGTGATTGAAAGTGGTGAAGGAGGATTATGTTGTATAGTGTTTGGAGGTGATGAAGAAGTTGGATTATGTGTTTGTGAATTAGTAGAATAGAAGGGTTAGAGATAATAGAGGATAAGGAAGAGTTGGCAAAGAGTTTGGCTGGATTACATGCCAAACTTAGACTCTAAGCTAGAAGGACCAAGTTATTGTGTAGTATTAAAGGGATAGTAACTCTTTATGAAAGTAAGATGAAGTGAAATGATAACCTTGTCATTGTGCATGTCAAAGTAGCGATATCCTTTCCTTACTATGTCATAGCCAAGAAAAACACATAACTTTGTCCATGGTTCCAATTTACAAAATAGTTGATTCATGTCATGAGGTTAACAACCACACCCAAGGACTCGAAAGTAGGATATCTAAAGGACATCCATGTGGACTTTTGAAGGAAAGTATGGAGTGAGGGATGTGATTGTCAATATGTACAATAGATAATAAAGCTTTCAACCAAAACTGGGTGGTAAATGGCCCTAGAAAAGTATAGCTCAAATTAAATTAAGGACAGTATGATGCATCCTCTCGGTGGTGTCCTTTTGCTTTGAAGTTTGAGGATAAGATACATGCAACAATATGTTTGTTGCTTTAAGATAATCAATCAACTTTTTATTTAAAAAATTCTCCACCACAGTCAGGCTAAAACTTTTGTATCTGAATATCCAGTTGATTTTCAATATATGTAGAATGCAACAAACTTATCATAGGCCTCAGATTTTCTGCACAATGGATATACCCAAACATACTTTGACCTATCATCAACAAAAATAGCATAGTATTTGTAACCTAAAAAAGAGATAATTGGGGATGTCCAAATATCTAAGTGAATCAAAGCAAGTGGTCTCTGTGACTTATTTGATGAAAGACAGAATGATAAATGAAAATTGAAAGTTCAGGTCTGGAATCAAATAAAGCACCTTGCATCACGGTCTGAAATAACGGTTTTAGGAACACCATGCAACCGCATAACATCCTTAAAGAACAAATTAGCAATATAAGTGGCACCATTAGTTTTATGACATGCAATAAAGTGTCATTTTACTGAACCTATCAACAACCACAAATATGTTATCCCTACCTTTTTTTGTCCTAGGCAGCCGCAATACAAAGTCCATAGATATGTCAGTCCAAGAATGCTTAGGCATAGGCAAAGGAGTATATAAACCATGTGGATGAGTCTTTGATTTCGCTTGTCTACGTGCAACACACCTAGAATAGATTTTTACAACATCTTTTCTCATATTAGGCCAATAAAAATGTTCACAAAGTATGTCATATGTCTTTTGCACCCCAAAGTGACCCATCAATCCTCCACAATGTGATTCACATGCACCATTATTTCTAGCATAGAGCAAACCGGCAACCAAAGCTTATTCTCCCTAAACAAGTATCCATCATGCCTATAAAACTTTAAAAATGCAGCATGCTCACACACACCATAAACATTCCCAAAATCAGAATCCGAAGCATACAAATCTCTAATAAGCTCAAATCCGGGCATTTTAGAACTCAAAGTATTGATTAAAGTGTACCTTTTTTATAGTGCATCAGCCATTACATTTTCCTTACCTTGCTTGTACTTGATCACATATGGAAAAGTTCAATAAACTCTAGCCATTTCGCATGTCTCTTGTTCAACTTACCTTGGCCTTTTAAATGCTTGAGTGATTCATGGTCAGAATGAACCACAAACTCAATTCAGTTGTGGTCCATGAAGATTCTCATTGAAGTATGCAATGGGACGCCTACCTTGCATCAGAACAGCACCAATACCTAACCCGAAGGTATCACATTCAATCTCAAAAGTTTCATTGAAGTTAGGCAAACTTAAAATAGGTGCAGAACATAACTTATCTTTCAAAGCATTAAACGCAAGTTATTGGGTCTCACTCCATTTAAAGCCAACATCTTTTTTAATGATTTCAGTTAATGGCGCAACAATGGTGTTAAAATCTTTCACAAGTCACCTATAAAAGCTAGCCAAACCCTGAAAACTACGTACGTCACCAACAGACTTAGGAGTAGGCCAATCTTTGATAGCCTCATCCTTCTCCTCATCAACATGAACACCATCGGCAGAAATAACAAAGCCAAGAAATGCAACTTTATCCATACAAAAAGAACACTTTTTAAGTTTAGCATAAAGCTTTTCACACTTAAGTTCCTCTAGTACAGATTTAAGATGTAAAACGTGCTTATCAAGGCTTTTGCTGTAAATCATAATATCATCAAAATATAAACCACAAACTTGCTAATAAATTCACGCAAAACATGGTTCTTCAATATCATGAAAGTGCTAGGTGCATTTGTCAAACCAAAAGGCATGACCAACCATTCATATAAACCATATTTAGTTTTAAAGGCTATTTTCCATTCATCTCCTACTTATATCCTAATTTGATGATAGACACTCATAAGGTCAGTCTTTATAAAGTAACAAGCACTATGTAAATCATTAAGCACATCATCTAATCTAGGAATTGGATGGTGATACTTTACCGTTATCTTATTCACTGCCCCGCAATCCACACACATGCTCCAAGTCCCATCTTTCTTTGGCACTAATAATACTGGAACTATGCATGGGCTTAAGCTTTCTCTCATGTGCCCCCTCTCTAAAAGTTCCTCCACTTGCTTTTGAAGCTCCTTTGTCTCCTCAGGACTACTCCTATAAGCTAGGCAGTTTGGAATTTGAGCTCCTGGCACAAAATCTTTCTAGTGTTCAATACCTCACAAAAGTGAGAGTCCCTTGGACATCTCATCTGGAAAGACATCTGAGTATTCCTGCAAAATAGATTTAATAACACTAGGTACGAAAGAGTCAAGGTCAGCTTCATTATAAAGAACTTCTCTATAGTTAAGCAGAATTAAAGGCTTAGTTGTGTACAACACTTGTCTCAAATCTTTTGATTTTGTAAAGAAGGTACTCTTTTTTCTTTCACTTTTCTTTTCACTTAACTCTCCTTTTTCTATTGCACTTGCCTCTATTTTTTTTCTCACTAGTACAATCTCTTTCAATTAGGCCTTTATCTTATTTTTTTTGAATGGTTTCTTTTCCTTTTCTTTTTTTCAAACTCTCAGCCTCCCTTAGTTTTTGTTCTTCCATGTTTTTTGCAAGCCTCATTTGATCCTCATGAACCTCTTTTGGTTTTAGAGGCCCCAAAACATAGGTTTGATCTCTCATCTTGAATGAGTACCTATTTTTGTAGTCATCATAGATCACACGCCTATCATATTGCCAAGGCCTCCCCAACAATATGTGGCCCGCCTACATTGGTACTACATCACACAAAACCTCATCAGAATACCTCCCAATAGAGAATGCAACCTTCACTTACTTGTGTACCCTTACTTCTCCACATTCATTGAGCCATTTTAGCTTGTATGGGCTAGGATGTTTAATAATAGGCAATCCCAACTTCTCCACCAAAATTGTACTAGCTACATTTATATAGCTCCCTCCATCAATTATCATACTACACATCTTACCATTGATTAAGCAACGTGTATGGAAGATGTTTTCCCTGTGCTCATCTACTTCTACCTTCTCTTGTACATTGAGAGCACGCCTAACCATACGGGCTTTGGCTTGGACAAGTTCCTCTAACTCCACATCACTGCAATCCTCAAGCTCAGGCATTTCTTCTCCATCACTCTCCTGGGACTCAATTCTCCCATCATCTCTCAAAAACATAACTTTTCTATTTGGGCATTGTGAAGCAATATGATCAGATCCCAAACACTTAAAGCATTTAATATCCCTGTGCTTAGTGGATGCATTAACACTATTTGGGTGAGAATTCATATCTTTAGAGGCTATCCCCTTATCTTTGGACTTGTCCCTGTAGTCATTGGACTTGTCCTTGCCCTTTTCTTCCTTCTTAGGCCACTTGAAACTCTAAGAACTTGAAGAACCAAAATTGTAAGCCTTGTTGAAGCTTTTACTTTTCAATTGCTTTTCAATTTTTATGGCCATGCTGACCATTTTATCAAGCTCCACATAGTGATGTAACTCTACAATGTTAGCTATCTCTTTATTCAAACCAGCAAGAAACCGAGTCATGGTGGCTTCCCTTTCTTCTTCAATATTAGCCCTTATCATAGCCATTTCCATCTCTTTGTGGTAGTCCTCAACGTTTTTAGTACCTTGTTTCAAAGTTTGGAGTTTTTGGTGTAACTCGTTGTAGTAGTAACTAGGCACAAATCGTCTCTTCATGATGGACTTCATCTCCTCCCATGTTTCAACAGGTCTATCTTTAGCCCTTCTTCTATTTAGAAGTAGTTGATCCCACCAAACAGCTGCATAGTCAGAGAATTCAACTGTTGCCAACTTCACCTTCTTTTCTTCTGAGTAGTTGTGACAAGCAAATATCATCTCTACTTTTCTTTCCCACTCCAAATAGGCTTTTGCTTCATTTCTCCCTTGGAAAGATGGAATCTTCATTTTGATGCTTCCTATGTTTCTATCAACTCTCTCAACTTCTTCCTCATCTTCTTCCTCATCTCTGCCCTTTTCAACCCCCCCCCCATGGCCTCCTCTATTTCGGCCTCTATCTCCTCTTCCTCATCTTCCATAGTTTCGAACTTCATGCCACCCTCTCTCATCATCTTCTTCATAACCAACAACTTCTTCTTCATAGTTTTGGGTATTTCGAGCTGTAGTTAAAGCTCTTTCTCTTGGTGTATTAATTCGGCCTCTATCTCCTCTTCCTCCTCTTCCATAGTTTCGAACTTCATGCCATCCCTTCTCATCATCTTCTTTATAACCAGCAACTTCTTCTTCATAATTTTGGGGATTTCAAGCTGTAGTTGAAGCTCTTTCTCTTGATGC
The DNA here is from genome assembly GCA_027563595.1 of Erythroxylum suave. Taxonomy (NCBI): domain Eukaryota; kingdom Viridiplantae; phylum Streptophyta; class Magnoliopsida; order Malpighiales; family Erythroxylaceae; genus Erythroxylum; species Erythroxylum suave. The sequence continues at coordinate 3,142,471 of JAOSBN010000008.1, read as the reverse complement.
ATTATTAACTAAAAACTCTTGCAAAGCTCTGATCAATCTATCTTTTCTTTCAAACTTGTCACTGACATCTCTAAGCACGTCCTCTATCTTTAGAAACTAATTTGCATAGCTGCTAAAGTAAAGAAGGTCTTATTTTATTGTTCATTGTCACTTCCTTGTGCCTTCGTTAGACTTCCAATCACCATTACCATCCTTATCATTTGTCTTAAACATAGTGTAAACCTGCAAGAAAATGTTAGAAAGGACCTCACAATCACTCCTCAAGTGTAGAAAGGACCTCACAATCACTCCTCACGTGTTTCCCTCAGATCAGATTGTACACTCGGGTTTTCACATAATATTAATGGCTTTTCACTATATAAGCTCACCCTCTTGCCTTTTAACTCTCAAGTGATGTCTTTAAAGTTACTTTTTGGAAACTAATTCATCAAAACTAAGCAAACAGCAAGCAACACAAATTAATTGAAAAGAACAAGTAAATCCTAACAAGAAACAAAATAAGAACAATTCTAGAAGCAAAGTAATGCGCGGACAAAAATAAAATAGTATGCTAATACAGGGATGGAAAAGATGTGTATGCAATGATTTTTGTTTATAATTGAACAATATGAATGCACTATTGTCCAATTCAATGTAATGGAAGTAAAGAAAGATACAAATAAGAAAGTAAACTAAGAATTCAGAGAAAGACACTCAATATATTGTAAAACTCAACAAAAATTTCAATGTTTTTTTTAATTTTTTGGCTACTGTTCAATTTTTGGTACTTTTTACAATTTTTTGGGCGCTGTTTACATTTTTTCGGCATTGTTCACATTTTTTTCAGTATTGTTAATTTTTTTCCTAAAGAAACAAATAAGAAAATACAATAAAGATACGTATGAGTTCAATAGAATTAAGCTAAAGCTCTGATACCAAGATGATACGAAAACCCTAAGAAAATAAGGTTCTTGAAACCCACCTAATCCTATTAATCAAAGCCCCAACTTTCTATTCAATTAAACATGCTAGATCGAACCCCAAATCTTAAGTTTGAGACCTAATTCTAAAGAAATCAGAAATCAATTTACGTTACAAGCACTTACTTACTGATGCAAATCAATTTCTTAAAGTAACCATGAAGACATTCACGCCTCACTTGAAGAACTCAATTCTGATTTTTTTTTAAATCATCAAAGATAGGGTTACAAGGATATAATAAGGTATAAATACCCTTGACCAAGTCCTAACCCTAATAGAAATGGGTTTGCAAGCCCATTTAATGAAAACTAGGCTAATCCTAACAAATCTAGGAGTATCTTGCCCATTAAACATAATCTGATCCAAGTCCTTTTAGGAATGAGCTAAACACATTAAAACAAATAAGTCTAAAAAAAATGCGCCCCAAATAAGACTTGAGCTTGTTTCCCAAAATTGCTAAGTACTAGCCTCTTCCAACGCCTCCTCTAACAAAATCATAAACTTGGAGTGCCTTGGTGATCCTTCATGGATGTTTTGGTTGCCTCACGTACTTGACTTGTGATTTGGGCTTGAACAAAAGGTTGTACTGCTTGTTTAAGCCTTGAAACTTGTTGCGTTGTAATTGGACCATTTGACATGTGTAGCTTGTCAAGTTGATGTGTAAGGCATGGAACTCCATTGCGAAAGCTGGGTGTATCACCGTGCTTGACCGAAAATATAGATGGATTCAAATGGATCTTTTAGAGTGGTAAAACTCACATGGGTTTAGAGTAAGGAACACTTGGTTTTCGGTGTTAATAGTGGAAATGGAACGAAAGCCGTGTTGTTAAGTTTAATGTGTTACGAAAACAAAAATCAATCATGATGTGTCTATTGCTATGGTTGTTTGCTATGTTCTGTGTCTTCAAAGATATGTGTTTATGATTGTTGAAAAAAAGCAACAAAAAGGCTTGGTTCTTGAAACGGAAAGGTTGGTTATTACCATGATTTTCTTGAACCAAATTTGAAGACATTGTCTATGACTAAATGTTAGAAAGGTATGGCTGAAGGTATAGAGAAAAACTCATTATAGAACGAAATAAACAAAATAATAACACAAAAACAAACCAGAAACAACGACTGGAGGAACATGGGGCGTGTGATCATCTGACAACGAAAGGTGCAGTGATGCACGCGTCAAAAGCTATATGAACCATTCGCAGTGGCTGCATATGCCAAACGTTGCACAAACTTTCCTGATACTGCATGCGCCAACAGGCTTTGAGTCCAACAACTTGATTTTGGATTGATTTTTTTGGACTTTTAGGCTATTAGAGGACCAGATTGGGTTATTAAATGATTTTGGCCTAACCTTGTGGATTGTAAATTTGGGTTATATTATGCAACCTTAATTATTGAGTTATTAAATTATAGACTTTAACCCTAAGTAAACCAATTTTGTAATGGTTCATCATGGATTATTTAATTCATAATTGATTTATTTTCTATGTATAATATAAATTTGAAAATTAGTTCCATATTATACGTTTTATTTGGTACTTTGAATATTTTATATTATGCAACGTTTGGAATTAAATTTTCCTATTATATGTTGAATGTGCTACATGATATAATGGAAGCTAGAATAGTTTGCTGGTCGCGAAAGTGACCAAACTAATTAAATTAAATTAAAATTTGTCATGTACAATAATTGTCCAATTATATGTTCATTACATGGAAAGCTTGTTAGTCACCAAAGTGGCCTAGCTTGAAAATATTAAGCATTTAATTGTGAACGTTTCAATTGTTCATGTTGATATGATGCTAGTAAAATGACATAAAGGTTGAACAGAACATTTGAGATTATTAATTATAACGTTAGGAGGTCACCCAAAGTTGGACCATTGCTTATAATTAGTGATATTAAAGGGGCTTTATCAACATATTTAATTAATATGATTGTATATCCAAAGATAAAATATATGTTGACTAGAATATGATTGATTGTCTATTGTAGTAACCTATATTTACATCATGATAGGTTACAACTATGTATTTAAATTTCACCCAAAGTAGAAATTAAATGCATAATCAAAGTTTATTATTAGTTTGAATCCATTTAGATCTACTCAAAACATTAATGCATGGGATATATGTTGTATTTGCAGCATCTACTAATTTGTTCGCTTTAGGAAATGGTTTGGTCAAGTTCAATGATTTGAACTACGAGGATTGGTCCGAGCAAATCCAGTTCGAACCGGGTGTAATGGATTTAGACTTGGCCATAGTTTCAGACACAAGGCTCACAACCATAATTGAGACTAATTTTGAAGTTGACAAGTCTTATTATAAGGCTTAGGAACGATCTAACAAGCTAAGTTTGAATTTGATGCAAATGACAATAGCAGAAAATGTGAAGTCAACAATGCCTAAGACAGATAATGCAAAGGAGTTCATGTTGAAGCTTAAGGAACACTCCCAATCTGATATAGCTAACAAGTCCATAGTAAGGACTTTAATGAGTGAGCTAATGACCAAGAAATTTGATTGGTCACAACCTATTCATGATCATGTAACTCATAAGTCAATCCTAGCTATAAAGTTGAAATCTATAGGTATGGATATGAGTGAGTCCTTTTTGGTAGGCTTGGGAACGGTTTAACATGTTGAGTTTCAATTTGATGCAAATGAAAATCGCAGAAAATGTGAAGTCATCAATGCTTAAGACAGATAATGCAAAGGAGTTCATGTTGAAGCTTAAGGAACACTCCCAATCTGATATAGCTGACAAGTCCATAGTAAGGACTTTAATGAGTGAGATAACGACCAAGAAATTTGATTGGTTACAACCTATTCATGATCATGTAACTCGTATGTCAAACCTAGCTGCAAAGTTGAAATCTGTAGGTATGGATGTGAGTGAGTCCTTTTTGGTATAGTTCATTATCAACTCACTTCCTCTAGAGTTTGGCCAATTTCAAGTGAATTACAACACTATTAAAGAAAAATGGAACCTTTAAGAGATTAAGGTCACATTGGTTTAGGAGGAAGGAAGATTGAAGAAAATGAAAGAGTACTCCGTTCATCTCACATTTCATCCACGAGCTAGTAGCAACAAGCACAAACCAGGAACGAAAGGCAAAGATAAGGACAAAACTCTCAACAAAGTTAATGATGGTCGAATTCATAAAGATAAGAGGTGTCACTTTCTGCAAGAAACCCGGTCACTTCAAGAAGGATTGCCCTAAAAAAAGGCTTGGTTCGAAAAGAAAGGTACATACTATGTCTCAGTATGTTTTGAATCAAATTTTATTGAAATGCCTAGTAATACCTGGTGGTTAGATTATGGTGCAACTACTAATGTGTCACATGTTAAACAAGGATTCCTTTCAATCCAAACCATAAACGGAACTGAAAAGTTCTTATATATGGGGAACAGAATGAAGGCACTGATAGAGGGCATTGGGATGTGCAGATTGATCTTGGACACTAGGTGTTACCTGGATCTAAAAAAGTGTCTTTATGTTCTTAAATGTGTTAGGAATTTAGTTTCTGTTGCAAAATTGGATAATGTGGGATTTCAATTTAAGATTGGAAACGTTGTGTTTTTATTAAATAAACACAAGTACTATTATGGTTCTGGTACTTTAATTGATTGTTTATATCATTTCAATCTTGATGTTGATTTTGTTGTATCTCTGTTTCATGTTGACCTTATTATAGGAAGTAAACGTAGTGCACAAAATGAATGTTATACTTTTTTTTGGTATAAAAGATTAAGTTATATATCCAAGGAAAGGGTACAGAGGTTAGTAAAAAATTAAATCTTACCTCCGTTGAATTTTGTTGGCTGGGATATATGTGTGAATTTTATTAAAGGCAAGCAAACCAAACATACATCAAAGCATCCAACAACAAGAAGTAAAGAATTACTAGAATTAATACACACTGACATTTGTGGTCCTTTCGACATTCCTTCTTAGGGCGGTGAAAAATATTTTATTACCTTTATTAATGACTTCTTACGATATGGTTATATTTATTTGCTGCATGAAAAATATCAGTCTGTAGACATCTTAAAGATGTTCGTTAATGAGGTAGAAAGGCTGTTAGATAGAAAAGTAAAGATAGCGAGGTCCGATAGAGGTGGCTAATATTATGAAAATTTTGATGAAAGTGGATAATGTCTAGGTCCATTTGCAAAGTTTCTTTCAAGTCAAGGCATATGTGTGCAATACAGAATACTTGGTACACCGCAACAAAATAGTGTAGCCGAAAGGCAAAATCGTACTCTTATAGATATGGATAAGAGTATGTTAAGTTATAGTACTATACCGTTATCATTGTAGATGCATGCATTAAAGACTGCTACATATCTGCTTAATAGGATTTCTAGTAAAGCAGTTCCTAAGACACCTTATGAACTATAGACAGGAAGGAAACCTAGTTTAGATAGGAGAGAAACCTAGTTTGCGATACCTTCACATTTGGGGTTGTTCGGTAGAAGTAAAGTTGTATAATCCACATGAAAGAAGCTTCATGTGAGAATTGTTAGTGGTTTTTTATCAGCTATCTTGAAAAGTCAAAAGTGTATAGATATTACTGCCCTAACCATAATACGAGAATAGTTGAGTCTGGTAATGCTCAGTTCATAGAAAATGATCAAATCAGTGGGAGTGGAGAACCACAAAAAGTGGATATTCACGAAAATCAAGCAGAAACTACTCCAAGTCAAGTAGAAACTACTACATCAAACATGATCCTACCAGTTATGATTCCTTTTGTCGCATCACGGATACGTAACATAACGGAACAACAAATTAATGTTCCAATTTCACAAATTGAACATATTAATAAAAAGTCAGCTAATGATGTTCAAATTACAAATAATCAAATAATCCCACAAAAAGTAGCATTACGAAGGTCTGTAAAGCAGAAAAGACCAGCTATTTGAAGTGACTATGAAGATTACTCACTTGAACATGAATGTGACTTGAGCATTAATAAGGATCCAATCTCGTTCAAACAAGCCATGGAATATAACAATTCTGAAAAATGGTTCAATGCTATGAAACTCAATGGATAACAATAAAGTTTGGGAATTGGTTAAGTTACCGGAAGGTGCAAAGCAAGCGGGTTTAAATGGGTTTTTAAAATCAAAAGTGACTCACAAGGCAACATTGAAAGGTACAAAGTCAAACTTGTTGTCAAAAGTTATACTCAAAATGATGGCATTGACTATAAAGAGACTTTCTCTCCAGTTTCAAAAAATGACTCTTTAAGAATTGCTATGACACTGGTAGCTCATTATGATTTAAAGCTTCACCAAATGAATGTAAAAACCGCTTTCTAAATGGTGACTTGGAAGAAGAAGTATATATGGATCAACCAAAAGATTTTAAAGCCATAGGCAAGGACAAGTTAGTGTGTAAATTGAAGAAGTCAATTTATGGACCGAAACAGGTTTCCCAACAACAGTATCATAAGTTTAATGATTCTATTACGTCTTATGGTTTTGTAGAGAACACTGTTGATCGATGTATCTATATGAAGATCAGTGGGAGCAAGTTTATTATATTAATCCTATATGTTGATGATATCCTTCTTGCTGCGAACAATATGATTTTGTTACATGATATCAAGAATTTTCTTTTTAATAATTTCAAAATGAAAGACATAGGTGAGACATCTTATGTGATCGAAATAGAACCATTATGTGATAAATCACAAGAATTGTTAGGATTGTCTCAGAAAGGTTACATCAAAAAAATATTAAAAAGATTTAAAATAAAAAATGATCCGTAAAGATAGTTCCAATTTAGAAAGGGGACAAATTTAGTTAAATCTAATGTCCACAAAACGATTTGGAACGTAAGTAAATGAAGTCTATTCCTTATACATCAGTAGTTAGGAGTTTAATGTATGCTCAAACATGCACTCTGCTAGATATCAGTGTTGTTGTTGGAATGCTAAGCCGATATCAAAGCAATCATGGAATGGACCATTGGAAAGCTGCAAAGAAAGTCCTTAGATATTTAAAAGACAAAAAGAACTATATGCTCACATATAGAAAATGAACCCATCTCAAAGTGATAAGTTACTCGGATTCAAACTATGCTGGTTGTATAGACTCATGAAAATCTACATTCGGTTATATGTTAATATTAGCCGGAGGAGCAATTTCGTGGAAAATCGCAAAGCAGTTCATCATTGCTACTTCCACCATGAAGGCCGAATTTATGTTGTGCTTTGAGGCCACGGTTTATAGATTATGGTTACGAAACTTTATCTTCAGTCTTGGTATTGTCGACAGCAATGTTAGACCGTTAAGAATTTATTGTGATAATTTTGCAGTTGTTTTTTCTCTAAGAATGACAAGTATTTAAAGGGTGCAAAATACGTAGATTTGAAGTGCTTGTCTGTGAAAGAAGAAGTGCAAAAACATAAAGTGTCAATTGAGTATATTAGTACAGGTCTAATGATAGTAAATTCGTTAACTAAAGGCTTATTACCCAAAACATTTGTTGGCCATGTTGAACATATGGGCATTATAGATAAGTCCTTGTTAGCTTAGCGTTCTAATATGTATACATACATATACTTGTCTTGCTCGAATTGTCATGACACTTGTGAATTCAATTACTGTCATATTTGTTTTTGCTCACTTACTTGTTATCCATATTATGTTGTATAAAATAATTGTTTATGTGAGATAACAATTACAAATTTACCCACTTAAGGATATATGAGTTGAGTTGATTATGTGATACATAGAAAGAATCATGTTGTATAACTTATGACCGCCATGATCCAATCATCTTAATTCACATAAGGATGATTTGATCGATTCAATGTATTGTGTGCACTTAAAATTTTATTGTTGAATCATCAAGTCGTGACATGAGCCAAGTGGGAGATTGTAAGATATTTAATGGCCCATGTCACTTATAGATTTCAGTCTAATAGAAAGAGCCCAAGATCAGGTTATTTGACCTCACAGAGTTGGGCTCAAATGGGTCCAAGACCCTTTCTCTCTCTCCTTTACCCAACTCATCTTCACTAGAAACATATATAAAAGGAGTCATATGTCTTTGTAGAAACATAAAACGTTTCTAAACAAAAACAGAAGCAATGTTTTTGAACCATTGCATAAACAACTTACGGAAGATAAGGAAGAGAGGGAATAAAGACTATCAAGAACATTACATATCATGGATTCAGGTTTGTTTTACATGTTGTTACTCGATTCATAAAAGTCTTTCAGTAATGACATCAGAGTACTAGTCAATAGGAAGGCTAGCAAGAATTTGTAAGGTTAAATCAGTATCTCAAAATTTGGTGACTAATGGAACAAAGTGCATATGCGATATATTTGACGTGCTGCAAGTAATTAGCCATAGATTTGGTCTCTTTTGTGGCTTAAGAAAAAATGATCTTTAACTATACATATTTGGCTAAAACATGATCCTCCGAATAATTCTTCTACATCCAACCAAGTTTGGTAAGCAATGGCAGGATTTCCTAGGTGTAAGACGTGCTTCAATAACTCTTCAGAGATTGTAGCATGAAGTCAGGACACTATAATGTAGTCAGTTTGTGTCCATGTAGAGAACTGAGGATTGAGTGTAAAAGAAGCAATGCTGAAGCCTTACTAAGGTGGGAGAAACTGAGGCAGACATGGAGTGGAACGATCAATATACCTAAGCACTTGATGACACTGTAAAATATTTAAAAAGAGTGTTTTTCATATGAGGTTGTTTGTGAAATCTAAGGGTTGTAGTTATGTAATTTCAGATATTAGCAACAAAAAGAACAGAGAGGGAGGGAGGAGAAAAAGAAGAAGGAGAGGAAGAAGTAATGTCATATTCAAAGATGGGCACGAGGGAAGGGAGATGAAAAAATTTATTTGTGTATCCGCTCTAATACTATGAAAACTGAGAGAATTCATCAATCTCTTCAGATGATTGATCATGTATACATGATTGACAATGACAAAGGATAATTACATTAATTAGTTATCGGGATATATACAAAGAATCATAATAATATACACATGCTTATCTTAATTGTATCTATCTAATGTTTATCTTAAGTATATCTATCTATGAGAAGCATCTCATATGCTTGAAAGAAAATTTCATTAAGTATCTCATCTCATCTTTTGAAAAAAAAAAGTCAATCACTAGAAAATGAAGACTACAGTCATCTGATGAGAAGAATGGAGACGCCATTGTTTAATTTGGTTCGACTGGAGATATGTAGTAAGCAGACCATATCCACCATGGAGGTAAGCTTAGGGTTTTTTTTTTTTTTAATATGTGGGAGGGCCGAAAGGCCAAGGTACAACATGAGGACAAAAAAGCCGGTTAAGGCGGGTGGAAAGGGAATTGTTGGGGGGGTGGAGGGCCCCCTTGTCCAAAGGAATCTATCTGTGACATGGCGTTACCATGGTCCTGTAGGAGCGGATGAGCTTGTCTTCTTGCGGCTTCCATTGCTGCCTCAGATAAGAAGGGTGGAGGGGTTCGATGGAGTGTTGTTTCCCCTGTTGGCAACTGAAAGCTCCGTTTGGCGAGGAGATCCGCAATTGCGTTGTGGGTTCGGCAAATAAATTGGAAATCCAGTTGTTGGAATCGCTGGAGCTGTGTTTTGATTTTGAAAGCTAGAGGTGGAGCGAAACGTGAGGGGTGCGCCGATTGTAGTAGGTTGAAGGCCTCCTTGCAATCGGTGAGAACTGTCAGTTTTGAGATTCCGTGTGCCACTGCCAAGGCCAGTCCTTTGGAGATTCCCCATAGCTCTGCTTCCAGAGGGGAGCATGTTCCCAGATGCTGAGAGAAGCCCAGGAGCCAGTCGCCATTGGGCTGTTCGAGGTAGCCTCCGCATGTTGCGTCCCCTGTGGTTCGGGTGACCGCGCCATTAGTATGGAGGTAGTGGTGATCAGGTTTAGGCGAGCCGCGGTCATCCTCATCCTGAACGTGGTCAGTTAAGTTCAACTCTGTATGCCTATTGTGATTCATTAAAATTTTGGTTCATGATATATGGAATATTTGTAGCAGAGGGACCTACGAGAAACGATGCGCGTTGCCGTTTTGCAGGATAAACCAATTTTAAAACTAACCAATAGGCCTCTTATCTACCGGTCACATAAAGGCCGAGACCAACAAATAAGCCTCTCTCTAATGGCCACCTCTCAATTCTTTCTTATCTCACTTATCTTCTTTTGCTTCATCTCTCACGCCATATCGCGTCCGATCATCCGCCTCCCAAGCTACCAGCATGGAGATAACGATAGCTACTGCTCGAGCTGGAGGTTTTCTGTGGAAACCAACAATGCTGGTTACTGGAGTACAATTCCGTCGAGTTGTAAAAGCTACGTGGAGGAGTACGTGAACGGCAATAAATACCTCTCGGACTCCGAGATTACTGCTTCGGACTCGCTGGCCTTCGCTGAGACGATCCAGATCGGTGGTGATGGGAAGGACGCTTGGGTCTTTGACATCGACGAAACCTTGCTCTCCAATCTACCATACTATCGGCTCCATGGTTACGGGTGAGTGAAACCCTGCCGGCCGTTGGATTGTTGAGTGATCATATGATTCGCGGTTTTTAATTATTTATGCTTTCTAATGGAGTTTTTAAAGTCGTCGTTTTGTGATTGGAAATGCGCCATACGTTGGCAAGTTAGTGGAGTGGTCAACTGGTTATTTGGGACCAGAAGATAGAATGTTAGTTGGACGACCCGAATGATATTAAGTTCCACGCCCAAACGGGCCAAACCCATTAAAGTTTGGTAAAATGGGCCCAGTATTTAAGATTTAGTCTTTTCTTAGTTGGATAATAAGTTAATAACGAATTGCCAAGATATAGGTAATTCTGTTTGATATCTGCTACTATCAAAGGAAACCATCAACAAGTTTAATTACTGTATTAGCAATGATTTGTATTGAGCTCTCTGTACGAATACAGTTACTAAGATTATCTGGTTTTGAGCACAGATCAGAACCTTTCAATGAATTGTCATTCGATAAGTGGGTGGATTTAGCCGAGGCACCTGCTTTGCCTTCAAGCTTGAAGCTTTACAAGAAATTGAAGGAAAAGGGTTTTACACTGTTCTTATTAACTGGAAGGAGTGAGTATCAAAGAAATGTCACAGTGAAGAATCTTGCTTTCGCTGGATACAGCGAATGGGAAAGGCTGATTTTGAGGTATGTGGTCATAACTTAAAACCTCAGGCATATTGTTTTAAACCGACAATTAAACTATGGTTTACACGGACACACTCTATAGGGGTGCTTCGGATGAAGGGAAACCAGCTATTGTTTACAAATCTAACAAGAGATCAGAGTTGGTGAACGAAGGTTATCGGATTCATGGAAACTCTGGAGATCAGTGGAGTGACTTGTCAGGGTTTGCAGTTGCAGCAAGGTCCTTCAAACTCCCAAATCCAATGTATTACATCCCATAAACACGATGCTACTATATTGGCAGCGTTCTGATTTCTCTGTTTGTGAAGGAAATTCTGTTACTCAATGTAATGACATGATGGAACTTTCTGAACCAAGAATTGCTTGTCAGATAGTAACTGTAGATTCATCAGCAAATTGGAATCGTTTGTAGTTATGATTGCGTAGGCACCAGCGTTTTCTTCTAACAATTTTTGTGCAGGTAGAAGGGGGGAAAGTAGAGTTAATGCATAGGGAGGAAGAAGAGAGAAATCATTAGAAGTAAAATATCCAACACCAGAGCTTCATATAGGGCGAGGTAATCAAACATGACACATATCTGCCATCTGTGATTAATTTTTTTCAAGATATGAACAATTTCTAACTTAATGAAACTTAGACTTCTATATCCAATAAATTAACGATAAATCAACTGAAATCTTCAATACCAGGTTATACAAGGACATTACATATAAGCTAATGCTTAATGAGTGGAAAATCATTAGCAATCGTATTAATATGAATGACAACCAACTGGGTTGGGCGGATTCTATTATTAGTTTTGAGTTTGTTATGAAATTCGGTCCAACTTAAAATGTGCATTTTGAGTTCGAACCCCAGCCTCTTTAGATAGTCTAAAACGACGTTCTTTTAATTAGCTCTTTCCAAAATTTAAGGTTAAAACGATGATTGTTTTGTAGCGGCCAGCGGGAGGTGTGATAGACAGATTCCCAAACCCAAACCACCCAATCTAAAAACTAATTTGACCAAACTTAATTCGTTAACTAAAAATCAGATAATGCACTATCACCTCTAGGCATCAATGAAATATAATTACTGTTCGAAACCAACAATATCATCCCTATTGTTTACAATACAAAATTTCAAATACTTAGATAGAAAATCAGGGCAGGATCCGATCCCACCTGTGCATGAAGAAACTGAAAAAAATTTGTTAGATTTTTTCAAAGAGAAGATTAAATTTTATAATATGATTAATGTATAAACATAATAAGTAGGGTTAATTACCAAAAACACCCTAAAATTTCATCAATTTTTTAATTACAACTCTAATTTTAAAAAGTAACAATAAAATATCAAATCTTACAATTTTTTGATTATAGCCCATACTTTAAAAAGTGGCAATAAAATATTCAAACTTTTAATTTTCTTCAATACTAGCCCAATGTTATTTATTATTCTCCCAATGCTCTCAGTCATTTGTTTTATGTTTGTTCTTCTGATGCCTCAAATGATTCTTACAATACATCGAAGTATGAGGACGTCGAGAGAACAAATTGAAAACGATGGAAAAAAATGGAAATCGAAACATAAGGTTGTCGAGACTGCAAAATCTGATTTATATCATTTTAAACAATGATGTCATTTTAATTACATGATTAAACTCCGTCGTTTCATTAATTTTCATTTGTTGTATTAATTTTGGCTTAAGTGTATTAATAGTTAATGTTTTTGAAACATTAGCAAACTTAACATAAACACTAACTTCGGACTATAATTAAAAAAAATTGAAAGTTTGAGCATTTTATTGTTATTTTTTCAAATTCGGCCAGAAGTGAAAAATTTTAAAAATTTGGGAATTTTACTACTACTTTTGAAAGTTCGAATTACAATTGAAAATTCGACAAAAATTTTACTAATTAATAAATATAATCATAATTATTTCCAATTATGAAGCTTGATTCTTTTCTTGTAGCTTCCCTCGAATCGCTTTTTGAAATAAGCTCATCGCGCACTACCATAAGCACACAATTGTTCGATCTTTAACGATACTCACAGGAATTAGTTGAGAGAATTACAAACATAATATAAAGAGGCGATGGCTAGGAGTACTAATTCTTTTAAAGCCTACATCTATTTATAATATAACTCCAACTCTTAGGTACTTTAATTTAATTATAATTATAATTATAATTATAATTAAACTTTAATTAATTATAATTAAATATCATTTAGTTCAAATAAAATTTAATATCTCATATTAATTCTTATTTATTAAATATCTTATATTTAACCTTTAAAGTTTACCAAACTTTAATATTAAGTTCAGCTTAATTAAATTACTTTTTTCTCTCATCATGATCACCCAATTATTAAGAATGTTAAAGCATGCATAAATTTTCCGTTTTATTTATTTTTTATCATACAATATTTCTATTGGACTTAAAATGTAAAGTTAATATTTGCTTTATTAGAGTATAATCATATTAGTACTTTACCATTAATAATTAATTTTATTAATGAAATTGAAAACTATTTCAAATTGTCATTCTAAGGATTTTTCAAATTAATACTATTTGAGAACATCAAAACATTCTCTTAATTGCTTTAAAATAATAAAATATATATTAATCACTCAAATTCATCCATATAAATTACGTTACGTCAAATAACTATCAATTAAGTCATTATTGACTATGATACGTCGTAAATAGTACTTTATTATCAACACCTATTTGAAGTCTTACTAAATTGCAACACGTGAAGTCAAAAGTAACACTAAAAGATAATAATTCTTACATGAGATGTTTGTTTGGTATACTTAAAGTCGAAGATCATTTATATATTCATCATTATAATGAGAAATTATTAAACACGAAAGGAAATTTTCAAATGAATTTTTTATATCATATTGGTTTAATAAAAATATTCTCTAATCAGTGTCACGTTGAAAATCCCTCCATAATTGGTGATTCCTAGGCATTGTAAACTTTATGTACATTATTAAAATAAAGTTTAAAGCATTATATATATATATATATATATATTCACTGTTATTATAATAAAAGATTATAGTTAGTCTATATTTCTTATTAAATGGTAGAATAAAAATTATTTATTTATTTTAATTACTTGATGGATATATCAGATTAAAAGTCATTGACATATAAATTGATCATTTCTACTAATTAAGGTAACAAGTTGTTTTTCATTAAACTTTTGTAACTGCAAGAGAGTTAAGAAAGAGGAATTAATTTTAATAAAAAAGTGGTGAATTATCTCAATCTCTTTTCAATAATGACATAATCTGAATAAGGATGTAATATTATATTCTTATGATTTTGTACATCAAATTTGAACACGTGGTAAACAGACTAATTCGGAAATAACAATATCTGGAATGGCATGCTTGAACAATGAATTAAAAAAACAACATTGTTCGGTGGTGCATTAAACTCGAGAAACATTTCTCATCGGCATTCGCCAATAAAAACGCATATGCTCCCAATGCAATTCTCGGGACGCTGCGCCCCGTAATAGTTTAACGTCAATAAGAAAGCGTGAGCCACCTTTTTTATTTTTTTAATACATAAGAAGAGAAAGAGAAAATATCAATATTTTAATAATCGAATCAGTGACTAAATCGAAGAAGCAAATAATTTAAGGGTCAATGATTTAATCGGAATTGAACCGTGATCGAACCGGTGACTAATGAATATATAAATTTTATTTTATATATTATATATATAAGATAATTTTTAAATATACTATTTAATTATATATCTAATTTAAACCTTCAAACTTAAAAAATGTACAATTTTTTTAAAAGTTCACCAACATAACATAAAATAAGATAACAAAGCTCACTAGTCATATTTCATCAAAAAAAATAAAAAAAGGTCAGTAATCATAATATTCGTTCAAGTCAAAATCAAATGCTCCTTCAGCATTGCCAATATGAACATCTTCAACAAATTCCAAATTTGGTTGTTTGGCAATTTCTTCATCATCTAATTTCATAATAAACAATATTAGACAAAATTGTACTTGAAAATAATATATCTAATCTTTAATATTATATTACAAAGTAAATTAATTAATAACCTTCGTATTGTTGTGGTGCTTCATCAATTATTGGAATTGCATTTTCCTGATAAATAGCATTTTCAAGATCTTCTTCACCAAGCTCTGGGGATCCATCATTTTCAGTGATCCAAAAGTCAAGTTTGTCTATAGATTCATAATCAATAAGATCATATTTTATGTTCTTGTTTGGTAACCTAACACAAAACATTAATGGTGGGTTCAAATATAACTATGTTGGAAATCGCAAACAATAATAATAAGTTAAAAATGTTTAACTAAAAGTGAAAAACGACAATACCGATTCTTCAAATGCAAGTTGTAAGTGACATAAACATGATCACATAGCCGTTGATGCTCCAATTTATTTCTCTTCTTTGTGTGAATGCGTTCAAAAAAGCTCCAATTTCTCTCACAACCAGAAGAGGAAGACGTTTGGCTAAAAATACGAATAGCCAACTTTTACAATGATGGAGCACTACCCCCATACAATTGCCACCATTCTTCTACCAAAAATTTGTAATTATCAAACAACAAAATACTCATAGATAATAAAAATTAAAAGTATTAAAGAATATAATTAAAAATTAAAAAGTATTATACTAGTGGTAATATAATACTTACCAGGGCGTAAGGTGTTTAACTTTAACACCTTAAGAGCACTTTCTCGATTGAAAGTACCTTGGCAATCACGATAAACTTGAATATTTTGAATGCCTTTCGACAAGTCAACACAAAAACTTTTTATATCAAGAAGATCAAGAAGAGCAGATATAATTCTATTCTTCTCACGATAGCCTTTAGCATAAAAGAAAGAAGGATTCAAAAAATATACTACAGCATGAAGATTAAGCTTTAAGTGCTTATCCCATCGAGCCTTGATGATATCGGTGTAAGACTTATACAATTGTGGCTTCTGTTTAAAGATCTCCTTCACTGCATTTTTTATCCTAAGCATGCCCTCATAAACATAACCTAAAGAAGGTTTTTCATCCACATCTACAATTCTCAACAATCGAATGACAGGAGCCACATATTTCACCATGATCAAGCAATCATTCCAAAACTTGCTATTTAACAGACTAGAACTAGCAGATTTTCCTGTTGCAGTCTTTGCCAGTCTATGACCAGTAAAGTGCTTATCAATAACCAAAGCTTATAAGTCATGCTTATGATCATAAATACTTTTCAAAGTAATGAAAGTAGTGGCAAACCGAGTTACCCCTGGATGCATAATCTCTCTCCAACCTTCCCTTTTTCTTAGCCAAGATAAGAAGAGTATCTGATTGTACACAAAAGAAGTTACCTTTGAAGCCTTTGAAACAAGTTCTACAACATGAGGCATGTTACCAATATCCTTTAGAAGGAGATTCAAACAATGTGCAGCACAAGGTAACCAAAAAATATGCTCGTAGCGTTCATGTACCAATTTTCCAGCTGTTACATAATTTGTTGCATTATCTGTCACTACGTGAACAACATTATCTGCTTCATCCCACTCAATAACTTCATAAAATAAATTAAATAATGATCTCGCATCTTTCACCATATCTGAAACATCAATAGATTTCACAAATGTTATACTTGTAAATAAATAAATAAAGTTAAAAAGCTTAACTTGTATAATAATAAGCCAAATTCATAATATTATACCTGCTGAATAATAAACTAGAAAGTTTATCAAAGTTCTTTGTCTTTGATCACTCCACCCATCTACCATGATTGTATAACCTGTTTTAGCCCAATTTTGTTGATTTTTATCAATAAGTAGCTGACATTCTCTCTTACAATCTCCTAACAAATTAACCCTCAAATCATAATATGATGGACCTTTAATCTCAGGCCCAATAGCAGCAATTGCATCCAAAGCTTCTTGGAAGTAAGGAGATTGAATTGCATTGAAAGGAATACAAGCATAAAAAATCCATCTAGCAATTGCAATATGTGCTCTGTGAATTGCTTTCTTACTAGATAACACACTTCTCAAACTTGGTTGAGATCCTGGAGTTGTCCTTGGAGAAAAATATGAATTTATTTCCATATCAACTGCTTTCCTTTTCTCTTTGCATTTACCAAGTGCTTGTCTCTTAGTTGAACATGTTTGTTGTAGTTATTGAATTTCCTCTTGAGATTCAGGTTGATCACCATATGCTTCATTCAAATCCTCATTTCGCTTCTTTTGTTGCATTTGTCTTAATGACTTCAATATTTTTTACGAACATCATGACTAACCTTTTTACAAGAACTTATTTGACCAGGTACACTGGCAAGATGTTGCTTCATCCTATTTATGCCACCTCCTCTAAAAACCGATGAGCAATGTAGACAAGTAAATATATAATTAGTAGTGCCCTCTTTATACAATGCAGAATGCTCCCATGCAGGATTAGTTTTTCGACGATGTGGATTAACTGAGTTCGTTGTAAATTGCTGCTCGAATGATTGTGTGTTGGGGTTAGGAGTACTCGAATCATTTGGAGTACTAACCTCATTAAGAATATCGATGTTTCTAAATTCTGAACTTCCTACAAAAATTACACAAAATTTTATAGTCATATTCATATATAGCATTGAATCTCTCTAATCAAATAAACATTTTTAAGCAAAAAACTAAAAATAAAAATAAAACAAAACATGCTCTAAATTTTTCTTTTGATTAAAAATATACTAAAGGTTATTA
>JAOSBN010000008.1:3092457-3124488 GCA_027563595.1 Erythroxylum suave | reverse complement strand
TTCTTTTATTCTATTTTTGAGTTTTATTTGACAGAAGTGAGAGAGAGACGTGAGGCAGAGTTATTTTACGTGAACCGGGCGGTTTTCTCTTACACCGGTTCACAGTTTTTTACCAGTCCGATCGTAAAATAAACGGGCCAACCTCTCACAAAAAATAAAAGTCAAATCGAACCGTTTTATGCTCCGGGTCACTGATTTTTCGGTCCAACTGGTTAGTTCGGTCCGGTTTTTAAAACACTGAAAAATATAATTATGTCACTTGTAAGTCATGCTCCTACGATACATCGTTCCTTACTTATCTAAGCGTATGAAATCTACCGAGCCCTTTGGAGGCACTGAAAGAACATGCAATCCTGGTCGTACCTGTATAGCTAAAGTAGCTAGTCGATCGACGCTGTGATTTCCCTCCTAATAGATATGTTGAAGCTTCACCTTCCAATCTTTAGTCAGTAGCTCTCGTAGGCCCTGCACCAAAGTAAGTTCCGTCGTCAGTGAATTATCGGAGAATGAAATGATGTTTATTACCTCTAGCGAATCCACTTCCAATAAAATTCGTTGATACTCACGATCCCACTCCAATTGAAGCATCGCGTGAGCACCCCCTAAGTTCAACCCCCAGCGACGAGCTTGCCCCAATGTTCGGTAGAAAACCCCCACATCAGTCACCATGACACCTTTCTGAAGACTGAAGCCATCCCCGTCTTTCGAATCTCGATCCAAAGTAAAAAAGAAAAGTAACGTTACCAATTGGCAGAAGATCAGGTTATTTTTTTATAAAAATCTATTTATTTAATAAATAGAGTTCATAAAAATTAGATGACTAAAATTAGAGCAAATATGAGGGCACACTAAATTGGAGCGATTAGTTGATAGTTGATTATATTAGCTGATTTAACTAATGAATAATATCAGTTGTTTATTAAAAATATTTGATAAAATTAGTTATTTAGTATTAGTTATTGATGTATAAAATGACCTATAAAGTCATGATTTTTAAAAAAATTATAAGAACATGAATATTATATTTCTTTAGTATTTCATTAAATATTCTTATAAGAATTTATTTTTAAATATTTAATTTTACAAATATTAAGTTTATAACTTTGATAATAATAATAATAACAATAATCATCATCATCATCATCCAACATTAAATTCTCTATTAATATGAATGATGCAGTGAAATGATATTATTATTATTTCATATAATATGTATGAATTTTATTATTCAATAAATTAAAAATATCTATAATTATAGTATGCCAGATATATAGTACTTATATATTAAAAATATTAATTTGATTCTTTATGATCAACAACTTAATATTATGATAATTTTAAACGTAAACTAATATTATAAAATTAAATAAAGATTAACAAGTTTAATTAACCCCTTTATTATATTCTTCCAAATCTCATGACATGATTGTACGATAAAAAAAGACAACTTTGGAAACACATAGAGCAAAAGTAGAGAGTAAAGTGGAGGGTAATACTGTCATTAGATAAACAACTAACTCTAAAAGCTCCTCTTATGGAGCTTTTAAAAATTAGTTTATTAGAACTAAATAAACTAACCAATAAGTTATTTACCAAACACAAGAATAAAATTTTAAAATAGTTAAAAATTTAACTTTTAATTAATAAGCTAAAAATAACTAATAAGTTGTTTGACAAACACTAATTCTTAAACTATACACACCTGCATTGTCTCGAAACTCTAATTTTTTTTATTACATTAGGTATCTCGGTTTTGTAGGACTAATCCAAAGCCCCTAAGATCCCACCCTCAAAGTCTTAGAAGAGGTAGATCTGGAACTTTAAGGTCTCTCAGATTCCTACGTAGTCTGTATACTTCTACGCACAAAGAATCTTCACATATTAATTGACCAGCTGGTGATTGATCATTGCTCTCTTCAATATCAAGTTACCATCAACTCCAAATTTTCAGTAGTGCCAAACTACCACAATATCACAGGAAGCGAGACGTTTGCTATTGATTCAACCAAAGAATATTCTCCGGAGGCTAGAAGATTATCAGCCGGAAAATATTTTCTATCTCTACTCCTTTTAATGACTCGAAGTTAAAACCTCTTATAAAAAAATACATGAGCAACGAGAAAGTGAAACTATTGGGCTACTCCTCCCTCCCTGTCGTCTCGAAACTCTAATTGGCTTCAAGTAAGTAGCCGGATTAAATGAGTTTTTTAACTTGTGTAATCTTTATTGAGAATCTTTTTGATCTTCTGTTTCATTTATGACAGGGACGGACCGACAGAGACAAATTATCACGTGGATTTACATTAAAAAAGTATACTAAAAAGAACAAATCAACACGTTGTAATAACGTTAATAAAAATGGTTAAGCTAACCGAACAGATGTTCCAGATGAGCTGAATGCCTCTCCCCTATAAATACCAAGCCACCTTATCAAAGCTCGACCAACATCCTCTAGCATTACACTCTCAAATGGCTTCTTCTCAATCACAGCTCCTGTCATCACTTGTTTTCCTTTTCCTCTTCCTCTGCCTCCTTATGCCCACCGCCCTTTCTCAAACCTTCATTCAAATGCCTAGCGGCATAGATGATGACAATCTCTACTGCGATAGCTGGAGGCTTTCTGTTGAAACCAACAACGCTGGTTACTGGGAGGAAGCTATTCCTCGATGCTCGAGCTACGTTCAGGACTACATTAATGGCCCAAAGTACCTCTCAGACTCTATGGTTGTTGCTATGGACTCCATAGCCTTCGCTGAGACCATTAACATTAGATCCGATGGGAAGGACGCTTGGGTTTTTGACATCGACGAGACTCTCCTTTCCAACAAGGCACACTTCCAACGTCATGGATACGAGTAAGTGAGACATTTCTCTAGCCCTTGTATTTCATTGTTAATTACTTCCCTTGAATTTTCATTAGCACTTTTAACCTGGTTTTGGACAATAGATCAAAACGTGCGAACGACTTCTCTTTCAAAGAGTGGGTGGAATCAGCCCAAGCACCAGCTTTACCAGCGAGTCTGAAGCTCTACAAGTACTTGAAAAGGCGGGGTTTCACGATATTCCTATTGACCGGGAGGGATGAAAGTGAAAGGAATGCCACTGTCAGCAATCTATTATCTGTTGGATACCGTGGGTGGGACAGGCTAATTCTCAGGT
The DNA here is from genome assembly GCA_027563595.1 of Erythroxylum suave. Lineage (NCBI taxonomy): Eukaryota > Viridiplantae > Streptophyta > Magnoliopsida > Malpighiales > Erythroxylaceae > Erythroxylum > Erythroxylum suave. The sequence continues at coordinate 3,121,329 of JAOSBN010000008.1, read as the reverse complement.
GATGATACAAAACTTCTTCCCTAGACTATGTTTTAACGCCATCAGCAATGCTTAAACCTTGGCTTTTGACAATGGTTTTTTATTTGCACTGAATAGGGGTGAGGGTGAGGAAGAACCCGCAATAGTCTTCAAAGCTGGGAAGAGGGCAGAGTTGAGGAAAGAAGGCTACAAGATTCATGGAAACTCTGGTGATCAGTGGAGTGATTTGTTGGGTTATCCAGCGGCAGAAAGATCCTTCAAGCTACCGAATCCTATGTACTTCGTCCCATAAAACAAAACTAGAGGACAAACTGCCCCACGTTTCAATAAATTGTGTTAGTTATGAAGGTAGATTCTTGCAAGGTAGTCCATAGATTGGCTAAGGTAATGACTTGATGTGAACTTTCTGGTTTATGTTAGATTTGTCGCGAGTACGCTGAAATCTTACAGGACCAAGCTGTAAAACATCAATCCTTGAGTTCAGATGACTTGATGTGAACTTTCTGGTTTATGTTAGATTTGTGGCGAGTGCGCTGAAATCTTACAGGACCAAGCTGTAATAAAACATCAATCCTTGAGTTCAGATATTTTACTTATCCGTTCTGATACATTGATCTGATGTTTATACGTACGTAGATTCAGTACTTCGTTACACAAGTATCATATTTGTACACAGTAACCAATATAATTAATTCTATGATCGTGTGTTTGATGAAGATGAAATAAGTTTTAGGTTAGACCGTGTTAACTCTGAAACAAGGTAAAAAAAATATCTGCCCACAGATGAAAAAGATTCAACAAAAGACAGGAAAAAGATCGAAGCAGATCGTGTGTTCTGAAATGCTGTCGTTGAACAATTGGCCTTTAGACTTTTCAATTTATAAGGCTTCGTTTAGTCACAGTTTTATTGTTTCTAGAATGAAAGCTTACGGTCCCTGCTGGGAATGTGGCAACAAATGCCCAAGTTGAACCATCTTTGACTCGAACCAGTTCTTCTGATTCCACGTTTCTGTACGACTTGAACATCCATCTGCAAAACGATAAACAAAAAAAAAAAGAAGAAAAGAACAGACTAACGAACAAATGTTGCAGGCAACCTGGAAAATGGAAACATAAAAAATTGACACTTTCACAGCTCATTCATGGCTTTTTTCCAGAACAACATAGTACCATATATACACATTATTCCTGTCGGACCATATTCATACTTTCCATACATAAACAGAATAAGGATAAGTTGTACAACCACAGAGAGAGTATGCTTTTGAATTTTAACACAACCATTTCTTGTACAGTACAATACAATTCAGCGTATAAAAGCTGAATTTTCTTTTTCATTCATCCTTGTTATTTACTTCAGGAAGCATCGTACTCTTATAATATTACTTCCTTCCCTAATCTTCCGTATAAGCTAAAGTAAGAAATAAACCTCCACATAACTAATGAGTAACAAAATCTGCAAGTCCAGAGAACATCACTGTTTCAATCTCAATCATTTGCAGCTGACCTCTTTTATGGACAAAACTTCGCTCCCAGTGTTTCCGTCTTCTAACATTTGACTAGTTGGTCCCCCTTCCTTCTTCACTTTAATGGCGTCCTCTTTCTTCTCCTCCATGACATCTTTAGCGCTCAAAAAGCTAGGTTGGTTTGTTGATGACAGCAGCCTAGCCCACATCCTATCTGTTATGACCACCTTGTTTTGTTTCTCGGTGATCCTCTGCAAGCCAGTCATCCACAGACAGTGACAATAAAGAAATTTTCAACTTTGTAAACTAGTTTCCATACAAGAAGTTTCCAATGAGCTTCTGATGGCCTCAAATCAATATGAAACACACACCAATTGAAGGCCAAAAAAGGATCTTGGTTGAGTGCTAATTCTAGAAGAAGAAAATTCAAACACTTACATAGAAGGGTATATATGTTTGTCTTCCATTTACAAGACCGCTTGTAAACCCTGTATAACCAGCCATTGCTCCATGGACAGCACTTTGAGCAAGAAGGGTGCAATACACATTATCAGATGCATTGCTTGGAACAGCACGGATCATATAGGTTGGATCTGCAGGAAAATATAATCCATCCAGATCTAAGTACACTAGTCTGAGAAAGGCTTTACTTGAACGTATTGGAGATTAAGAAAAATTAGAACACGTATCTACCTATATATTTCAGGTTCATAGGCATCTTTTTTCGCTTTGAGAAATAGTCCTGCAAAAGCACACAAGCCAATCAATTTATTAGAACATACTTTACCTATCAGAAAAACATTGGATGTTTAGAACTTGGCCTTGTGCAGGTGAATAGTTCAAGCCTTGTATCTTTAAAGTGACATGTGCTCTCATATTGTTCCACTCAAGGCAGAAGCATTTTCACTTAGAATCACCTTGATTTTCTGCGATAGCCACAGTCCAACATCTTGAAGAAGCTTGTTTCCGGAAGCATCCTGCTTGGTCAATGAATGAATGCTCTCAGACAGCAGCTCCTGCCCAGCACCTTCTGCTATTACTATCACCATATGCCCACTTTCTTTAAGTCGTTTCTCAATGAATTCAAAAAGTCCACCTTCCCCTTCCAAATAAAAGGGTGACTCGGGAATCAAGCAACAATCTACATCTCGACTTGCAAGAGTTGCATACATCGCAATAAAACCTGCACCATGGTTTCGTCAGATTTTCTTAATGCAACAGAAATTAATTTTTATTGAAGCCTACTCCAAGACGAACAACCACTTTAGTTGCAAGAGAAACTCATAAAAGGCTTAACATGTCAAGTTGTCAACAAGTATCAAGTCACAGCATAAAGCATCAGAGTTGTGGATCTGAAGAAAAATTACTCGAATTCTTACATGAAACAAAACTAGGTGTCTGCCCTTTCCCCAGACAGATCAAATGTTTGGAAATATTATGATTGATGACTTCAACATATGAGGACAAGCTTACCACTATAGCGACCCATTAACTTCACAAGGCCGATACCATTTTCAATACTTTCAGCTTCAACATGTGCTGCATTAATAGCACGTTGGGCCTCCTCAACAGCAGTGTCAAAGCCGAAGGACTTGTCAATAATCTATAATTGCAAAAAGAAGTTAATAGCAGTTAACAAGTGATGTGTTATGTCCAACAGCTTTGGGAGATATGGTGCACTCCCCAGTGGTTTAACTAATAAATATCTCAGAAATTTATCAAGACAAGCAAATTACCGGAATGTCATTATCAATGGTTTTAGGGATTCCAACAACAGCTACTTTGAGACCTCTTCTTCTAACTTCCTGCAAGATTAAAAAATTTAAGGTTTCATTTGAAGTAAATGCATGATCAACTCATTTTCAAAGATCCCAGGAATGAAATTACCTCAAAGATCACCGATACCCCCTTTTGTGTTCCATCTCCACCAATTACATAGACCTAACATGCAAAGAACCAGAAATCAACATTCATTACGTGGACAGCTCTTACTTGTTCCAGCATCAAGTGGTGTATTCTATAAACCTGATTTATTCCTCTGTCCTGAATGCTGTCAACTATTTTTACAGTATCATGGCCACCTCGTGAAGTCCCAAGGACGGTTCCACCACGTTTATGAATGTCGTTCACAACCTTAGGTGTCAGAGGAATTGTGTTCCGAGCATAGAAACCTCTGTATCCACCCTACAGATTCCACTAAATTGTCAGTTGTTGGGCAATTTGATTATGATGTTCTTCACAAATGAAAAGAAATTGAATCAAAGTGGATAACGTAAACAACTGAAAGTTCCAACCTTGACAGGCCAAAGAAATTTTAACTATTCAAAAACCACGGAAAAGCAGTAACTTAATTTTGCAGAAAACTGTAGGAACAGCACTTCTTTGATTTGATGCCATCCGCTGGGAATCATAATAAGAACACGGACCAATTAAAAACGAAAAGATACAAGGATCACTTACAGCAATACCCAGAACTTTCTTAACGCCATACATATGGTATAATCCACACACTAGTTCTCTAATCACGGTGTTGAGTCCAGGACAAAGACCCCCACAAGTCACAATACAAGCACGAACTTCATCCGACTCAAAATACACCTGCAAGACATCCCTATTAAAAAAAATGATCATTTCGTTTCATAACTTGCCAGAAAAAAACATACCTTCTGACGAGGTCCAGCACGTCGGAAATGTATCCCTCTAGGACTGTCCTTGTGAACCACAATCTGAAAACAAAACGGAAATGATCAGAGAGCAAACAAGCATCATCTGTCCAACCAGTGAGAAACCCAATTTCTTCTTTTACCCATTAAATGCAGAAGATTGGAAAGAAAAAACAAAAAACAGAGCCATTCCATGATGAAAGACTAACCTTTTGTGGAACTGTATCGTCCACATGCACAAAGTATTGTCTGGAAAATAATCAAATAAGAAGCAGAAGAATTAGTATTAACTAATATAAATAAATAAAAAGCTAAACCAAAAGATCAAAACAAAACGAACTTACTTAACAACCGAGTAAGCAGGATTATCTTGCAAAGGATTAGGGTAAGTCTGTGAAGCAAATCAAAAACAACAAATTTCAATCAAATAAGTAGTAAAACAGCAAATGATCAACGACAAGGAAAACGATGAGAAACGTCCAACGTACGGGAAGATGAGGAAGGTAATCGGTTAAATGAGGAACATCTTCAAGAACGTAACCGTACTCGCCGGAGACGATCTTGGGCTTGGAGTTGTCTTTGGTGGACCCCATCACACTCGTCGACGATCCAACTGAAACACAAAAAGCCGAGCCTAAACCCAGACGACCAAAACTGACCGCAGGCGATTTCCTCCCGGAAGTGATAGCAGAACGAGGTGGATTCAAATTCAATGAACCTATTGCTTCCAAATAATTAGGAGACGAAATCGAATCCATGCACATGCATCAAAACACAGTTTGAAATTGAGGATAAACTTACACGCATCCTTATAGGAGACAACGTTGACCAGATGAAAACGTTAACCTCTCAAATTAGAAAAAAAATTATGAACACAACGGTACGAAACAAGCGTTTCTTGTCTTCGGCTTTATGCTCCTGCTTCTTTGGATTTCCTTGGTTTTCAAAGTTATTTATAAGCAAAAAAAAAAAACAGGTGGCAAGAACTCAGTTTTAATGTAGAAATTTTAAGGTTTTACTTGTCAAAAGATAAATTTTAAAAGTAAGATGGGAAATGCTTTTACCCACTTGCAAAAGTGATTCTAGATTGTAGATTCTAGATTCTCATATTAATATCTTCCATGAACTTTCCTAAAATGCTACAAGCGAGCAACCGTTCACGGTGGGTTCCCTCCCGTGGAAGAAAAGCCAAACAGATGGCGTGACCGTTGACTTTTTCTGGCGGGAAATATTGAGGTTGCGGGTCGGAATATCTTAATAACTGAAATCAACTGAATTGCACGTCTTAGAAAGCTTAGCCGCCAAAATTTGCCTTCTTTTTTATTTATTTATTTACATCTTTTTTAAGACTAGCATTGATAGATTTTTTTTCTCTAAAATTAGAGAAAAATAAAAAATATGTACGTAAATAAATACCTTAAAGTATATAACACGCGTGTCTCTAGAACGTCACGTACCCAAGTGGGGAAGCATGGAAAGGCAGGGAGTAGAAAGGAGTCACAGTCGTCGCATGGTTTGGTTGAATTGAATGAGGACAGCGCACGAGGTTTGGCTCTAGGCCTGACAGGTGAGGTCAGATCATGGACTTCTTAACAGTTGTTGCATGTTTTCAGTTGCGACCCTGTTCCTCTTTAGAAAAAGGAATATCAACTTTCCGTCAATGGCCGTCTCTGTGTAAATAATTTGTTATTTATATAATATAGAAGACATATGGTAATTTAAAAAATTAAGTTTTAATATTAAAATATACTAATTAATTTTTATCTAATTATTACTTTTTTAAATTAAACTCCAATATTTTTTAATACGTCTTGTTTTAAGTGTTTTTTTAACTTTCTTCAATTTATATTGACACTATAATACTGATTATATACTTTATTTTACTAATTTACTTTTTAATTCATTTTTTACAATCTTAATTTTATATTTTAAAGATACAACTCCTTTAAGTAGGGATAACAATTTTAGCCTGGCCCGCCTGACCTGTATTTTAGCTCAGGTTTGGAGGGTTACAGGCTGATTATGGTCCGCCCGAGCCGACCCAACTATGGCCTACTTATTTTTCTAAAAACGACATCGTTTTTTTAATTTAAAAATTCATAGAAGGACTTACCCTACCCGTGACCCGCCTGGTCATAGGAGAGGTCAGGGGCCGACCTACAGTCCAGCCCGGCCCATTGACACCCCTAGTTCTAAGATGGCCGAGATCCAATCATCAACATGATATACAGTAAACCCAGATGCACGGTCCAGATTGGGTCTAAAGTGCACCCTTCCAAGTCTCGAGCCAAAATTGTTGGGCCCGCCCGAAACCTAACTAAACCGTCAACCCACGCAGCACCTTCGCTGTCTTCCCGGTTGAATCAAACTTAGAAGCAGGCGACACATCGTCCGTTGCTTAGGGTTTCACAGTAACCCATCGATCAACCATGTACAGAACAGCGGCTTCACGTCTTAGGGCTCTGAAGGTTAGTTCACAAGTTTTCCCAAATAAAACTTACCACACTACCCCTATTCGATGTTCAAATTTGATTTTCTCGTTATGTGTGATTGTTGCTCGCTACTTGTGTGTGATATGTCAACTTGGCCTGCGGAATCATTTGATTACATGTTAAAATGTCATGTGGCTCGAAGACTAGAAAATTGATAGTATGTCTCGAAAATGGAATCCGAAATACGATAGCTTAAAGGAACTATAATGCAGTATCCCGGATTCTGGCTATTCGAGAGGCCAGTTCTCTCCCCGGCCTAAGGCTCAACATTAATATGATTTTCATTAGCTAAACTGTTATTCCTCCTAGTCTTATTCTTTCCCGAATCGTTTCTACATCCTACGCACTCGTATTCAGCCACTTGTCGCTGTGCCACTGCTATAGAATCTTCCATCTACTGATCCCTTGGTGATATGGAATATGACGAGAGTAGGATGAGAAAAAGAAATCATGGGTGCTCGATGGAAAATTTATAAGATTCAGAAAGTTTACTGTTAGTTGATTAGAACAATATTTCGTCCTTGTATATTTGACGTTCTTGGGTACAACATTAATGTAGAATTTTGCATTTGAATGTGATGTCTATCGTTGGATAGGGTTTATGTGGTACTTAAAATCATATGTTGGTTCATATTTCTGTTTCACCTGTTATGTAGCTGGTAGTAAACTTTTTTCCTATCCACTTTATTCCATTAATTTGACTATTGAAATGTTTCTTATTTGTATTGAACTGGGTAAGCAGGGCCGTACAAGCAGTGGCTTGCCTGCTAGGTATTTAAGTTCGAGCTCAAGTGCAGTTGCTCGGCAATCATCCACTTCAGGTGGACTTTTCAGCTGGCTGCTTGGAGATAAATCCAATTCCTTGCCTCCTCTTGATTTCCCACTTGCAGGAGTTGAACACCCAGCCTCATTTCCTGATTATGTCGAGCCTGGGAAAACCCAGATCTCACAACTTTCTAATGGGGTTAAAATTGCCTCAGAAACATCAGCGGTATGTGTGATGATATATCGTGTTTGTAAATCTATTATCTATAAGTTTTTCCATTCTAGGAAATAATCAATTTTGTATACCAGAGTCCTGCAGCATCAGTTGGCTTATACATTAACTGTGGCTCAATATATGAGACACCAAATTCATTTGGGGCCACGCACTTGCTGGAGAAGATGGCTTTTAAAAGCACAAGAAACCGCAGTCACTTGCGTGTTGTGCGAGAAGTGGAGGCAGTTGGGGGCAATGTGCAAGCCTCAGCTTCTAGGGAACAGATGGGCTACACTTTTGATGCTCTGAAGACTTATCTTCCACAGATGGTAGAGTTACTGGTTGACAGTGTTAGAAACCCCGCCTTTCTTGATTGGGAGGTCAACGCACAAGTAAGATTCTCAATGTTGCTGATGATCCGATCCAGAGTTTTATTCATTAAAAAAATGCATGCTTATAGAATAATAATTCTGCTATCACAGCTTCAAAAAGTGAAAGCTGAGATCAGCGAAGCTTCTAAAAATCCACAAGGCTTGCTCTCAGAGGCACTTCATTCGGTTGGCTTTTCAGGCGCATTGGCAAATCCTTTGTTGGCTACAGAGTCTGCAATAAATAGATTGAACAGCACAATTTTGGAGGATTTTGTAACTGTAAATCTAATGATGCTGTGTTCTTGTTGTGAATTTTAGCTACTAAGTAGGATTATCTCAACATATTTGTTTAGTTCTCACAATTAATAACAATCATTGCCTCTTTTCGCTTTGAGAACAGGAAAATTATACAGCTCCTCGGATTGTACTAGCAGCTACCGGTGTTGAGCATAAGGAACTGGTTTCAATTGCAGAGCCACTTTTATCTGACCTACCAGTGGTTTCTAGTATTAGAGAGCCTGATTCTGTTTATGTTGGTGGTGATTTTCGCTGTCAAGCTAATTCGGCGGTTTGTATCGTATTGTTCCCTTTTTCATGAAACTCTTTCACTCGTATCATATATTTTATCAAGGGTTAAATGGTTCTGTTTTCCCTTATAGGACCGGAAAATCCATTTCGCTGTTGCCTTTGGACTACCTGTTGGCTGGCACCATTTGAAAGACGCTATGACATTGACAGTTCTTCAGGTTTGTAAGATTTGATTTCTGCGGGAACCCATGATTGCAAAATTTTAGATTTTTCTGGTTCGCTTGTCCTCTCCTTGGACCATATTTTCCCTATGGTGAACCTTATTTCTTTCTTAGTTGGATATAGCTGAATGTTCTTAATAACTACTCTGTAGATGTTAATGGGAGGAGGTGGATCTTTTTCTGCTGGTGGTCCTGGAAAAGGAATGTACTCAAGGCTATGTAAGTCCATAGTCATCCTTGATCCTAAATTGTATACTACATCTCATATATGTACATTTATTTCAATATTATGTTCTATATCTTCAGTTATTTGTGTTCTTTTTTCTTTATCTAAGTTTTTTAACTTTGTTGCTCCTGTATATGTTTGATATGAGGATCAGATCTTCGTGTTTTGAATGAATATCCACAAATGGAGTCTTTCACAGCGTTCAATGACATTTACAATGGAACCAGCATTTTTGGCATCCAAGGCACTACTGTAAGCTACCATTTTGAATCTTTTGTCATACTGCTGTAAATAGTTTCTGAATGCTTATGCTGTTCTATTAAAACTTCTGCTATTAGAAATCTTTTGTTTTATGTTTCTCTCAGATGTGGCTTCTGCTATTTTTATTTTGCCTTATTCATAATTCATATCATCTGCAAGACTGCAACAGTATATTGGCTGATCATATCAATTTTGCATTGCTTAGGTGAAATTAGGAATAAATCAATATGGTTTGTAAACTAATTTGATTCTAAAGAAGGATAAATGTTATGCAATAATTTAAAATTTTCGAGATCTGTGCGGTTTTTGTTTTTGCAATGCAAATGTTAGGCTGAAGAAGAGGCTTGAGATTTTGGTTTTGTGTTATACTGTCATGCCAACCATGTGAGTGCTACAAAAGTGGCAGTGAATTTCTTGATGCAGGCTTCTGACTTTGCAGAGGCAGCAATAGATATAGCAGCCAATGAACTTGTTCAAGTTGCTACACCTGGGGCAGGTTTGCTGCCCAACCTTTGTTATGAACGTTTCCTACCAAATTGTTGGACTTCAAACCTGTTACTGATTTGTTTTTGATTTTGTGTTCTCAACAGTTGACTCAGTGCAGTTATCTCGTGCTAAGCAGTCAACAAAGTCTGCCATTTTAATGAATTTGGAATCCAGAGTATGTAAATTGTTCTTTTCATTTGTTAATTGTATATTGATCAGTGATAAATTATATATCTACTTCTGAACTTGGGAACATGAGTACTTTATGAAAAAAAATCGTGGGAGACTGTTGATCATTCATTTGGAGAGTCCACACAGCAACCCTAGAAGAGGCAAAATGGGTTGGGCAAAGGCGCAGATTGAAAACAAACCAGGATTAATACTAGTACAGGAAACAATAGGAGGATATCTTGTAGGTGGGAGTTATGGTCAAGAGAAACCTAAAGATGACTTTGTTAAGGTAAGATGGAAGAATGTAATTGGATTGTGTTGGTTAAGTTGTTGGTCAAGAGATAATCCCCAAAATAATCATTGTCAGAGTTGGAGTTCTCGATAGTTCTGTTTTCAAGATAAGGTGACTTGGAAGGAAGTAATTGGATTGTGTTGGTTAAGTTGTTGGTCAAGAGATATCCCCAAATTATCAGTTGCAGTGTTTTGAGTTATTGAGAGTGCTGCGTTCAAAATAAGAATTGCAGCTGGAGTTTCATGGGAGTAAAATTGCTGTTAATCCAAAAGGAAAATTATATCAAATAGCAACTACACAAGCTCTGGTGTGTGATGAAAATATTTGGCAAGGATGAATCATGTTTTAAAGGAGGAGGATGTAGAAAATGAGAATTCTAGGATGGAATTGTGGTGAGAAATTGTATAAAGAATGACTTCATTCACATCAAGGTAGTGGTTCCTCCCTTGAAGATCAGGGAGTACTGCTTAGATGAAATTTGTCATAGCCAATAAAGTCCAGTTGATATATTGGTGAGGAAAAGTGAACCAATTCAAGTAGCACTGTAGAAGGACAAAGCAAGGAGAACTGGAAGGTCTAAAATGATGTTGGAAGGAGCTTATATAAAAGGACCTAGTGTTCATTATGTATTTTTAATAACTAGCATCAAGACAGAGCAGTATAGGTTCAACTAGTTTGGCATTGACGTGGTTTAATCTTATCTCCTTACATCAACCTTTTGTCTGTTCCAGATGATTGCTTCGGAAGATATTGGTAGACAAGTCTTGACATATGGTGAGAGGTATGTTCCAATGCATATTCTTCGGTTTGCATGCACATTAGGTCTGATTCCTCCAACAGCTCTATGAATGAATAATATGCAACTTAAAGTGAATCAATTTTACTTCTTGTTGACTATTCTGACATCTTGTCATTATTTGTGTTTTTCCTGTCATATAGGAGGCAAATTAATTAATTTCCAACAGTATTGGTGATTTTATGTGCTTGCTTTCTGCAATGAATGTTTCTCATGTGCGTCGTTTATCTCCTTTTGTTTGTTAATATTGTTCACTATGTCGTAGGAAACCTGTGGAGCATTTTCTGAAGGCTGTAGATGAAGTTAAATTGGAGGATATTACTAAAATTGCTCAACGGCTTATATCTGAGCCTCTTACAATGGCATCATATGGAGATGGTATCTAACATCCAGTCACAATTCTGTTTTCTTTCTCGGTAATTTCTTCACAGTATTTATGTCCTTTTTGTTGATCATCTGCAGTGATCAATGTCCCTACGTACGATTACGTCAGCCGCAAGTTCAAGTCCAAATAAAACATTTCTCTCATAACAACAGTCTTGGAGAGTTGGTCGTGGATGGTGTGCCTCCGCAGCCTTTCTAGTTTTTCTATGGCCAATTTCAGCTGAAGGAAATCATTTTCACTACCGTGTAGGTGTAGATCAATAAATTGGGTGATCCCTGGCATTCAGGAAGGAGGAGCCTTAGCAATCCATAGTGACGATTTTCACTTTCGTGTCTTCTCATATACTCCATATGTCCGTGCCATTTCAAATGTCAATTTATAGGTTAATCTGTACAAGCTAATTTTAAGTGGCAACCCAGTACCTTTTGCTTCATCAGTTTCCGAATCTTGGATTTTGGAATTTGAATCAAAACTGTAGTTCCATTCAATTTTCTCAATCTTAATATGAATTGTTGAATATATTTGGTTTTCACGGAACTCTAAGCCCTTTCTCCTATGGAATGCGTGTTTAAATAGTACAGGTAGCATTCAGTAAAACCGAAGTTTCCATGCACGTTACTTATTTGTATTTTGCGTTGGCTGAATGGAATCAGTCCTATACTGTACAGACCACACGACTGAAGAAAAAAACAAAAACAATAGTTTTGGAAATTACTGATCCGGATTGATTTTTGGAATTTAGACATTCAAGTATTTGGAAAGAGTTTCAGATTAAAAATGACATGTAAGCAAATTTGCGTGAAATGAAATAAGCCTTCGTAATTAACTGTTAAAGAGTATTGAAATGTTCTAAACAACTGAAGAAAGAAGAAGAAGAGATGTTGATTACAATGGAGGAACATGTTGGAGTAAAACAGAAGCAATGACCGGTGTTAGATAGACCTAACATAACATGGATCATACTCATACTCAACGTGGAGCAAGAAGCATGAAAAGAGTCTTACCCAACTCCCCTTTTCAATGTCTCCAATGCATTTGCTGCTGCTTCCTTGCACCTTCTCTTGGTTTGGTTAGCTGCTACTTGTACCACTGCCCCCTCTGCTTTCCTTCTCTTTCTTCCTCTCCTTTCATTTCCCTTTCTTTCCCAATAAGGATATCCTTCCTATTTACATACATGGTTGGAAAAAACAAATATTGGGTCAGACTCAGACAATTGGTCTAAACATTGGAAGGTAGCGTTATAATGTGATACGTACGAGTCAAAACAACTTTGACTTCTCATCCAACTTACTAGAAGAAAGAAGCTTAATCAAATTGGCAATTATGGCAAAGCAAACAGTAATGGCTAGATAAATTCCATGATTAATGATGGAATTATGGTGTTTCAATCAGATAAATTGTTTTATTCTTTACTTCTTCTTTTCTTCTTAAAGAAAACAGATTTAGGTTCATGCCTGTAAGTTATGTACGCAGTACTAGCATTCTCTTCCATGGGAGACAGCATGTGCCTGGAGGCTTGATAAGCGTGCGAAAAGCTTCTTTTCGGTGTAACAATGAAAAGGAACCAATCAACTTCTTTTTTATTAGCTCATATTATATAAATTCCACTTAAATACAAAATTTAAGGAAGTCTAATAATACGTAACCTTATGTCTAATCAGCACCTTTTAATCTCTCTTAATGTATTAAGTTATATTCAACATTAGGTTAATGATTTCCTTGCAGAAAAAAGTAAGCATCTATCTGTGGTAAATATTAAACAAGATAAACTATAAAATTTTGGCTGTCTATCAATGATAATCAGATAAGAATATCAAGAAAATGGTATTCTCCTTCAGCCAATAATCGATTTAGTGTTTAATAGAGTGCCTGTTCTTTATAAATTAAGGATAAATGGTGATTGTTCTTGCTGTAGGAGATATTCTCATACATGAAGCATTCAAAACTTTGCTTCCACATATTAAGATGCGCCCACAATTTGTAAAACTTGGAAAGTTATAAATAAAGAATATCTTGTTCTATGTCATTCTTTCGTTATTCCTCGTCCACAAGTGGTTCTCTTCACCTTTGAAATAAGGCCGTCAGCATATACATACATATCCTCCTATGCCCTCCCAATAATAACGCCAACTTGAGTTTATCATGTAATATTAAAGTAGTTCAAATATTAACTTACCTTGTAAATTTATTAAGCTATTTTTATCATGTTTTATTATTTAAAAATATGCAAATTTAATTTTTTCACTTTTTATTTACGAGTTGCAAAATTATCCCATGAAATGGGGTTTTTACGGTTTAGTTTTAATCTTTGAGAGACTTAAATTTAATAATTAAAAAATTCGACTGATTCAACTGGCTCAATCGTAAAATTCTTGAACCGTTTAAAAAGTTACAAAAACTGAAAATCAAATTGAAAATTAAACGATTTAAGATTTTTAGTACCAGTTGAACCTTTTAAACCTTGAATCTCTTGTTTTAATTATTTAATTTCGAGTGTTATTTTTAAAATATTACTTAAATTTGAGTAGTTATGCAAAGATTGGTTTATTAGCAACTCCAATCGGACTGCAATTTACAGTAAATTTTCACATTTTCTACTCTAACTGAACTGCATAAGCTTGTTGCATTTTGCAATCGCCTCACACTTACTGCAAATATACAATTGTTTTATAAATATGCAATTATTTTGACAAATATACAGTTATTGATTAAAGTTGTTTTTTCTAAACTTTCTGCATTTTAAAATTAACTGAGTATTTTGCAGTAAATGTTCTTAATAGGGTAAAAAAGGTGAAGAGAACAGGCATATAAACAATGTCTAAGATATGCTCGGGTCAAAGTCAAACTTATTGCGCAATGTCACCAATCTGATTATCTCTCTCTCTTTTTCCCTTTGGACAAAAAGAGAAGCCTGACCTAATGTACTTATTCACAGGTTCAAATGTTCCACACAATCATATCACCCTTATGTATATTATATTATATTAATTCCTTATTCTAATATTTCTATACCATTAAAAATAGTTAATATAATTATTTATATTATAGAAGTAAAAATGATATCAATCAGACAAAGGAGCAATCATGGCCATCTATTTGTTGGCTAAAACATCTATCTGGTCCCTCCATCATTTAGTCTTGACTGCCCAAAAGAATGTAATGACCATGAATACAAATAGCTAACACAACACATCACCATCTGATCATCTTAATATAACACAAGGCCCCACATCACAGTGGGTCCAATCCTAGCCTTCGTACACACTACATTATTATCCCAAGTGTGACGCACTTTGATTTCTCCTCAATGGAGAATACACGACATGAATTTTAACACTGTCCGATTTTTTTTAAAATTCTTTTTTTATATTTATTTATGATGGAAATATATGTATAATAGTTTTAAAATAGCTCTAATTAATAAGAAGAAGGGGTGGTGACTGGTGGTGGTCCATCAAGTACACTGCTCATTTGCCTTGTACATCAAGCAACCTTCTAATTCTTCTCTCTCTATCTCTTTCTCTCTGCAACATTCATGGCTAAAAGAATCATGATCAGCACTCCGGCTCAAGGCCCATGTGAGTTCCTACCATATCTTTCTTTTTCTCTCTTCTTCTTCTTCTTCTTCTTCTTGGTCTTATATATTAATTTCTCTTCTCCATTTATGTATATTTAAGTACACACTTTACTCTGTAATCTGTTTGTTTTTATTCATGAAAGTAACCTAGCTAGCTATACATTTCATCTGATGATATCGTCTTTCTTACTCAAAGCTCATTGCCACCTATATGTACATACTACTACTACTGCTACTTCTATACATATGGCTTTTATCTTCTTCTAAGCTAAACCAAAATTGATTTATTACTGTTGTGTCCATATAATACAACATAGGAGTATAGAGAAAATGGGTTTTGGGTAGTTGTTTTTGATCTTTTGAACGGACTGCCTCAAGTAACAGCTTTGAAGGCCGTTTCTTGCCTTTTGCTTTAACTAGTCAAGACCTCGAAATATAGGTGTTTGTGAGTGTGTGTGTGTGTGTGTGTTATGTATACGTGAGAGAGAGAGAGACAGAGACATGGCTCTTGTACTTTAGAAAATCTCCAATTGTTCTTTTTTTTTTATATATCTCCTATTTCATTCTCTTTTTTTTTTTAGTACTGCTTATCTCTTCCTATCCTGTTCTGTCTATCTCTATAAGTCTCTTTCTCTCTCATAAACCGCCTACATGCTCTACTTAAATTGGCGAGGGCTTAAAGGTGAGGTGTGTGCCCTTACCTTTTCCTTTTTTGCTCACTTGCGTCGGTTAAAGCTAGAGACTGGAGAGAGTGATTTCTGGTGTTTTTATTGTTAAAGCACAGGTTTATAGCTCGATCCTACTGCGACAGTTTCCTCTTTTCCCCTTCCCCTCCTGTGTTCTACTCTACCTATAGCCCTGTAGCTTCTCTTCCCTTCATCTACACCTTACACTAGATTTCTTTCAGAGGAATATGTATGTATTTCCTTTTCTAGGGAGATTTTCTTATCTGGGTATCAATTGATTCATCTGTTGATATAGCTTATAGGTTCGTACATACATGTTCTTATGCACAGTTTGATCATTTTTTGATGATTTCTTGTTTTGTTTTGGATGATTCATGCCCCCGAGTGCTTCAAGTTTTTATCTTTTCAACTTAGCGATACAAATCTCAAAAACCAAAAGGTGCCTTATCCTGGATGCATACAGTAGCTAGTTAGATTCTTTTCCACCCGTCAGACAGTATTCTAATGTACAATCTGTTTCTTGTTCCATTAATTCTTTTCCAATAATTTTTGTATATTCAGATCTAAAAACCGCTGATTTTTTGTTGTATAGATTAGCTAACGGGATATGAGTGGCGGGATCTTGTATAAAGTTGATATTTTGATCGAAAATTTCAAGTGGTGTCAAAGAGGAAGAAGATAGCATATACTAGTAGCTGTGTGCTTGAGTGAGAAGAGCGATGAGTAGGAGTAATTTGGGCTCCGTCAGCAGTTCTGACCTCATTGATGCAAAGCTCGAAGAGCATCAGATGTGCGGATCAAAGCAGTGTCCGGGTTGTGGACACAAGCTTGAGGGAAAACCGGTACCATAATAGCTTCATAATATTCTCAAGTTTCAGATACATCTTTTGTAGCAAAAGCAAGAAGAATAATTTGTAATAAGGGAAAACATTTATATTTATGCTTTCTGTTTTCTTCTTTGGAGCTTTATCTTCGTCCATGTCTCTCTCTATTACCCTTTCTTTTCTTTTCTCTTTTTCTTTTGTTATGTTCTAACTTGAATTTTCATGGAGTTTACAGGATTGGGTAGGCCTACCAGCCGGAGTAAAATTTGATCCAACAGACCAGGAATTGATAGAACACCTCGAAGCAAAAGTTGAAGCCAAAGACATGAAGTCTCACCCTTTGATAGATGAATTCATCCCTACCATTGAAGGAGAAGATGGGATTTGTTATACCCATCCTGAGAAACTTCCAGGTTAGTTAATGTTCTTCCCAGGGTTCCATTTCATTTTATTTTACTCCAAAAATCTCAAGTCTTTTATTCTTTTTCTCTAAAAAAAAAACGTAAATGGAAGAACTAAACTCGATAATATGCACGGATTTTCTTAGGTTCTCTTCTCCTGTTTGCTATGACTTGTATTTGGCGTGTAGCAGTTTGTTGCACCTAAGTCAACCTAACTTTGATTTTCTTGCAGGAGTGACTAGAGATGGTTTGAGCAGGCACTTCTTTCATAGACCTTCCAAGGCTTACACGACGGGAACAAGAAAAAGAAGAAAAATTCAGAATGAGTGCGACTTGCAGGGTGGAGAAACGAGATGGCATAAAACAGGCAAGACAAGACCAGTAATGGTTAGTGGCAAGCAGAAAGGGTGCAAGAAGATACTGGTCCTCTACACAAACTTCGGCAAGAACAGAAAACCCGAAAAGACTAATTGGGTCATGCACCAGTACCATTTGGGACAGCACGAAGAAGAAAAAGAAGGCGAATTAGTGGTTTCAAAAATATTCTATCAGACACAGCCAAGGCAATGCAATTGGACTGAGAGGAATGCAACAACTGGCGACGGAAGCAATGATCCTAATAGTAGAAGAGATAGTGGGAGTGGAAGTTGTTCTTCCAAAGAAATAATTCCACAGAGAGATGAAATATCAGGAGCTAGTGTCGCTGCTGCGATGTCAAGCTACAGTGCCATGGATATTCAGAATTTAAAATCTACTCATTTCAGCTATCCCCATTTTAGGAAAAGCTTCGAAGATCAGGTACGTTTCATTCATGAAACAATGGGATTTCCATGCATCAACTAATTAATTAGGCCTCATTCCTAACTACGAGAACGATTAACATTCTACGTACCTAAGAATCTTGAGAGGTATAGCTTTCCTTTATAGGTTTTGGATCATTTTTGTTCAATATTCTTCATGTTTGTTGAGTATCCAACGTAAAAGATTAGCAAGCATCACATTTATGGTATAAAAGCAAAAGATTGGTTCAGGAAAAAAAAAAAAAGCTCTTGGGTTACTTTTCTCATATAAGTCCATTGCTTGCAAGTTCAGCATGAACGAAAGAATGCTATGGACCTCACTTGATTATCTTTGTCAGCTAACCGTGTTTCTATTTACCAACTAAAAGGGAAATTGATTTGAAACAGAAAGTAAAGAAAATAGACTAACTGGTCCATCACTGAGGGGCTGTGTCCATTTCAGGTGGGGGTAGTTGAGGCTTCGACGGTAAGGGAAGTCCCATCCTCGACGGGCACATGTGATGAAATTCGAGAGCAGCAACAGCAGCAGCAGCAGAGGCCACATCATGTGGCCCATGATCCTCATCATCAGCCGCAACATCACCACCACCATGCACAACCACACCATCAGATTGCTACTGCAGCATTCCACATCAGCAGGCCTTCACATCCCATCTCCACCATCATCTCTCCACCCCCTCTCCATCACACTTCCATCATTCTCGATGAGGATCCTTACCATGTATCCAGAATCATTCTTCAAAATGAAATCCAGGTAATTTTTATATTATCGAGCTATCTCCATCATCTTTGTAACTCCTGCTAATTCCGACTCATATCTATGCAATTCAAGTATCTAACCGTGATCAATATGTAAGAGTAGTTTCTTATTTTTCCGACCAAACATGGGTACGTGTAAGAATTTTACATGTCTGAACCAAAGAGGCAACGACCATGCACGAACTTCATCAAGCTTGTACGTGAGGGAAACGAAAGTTGGTGGAATAGAATGTCAGCTACCGACATCAGTCTTTCTCTCTCTGTGCCATAAACATAAAAAGCTAGACAACTAACAATAAATAGAGTGAGAATGGTGAAGTTTCACCCGGAATTCTATTTAGTCAAGGTCTCGTAATGTTGTTGGACAACTGGAAATTACCATCAATAACTGAAGCTGCTTTCATTAAAGTCGAATACAATAATCAGTCTTTTTCTTGAAGATTTACTGTCTACCTATATCTTTTGAATAAAATAAAAAAGATATATATGTTTATGCAGCAACAACAGCAGCAGCACCACCAGCAGCAACAACATCATAAACTGGGGGGAGACAGGTCAACATCTGGATTGGAAGAACTCATAATGGGTTGCACCTCTTCATCAGATATGAAAGAAGTGAGTATGAACTTTTTGACCCTGAAATCCATGAGACCCTTCTTTTCTCATTATTCCCAACTATGAGGATTGAAGAAGATGCAAGGAAAGGTAAGGAATAACAATAGTAAAAGAAAGAAAATCACTACCTTTTTCGTTTTTTATTAGTATTGTTATAATCTAAATTAAAGATGTAAACCCCGAAAACTTTTCTCTTTTTTCTTTCTCTTTTGTTCTTGTTTTCATTTTTACGTCTCGAAGCTCTTATTAACAGTAAAGAAGTATAGGCTTAGATATCATATGATCTAAGACTTGCATCTAAGGCATTTTCCATGTTAAAAAAAAGAGTAAAATGTATAAAGATTCTGAAACTAAAAACATATATTTTCTCCTAAAAGAAGAAAAGCATAAAGAACTAAAGCTGATGTTCGATTAGGGGCAGTTTCATTTAAAGTCGATAGTAACATGAGATCAAATAAGAGAAAATCAATCCTTTTCACATTATAAACCATAATTTCTTCTTTTCTTTTCGGGTGTGGGGGTTGGGTAGATGGGGATCATATGGAAATATATATAATCCAGTAAACACTTAGTTTCCTTTTACATTTTTGTTTTGAAAGTGGATGATAGCGACCCGGAAACTTTTGTCATGCGTGTCCTCTCAAGATAGACAAACCAGATAGTGGAGAAGATTAAAAAGGACAAAAGAGGCAGCTTCATTGGTTTTGTTCATTGTTTTTGCCTCCTAATAAGTGCAACGAACTTTACTGTTCAAAACCCTAACCCTATGTTTCACATGCTTTTTGAATTCTTGGTTTTTCAGGAGTCATCCATTGCAAACCCTCAAGAGACTGAATGGTTGAAGTATTCATCTTTCTGGCCAGACCCTGACAACCAGGATCATCATGGGTAGAAGTACAAAGGGAAAAATAAATAGAGAATAAATAGAAAAGAAACACATTACAGACACCATCATTATCATCATCATAGTACCAGAAGCTTTCATAGTTGCTGGAAATTTCTTTTTAAGAAGAGGCCAAGAAACCCACATATATATAGCTTGATCTTTTCTTTTTCTTTTTTTTTTAAAATAATTTTGTTCTCTCTTTAGAGGGGCCTGCCTAAGGTCTAATGGCTCTCTGAAGTCTCAACTGAACTAACTGTAAAACAGTCCATGTTGGAAAGAAAGAAAAGAAAAGAACAAAAGGAAAAAGAAAGAAAGAAAACCAATGGAAAAAAGAAAAGAAAACAAGAAAAGGCTGCTGTCTACTGACACTAGTAAGAGAATCAAAGACCCAAAGCAAAATCTTGGCGCATGAAAATCATCACCAGCATGATTACTTTATCATCTTTACGCCTATTCTGATTATTTTATTTATTTGAAGGCATATGTATAAGCTCTTTTTGTATTGTTCTTTGAAGAAACAGAAAAAGAAATACCATAGTATGTGCAAATTATATAGAAGCAAAAGCCTTTGTACATTTTTGTTGTTTTGATCCATTTCCAGTGCAAATTCACAGCTTCTTACAAATGTTCTTGTTGACGAGATTCGGTGCCTCAAGATGCAACTTTCACTTCCTTTTAAATATTTTCGGGGAACCTATTTTCTAAAATTTTGAAGAAATTATAGATATCAGTTTTATAATTTTGAATTGCCATCTCATGCATGAACTTGTAACATGAAATGTAATTAGCTTATACCATGTGAGTATGAGTATTGGAATCCCTCGTCTTGCTTTTCTGATATAGATGGATTCATATCACTAGATTCGAGTAGATAGATATCACAACTCTTTAGCAGTTTATAAAAGTCGTGCTTTAGCATTTATGATTATAGAAGATGCTCAATTTGAGTCGCCTAAAGAAGAAAACACATTTGTCTAGTGGATAAGATCGCATCATAGTATGATAGCCTTTGATCAACTTAGTTAATTATTAATTAGTTTAATATCTTTCGTTAATTGTAGGCAAAGATTAATGAACACAAAGGTACCTTAAATGGCGTACATGATCACTGCAATTTAAGCGCACTTGAAGAACAGGAAAGTTAATTTTGTGCTATTGTTCAGTCATGGTACTTACAATATTTTAATAGAATAAAAATTAATTTCAACACCAAAGTTTGACTGAAGACATATCGTGCTCTTGTATTCTTCATCGCTAATTATTACCTTGAGTGATAAACTCTTACCAATTAGCAAAAATTAAGATAGTTACTTTTCCTGAATGATGCATGATAATGACTAATTAATTCATCTTCTCGCAGTTTTGTTTAATTTAATAGAGTCAGAAAATGATTTTATGAAAGGTGGCAGAGGATTTGATGAGCCTAACATAAAGCAAATTAACTTTAACAATGGTTATTACTTTGACATAGCCCCACTCCTCGTGACGTTAATTACTTCTATTTCACCAATCAAATGGTTCTTGCTCTTAACATCAACTTATAACATTTGGTACCTTCTTTCTCCAAGTGACAAATCCATTAATGCCATTTGGATAAAACTTGCATGTAGATGTAGTTTCCTTTCATTCCACCATACTTACATCATTATGCATAATAAATGTTTTAAAGTGGTTTGTCATTATACTCGTTAAAGCTAAAACAGGAGAGGTTCGCCTGTTTCCTTGTGCGTAGCTGATTGAGGAAAAAGAGGGAGTGAAGGTGGCGTTGGTTCTTGGTTGAGACATGACATCAAAAATCAGGAATCTTTGTATAGTAGTAACAGAAACCACACTTAAGGCAGTCCCCTTTGTTCTTTTGTTACTTGGGAAACTTCTTTTGCAGCTTTATTTTATTCCAGATTCGAGCTTTTCTACATTACTACAGTAAAAAAATGTACTTAATCCTTCAAAGAAGGCGAGGTACAGCGAGAGAGAGAGAGGAACGTGCATGCTATCTTTTCCTACATGGGACGTGCATGAGATAAAGTTAAAATCAAGATGGAGGCTATAGGCAGCGCAGCTTCATAGCAGTTTCTCAAGGGAATAAAGTCGGAACAAGGAATGACTTTTTAACTTTGAAACCCCACTTCCCACTGCTTACTTACTGCAAATCTTTTTTCTAATATTGTTCGGTGTTGTACAATCACTGGAAATTGTGAATACTTCGTACAAAGATAGAGCTTTTGGTTACATGTAAAGCCAATTCGTGAATATTGTATGTATTAGCCTTTAAAAAGCTGGAAAGTATAAGAATCTATGTAACGTGCGAACAATTTTAATTATAGTTCCATAAATGTGGACTTGTGTTCTGCAACTACTTCCAAAGAAGTAGAATTTTCAGATTTTTTGCAAGAATTCGCATATGGAATGAACAAAAGCCCGGATCTTCTTTTAATTAATAAGTCATATATATGTTCAGTGAAGTAATGGAAGTGACTGAGATGCTAGACCCTCTAAGCTAATAAAAGTAAGTTAATATGCTAACCATCTTGCCATTTATTGTTAAAGAAATAGAAAACTTTGGTGTAACATCAACAAAGATGAGGTCTTGAGTCATTTTAAAATAAGGTGGTAGAGTGAATCAAGATAGTAGCTTGTAAGTAGAGATGCTTCGCAAATAGTATTTGCTTAAACAACCAATAGAGAAAGGGGAAGATCCTACAAACTACAAGGGAAGGTGGGGAAAAGAAAATTAGTTGAAATGGAGAAGAGCAAAGGTCTATTTCCACATGCAATAAAGGGATAATATGAGGAATGAAATGACTACTTCAGCTTCAACCTAAAAAGGTGAAA
Organism: Erythroxylum suave; assembly: GCA_027563595.1. Lineage (NCBI taxonomy): Eukaryota > Viridiplantae > Streptophyta > Magnoliopsida > Malpighiales > Erythroxylaceae > Erythroxylum > Erythroxylum suave. The sequence goes on along the minus strand of JAOSBN010000008.1, from coordinate 3,098,633 downwards.
TTCAATTCTTTCGCTTTATGGAAGATTTTGGATGCTTTTAAAGTTGGGTGGGGGTGGGCAAAAATTGCTAGGATTTCCGAGTGTAGCAGAGATCATTTGGTCCCGTAAAGAAGTTTCAGGAGGAATTGTGTAGTGCAAAGAGGAATATCACAACATGGGCATACCAACTTTTTTGGATTCTTCAACAAGGGGGCTGATAGAGCCACTTTCCAGAGAGTGGTAGCCCACCCTCTCTTGCATGGCTTCTCAATCAGTCAAGCCTCTTATATGATCTTCACGCCATGTATTTGACGTCTCCAAATTGTAGGTTCTTCACCCATCGGTGTTGTTAGGGACCAAGACAATGTTTACTTGTGTGATTGAAAGGTTATTGCGATCGGTTAAAAGCTATGAAGATGGTTGGTTAGAGTTGGAAGGTTTGTTGAAACATGTCGTTGGCTTTTTCCAGGTGACGAAGACATGTAGTAGAAGACTTGGTTTGCAAGCGGCGCTTGCCTTCAGGAAATGGCCAAATATGCTAGTGAGGTTTAGTTCACCATTTTTTTTAATTCAATAGAATCTTTGCAGTCATCTTTAGGTGTTTTAAATAAATATATACTGGAATGTTTGTAACAGTTTAAAATAAATTAACAAATTTAATTAATTGCTATCCACTTTTTGATAAGTCTGTATACAGATTTTAACGTCTACATGCACAAAAACATGTACCCTATTTTTCTATCCATTGCAGTTTCTTATTTCTTCTCACGTTGATAGTTTTCAAGCATAGATACTTGAACCTTTTACCAGTTCTCCATGATACCCTGGGGAAATTTAGCTTCCTGATGCAGAGATGAACTGATCGCAACCACTGATTTAGCTGTAAGCTGTGGAGAAACTAAACAAAAATGACAAGGAAAGCAAGAAGTGCTTTACTTGTAATTTAACCCTGATTTTGGAAAATCTCCATTCACTCCCATAAAACTGCTATAGAAGTGGGAAGTTTTACTTGATGGACACCTGCTGCAGTCTCAAATGTCCAGTCTTTTTCGTTGTGTAAAAGCAATGGATTGCGACAGAAGGCAACCAACTCACACCGCAAGTTCATTCTGCACTGTAACGATCTATCAAGGGTTGCAGATATCTTTGGGGGTTTATGAATGGAGCCTTAGTCTTGTAAAGAAGGTGTAGCGGTTATAACAATTCAATGCTGCCATGTACATACAATAATACAATACTGACCTTTCGCTGCATCATAGTTTCTCTCGTAAACAGAAGAACACTGGAAACACGAACATCAAATTTAAACGTATTTCATAAAGTTTATCTGTAGATGTAATGACCTCACAACATTCCCTGAAAACTGAAACGCTTAACAGGCTCGTGCCTCAGGCAGCTGGCCAGTAACAGGTCTACATACACTACAAGCTTTCAACGATGCAAAGAGGCACGACAATCTAGCCATCATAGGCCTTGCATTGAATTTGGCGATAACAGCTAGTTCCTTACCAGAACTAACAACGTCACATGTGCTGTGATATCCTTCAAGATCTGCCTTAGTTATTAATACCACATCCCGTGGGGGAGAGTATGCAGTAATACCTGGCTGGCGTCTACCATATTCCTGAACAGCCTGCTCATTTTTACCATAGACAAGTAAGAAAAAGGCAAGAAGGGAGGTTCTCAAAGAAAATATATCAAAAGAACACTTGAGAGAAACATCTTTTAAGCTAGTAAAATAGCAGGTGTCAACTGTATTCATCCTCAAGGCTTTCTTAAATACAATGGTTTAACAGGTTAGTAACAAACTCACCTTTCCAGACAAACAAATTAGCATGCAAGCACTAGCTCAAATGAAACTGACTCCATCCATAAAGAAGTCTCAGAAGAAAATGGCAATAACCAATCATTGGTTGGATAAGATCCCACATCAACAATTAGCGGCTTGACAGTTTAGTTTATAGCTACCTAAAAAGTAGGGTAATATCTTGTTAGTTACCTTCCACTGAGATGGGGCAAGCAACACTCGTGGTCTTCTGGCCCGCACATAGTCCAGGGCAGTATTTGGTGTCATATGTTTATATTCTACCTGCACGATACGAATTCTCTCAATTCAACAGTGTCTAGATGAGCTAAACGAAATTCCAAATAGATGATCCAACTACATAAGGATAAATTGAAACAGAAAAACTAAACCACAAAAGAGAGGAAATACCAAATAACAGAGTACAATCGTTGTGCTTCTTCCCCGTCCAGCTTTACAGTGGACATAAGTGGTTCTACCACATGCCGCATTCCCTGTCACCATGAACAGAGATAAAAAGGTAACTGGCATGCCATTCTAACAAGCTAAAAGAACATCGAACTACAAAAGACACCAAAAGTACAAACGCATAGCTGACAACTGTATACTAACTGTGAATGAAGTCCACAGCTCGTCTGATGTCAGTAAAAGAAGGAGCAAAGAGATAATCTCTTGTGGGGATTACCAGGTGTTCAATCCCATGAGCCTGTAAACCACAATGTAATGCATCCATCTTGTGAGCTTTCAAAGAATAAACCAAAATATCAACTTCAAATTTGCTTTTTAGCATCATTTTTGGTTGGTAAACAAAACAAAGAATAAATAAAATAAAGTTCATAGTTCAAACTGTGTAACTTAAAGAGATATAAGGCAGAAAATTTCACTGCCAAACGTTACATGGGAAAACCAAGTGCTCATAGAAGATATTGGTGATGAAGAGTGAAACTAGAACGCAATATTTAATTTCTTAAAAAAATAAACCATACAAATTGAGTCGCTTTGCAATTCAAAAACTTGTGAATAAACCACCAACCTAAAAGAAGCATAAGCCATAAGGTTTAGAGAATAACCCACACAATACAAGGATGAAGGAACCAAAGTTTCATATGGTTCGTTAAGAGTGATGACTCCACCAACACCAAGCTGCTTCAGCCGAGGAACATCCTTTGGGAAAGGAACCGCGCCAAGTAACAAATGCTGCAAGACATTAAACAAAGAAACAAATCAAAATACTTATCACCAAATCCTTTGTCTCCGCAACAACTTCAAAGCACGAACCCTCACGAACCACTTAACTATATAGAAACTGAACATTAGTCCCCAAAACTAAGATAAATGAGAAAACAGAGACAGAATCAGAAATTGTCCTAGCTACGAATTTAACTGCGTGAAACTCAATCAAGTAAAGATTCCAAATTTTTGGAACTATCGACAATTAAATAACTCACTTCTTCAGCTCACCTGATGATGCTAAAATCACTGAAACTAACAAGACTGGGGAAACGGAAACTAAATTTGCAGCATATAGCTATATTTTTAGATCCCAAATACAAAAGAAGGGGAAAAGTAAAAACGAAACAAACACAGAACCTTCAGAACCCAAAGCCCTCAACGTTTTTCAAAATTTCTCGCAAAACAAACACGAAATAAAATACCATAACCATATCCAAAACTACAAAGAAGATTGGGGGTGAAAAGAGAGAACCTGGTCAACTTCGTCCCACCAACGAAACTCGGATTGGATCTTGTTTCTGAATACATTATACAAAAGGGTTGGATAAAATAGGATACGAGCTCCCGCTCCCACCAATGCTCTCTTCGCGTCTACCTTCACCATCTGCTTACTGCAAACATCATCCTTCCTGCCTGGATCGCACTCCACATCCTCCAATTCCTCGATCTTCATCTTCCACTCAGCAACAATCCTAGCATGAAATTGGAATACTGAATAATTGAGGGATTAGATTTTAAATTGGCAAAACGATGATTTGACTCCTAGGACTTGGGAGGTAGGAGAAAGACGAGTGAAGGGAAATGAAACTCGCACTCACGTTGCTCTGCTCCAATACACAATCTACGCTTGGTGTTGGTTGAGGGTTTTAGGAAATTTATATCATTTCTTGTGTCCAAAACGGTAATTAAATAATCACTCATTTTATATTTCGAAGACAATGATTCTTTTCGCTACTTTAATAAATATAATAATCGGAAAACACTATTTCACCCCAAAGCATTTGAAATAACTCAATAAGTGATGTTGAACCTTAGAGCTATTCAAAGACTGAATATCATAACCGGCACTTCCAAATAAACTATACTTTCATTGAAAACACACTTAATATTTATTTATCCAATAAATAATTAATAAAATAAAGTATTTTGAATAAATAAATTAAAGAAACTAGTGACCCCAAATTGAAGTAGATAGGTTTGACAACTCGGGATGAAATTAGCAGGTCGGCCCGAGTTAACCGAATTTCAAATTTTCGAACATCGGGTTAAGATTTGTGTTTGAATTGTTCAATCTAACTAATTCGAAATTTAAATGTTTTTTAAATGAAATGATATCGTTTTATAATTTTAAAAAATTAAATTTAACAATGTAAACTCAATTTTTGTTGGCTTGGGTTCAATTATAAAAAAAGTAAAAACATAAGAAGCTGATTTTTATAATTAATATAGATCAACTTGTAATTATAATTTAGTTTAAGTTCAGGTACGATTCGATGAAAGAACAAAGCTTTGAGTTGGGCCTGGCCATAGTCAGATACAAGTTCAATTGCTTCGTAACTACAAAGAAATAAAGAATCACTCCGTTTCATATTTACAAGGTAAGAGTACGAAGCATACATACCTGCGTATGGCATCTTCGTGAGTAAACACACATAATAAAATATAAAAATTTTGCATTTAATAATGTTTAATTATTGATATTGCTTATTTTTGTTTTTGACTTCAGGTCATAAAAATATAAATTTTTTATTCTTTTCAAAATTGTGGCGCAATTTTCTTGTGCCCATTACAAAAACAAAACACATAGATTGTTGTACAAAAATACCCACATGTTATTACTAATATTTCTCATTTCATTTCATTGTAATTGAAAAAATATAAATATAATTAAAAAAGATGATATAATTATAAAAATATTTAATATAATTTATTTTATTATTAACTTTTACAAAATTTTTGCTATTCAATAACTCATTTCAGTAAATTTTTAAATTCTTAATTTTTTAATTCCTTGTTTATAAATACAATTAAAAAATACTAATAAAAATCATTCGTTTAAAAATAATCAATGAATTATATATTTCAAATCATATTATACTGTATGGGTATATTAGTCATTGATACTGTTTTCTATGTTTTGTCAATTACAACCAAACATATTTCTATCATCGACACACACAATTTTATCTGTTTTGTCTATTATAATCAAATACTTCACTATCTTTAATTTTTATTTTATTTTATCTCAAAATTTTTATTTTATTCTGTCTAACATATGGATCACAGTAACCATACAAACATTATGTATTATTCCAGTTTGATGATAAATTTTCGTCTAGAGATGTGGAGCTAATCACTACGAGATTAGATCTTCTATTTTACTTATAATATTTTTATTATACACTATTAAATCTCGCTGAAATAGAAAATTTGATATGAAATCATTATACCGACGTGGGATGCGATTTTTAATACAATGCCCTGAATGGGTCACTTCTCACAAGGGTCCTCTTTTAAAGCGGTTAGTTCCAACGATCGGCTTCTGCTTCCTAATCTTCCAACTTACCCAACCACCATCATCATCATGATTGGACCCTCGACAAGTATGAATTCGTTAGACAGCTAAAAGGAAATCAATTCGATGGCAGATTTGGACTCACCCCGGCTCTTTGCTGGACCTGATCCAATGGATCCGCCCAGAATTGGCAATCAAAACTGTATGATTGCATGCAAAACTGTATGAACTATATAAACAAATTACTACCATCAATTTTGAAATGATTATATAAAAATTGTCATTATAGATAAGAGAAGCTACTAATCATCATAATGTTTGGAAACGAAGGAAGACAAAAGGGTTGTTCAAAAAAGACATAAAAATTTGACAGCCACTTAGGTGATGGTGATGGTGTTACATCACACTAACCCAGTATTTCCAGAAATCCATGAACTGGTCCAAATTTTTTGCTTAGAATATGGAATACAGACATTTCTTCACTGTTGCTTTTCACATCCAGAATGATGATAAAGCCTCCATTATTGATTCACGAGCGAGAACTGATGGAATGGGCTATACATACATACGGTGTCTGATTGGCTAATGCTCGTTAGAATCATTTAAGACCAAACGAGGATTTGACTCTATGTCTGTGTGTGTGTG
>JAOSBN010000008.1:3013364-3086602 GCA_027563595.1 Erythroxylum suave | reverse complement strand
TCCTTTTGTAAGGTCAATATGTTCCAAATTTACATTAGTTATGGTTAAAAACAATAGGGGCAACAACCAAAACCTGAGCTATATATAATTAGTTCACCAGTGGACACAAATATGTGAATATATATATACACTCACTGTTCCCACTTAAAAACCACGGACTAAACAGTGAGAGATTGATGGGCTTCCCAGAAGCCAGTGCAGAAACTGGGAAAATCACAGAGATTTATATCAGAAAATTGTAACACACTTTGCTATGGTCAAACGTAAAGTTGCTGGTACACAATTTATTAGTTTATACCTACTCAAAGAATGGCCTTCACGATTGCCAGAACACGTCAGGATCTTTGCTGTACAGGGAGTGATCTTGAATTTCTTGGTTAGCCACATGACAATCAATTAGTCGCGCTTGGATAAGTTTACATAAAAGTAATCCAGAAGGAAGCATCCACCATTCACTTTCATCCCTGCTCGAGCCACGAACAATGTATAACTCAAATAGTACATACCAATAGCTATAACTAGCCTAAGTGTAGGCTGAGCTGCTGCTGATACTTACATGCTAAAATTCCACGACTGAACATTCAAATGCTTCCTACCCGAGTTTGCTTTGTAATGAACAAATCCACACACGAAGGAAACTACCTGTTTAAGATAGAACCAGAGAGCTCATTTACAATTCACTGATGAAGGGCAAAGTAAATTGAAAGCAACTATGATTTAGAAGTTTAAATCAAGTTTAACCAAAAGAAAATTTGAGCCGTTCCAAGAGGTTTTTGCAGTTAATACCCAAAAACTCGTATAGAAAAATATAGCTCAATATTCATTCCAGCAGTCTCTTAACCAAATTAAGGTTAATACTAGATATATAGTCCCTCCATTATCAGCCGTACCGGTAGCACCCAGACGTACATGTCAATTAAAGAAAAAACAAAAATAAAATGCATATGAATCATGAATGATATGCATGAAAGACGAAGGCTTTTAGAGCCACGCACATGCACAAATTCCAGTAACGTAGACAGGTCCTGAATGGACCCCCATAACTTAAAGGCAAACAAACTCCATTACTAAGCTTGCTATATTTTTTACTACCTCATAAAGCTCACATTCAAAATACAGCTTGATGCATGATTAATACCTGATAGTTATTGGCATAGAATTAACTCCAGATATCTGATGAAGAGAATCATGGATATTTGATTTTATTGTCACTAATTAATTCAACAAAGACATGAATGATGTATGAAGGTCAAAGAAAAGGTAGCTACACAACTTACAACATTGATCAAGGACGTTAAGTTCCACAGAGCATATACACGTGCCAGACCTGCTGATCGCCTAGGTCCATGACTAAACAATGCACTGATTCCAGCTGGGAATGGAAACAGTATCCCAAGAGGAAGGACGAAAAGAACTAATAGGAAGGTGAGAAGTGAAATAGAATACATCTGCAGCAAAGTAAGTAGGACGAAACTAATGTCTCCTAGAAGTAGAATAGACATGAGAAGACCGACAAGATCCTGCAGCAATGGCACAGAATCAAGAGAGTTAGAATCACGCTTCCATACAGTCATGCAAATATATTATTCAAAAATAAAAAGAAAACGTTAAAATATCTATAGTCCAGTGCAAGCATTTCGATTACCTGGTGACCAATAGGTTTGGTGTTATAAAGTAACAAAGAGAAGGGAAAACATATAGATCTCCTAATTTTAAGTGTTCTCAAGCTCTTTGAATGTAAGATGCCTCCAAAAGTCCTCTTGTGAGGCATAAGAAGATCACCATTGTTCAGGTATTCTAGTTGATTTCCCTTGCACACTTGGCGTAAACTGCAATTTACATGATGTTTAGCCATACATTAGAGGGTAGGAAATATGACCTGATAGTGTAGGTATACTAAACCAAGAGATGCTAACCTTGAATGTCGCCCAGGAGGTGAGGAATGATTTTGACCTTCAATTGACTGTGAAATGCTCTCAGGTTCGACAGCATAAATCACCAGACCAAACTGGCAGTACCCAGAAGATGTGGGCTGAAACCAAGCAAGATCAGCACGTATACCACATGTACTTAAAGTAGGGTTTCCATGGGTTTCAAGCCAGCTTATAACATGAACAAAGGTGCTTTTCAGGTGTCCACATCGGACCAAACGGAGTTGAGCATTTAGACCTGCTACTAATCGATACCAAATGGTTGGTGGAACAGCCTGGCAGCATTTCAATGTACCATCAAAAACTTTTGCATTAAAACATAAAAACAGAATCATACATGTGTGCATACTTTTTTTCCGCATATTGAATAGAAGGATGAAAAGGTATATTTTTAAGAATTTACACATTTTTTTAAACATAACAGCAAACCTGGCTCATGAGGCTAGTGACTATATTATCACTGTGAAGGCAGAAGGGAGTCATATAGCTTCCATCACCTCCAAAAACAAAAGATATGGGAAACCTTTGATGGAGACGAGGAGGAAGATCAGCTCTTTTCTCATCTCCACCAAGAAAAAAGTCGATATATGCAAGCATTAGATCTGGTGTTGCTGCCACCTACAGAACAAAAACATGAATGTTAACTTGAACACTAAAGCCAAAATTAGAGGTTCATCAGTTTTAACTTGCAAATCACTAGGGGCCAAGGTAATGATTAAAAGTTATTAACTTTTGTTAATTAGGAAGCTTGCTAATGCATCCCTAATACTCATCTGCAAGTTATAGTTTTACCAGTTTTCCCTATCTCTATGTGCTATCCATAAGCATGCATATCCAAGTGTTGTATTTCACGCTAGGAAACAGCCTAATATATATGGTAAAATACCCTGCAATTTCTCCCCCTCTATGGACAACCCTGCTGCCTTCAATATGACAGCTACAGCTATCATTATAGAGCAATGCAAAAGAACTGAAGTTAGGTAGTAGAATTACTGAAGTGGCATTTATTTTGATCTACTTTTGGTTAAAAAATTTCCGTATCAGCCAAAACTATTTTCCTAGAAAGATTATAAACTTCCAGGTAATTTAAGCAAATCTATACGTCCTTGGTAAATCTTATCATTATGGAACCGATGCTTACTTTCTTTATATAGAGAAGTGCATATAAGCGTGGAACAACCTAGAGTGACAATGGTGAAACTATGAAATAACCAAATGAGCATTGTTTTTTTCAAGTCTTGCCTCCTGTTCTATACAGTAATATGTTCTCTGATCAACATCTCTCTCATAATGGATGAACCGTCTAGAAAATATGAAAACCCAGTAAATTCAGTGCCAAAAATGAGCAGAGATCTAATGAATACTGTTCACAGGAAACTTTGTAACTCAAGTCACCAAGGTAATATGATCAAAAGTGAAAGTAAAATCCGCAGAGGAGTAGAATCATACAAGGAAATTTATGGCAGATATCACCTCAAGAGGAATTATTCACAAGCAGGTCAAGTTCCAAGAATTTTAAAATTAATCACAACTCGACAGATTGCAACTCTGTTAAAGAATCTAGTACGAAAAATAAAAGGCTGCAAATGAGACTGAATTACCACAGCAGAGTTATTGATATCATAAAACCCTAATAGGATCAAATTCATCCATGTTCATGAATGCTAGCAAGCAGATACATATCTACAAGAATAGTAAGTAAAGTGCACACATTACAAAAATAATAGGAAAAACAAGAAAACATAAATGAACCTTGATCCCTTCATAAAGTGCACGTGAACGACAGGAGCGCAAGCAAGCGTGATCATACTCTGACCGAACAAAATCACGAAGTTGCTGCAACTTTTTTTTCCGGCGCTGCTGAAGCCAAGACCATGCAACTGGATATGCAAGAATAGAAAGAATGCTATAGACGGATCCTTCCCACCATTGATAAGCAGCAAAACCATTAATCTCATCCACAAATCTATTGAATGCATCCTCAAATCTGCCATGTTGATGTCTCATTAAAATCTATTTGATACATTAACTCGCTTGTTATAAAATTACATGCAAACTTTCGGCAGCTCTAACGAATGGGCATATCTTAGTAAATTAATACATTTTTCAGGAGATTCCAACTAAGCAATTGGAGAAGATGGCTTACACTATCTCAACTATCTGCTCTGGTGGATAGTGAGGTAGCTGCCAAGGTTCACCAAAAGTATTTGACCCCATAAAATACATCCTATGCACATGACTTTGAGATTCCTCCGTTCTATTTGTTTCCAGTACCTGAAAAGCAATTGATCATCACCTCAGAACAAGATGTGTTGCTAGCATTTCCCTTCAGGCTTTGTTTATTTAACACCATATGAAAATACTAACATAGTAAAGAGAGCAATGAAATTGACCTCATTCAATGATTCCAAGAAAGGGAATGAATGATCTATGCGAGAACCATGCCGAGGAGGTAAAGGTGCCGGTAATTCATCGCCCGCAACATATTTCATCCGTGCAACACTAAGTACAAGAGCTAACACAATGAGGAGACCCAAGAGAATAAGACTGAATAACCATGGTCCTCCAAAAGTGTATATCAACTCTTCAAGGGCCGTATAGCAGTTTGGCATGTGGTATCTATCAGAGACACATTGGTATGGACAAGGTCTTTCAGTGACACCTCCTAACAACAATTAAAGAGGGATGAATGAGATTCCAAAATAAAAAGACCGACGATAGCAAGCACATAAATCTAACAAGTTTTAACATTCAATGGAATTTCCTGAATGAACTAAAAGTAGTATGGTAATCAAAATTTGAGCAAGCAATAAATTTGAGATAAAGAGAAGTAGGGAAAAAATGAAACAGTCATCATGTAGCATACAGAAGCAGAGAAAGGTTTTTTTAAGTACCTCGAACAGCAACATACATTGCACGACTAGGAAGCTCATGGGGTGGGCAATTATGACAAAGCATCCTATCAGATCCACTAACATTCTTGAAAGTTCCAAGAGGACATTCCTGTAGCACAATTTGCTCAACCACTAAACTAGAAGGTATAGTAAATGTCAAACAGTCTATATGGAAGCATTGACAACAATTTGTTGCTAAGGAAAACACTCAGACAAATCAATGGACATGATGATCTTGTTGGTTGACCAGCTTAGATATGGATATCGACATCTCAGTAATGTACAACTAAATAAGCTTACTTGCCAATGGAGGTTTTACAATACTGAACAAGATATTAATTTAAGAACAGAACTTTAGATCCATGCAATCCTAAGTGTTCATTCATCCTTCGCTGTTTGCAGCTACTATATGGATAAGGATCAAACAAAAACAACGTTTGTTGCATGATGAATTTGGACACCAACCATGCAAAAGATACCATAAAGTCCCTTTGGGCATGGTTTTCCAGTAATTGTTCCATTTCCACCAGCATGTCCTTGACCTGTACCAGATCCTCCCCTGGGAACACAAAAATAGAAAACAGGCTCAAAATTCAAATGATTTTACGGAATATATACTAAAGCATCTTTTAAAAGGGGGGAAAAAAAGTCAATATGAGTTAAGAAATTATTGTGATGACAAATTTCATGAAAAATATTGACAGGACAAATGGTGTTGGGAATTAATTAGGGGCATTGACAAACCAATTTGATTACAGACCTAGTCTGGATGCTTCCATTTGCAATTGCTATGGGCTGATACTCATCCCCCTCTGGAATATTTGACCAATGAAAGTGAACCCTTCCCCCACCTCCACCTCCACTGCCCTCAGGACTACCATGCCCTCCAATGGTCGAGATGGTAGAAGAGGAACCTAGTTCCACCATATGTATAAACAATAGAATAGTCCCACCAGAAGCACCCCCAGGACCGATGTTCGATGGTATCCTACCATCAGTTTTTTTAACATCTTCTCCAAAGCTTTGCCCATCAGCTCTAAGGGAACCATAGACAGACAAACTTGACAGAGGATGTTCCATAGAACCCATCACTGTTCCAGGGAAGGAAAAGTTACACAAGTCAAAAACACAGGAGGAAAAAGAATATCACACCCAAACAGTTAATGGATATAAGCCTAAGAGAGGAAAAAATGATTAGCGGGTAAACGCAAGACACCAGAAAAAACAAGCCATCACTGGACACAAAGATTCAATTAACAGAGGTTTGGTACAGAAATGGCTCGAAAACAATCAATCATGGTGCCCATCAAGCCCTAGAACTACAAAATCAACCACTCAATTTTAACCTACTCCAAACATGACAATGGCATAGTGATAGAAATGAAGGTGGCAACAAAACCATTGGGTAAGTATAGACATGGCATAAATTCAAAGCTCTGCATCGAGGTTATGACAAACAAACTGCTCGAGGACATCATACATGAGCGTTCAAAATAATAATTAACCTGGTCAACTTACCAATTACACCACCACCTGCTGTAGTACCAGCTAAACTATCGTTTCCACTACCGCTCCCAAGTTCACAAGGCAATTCAGCATCTCCATATATGACACCACCCCGCACATAGCTACCATCATAATATCCATCACCACCTCTGCCACCATGCCCACCGCCACCACCAACACCATTATCAGAAACTTCTCCTCTACCCAGCCCGCCAGTGCAGCCTACTCAAGATACAGATGACAGTTCAATAGAACAACATTGCCAGAACATATTTCCATCCAGCAATTGATAATACAGTAAAAAAGACTCCAAAACCAGGATTAACATGTTTTTAAGATGAAACTCTCCCCGTAAGTGGTAAGATCTCAAAAAGTGGTAACTGATGGTGCCAAAGTATACATGGTAAAAGCAGCAGTCCACATACCTAACCCAGATGCACTGATCGTTCCAGAGGAGTATACAATAACATTTCGAACCCAATGAAGATGAACAACAGACCCTCTCAACAATCCTTCAACATTAATATATTCAACTCGACAGATCTGCAGCAGCAACAAAGTCAAGCATTCATAAGAGAATGGGATCAAGTTTACACACCACAATCATCAATCTGATAGTCTGACCCAGAAAAGAACTTAAAAAGATTATCTATCAGATGACACACCTGAATTGTAAAAGACAGTGAAGAGTTCACATTACAATCTTCAGGCGGATGAACTAGCTCCATAGGGCAATTTTGATCACAGTACAGCAGTGGCGTCCTAGCATTTAAAAAGAAAAAAGGGAAAATGAAAAAGTAAAAAGTTAGTCTCACAAACTAAGAAATGGTACGGTCTCTGATATTTATTATTTGTAACTCACATATCACTATCATCAGCATTCTCCAAGGGACCTCGTAGAATAGACCCAGGTCCAGCCTTCATGTTAAAAAGAAAGATTCATGACATAAGTACAAGATTAGCAAAACATGCGATCGATGCAATTTCTATTATCTCACATATTTAATGCTGATACAAGTTAGAAAGACCATTTTGAAATTTTTGTATTCAATTCTAAGAAACTGAGTTTTGTATGATCATACTTATCTACTTTCCAATAATACCAAAGCAATTACTACATTATGATTTCAAAGAGACCACAACTAAGAAGCTTTAGTCCACAAACATTCCTTTCAAAGGATGATTTATTTACAACTAATTTTCTTAAGGTTACAATAACAAGTAAAGGCTCTTCTGAATCCACCATTTGGAATTCCAAGACAACTTTCTAATTTCATCTCAAAGCAAACTGAAGTTGCAATTTTATTAGATAGAAGATCTCAAGTCGCAAAAAACTAAAGAATTAAAAAATGCCATTGTAAAGAGAGTTGACAAATAAGTGATGACCAACCTAGAAAAGAATTCACAAAAATTCTAAACGAATCCAACTATGTAAGCCTAGAAAAGAAGGAAAAAGAGGAACAGAAACAATCACTCCTGACCAAACCTCAGTTCTCACCATGAAATCCATTATACACCTCTGGATTAAACAAAGGTCAAACAGAAAATATGGGTGGCAAACCATGCCATAACCTTGTTAGGCACTAGTATATGCAGTCATCATGTAACTTGTAGATAAAAAGGAAAAATCCTTGAAGGAGAATATGCACATATACCATAGTAGAAGAGGGTCTATTCACTTACATAGACACTAAAGAACAATGATAAAAACAGGCGTTGTGCTTCAATTATATCTCCTGGTCCGGATAAGTTCAGAAAACCTTGCCCATGAAGTCCCAAATTTGCATTAGAATGTATTACAGAAGATCCCTGATGGAAAGAGATGTGAACATCATTGTCATGTGAGGAGAACACAAACCAAAGTCCTAGCTTAATGAAGAAAAAAGAAGTGGAAGGTCCTATACCTTGAGAATAAACAGGTTGCTGGCCTCAAGAAAGGATGTTTCCAAGATTGCATCACCACCTCCATCTATAAGCATTGTGGAATTCCACATCAAGTGTATTTTGACAGACATTCGAAGTGCACCATATATCTAGTCCATTGAAAGTATACAAGTGAAGAATATTATCAGCATAAGAAATAGGCAACTTCACTGCATAGAATCACAGAGTGAATTGTACGAGTAAAGAGAAGCAAGCATGAAAAAGTTACATCACTTAGGCATCTAGGTAGAAATTTAGGCATCTAGGTAGAAACAATGCCAAAACCACAAGCTCAAGCTATAGAAGCTCTGTAGTAACAAATATAAGAGACGCAAGGTGCCACTAAACCAAAGACATGGAAGTGCAGAAACTATCGCCGTCAAATCAACATGTAATATGTACAAATAAAATTCAAACACAGAGACTGGAGTAAGATAAAAGACAAAAGATAAGCAGCCACCTTTCAAACAAACCAAATCAAATTTTCAGTAATGCAACACAAAGCCCTCCATCACATATAATTAGAAAAGTTGTTCTAAAGTATGGTAATAGAAACACAGTTACAACAGTAAAAGGTCACAAGAAGGCAATTTACATATATTAGATTATGGACATGAATGCTTCTGAAAAAATTTATAAGGGATATTGCTTCAGTGGCTACATATATAATGAGACCACACAAAATGATCAAGCGTCAAAAACCACGCCCATACATTTTTTATTTTCCCCTCAGCTTATGCATACTCAAAGTGTAAGAAGAGCCAGTAACTTGCCTTAACAACTGCATCGCTCATTAGAAGCTCCTCAGCCATCAACTCAAATTCCGATGAGGCATAATGTGCAAGGCCAAAGCTTAAAACTGCATTAGAAGATAAACTAATCTGTCCTCGAACCTATAGAGTGAAAAGGATATCACGTAAGCATGGGAAGTGACAAAGATTTTACTGAAGTTGTAACCCTGAGAAAGCAATAGGTCACTTGAGTCTTGATAAGATATACATGACAAGGAAGACAACAAACAATTGCAATCTAGGCCAGAGACAGAAAATTCCAACACAGAGAAAAAAAAAATAAAGATATCCAGTAAATGAGACCCAGAAACATACAACAATGAGAGAGATCCTGCACCCTCAGCACCTAACAACAGTATTTGTTTCTATTTTTTCAGTGTCTCTTTTCCCGCAGTAAGTGTTAACACCAAAATAGAAGTTGCATAACATGTTCAAGAAAACACTGGAATTACTCCACAGCCAAAGTACACACAATATTTCAATGTGCATAGCATGTCAGTTGTCAATAACCTGAACCCGACTCCAAAACAAAGGAACAGAAGCCTTTGCACGATTCTGAATATAAACATTTGTCCAAAGATGCTGTTTAGGAAACTCTAGGAGAATTGTGTCAGTACTCGTGGACATGTTGTTATTGCTAACTGTTAGACTCCGAGGAACAGCATCATAGTAAGTTCCTGCAGCCCCTGCATTTTCAGGACACCCCAAACTCCTTCCACCTGTAAAGAATGCAGCTATATTTCATGACTGCAATGTTTGGTCAAATTACTACTTACGAATGAGAATGTAAACAAAGTATAGCTATAACGCTGTTTACTCTGTTTTGTGCATGCATGATAAAAGGGTAAGTGTGACGTTTGCAGAGACCAGGACCCGTGTACCAGTAATAACAACAACAGCAGCAATATAAATGGGAGAGTAATCCTAATCATACCATGAACAAAGAACTCTGTGTCATCATGCCTACTGAAAACATCAATGGAAATTCTTCCACCACCTCCTCCAGCAAATCCATTACCACCAGAAGCACTAATATTGCCACTTCCTGTCCTGCTCTTCAAATTAAAATGCCATCAGTAACTAACAACTCTAGTCCATTAGTACTTGAAAAGCAAATGATAGAAGCCATTTCTGCATAAAAGTTACAGTGTTCAGTTTCATTTTACATCCCTGCTCTTACCTACTATTCCATAACAGCAAGTTATACTCATGTACAAGACACATTAAACTTAAGATTATATACAAATTAGGTTGAGTCCTTCAAGATAACAATAATTATTTTGAACAAGCATTGATACATACTACCGCAAAGCACTCATTGCATTAAATTGATATCAAACAAGAAAATTTACATTCTACGAGCCTTGATATAGATGCTTCCACCGGAACCCCCACCGCCCCTTATACCTGCATCACCTCCATGAGCCAACAAATTACAGCTAACCTCAATCGAATTCACGACGTCAAATCCTATTCTCCCACCTCCCTCACCTCCGAAGCTCTCTTCCTTACTCGTAGTCCCTCCTTTACTCCCATAACTCCACGGCTTATCCAAATCCGACCACGAATACGCGTCCCCTCCCCAAACATCATCTGGAAGCTTCGTATTATCCTTCACGCAGCTCGCGCCTCTCCCGCCGTGTCCTCCTCCGGCTCCCTGCACTCCCGACGGTGTCCCGCTGGTCTGTGACGGCGGCTCGCCTGCCAAACCAGTCACATTGATGATTGAGCCTTCCTTCAGCGTCACGTTATACGCGCTCACAAAAACGGTTCCTGCTACTATAACCGCCCTCTGCTGTAAAGTGAAGTCGCTACTCATATTGATAAGAACCGAGCACCCTCTAACAGGACAGTTCAAAACGACGCCGGGGAGGACATCCAAGGTGCCGTTTCCTCCTATGTACACATCGTCGGTAAAATTCAAGCTAGTATCGAGCTTACAGTCGGTGTCAAGATTCCCGATTCCTAGAAGATCCTCCTCGCAGGACAGCGACGGAGGGTGCGGCGGCGTAGCAGGAGGTGGCGGCGATGGAGGCGTGTAATCGCCATGAAACGAGAATTCATCGGAGTTGAAAATGGAGAAGTCGTCGTTTGGATCAATACTGCTGCTGAAACGAGGGCCAATCGCTATCAAAAAGTAGAACATGAAGTTACAGACGAGAGCCAAGGATAAAGCTAAAGAAAGCTTCGCCATTCATTAAGGAAAACGCCAAGTCGCTTTCAACGAATCCAGATTTGAAACGAGGATTGAATTTGTGTGCGTATAATTTGGACTGAAAGGGTTCAGCTGAATTTGGAGTGGGTCTGTGCTGTGCATGCGAGCGAGCGAGCGAGAGAGAGAGAGAGAGGGGTGGGAGTTGAAATGAAATGATGGCTACAGTTGGTAGAGATGGTAAATAAGAGAAGTTTGAAGCCCTTTTACCAATCAATCCCGCTAATGACTTGGAGAAAAAGAAAGGGGAGAGAGGGGCTTTTCTACTAACAAAGTTTCTTAATGAACATGCTTTGTATTTTGTGTAAAATAACCACCCAACCAACCATCGACATTTAATAATTAAAAAATAATTCTCGGATAGAATAGAAATACGGAAATCTTAGTCAATGGTACCGTTTTCAGGAAAAGCAAGAAAAGACGTTAAAACGGAAAGCGTGTAGGTGTACAAGGGAACGGAACAGACGTACAGAGGAGGAGAAGAGGAGAAGCCAACAGATGGAAGGAAAAGCAGCACGTGTACGGGGCTTACTCAATATTCGTTGCATGTCATTATAATTGACCGCTTAATTGTCTGTATTATATAATAAATAATTAACTCCGGTTTTGGAATTTGGAGGCTCAAACTGTTGCCACGATTATATTTATTGGAGCTATATAGATCTGGGCCTTATATTGCCAAAACACTGCGTTTAACTCTCAATACTTGCATAGCAAAGTGATTGTTCCTTTTTTTCTTTTTTTGTATACATAGGGATGAAAACAAAACTACTACATTAATTCAGTTCCTTTCAGTATAATTAGCCTTGCCTATCTAATTGGATAAACATTCTCGTTTTTTATGGAGGTTCTTGAAGAATATGCACTCCTGAATATGCTCTCATAACAAAGTTAGCCAGGCTATCAGCGCTTTGATTCTCCTCACGATAGACGTATTGAATCTGCATCTCCCAATCTCGGCCTAGAATCTCTTTAATTTCTTGCACTAAAAATAATCTTCAGTTAGTAACTGTTCGGAAGAGGAAAGAATATTGATGACTTCTAACGAATTCACTTTCACAATGATTCGCCGATATCCCCGATCCGAAGCCAATTTAAGCCTTATATGAACTCCTCGCAATTCGGTGCTCAAAGGTGAGCAGTCTCTAAACTTGTCAATAAATCCACCACACCACTGGTCATTGCAGTCTCGAAGTAGACTCCCAGTCGTGGCGCCTGACGATCCTTGGTGAACCGCACCATCAGTATTCACTTTGATCCAATCCTTGTGCGGTGCTTGCCAGCCTACAGAATGCCCAATAGACAGCCTCGGTATATTGACTACGCAACTGGTCCCCATTTGTACTTTTCGGACCCATTTTGCATAATCTAGCATGAGTCGATGGCCGACAACTGGTCACTCAAATCCATCTTCAAAAATACACATGTTCCTCCACTGCTAGATATACCAGTAGGAGATGCCAAATTTTGTCGCCAACACATTCTCCTGCTTGATGAGGTTTGACTGTAACCATAACTCCTCGGGCAACTGAAAGAAGGTAGACTCCTGTACCGTTGGAGCTAATTGCCTCCAAAAATTATGGACCATGTGACAGTCGCGAAGAGCATGCAGTGTTATCTCTTCTTATCCACTATCTTGGCAACTACTATCTATTGCTATGTGTCGACTAACCCGCTGTTTGTTAGTTATTAACTTTCTGTTGGCTAAGAGCCACATGAATGAGCGAATACGCTGAGATCCTTGCCATTTCCAGATCACTTTCCAAATCAAATTTTGAGCCCCCGTATTGAGGCGTGTGATTAACTTATACGTCGAAGCTACCATGAATCCCCTCTAATGGCATGGACCCCACAAAATTCGGTTGTCCCCATATTTCCAGGTGGAGCCCGAATCGTTGCCAGTGCGGGGCACACTTGTCGGGGGAGGTAGGGCGTGATCATATCTTATTTCCAGTTTCCATCCTCCTCCACATACTCGGACACACATGTGGACAGCAAATCGTCAAGAATGGGAACCATTATCTCATGTACTAGGGGACCCCAATTGGTCACCCATTGGTCTAGGAAAAAATATAACCGGTTACCCTTACTCAATTTCCAACTAGTACCTCGGCGTATATACTCCCACATAGCTGAATTCTCCCGCCAAATTATCGAGGCTTCTTATTTTGGCAGTGTTGGAGGGATATGGTGCACGTTGAGTCGATATTTGGCTCGAAGGCACACTACCCATAGTGCTGCAGGGTTAGTGAGCAGCTCCCGTCCTAATTTGGCAAGGAGTGCATTGTTTGTTGCTCTAATGCGTTTGAACCCCAGACCTCCAACATTTTTCGGACGATAGACTGTTTTCCAGTTGACTAAGTGGGGCCACTGCTCATCTTGGGACCCCCATATGAAGGTTCGCATGATTTTTTCTAAGTCATCACATAAATGACAGGATAACCTTACAGTTTGCATTGTATAGAGGGGAATTGAGGAAATCACAACTTATGGTAATGTGACTCATACCACCAGCGATAACTCCCTAGCTCGCCACCCTGCTAACTTGTGCTGGACTTTATCTAACAGATACTGGTAAGTGTTCCTTGTTACACGCTCATATAGCAGCGGGCCCCCCAAATATTTGCCCAGATTAGTTGTACTTTGAATCTGTAACTCTTGGCTGATCCTGCGTGCTTCATCCGGCAAAACATTCTTTAAAAAGAAAATGCATGTTTTACTCCGATTCACCTTCTGTCCTGACACTCCGCAAAAGGTTACCAAAATTGTTGAAACCCCTTTCGCCTGATTGGTTGTAGCTTCACCAAACAGTACGAGATCATCAGCGAAAAAAATAGGAAATGTAAGGCCCTGTTCCGCTCCACTTAAACGGTTTCCATTGCCCTTGCCCCACCGCTTGAAAAATAAGATGGCTTAACCGTTCCATGCAGAGAACAAAGATGTATGGCGACAGCAGGTCTCCCTG
Source organism: Erythroxylum suave (assembly GCA_027563595.1). Lineage (NCBI taxonomy): Eukaryota > Viridiplantae > Streptophyta > Magnoliopsida > Malpighiales > Erythroxylaceae > Erythroxylum > Erythroxylum suave. The sequence goes on along the minus strand of JAOSBN010000008.1, from coordinate 3,072,380 downwards.
ACAGATACCCCTTGTAGGTATAAAGGGGTCTGATAATTGATCATTCCACGCAACTTGCATTGACACTGTAGTGATGCACTTCGTAATAATATTGAGTAAATAACGTGGAACTCCAATTTACGTGAGAGCATCATGGATGAAATCCCAGTTCAAATGATTATATGCTTTTTTCAAATCCACTTTAATTGCATAATACCTAGTCTTACCCTTCTTCTTTCTCATTGAATGGATTATCTCTTGGGCTATGATTATATTATCGATGATTTGCCTCCCCGGGATAAAACTGCATTAGGTGTTTACCACTACATGCTCAAGGTGTGGCTTCAGTCTGTTGACAATTACTTTAGAGATGGTCTTGTATAGCACTAAACATAGACTAATAGGTCTAAATTGGGCAATATACTTCGGGGACGAGACTTTAGGGATTAGGACTAGTATGGTCAAGTCCCGTTCCCAACCCTCCTCCGTGAATAGGTTCTGGATAAAGCATACCACATCAGATCCCACTTTATCCCATGGAGACTGGAAAAATAAAGCCATAAGGCCATCGAATCCCTACACTTTATTTGATTCATCCCCATAATCGTTGATTTGATCTCGTTTGCCTGGACTGGTGTGGCTAAATCTTGCAGATGCTCCCCTTCGAGCCGAGGGAATGCTCCTGAGCTTTGTAATCCCTGGGCCTGGATGTCCTCAGCTGTGTGTAGTTCCGTTAAAAATTTACGAGCCAGACTTCTCAATTGGACGGAATCAGTGATTTCAGTATCATTATGGTTGAATAATCGTTCAATTGATAAAGTCTTCCGTTTGGTTCTTGTCACCGTGTGATAATATCTAGAATTACGATCACCCTGTGAGATCCAGTCACACCTGACTTATTGATGCCAATATAGTTCCTCCTCACACAGCACTTGAACTAACTCATTGCTCAGTTTGGCCTCCAGATCTAGGATTGTAGAGGAGTCATCATGTTGCATAGTTCACTGGATACTTTCTAATCGAGCCAGCACTCTTCTTTTGCGCTGGAAAATATTTTCAAAGATCGTTTTATTCCACTGCTGTAGTTGGCTTGAGAACTAGGATAAGAAGTTAACAAACGACCCTTCTTAGGGACTCCAATGCTCCTTTAATAGGTTTGGAAAATCAGCGTGCACGAGCCACGCTAATTGAAACCGAAAAGGGACCTATGTCTCGCCTAGTAGGACATACAATTCGAACCAACAGAGGCCGATGGTCGGACCTTAGAAAAGGGAGATGGTGATTAACCGTATGTGGGAAGACTTCCAATCAAGCTGTCGAGCCCAGGACTCGGTCTAGTATAGCTTGTACATTTTCCCGTCTCCAAGTAAATCTGGATCCAACATAACCCATATCGTGTAGTCCACTCTCATGAACCCATTCGCTGAATACCTTGTTTACTAAGGAGGTAATCGGGGACCCTCCCCGTTTGTTGCCAACATTCAATTTAGCATTGAAATCCCCCCCCCCCCCAAATAATCCAAGGACAAGTGACAGATTGCCCTATCCCTTGCAAAATATGCCAAAGGAATTTTTGTGTTTGTGTTTGGGGGCTGGCATAAATAGTGGAGAATTCAAAGGAATATAACCCATATTGGATAATAGCATGAATCAGTTGTTTATGAGCCATCGAAATATTGACAGTAAACTCCTTTGTCCACAATAGCCAAATCCCGCCTTTAAATCCTTTCGTTTCAACAAGAAAGGAAAAGTCAAAACCTAAATGTTTAATCACTGTTGATGCTCATTTGTCGCTAATCCTAGTCTTAACTAATACCAATAACCCTACACTATAGTGTCGAATGTAATTGCATAAAATCATCTAGAATTGTTTACCCCTGCCCTTTGACAATTCCAAATGAGTATCGACATAATAGGTTAATAAATTCAATTCCCCTCAATCCGAGGGGTATCCAAAACATTGTCCAGCACTATACACATTTCGCCGTCCAGTGTCTGTGGCAAGATCTCATTGCTCCATCCCGGCTCATTCGAAAAGTCAACCATTCTAGAGTCCCTTGCCCCCGTATCTGGGGGCTCGGAGGGGGGTATGTAGTAATCGGTCGCAGTAGTGGGTCCGTGAGTCCCGAGTCCTTCAATGCCTTCCATTGGTTGCTCTTTTGCTTCCCTGGCCTACACCTTTTCCACTTCTAGCTTGTCACAGAGCACTTCATGGTGAGAGCCGATGACCACTGCTTTATGTTGTTTGATTGAGGTGGGTTGCAGCCTACTAATGCCTCCTGGGCCTGTCATCGTCACTTGGGATTGGGCTCGGCTTGGGCTTCCTTGTTCCTACTAAATCGCAGCCTTTTCTTTCCTCTGCTTTGGCCCATACTCTGTCTGCTTGCGTCCTAGGCCTTTGTTAAACTCTAGCCCGTCTATGCATAGTTGCTCGTCAATAAACCTAGAACTAAACTCGGGGAGATCTGGTGGAGCAGACAAAGCATGCGCTGCTGTGGCTTCAGTTTTGTCTGTTAGAGCCTCAAATCTAGAGCCACTCCTACGCGTACGATGACTGGGTTGGAGGGGTGGGATTGCAGGTGACCATTGCGTGTTGGTTCTCGGAAGGGACCGTTGGATCTGTATCCAAGGTCCGAAGCCGTTGTCCATCTCATCGCTCTTCAGCACATTTAAGATGTCGCCTGGAAGCTTGCTCAACGATTGTGGTAGTTCACTGCTCGATTGACTCGCCCCAACCTTCTCTTTGGCTGCACTGCGGTTCAAATAGGTTGGGAGGTGCGTGTGGTTGGGGACCTTAGTAGAACAGACACCGGTGTCATGGCCCACCATACCACAGCAAAAACAGATCTGGGTGAGGCCTTCATAGGCGACATGGATGGTCTCTCCATCTAGCTCGACTGAAGGTCGCAGGGGTAAGTTCAAGTCGATGTCGATTGCAAGCCATGCGAATTTTCCCCTTTGCGTATTTTATGTGGCTTCCTCTAATTTAATGGTTTGCCCAATCAGGTTACCCATTGCTTGCATGATGTCAGGGTGGTAGCGCACGATGGGGATATCTTGGAACCGCACCTAGACCACTGCTCGGGTTACTTTGGCTTGCACTCGGACGGAATGCTGGAGTCCAACGTTGTACTGAAAGCGCATGCCTAAATATGAGCCTGGGTCAATTAGTTAAAGCTTCGAGATAGTCAGTCTCATCGATGAATTTAACCAGGTAAAATTCATAATCTAAGTCGATTATCTTGAATGGTCCCTGCGGTTGCCATAGATTTCTAAGACGTTGGTAGAGTAGTCGGTACCCTATTTTACGGCCCAAGAGCTTCACGACTACTACTTGTGTCCATTTTTTGTCAAGTTTTTCTTTCAGATTTTGGGAGAGTGTGATCCCGGCCTCCTTACCTTCTGACTGAATTCTAACGTCCCCTTCTTCTATTCCAGCAGGGACTTCCTCAGGCCAAATAATTTCCTCTAATTCAGAACTGCCTTGCCAACCCCCTATCACTGCCGCACTATATGATAGTTTTGAGTGTGGTGCCGGATCTTCTTCACGTCGTCGGATGCGAACTTTCTTGGTAGGCTGTCCATCGGGGTCAATTACATCCTTATCTGGCTGCTGATACATTCTTGTTAATAATGTAGTATCTGAAATTCTGGATGGAAATCTTGTAGCTAAATTTGGCTTACCGGGTAAATTGCCAATTAGAGGAGTATGCGTGATGTTCGGTGAACAGTAGTTTAAGAGCATTTCTAAACCAGTGCGCAAAGTGATTGTTGATACTGAGTACAAGGGCCTATTCATCACGAGCTTACTTTTGTGCAAACTTTAGGGCCATAGGAATTGGATAAGCCCATTACAGGGTAAGAAAGTCCAATACATCAAATGCTTCTGTTTTTTCATATCGTAACCTTCCCTCACAGTCACAGTCAAGTCAATAGTTGCGTATCTACCCTTCGATCAGGTGATAGCTGTAACTCACCTTGATTAAAATGATAACTCTTGAAAAGACCAAGTTCACTGCTTAGACCAGTAAAAGATTAAGACACTGCAAACAATAATATCTTCAAATTTTGCTTACGTCATGTATCTATCCATTCTTCGAGCCTTTATGTATATGTATTAATCAGACTCCTTTGGCTGTATCCCTCTAGTCAAATATACATTAACCTCTTCAATAAAAGAACCTTTTGTGTGTAAATCATTTATGACCAATCCGAATAATTATAATTATCACGAAATTACGGAATTGGGTTAGGTACACCTGCGCTAGGTGCTGTGGGTTCAGACATTCATTTCATGGACCGTAGAGGCGGAACCCCTGACAAGGTTTCACAAACAACAGCCCGATCTGAGACATAAGGCTCGATTATCGGCTCGGCCCAAAGCTAACTTGATTTCGACACATCTGTTAAGTCTATTTACCATAGCCAACTTGGTGCTAAGAAAGTTGCTGTTTGTTGTTTTCGACGATAGGTTAGGCGGAAAGGCATACGCTGTACCTAAACCCATCCTCTCCTGCCCCCCTGTGAATAAGGTAATGGGTTGGGTTCCCAATGATTTTGTTTAATGAATGATCATCAAAGTGGGAGGCGGAAGTGATTATTATAAGGCGATGCACTAAGATCTGTCTAATCACACCAACCTTATCAGTTCCAATACTTTTTTAAGAAAAAAAAGATTTTGGGGGCCCATTTACCACAAGTTTGTTCCCTCCTCCACTCCGCCAGAAGTAAACAAAGAATCGCAGAAATGCGTCAATCAACACACACATATCGGAGGAGACTTAATGGGACAGTCGTAGAGTGAGAATTGCACATCACCAGAGAATATTGTACCAAAAGTTATAATATTTCATTTCAGTCTCCTGTGAAATTCAACGGCGGAGAACATCTTCCACGTCAATCTTGGCCTGCTTTGATGGCTTTTAGTCAATTTCTAATTTCGTCGCCAACGTATGATCTGGGTTGACTATAGTTAAAATTTAGAACCGTTTAGTCGAAAGCGGGACTATTTTAGCCTTTTTCGTGTAGCATTTCTTTTAGTATAATAGAGTGATGAATCAATATATGATTCAGGACGGCAATGGTAAAATGTTTTCAATGAGTCAGGTCATAAGATAGACTCAGGTCGGTTTGAGATATAATTATTATAAGTAAAAATAATATTATTTTATTTAAAAGAGACGAATCTCAGATAAATCTAACCTTACGTAATCTAAACTTAAATCCAATTCAGGAAAACTTTATTTTACACTTTTATTTTTAAAAAATTGATAAAATTGATCCATAAATCAACCTATTATCTTTTCTATATATGGTGCAAGAAATATACTGATTTTATATCATAATGCAATAATTAAAAAAAGTATTTAAATATAAAATAAGCATTTTTGGTCTGATTTAAAAATAAATAAATAAATAAATATTTCAAAAATTGAAATTAAATATATACATTTAAATTTTAAGTTCGGATATCTAAATCTTATAAGGTACAATTCAAATTCGATCTAAATTTTGATAAAAATTTGAATAGCATAATTTGAAATTAACTCCAAATTTATTTAAATTATCTAAGATAATATTATTTTACAGTAAATATATAAAAATAAATCTTAAGAATAATCTTAATCTTAAATTTTAATTAAATTTAAAATTCAAAATTAGTCAAATCAAGCGGAAATGGGCTTTGGACTTCATGCCATCCTCGTGGGACTTGAATTTCGTTCTATTATTACTGTAGAGGACAGCAATTGATGACGATGAATTAACCTCGAACCGGTCAAATATTCAGACAACTCATTAATTGTCAATATCGAAGGACAGAGCATGGTGAAACTGTTCCACAATTTTGTGCTGACCAGTGTCCGGCTACCCGGTTTGGCGTGTACTGCGGTTGCTAAGGAGTCGAGGCCATTCTAGTCCATTAACAAACATGTCCCCAATCCCTGTGACAGTCTTAGCTACATTCACCCGAAAATTACTTTTCATAAACCCATGATAATGACATTCGGATTGAAAAAAGCCAAATGATATGTACAAAATAAATGTATTTTAGCGGTTAAAGCTTATAAATTTTATCACTAACTATTGCAGATCTGGACACGCAATGCCTTGATTGGCTCGGAGGTTACTAATGGAACGGAGTAGAGTATAACACACTTTCATCATTTGATTGAGGGTTTTATAATGGAATGAAACGAAATGAGATAGAAGTGGAGGGTTTTATGTTACATTATATTTCATTCTAAATAATGAAAATAAAAAACCTTCGATTTAAAAGGTTTAAAATGGAACGTAAACTAATAAATATATATTACCTAATATATCCTCAATAATTTCTCTAATTTCTTCTAACCCTATCCTTTTTTTCCTCAAACTCATTTATTACGGGATATAATAGTCATTTACTATACATTACATTCTTTTTCATCCATCTTTTAAAAAATATTTTACTACATTACATTATTAACTATTTCATCTTTTCCAAACAACTTTTCACTGTATTATATTTCATTTCATTACAAATCATTTCGTCTCATTTCGTTCTATTCCATTAATTAGCATCTAGCTAAACAGAACCTAAGGTAAACAGAGCCTAAGGTAAAAGGGACACTTATCTAAGGTCTACTTTTAACTCATTAATAACATTTATAAAGGATAAAAATAAACACAATAGTTCTTTTGTTTTTTTACTTTACCTGTAAAATATTAGTGACGGTGTATTTAAAATGTACCCAAAAAGAAAAGGTTGTGTTTTTCGTGCGATCGTCATTCTCAGAAGAAAATCAAACTCCTTTTCAGATTTTTCAAGATCACGCAATATTTTTCAAAGATCTGTGCTGGGAATTTACATTTACCATGTCTCTTGAATTCGCAGACACGGACCTGTCAGTCACTGGCCGTAGATTTTATTACAAAGGATCTCATCTTGTGGCCTTCATTTCGCTTTCTGGGAGGACTCGTCATAACCCTCGACAATTCATGGTTTCTGAAAAGTTGTCCGCCGTGAATTATTGTTGGACCCCTCCCCCTCTGTTCTTTCTCTGAGGACCCTTCGACGCCTAAGCTCATTTGAGGACATGTATCAGATTTCGTCCTGTGTCTTTTTCGAGGACATTGAACTATAGATTTCGTCCCGTGTCTTTTCGCAACTTTAAAGACAACACATTCTCAAGGCTAAACTGGCTTTTGAAGCGGTAACATTCATAGACCAAAGTTCTAGGTACTGTCAAAAACAACTAGAGAAGATGGATGCTAATTCGGGAGCTCTAATCTGAAGTTTGTTTTCCATTTAATCTCAAATCAATTAAAATTCACCGCTACTACTTAATTCTGAGATTAGTTTTAAATAACCATATCTTGGTATCTGAAAATGCTTGTGAAAACATGGAGAATTAAACTATATGACCTCGGATATATCAAGTTCTTGGTACTTGAAGTAGGAGTCGAGTAAACCACATGTCACATGAAAAGAATGCATGAACATGTCAAGTCATAAGGCTTGCATGCAGTGGGCAAATAACAGTTCTTTATGTCCTTATGCACACACGTCTACGCATTGAGACCCCTACTCTGCCTATCAACATTTAGTAGTTTCACACATATTCGTTGCATTTCTACTGCAGACATTGAACCCGGACCCAGTATTGTCAGATTCTACGACACAACCTTGATCTTAGTTAAGTTTTCACAAAGAGAAAGACATATCTTATTAAGCGGAACAGATCTTCTATTTTCAATAATTTATTCTCTATTTTAAATTCAATCTAATTCGTTTATGATAAAAAAATAAATTACAATTGAGTGGGTGATATTTCACAAGAACGCAGGAAATAGGATATCTCGGACTAGATGATTTTATTTCCTTATTAACCATTTGACGGAAAGATTTATTATTATTAGGGATTCTTTTGATTTCTTAAGAATGTGAGCATCTCAAATCCTTCTTTGTCCTTGATTTTGGCTAGCATATTACAATAAGAACATAGTTTATGGTTAGGTTTATATTGAGACTCCTTCTTTGTCCTTGATTTTGGCTAGCATATTACAATAAGAATATAGTTTATGGTTAGGTTTATATTGAGACTATATATATATACATATAATTAAGATGTTCACTTTTTTTGGGGATTTTTTGGATTATTATTCCATAATTTTTTTGAGATGGTATTATTATGAGATTATAAATTTCTTCACATTTTTGTTGTGCCAGCAAGCTCTTTGAAAATTCTTGTACTCTCTTTTCATTATAGTAGACTTTTTTACTAGTTCATTGTCACTTGGGGTTTTTTTCCTTACATCAAGACCCCTTTTGGTTAGTAGAAAAGTAAAGTAAATTTGGAATCTGATTCTTTGGAAAACAAATCTATGGAAAGTAAAGATATTCACATATTTAGAAACTTACAAGAATTCTAATAAGAAAGTTGAGTGGATTCTTATTACAGTATCTGGTATGTAACAGTATTTCATAGAACGTAATTTAATTTTGACTTGTGTTTCTAATTATATTTCTACAAACTGAATAAAAATTAAAATCGTTAAATATAAACCTGAAGATTGTCGACTGAAACTTCTGAGCAAAAATATCCAAAATCTTGCTAACGGGAGAACAATAAGAATAGTTGAAGAGGAGGAAGGTTTTACAAAAGAATTTTTATAGAGTTGAGAGAGAAGGAAAACTTGAATTGACTAGCGTATTTTTTAGATTAAATTTATGAGGAAAGTAATCTAAATACCACAAGGTGATGAGATTTAGAGTCCAAGTAAAGTATTTCTACTTTCCCTAGATTAGAAAAGTTTTTATTTTCTTAACTACATAAAAAATAAACTAAACGTGATAATATAAATTTTAGGAAAAAATTGCTTTCCCAATCAAGAATTCATGACAACCAAATGAGGCCCAAAGGTTTTCCACATAAGTTTAGTGCGTCTTTGATTATTGTTTTCACTCTTTACTTCTCTTATTCTCTTAATTGAATTGATCTTGACATCTAGGCTGTGCAATAAAATGTGAACAAAAGCTTTGTGTTAAAAATCCCTTCATGTGTATCAAAACATTATATTCAATTGACAATCAAGGATTATATTAGATCCAATTATTTTTTAAAAATAATTTTAATAAAAAATATAAAATAATGTATTCTTTTTAATTTGGTCTAAGTTTGGGTTGTTTAGGCCTAACCTTGCCCGAGACCCAACTCCCTAAGCAAAACGGTGTCATTTTACTGAGAAAAATTATATCTTGAGTTAATCTAAGTCTGAACTTAGCCCATTGGTCAGTCCATTGAAAACAACTAAATTTAAGTCCATAGGTCAGAAATTGCCATCACTATTGACAATTCAATATGTTGATCATCACAAAGTTTGACATTAAAGAGTTTGAAGAGAAAATCGACTTTTCCATTTGGAGAGTTCAGATAAAGATCGTTCGTGCACAAATTGAATAGAGTTTTGGAAGGAACATCCAATAGGCCAAGCACCATAAGTGAGGAATAATGGGAAGAGTTAGATGAAAAGTAGTCTATTTCATAGAACTTTGCTTGTCTAAGGAGGTTCTACATGAAGTAGGGAATGAAACAACTAGTGCAGGCATGTGGCAAAGATTTGAGTCTTTGTACAAAACCAAAAACCTTGTCAACATGCTTCGTCTTAAGGAGTGTTTATATACAATATGCACGATTAAAGGTACTACTATTCAATTTCATATTGATGAGTTTAATCCTATTATCATGGACTAATAAAATATTGATGACAAGAAAATGGTTGTTTTGCTAGTGGTCTCACTCCCTAATTCTTATGGACACTTAAAAGAAATCTTGTTGTATGGAACTCACAACACCTTATCTTTTGAAAATGTCAAATCTAACTTACTATTCAAGTGAAATTTTAATCTTGAACTTCGTCCTAAAGATAAAGTTGAGGGTATGACAGTGAGAGGGAGACCTCAAGAAAAGGGTAGTAGTAGTATTTCAAAGAAATCTAGGATCAAATTTAGAGAAAGTAGATCCAACAAAACTTGTTGTGATTGTAATAAATTTTGACATGAAATTTCTGAATGTTACAGGTTGAAAAATAAGCAAGAGAATCAAGAGAAAATAAACAGCTCTAAAAATTTATGGAAGCTAGTGTTGTTGAGAATCAGGGGAAAATAAACAACCCTAAAGGTGATGCTCTATTATCTGTTACTTCCACGGATAAGAGGGGTAAAATCGAATAGATTATTAATTATAGATGTACTTTTCATATGTATCCTCGTAGGGACTTGTTTGTCACTTTTGAACTTGTTGATAGTAGTAAGTAACGTTGGACCGATGATAATGTTATTAGGACTTTATCCAATGCTCGTTACGTTCATGACTTGAATCGAAACTTGATTTCATTGGCACCTTTGAACCTCTTAGGTATAAGTACACAACCAAAGGTGGAGTTTTAAGGTTCTCTTCAATTGTTTCCTTTCCTATGCCTAATTCTAATGTAACTAAATTATGACACATGCACTTGGGTCAGATAAGCAAGAAAGGCGTGATACTTCTGAGCAAAAAGTGTCTCTTTAGAGATAAAGACATCAATAAATTGGAGTTCTTTGAAAATAGTGTTTTTGAGAAACAAAAGCAAGTTAGTTTCTTTAGTACAACTAACTGTAACAAAGTTATTTCTTTTTAGAAGATAAGGATATTTCATGTTTATCATTGATGATTTCTCATATAAAGTTTGGGTTGATTTCTTTCGGCAAAGAAATGAAGCCCTCTCTACGTTTAAAAGGAGGAAAATTATGTCGAGAACCAAACAGGAAAAAAGGATAATAAGCTTATAAGGAACAACCAATTAAGAGTTTTATGATGGTGACTTCAATTAGTTTTGCTCAGATCATGGTATAGTCAGACATAAGACATTTGTTAGGAAACCTTAATAGAATGGTGTTGTAAAACGGATAAATAGGACTCTTCAATGTGCTTTTTATCCGATGTAGTCTTTACTACTTGTTATTTGGTCAACTGATCTCCCTACTCTTCTGTAGACTTCAGAAACCTAGAGGAAGTACGATCAAGTAATCATGTAGACTATTCTATTTTGGTATTTATTTGATGTCCTACGTATGCACATGTTAATGATTGTAAGCTTCGCCTAGACCTAAAAAATACATATTTCTTGGTTATGCATTAGAGATTATTCTATTACCTATGATAGACCAATGAGAGAAATTAGAAAGCTTGTCAAATATATTGACAAAGATGATGATTTGGTTGCTTATGTATTGTCAGTTGCAAAAGATGTTGGTGGAGGCATGGAACCTTCTTGTTATTATAAAGTTGTTTCCTATGACAATTCTTTTAAATGGTTAGTGGCAATGAATAAAGAATTTGAGAGTCTCCGTGAAAATGGTACATGCGATTTACTCGAGCTTCCAAAAGGCAAATAACCTTTGAGTTGTAATTGAATCTACAAAAAGAAGGATGGTATTCCTAGGGTTAAAGATGCAAGGTGGAAGATACACTAGGTAGTCGACGATTTTGATAAAAGAAAAGGTATTGACTTTAATTAAATCATTTCTCCAATTGTATGTCATACCCTTATTTGTATGGTACTTGCAATTATTGCTCTTTTTAATTTGGAACTTGAGCAATTTGATGTAAAATCTTATTTCCTTCATGGGAAGTTTGAAGAAAAAATTTGCACAAAGCAGTCCAAGGGATTTGTAGTTCCTAATAAGGAAAATTGTGTTTGTCACTTGTGTTAGTCCCTTTATGGCCTTAAGTATGCTTTTATGCTTGAGCAAGGCATTTTTAGAAGTCAATATGATAGTTATGTTTATTTCAAAACATATAAAGATGAATCTTTTGTATACCTGTTATTATATGTTCGTGAGATACTTATTGCATCCTACAACAAGTCCTTGATCAATAGTTTGGAAGATCAACCTAGGCAAGAGTTAGACATGAAAGACCTTAGTGCAGTTAAGAAGATACCTGTGATAGAAATTCAACATAATCATCCAGTGGGTAAATTATTTCTTTCTCAGAAGAATTATATCAGTAATGTTCTTGAAAGGTTTGTTTGACTATAAACCTATTTCTACATCTTTTAATGCACATTTCAAAATATCTTCTAATATATGCCCAACAACGGGGAAATAAATAGAATGAATGTCTAGAGTTCTTTGTTTTAGTGTGGTTGAAAGTTAGATGTACGCGATAGTGTGCACAAAACTTAATTTAGCTTACGTTGTGAGCATGGTGGGACGATACATCCATAATCCTGGTAAGGAGCACTAGAATGTTGTTAAATGGATCCTTCGGTATTTGAAAGGTACTTCTAACTTAGGTTTGGTGTTTGACGATCACAAGGTTACATCTAATGATGTAATTAGTTTAGTAGATACTAATTATAATAGCAATCTTGATAAGCAAATGTTTTTCTTAGTTATTTTTTCACTCTTGGTTATGGTGCTATTGATAAGCAAATGTTTTTCTTAGTTATTTTTTCACTCTTGGTTATGGTGCTATTGGTTTGAAGGCATTCCTTGAATCCATTACTGCTTTATCTACTAGAAAAGTGGAGTATATTTCAATTACTGAGACTGTAAAAGAGGCTATTTGGTTGTAAGGTCTTGTCACTGAGTTTGACATCTTACATAAAGTTATAATCGTGTATTATGATAGTCAAATTGCTATGTATTTAAACTAAGAACCATATGTATCATTCTAAGACCAAGCATATTGATGTTAAGCTTCACTTTATTAGCGATGTTATTGCCATATAGAGAGTTGCAATAAGGAAGGTTTGTACTTTGGAGAATCATGTGGATAAGCTCACCAAACCTTTTCTGATTACCAAGTTCCAATATTGTTTATGAATGATATTTATCATTTAAAGACTATGCATATTGCTGATTGTCACTTTATTACAAATAGCGTTGCTACATGGGAAGTTATAGTAAAGAAGATTCACACTTTGTATAATCATGCAGTTATGCTTACCAAACCTCTTCCTATTGTCAATTTTCAATATTGATTAAGAACGATATGTATCATTCCAAGAATAAGCATACTGATGTTAATCGTCACTTTATTAGGAATACTGTTGCTACATGGACAGTTGACGTAGAGAAGACTCGGACTTCGATGAAGTCAAACATCTTCATATCACAAAATTCTAATATTTTTTAAAGAAGATATGTGTCATTCGAAGAATAAGCATATTAATGTGAAGCGTCACTTTATTTGAGATATTGTTGCTACATGACAAGTTATACTAAAGAAGATTCATACTTCGAATAATCATGCAAGTATGCTCACCAATCCTCTTCCTATTGCCAATTTCCAATATTATTTAAACTTGGTTGGAGTTCACAGCATTTAATTGCCCTTCGACGCTTTTTAGTGAGGAAAATTTTCGTCAAATTTGATTTAAGGTAGAGATTGATGAGAATATTGAGTCAAAATTTCCCCTAGCCTTGATTTTGGTTAGCATGTTACAATAATTAACATGGTCCAGTAATGTTTGAGTAATGACCATGTTTGTTATTAGGGGTGTGCAGCTAAGTTTATATGAAGTTTGCATACATTTATGTTGTTCACCCTTTTTTATCTGGCCTTTCGGGATCAATATGTCGTATTACTTTGTTAGGGACGGCGGTAATGAGGGATTGCAAAATTCTATAAATATTTTTTGTCTTCCGAATTCTTTGGAGATTCTTTTAATCTCTTTTTACTATATATCGACTCGTTGTCATTTGTAATTTTTCTCTCATCTCTAAAGTTTTTCATATAAAATTGATGAGTCTTAGATTATTGATGTTGCTCTTTTATTCTCTTATTTTCACAATTGAATTAATAGATTGGATTGATTAATATTTATTTATTTATATTGATCATTGGAAAATAATATCTTCATTAATTAAAAATAAAATTGTATATTACTGACCTTCTCGTGCCTCTCCCAAATCCGATTAAACCATTCCTTACAAAGTTACAATTAATAAGTTTGGAAAAGAAAATTAATCAACAAATATACAAATTATTATGTGACGTATGTATATATTAACTTGCGGGTTTGAAAAAATAGTTGGAGCTAACTACAATAGAAAAAGTACGCAACTTGTGGATGTTTTTATTTTGGTCAATTTAGTTCGTATTTATACATATTATTCTTATTAATAGTTTCAATGTAATTGGTTTTGCGTAAATCATCCCGCTAACGTAATAAAATGGCAAGTAATACGGTTTCCAGTTTCAGGAACAATACTTAGCTTAAAATGAAAGGGTTCAACAAATTGAGAAGTCAAAGGAAAATTGAAAAATCAGAACAGCCAGTGAGAGAGAGAGAGAGAGAGAGAGAGAGAGAGGGGAAGATTTGAGTAGTTTAGTACTCTCGTATTTTAATTAGAAGTCTTGAATTTGAGTCTTGAAAATTGAAAAATTTATTTAGCCAATGCCTTATTTTTTACGGGCTGACCAAATACGAGCAAAGACTAATCTAAGCGTGCATGACTTAAAAAGCACCTTCTTATAATTAAGATTTTCTTAAAATACCTTGTCGACTAAAAACAACTTCAATCGGAGTGTAATTTGCAATTTATGCCAACATTTTTCACTTTAATTAAATTTCATAAATTTGTTACATTTTGCAGTCATCCCATATTTAGTATAAATATATAATTATTTTAACTGATGTGCAGTTATTTTAATAAATATATAATTACTGATTCGAACTATTTTTCCTAAATTTATTCCATTTTGAAATCAATGACTGCATTTATTGAAAAAATATTTTGCAGATTGAAGTCGGGGACGGTCATAGAGAGAGAGAGAAAGAGAGAGCATCGTCAAATTTCACGGGAATCTCGATGTTTGGAGGTCCTGTATATTGCTTACACGTGGGAGTAAATTAAACCATAGATGGCCACATAGGTGTGTCGTGTCATTGGTAATAGAATAAAGACAAAGCCACGTGTACGGTCAAAGGGGATGGATAAGATAGACACGTAGAGAGATACTCCGTACAAGCGTCGCTTTCTGCGGTTGAGAGAGAGGAGCAGCATAATAATACTTACCTCGTACGACGGGCTTGGTTTCTGTTTTGTCGGCTTCCAGAAGTGGACCCCACACACCACCCACTGTTCCAGTCGCTCCATTTTGAGCCACGTGTCCCACATTATGCGTGTGTGGCACTCTCCTAGCCCCTGATTTTGGTGCAGCGTCCACGTGAGACCAACTGCCTACCGTGTGTATGCCGGTAATTCTTAGCGTCAAAGCTCCTAAGGATTTTGGATAAGCTAGACTGATCCGTAATAATAATTATTATTATTAAAGCAAATTATAAAAAATAAGTCATGCTTCAATAAAGGAAAGGTTGCTTGTTAACCAGGGAATAGAGTTGCAAATGATGTTAAATACCAAGATTTATGATATTAATGTTTTCTATTAGATTCGCGTGACAGGGGTTGTTTAAAAATCCGATCTTTTATATAGAATACTGGACTATTGTTTTAAATATACCTTTTTCAGCTAATAGACTTTTGCTTGTTTGAGGAGATCGGCGTTATTGTACCAGCCGGATGAAGAAACCGTGGATTACGAATTGATTTTGAAGAATTAAATATAAATTGGAGAGTTCCCCGGCATTCTTGTCTGCGAAGCATTCTGTTTCTGTCTGAGTCTGCTTTAAATATAGTGGAGGGAATATTGTGATTGTTTAATTAATAATACAAAACCGTGTTCAGTTTCTGTGGATGAAAAAGGAAGAGCTTTCTTCGAGAAAACAAACGCTCAACCAAGATCACCGCAGAAGCTATTACTCACTGTAATAACTGCAAATGTGTTTTCAATTAAGGCAAAGCTCCTTCTCGTAACGGATATAACATTTACATTTACATTAATAATTAATATATCATATATTATAATTAAATTACTTAACAAATAACAATTATTATTTATAAATTTCAAGATATTAGTCGAATATACAATAATTGATTAATTTTGTGGTTTGAAGTTGGGACTCAGGAAATCTGTTGCTTTCTGCTGTTGTCCTTAAAAGTAGAACATTTACCTTTTCTTCGCGCATACGTTAAAATGTGGCACTGGAACCCTCGAGAAGTATCGTCACATTATGATGCACAAGTCCTTTTAACAATACCCAACTCTATAGATTTGTTTTCACATAAATAGTCATTATTAATTAATTAATATGTAATCTCATGCTACAAAAACTATGAAGTTTTACATCAATATATGTTTAAAATATTTTATTTTTTAATTCCAATTTTCCAATTAGAAATTTAAAATTCCATTACAAAAAGATCCAAGTTCTGGAAATTACGTCAAAGATATTTGTTAACTTGTTTTGAGAAAGAACAGGCTTTATTTGCGGCGAAAAAGGAGTGCAGGCCGCAAGGTGGCTTGGAACGTTATCCAAAACCATCCAAGTGTCCAGCCTTAAACGACACATATGATGGATTCGTTCAGTCTGTGTCAGTTGCACCAGTACTTCATATTTTGTTTGTGGAAGATATTTTAAGCTCTGTGGCAGAGCTTTTCATGTTCTTGTCCTCAAATTCCACTTGCCACTTTTATTCGCACATGCCTGCTTTACATCGCCATCCACGTGTAATCTACACTCATATGTGTGTGGGTGTATATATATATATATATATATATATACACACTACCGCTACTCGTAGGCGCAAAAGTTAAATGGCCTAGCCCTTATCGCCATTTTACTAAACTCCTGCTCTTCTTAATGTATAATCAAACTTGACTTCTTTTTTGGATAAGGATAAGGTGGGATTTGGACAAAATGTGTCTTTCAAGTCGTCAGGACACTTTAATAGCCTCAAGTTTTATTAATACTAATTGTAGTTTAGTTTTCTAGTAATATTCTCACCAGTTGAGATTTGTCACTGGTCCCCGTCCAGAGAATTATTGATCTTGGGAAGTGGTTTTGTCTGTTGAATAAGTCCTTCATTTATCTACTAGTTTTATTTGTCCTAGCCTTTAGTTTTGTTAGATTGAGTCTATGCGTGGTTCTTATTATTAAATAGTTTGTTAAGTGGTTCTTATTTCTTTGTTACTGTCTGTTTTACATAAGCCTATTTAAAAGCTAACAGATTGATTGAATAAATGTATTAGTTTTATTCCTCTTCTTCCGTTGAATATTATCAACTTTACTGCATGTTTAGTTCCGCTCTCTTTTTATTCGTTTATGTAACAATGGCATCAGAGCCACAAAAGGGATAGGAATAGTTGTAAAACAAGATGTTTTCTAAAAACTTTTTCCAACTAGTTATTTCTCGCTTTGATGATCACTATGATCATTGGAGCATGTTGATGAAAAACTTCCTAAAATCTAAAGAGTATTGGCACGTCGTTGAGTCTGGAGCATCAGAATATGCAACTAGGACTAGAGCAGTTGTAAAAGAAGATGGTCTCTAAAAACTTTGTCAAACTAGTTATTTATCGCTTTGATGGTGACTATGATCATTGGAGCTTGTTGATGGAAAATTTCCTAAAATCTAAAGAGTATTGGCAAGTTATTGAGTCTAGTGCAGCAGAACATACAGCTAGTCTGACACAAATAGATGAACAAAAGTCAGAATTGGATGCACTAAAGTAGAAGGATTTAAAAGCAAAGAACTATTTGTTTCGGGCAATTGATCGATCAATCCTCGAAACTATTCTCAACAAAGATACCTCCAAACAGATATGAGATTCTATGAAAAGAAATTCTAATGACCGCTAGAACAAAGAGGCAACAACTTCAAGCCCTTCGTTGGAGATTGAAATGCTTAGAATGAAATCAGGAGAGTCAGTTTCATATTACTTTTCAAAGACGATGGCATGTCAATAAAATGCGTGTTCAATGGGATAAGATGGAGGATCTAATAATGGTTGAAAAAATTAGTCGATCAATGACACCAAAGTTTAATTTTGTGGTATGTTCAATCGAAGAATCAAAGGATACCAATGCACTTTCATTAGATGAACTACAAGGTTTGTTGATGGTCCGTGAGCAAAAGCTGATCAACCAAGACAAAGGGGAGCAAGCTCCAAAAGCCTCCATCAACAATAGTACTTCATCTCCAAAGAAAGGAGACAGTGGAAAAGGAGAGATCGTGGAAACAAGGGTCGTAAAAACTTTGAGGATGATCAATGACATGACTCTCAAGGGAGAAGAAGAGGTCCCGGTGGCAAGAATTCATCATTTGAAAAACTGAAGCATGTAGATAAGTCACAAGTTGAATGCTACAGGTGCCGTAGGTATGGACATTATTAATTTGAATGTCGTACAAATATGTCTGAAGGGCGTGGTGCACAATCTAATTTTGCATAAAAGGAGGAAGACATTTCTTTACTGATGGCTTATGACGTTAAAGAGCCATTAAATTCATAATTGTGGTATTTAGACACAGGGTGCAGTAGTCATATGTGTGGAGATCGATTTGTATTCTCAGAATTGGATGAATCCTTTTATGAAACAGTGAAGTTTGGTGACAATTCTAGAGTTGTCATTATGGGAAAAGGAAAGGTACTAATTCAAGCTAAGAAAAACTCAATTCATACTATTTCTAATGTGTTGTTTGTTTCATATTTGAGATCAAAGTTGCTTACTATTAGTTAGTTTCAAGAGAAAGGTTACGAAGTTACTATCAAAGGAGGAGTCTACAAAGTATTTCATGAAAAATTGGGCTTAATTGCCCGAGCCATCATGACAAAAAATTGAATGTTTCTGCTACATCTTAGTCCTATTCTTGTACAGTTATGTTTCAACATAAAACTAAAAGAAGAGGGATGGTTGTGGCATTTTTGCTATAGACATTTAAGGTTTGGTGGATTAAAGACACTGTAGCAGAAAAATATGGTAACGGGTCTTCCCCAGTTTACAATTACTTATCAAATTTGTGAAGAGTGCGTCGTTAGCAAACAACACCATGATCAATTCCAAAGGGAAAATCATAGAGAGTGAAACAAGCTTTGGAGTTGTTTCATTATGATCTTTGTGGTCCAATTAAACATACTTCTAATGGAGGTAAAACATATATAATTACCTTCATTGACAATTTTAGACGGAAAAATTGGGTCTATTTTTTGCAGGACAAATATGAAGCTCTTGAAGCCTTTAAAAAGAATAATGCATTTATTGAAAAGGAGGCTGGTTATCCAATAAAAGCTCTTTGCACTGATCGTGGATGAGAATACAACTCACAGCATACTCCCATCAGTAAAACCGGGTTTGTGAAAGTAAAAATCGTACTATTTTTAAAATGGTGAGTAGTCTTTTGATGAGAAGTCGTATTCTGAAGAATTTATGGCTTGAACCAGTCAACTGGACCATCCATTTACTGAACAAAAGTCCCACTTTGGCTGTCAAAAATATGACACCAGAGGAGGCATGGAGTGGATAAAGACAAACAGTAGATCACGTCAAAATTTTTAGGAGTGTTGCCTACGCTCATATCCCATACGAGAAGAGAAAGAAATTGGATGCCAAGAGAGAAAATTGCATTTTTTCTTGGTATTAGTGAACAATCAAAGGCTTATAAACTTTACAACCCTGAGACCAAGAAGATTGTAATTAGTCATGATGTTGTTTTCAATGAAGAAGAAATCTGACTATGGTCTCAAAGCATAGTCAAACAACAAATTCTAGCAGATTTAGATGGAGATGATGACATAGTAGCGGACTAGCCCTACCAATAACATATCTCAACATCTAATGATTATGAAAATAAAGCAGAACTTCTATGACCTCTAAAATTGCACCAGAAATAATAGAATATAGTGAACAAAATGAAGTAACAAGTTTGGACGCTAAACGTGTGCGAAAGAGACCAATCTAGATTATAAGGTAACTGAAATTGGTGAATCTGAATCTTCCTTTTCACTTTGCTCTGTTCTCAGATTTTGACCACACATCTTTTAAAAATGTTGTCAAAGACCTAAAATAGAATAAGAGCGTGGACGTTGAAATTGCTGCAATTGTAAGAAAAAATGTTTGGGAATTGACTGAGCTTCCTAAAGGGCATAAGCCAATGGAAGTAAAGTGGGTGTACAAGACGAAATTGAAGCAAAATGGTGAAGTTGAGAAATACAAGGCACGCTTATTTGTAAGAGGCTACAAGCAGGAGTTTGGTGTCGAATACAATGAGGTTTTTGCTCCAGTCGCACGACATGATACCATTTGTTTGCTAATTGGAACAACATCTCAAAACTCGTGGTCTATGTTTCAGTTGGATGTGAAATCGACCTTTTTATACGGAGACTTGAAAGAACAAGTATTTATCGATCAAACTTTGGGTTATAAGAAGGGAAATGAGAAGAAAGTATATAGATTAAAAAAAGCCCTCTATGGACTAATACAAGCTCCACGTGCTTGGTTTAGTCGCATTGAGGCTTATTTTTTGAAAGAAAGATTTCACAGGTGCCTATTTGAGCACACTCTTTTCGTTAAAATAGACAATGGAGGAAAAATGATTATTGTTTGCATATATATAGACGATCTTATATTCACTGGAAATGATGATGTCATGTTTAAAAGGTTTAAAAGATCCATGATGGCTGAATTTGAAATGTCTGATTTTGGTATGATGCATTAATTATTTTCTTAATATTGAGGGAGTTCAATATGTTGCTGAAATTTGTATTTCCCAAAAGAAGTATGCTGGAGAGATTTTGGACAGGTTTCATATGAAAGATTGGAATCCTGTGAGTACACCAGCTAAGTTTGGATTGAAGTTAAACAAAGATCATGAAAGAATGAAGGTTGACAGCACACTCTTTTAGCAAATAATAGGTAGTCTAATGTATTTGAATACAACAAGACCTAACATTATGCATTATGCCAGCTTGATTAGTAGATTCATGGAGAATCTAACAGAGAATTGTCTCTTAGCTACCAAGAGAATTTTTCGATATTGCAAGGAGTTAAAGATTTCGAGCTGTTTTACAAGAAGGGTACAAGGTTATAATTGATTGGATTTACTGACAGTGATTATGCAAGAGATCAAGATGATAGAAAAAGCACTTTGGGTTATGTCTTTATGCTAGGTTCAGGAGTTGTATCGTGGTCTTCAAAAAATCAATCAATTGTCACTTTAACAACTGCTGGAGTAGAATTTGTTGCTGCAGCTTCATATGCATGTCAAGTAATTTGGTTGAAGAAATTTCTCAAGGAACTAAACTTTAAGCAAGAGAAAGCTATTACAATTTATTGTGACAGCAGTTCAACTATAAACCTCTCTCAAAATTTTGTTTTACATGGTAAAAGTAAACATATAGATGTAAAATATCGCTATCTACGATATCTGAATAAGAAAGGAGTCATTAATCTCATATTCTGCAGAAGTGAAGAACAAGCTGCAGACATATTTACTAAAGCCCTCAAGTTGCCCTTTTCGTATGATTGAGAAGAATGCTTGGGGTTTGCTTAATAGAAAATCCAATTTGAGGGAGGGTTATTTTGTGATTAAACTGAGTGTTTACATATCAGTTTAAGGGAGAGATTGTCGAATAAATCTTTCAATTATCTGCACATTTTATTTGTCCTAGTCTTTAGGTTTGTTAGATTGAGTCTAGGAGCGGTGCCTATTATTCAGTAGTTTGTTAATTAGTTCTTATTTATTTGTTCTTATATGTTTTCTATAAGCTTATTTAAAGGTCAGCTAATTGATTGAAAAAATATACTGATTTTATTCCTCTTTTTATATTAAATATTATTAGCTTTATCATGTGTTAGGTTCTGCTTTCTCATTTTATTTTTTTAAGTAACATAGTCTAATATGGATAATAAACCATCTTCCTTTCCTGGTTAGCCCATCTAGCGATACACACTACTGTTAGTAGAAAGACTTACTAAACTACGCAATTGGGAATGGAACCTTTTTTAGTGCTTTCCCTACTTCCACATTTTGGGGATAACTGTGGAAATTATGGGGTGTTTGGTCCAGATGTTGGAAATCAGTTTTGAACTTCCTGAAAGTTCATCACTTGCCTTGCCAACTTTGTCAATCAGAAAATGGACAAATCATGAATCTTTGAAATTTCGGACACCATAAGACGAAGGTTTTGGGGAAGAAAGAGACAGGAATTGCAGGAATTTAGGAACAAGAAGATAAGATAATCTAGTTAGCAGAAGAAGAAGATCGATGTCACGCTTGGTGAACTTGACAGGGGTTTTGGACAATTCCGACAATAGCATATATATCAAAGACTGGTTCAATACCTGTAATTTATGGTAAGGTGTAATCCTTACCAAAGATCCTCCAGACAATAATAACCTGTTAAAGATGTAATAAAGCAATGAGCTCTTTAAACGTACGGTAAGATTTTCATGTTACTTGCCTAACAAGCAACAGGATGAATCTAACTCTTGTTACTGATATTAAGTTTGGACTCGCAGGCCGTTTCTACCCAAACATAGTCGCAATGACCCATAATTTTAGCAACTGTAAGAAATATCTTTTACATAGTCGGTTAAGATGTGTCGTTTGACCATTTACCAACTCCTCGGTCTTCAAATGAAAACGTAAAGACTAATGATATTTTTGTACCCCAACCCAAAGAAAAACGACAAATGGTGTGAATTAACTTTTCATCTTCATCTTGCGGATCTTAGGCAGGCGGTAACGAGAATACCTATGACTCCATAATTTAAGCAGACAGCCCCGTGATTATCATCCTATAATTATCAATAAGAATTTGCCACGTGGAAACCGTATCTGATTACCCATGATGTGCAACGCTTTTGTCCTACTTTCAAACCTGCTATGTAACCATCCCGTTACTCGAGTTTCACCATTATATTAACCGCACTGGAGAATAGATATATCTCAATTCTCATTCTCACACAGAATTAACCTAACCAGGGTTAATATTTGACCCAACCAGGGTTATTCCCCTAGCCCACTCCTTTAAAGCAGTTTATATACAAACCAAACCTTGCCGGTGATTTGCATACACACACCTAATATTATAAGCCCACCTTATAAACTCCTGCGAACAAGATGATGCTAGGCGAACGACATAGTCCAAATCCGACGGTACATGTTCCGCCGTGGACACTTGTCGACGATTCAAATCCCGAGTTCTACACTTCCAACTCCGGCAATGTCTCCGCCGTGTCTGACTACAGTCCCTATTACCTCCAAGAAGCTTTGGCGGCTCTGCAGTGCTATCTCCCATCGAACGACCCGGAGCTGGACTCTGAGTCTGAGATTTCTGTTCTGGAGCCTGACTCTCCTGTGGACTCTTACTCATGCGATCAGTTCCGCATGTTCGAGTTCAAGGTGAGGCGGTGCGCACGTGGCAGGTCACACGACTGGACCGAGTGTCCCTACGCTCACCCGGGTGAAAAGGCCCGACGGCGAGACCCGAGGAAATATCATTATTCGGGTACGGCGTGCCCTGAGTTTCGAGAAGGGAACTGTAGGAAAGGGGACGCGTGTGAGTTTGCCCACGGCGTGTTTGAGTGCTGGTTGCATCCGGCGAGATACAGGACTCAGCCGTGTAAGGACGGACAGAACTGCCGGAGGAGGGTGTGTTTCTTCGCCCACACACCGGAGCAACTTAGGGTTTTGCCTCAACAGAGTCCGAAGAGTCTCAACTCGCCAGAGTCCTATGACGGATCGCCCCTGAGGCAAGCTATTGAGGCGTCGTGTGCGAAGTCTCTGTCCTTCTTGTCCTCTCCGCTGTCGATTTCACCACCGACTACCCCATCCGGCGATTCGCCTCCGATGTCACCAATGACTCAGACGCTTAGTCGGTCACTTGGGTCGACTTCGATTAACGAAATGGTGGCTTCCTTGAGGAACTTGCAGCTAGGTAAGGTTAAATCTTTTCCACCTTCATGGAATATGCAGGTTGGTCGGTCCGTCGGCTCACCTAGGGGGTCAATGCTTCGACCAGGATTCAGTAGTGTGCCGACAACTCCGACCCGCGTAACAACCCGATCTGGACCTGCCTATGCTGATTTCTGGGATAAAGCTTGTGAGGAAGAGCCTGCGATGGAGCGGGTTGAGTCTGGTCGGGACCTGCGTGCGAGGATGTTCGAGAAGCTGAGTAAGGAGAATTCTCTCGGTCGGACCGATCCGAATCAAACCCGATGCACCAGTACTCCTGATGTGGATTGGGTATCGGATCTAGTGCAGTGAGCCGGTGGCAGTATGAATCCGCGAGCTTTACAAAAGAAATTGTTAAAAATGATTGCTTCCTTCCGTTAAATCTTATTTTTGAGTTCGTTTTGGGCCTCTCGTTTTAACCTGTGTATATAATCTCTAAAACTGAGAGAGGGGAACGAGGACATGCTTAACGTAAGATTTCTGATGATTATATATGTGTACATGTTTCAAGACAATAGCAAATATTAAGGTTGTTAGTATGGGGTGAAGAGGACTCTCTGTTTTGGGGAACTCGGTAAGTTGATTCATCTTTGGAAGAATTTGGACATAACTTTTGTTGTAGGTACCTGGGCAGACTGGATTTCTGTTCCCTATATTCATGTACTTCTGTCGATTCAAGTTGTTTTATTTTCTTGTTAATATATGTAATTCGGTGATATTTGATATTGTAAGAGAACTTCAAGACTTCTATGTAATGTTTTCTCATATTAATGCAATGTATATCTCTTCATTCTACTACCCAAAAATCTCTTCTAAAGACGTATCTTTATCAGGACCACAAATAAGATCATCTTTATTTGTTTCTGATACTACGATCAGTGTATCAGATCTTGTCAAGTGAAGACTTGTAGCGGTCAAATTGTCCGCATTAAAGGGTACAGAAAGCTGAGCCGGCAGAAGCTTTTGTGAACATACATGTAAAGAACTAGGGGTGGGGAGGACAATGGCCGGTTTCTAACATTACTTTTGGACTTGGGTTTAAACCCCCTTCATGAGCTCTTCAAAAAGTAATTTGTTTAACGTGTTTCGTGACATATACTAGCCGTGATCAAATTTCCATCGTTGGATCGCGGTTCTATTTTTGGTGGCGTTCTACTTCACAAGCTAAAGCTATAAAGCCATACGAGACATAATCCTGATTGGGATAGCCCTGCTAGCTGATGTTGAACTACTGATGGGGATTGCTGAAATTATTAGTTGTTTAGGTGGGGTTAGTTGGAGGTATTTGTCATGGATAGATATATTTATATATTAGCTTTGAATATTGATCACAGATTAGATTGTTCCACTTCCGTCCTGATATGCTTTTGAATCGTATCTCGTGTGAGTTGAAAGGAAAGCACTCTCATGAAAATTTCTCTTGCCTGAAATATCCTACTGATCAAAATACTTGGTTTCCGGGTTAAGTTGCGTTGTAAGCTTCTGAAAAATGTCATTCGATTTGCATGCATTCTGTAAAAATAAAATAATAGATCTTCCATTAATATAAAATGGTCCCCAGTTCTTGAAATTTCCCACGGAATTGTCCATAAGATGCTCACTGTCCTTTACATTTCCAAGCGACTTTGGTGGATGGTACGCCACACCCGGCAATTTAAAGCGACGTTCCTCTTTCAACCAACAGGACTGTTGAAGTTGTAACAGGACATGTGGCTTGTCCAATTCATCGGAGCAGAGCCGGACCATACTTACCCATAAAGGAAGGAAAAGTAAATCATACCCATTTATTTGTTTGCCGGATCTCAATGTTTGTTCAGCGTATGAGTTCTTCTACCCACCGTACTCTGATTGTTCTCGATGATCAATCATCGACATGATTGTTGATGGATGCTTTTGCAATCATGTAGATGATAGACTATCGTCCGAGATAACGTTAAGAAGAGCACTGTTTTTGTCTTTGTCAAAGATATAAAGTTGAAGAGGGGGTCCAGCCTTATTCTATGCATGCTCTGTTCAAGATTTTTATGGAAGAGATCCTGTTGAAATTAACTAATGATCAAAGCTTAAGGTCTTAAACCTTGTGTTTATAATTCTATTAGGGTTTGCAACGGAGATAGAGATGGTCCGTGCTTTAGAATTGATACCAAGATATGTAGCACATATTTGTCAAACGGTAGGAGCGTGATGTAGTGCGACTTCCCGGCAGATTGAGATCACCGTCAACTTAAGGTACTGAAGCCATACCCTGAATGCGTCATCAGGTCGCTATCATCATATCATATTTGGCTAATGGGTTACAATGGCCAACCTTTTAGTTGGGGAACTTATCCCACGGTTTAAGGTAGAGTGTTTTGTCCCAAAACATGTGGCCTTTTCACTTTTAACTTGGAAAAAAGCACACAACAAGAAACATAGCCGACGAAGTAGTTGGAGTTCCACATTCTCACATCATATAATGTTGACGTGTTATCTGTTAAGCTAAGGATTTGGTGATAGTTATCAAAGTCGATCGTGTTATACAAGACCCGGCACCCATTTTACAAGTCGGTCACATGAAACTCATCTCCATTATTTGGTTGTTCAACTGAAGCTTCAAGGACTACAAGGCTAGCAACCATTAAACCCAAGTCTAAAACAAAACGATGGGTCCACCCGTAATGTTCCTTGTTATAACTTTAATGACTTCAGCATGTAATTCAAAGGTTTCTCCTCGGAACTCCTTTTGGGATTCGAAAACTGAGATAGATTTTGATTTTCCCTGTGAAATTGTCGATGCATATTCGACAACAGCCTGTTTCGAAAAAGTGGGTATTGGATTCGTCACCAATGTTGTGGACGAGGACAGTGACATCGGGGATTGAGTTAATGGGTTAGAACTCGAAACGCTGTTGAGACCGTTCATAGTTTCCGATCACTCGCTGCTGGTGTTTGAAATCATTGAAGTCGCATCCCCTTCCTCGTTGTTGTCTTCCGACAACTCTTTCTCTAATTTCCCTAGCTGATTTATCATCTTATGCTGTGTTCTGTCCAATAATACTGTTTCTCCTCCATGTTCTGGTTTCGGATCGGAAAGCCGGGTCTTGGGTGTGAATGCTCGGTTGAAACCCAAGATTTAAAGAATGGGGTCTTTTGAGTTGTTGAAGAGGCGGAAATCCATAGAGTTGTTGAGACGTGTTAGCCGAGAACTCGAAGGGCCACAAGACATTGTACAGATTGGAGAATTGTGCTGATACTGATACATCATGGGTTCATTGACCGGAGACGAAGCCCATCTAGTGCAGAATAAAGGCTTGGATCCGTTTCTATCGCCCCCACGATATGCATGGGGTATTGGGCTTTGTAAGTGAAAGCAATCGGGAAACTCTGAGAGGCTTGATAATGGATTGGGCTTATCCTTGTCCAACTCAACTTTTATAGTGCAATTCAAATTGATGAGACTTGAAATGCCAACACATTTTAAGTATTATGCTAAGTAGATGAGCATCTGAAGGTAAAGGTGTAGGGTAGTACTATGACATGTGAATGAGTTGGCTCTAAATAGAATATCAATGGGTTGATAAAATGAGTTTAAATTTAGGTAATTTTAATGAACCGATTTATTAGTTAGGATTAGACTCAATCGACCTGAGATTAATTTTTCTAAGTAAAACGACATCGTCTTGTGTAAAAGAATTATGTTTTGGGTATATCTGAGCATGGACAGCCCAAATTTGGACCGAATTAAAAAATTCATTTACATTTTTAATTTTAAAAAATTGTTTTTAAAAAATGGGTAGAGCTGAATCGATGTCATCTCTAGAGATTTTGTAAACTTAGTAATTAAAGACAATTTAATAAATAGGCCAATCTTGAAATTTTTCATTAAATACAAATTTTTTAGATTATTGCAATATACAAAATTCTAGTAAAAATAATGAAATGATGGAATATTAGCGTTTTATTCTTATAAATATACAATTAAACCTTTAATGATTATTCATTAATAAATTAATGTTTAATATTAGTATCCATTAATAAAAAAATTTATCATATTATAATGATAAGGTTATAATTAATATTTTTTAAGAATTTATTTACACAAAAATTTTATTTAATGTTACAATATTAAGGATTTATCTATTAAATTTTGAACATGTTAAAAACTTATTAGTACTTTTTATATTTATCATTGAAATTGTTACATTTATCCTCAAATTTTGAAAGTTCGATTAAGAATCAATTTGCATAACATTGTGACCTTCCATGTGTTTTTCATCTTATTGTTTGAGATGTTTCTGAGCAAGTAATCAGTCAAAGACATCATTTAGTTTTAATCTCTTTGATGATTTCCATTGACTGTTTCCTTAAAAATCATAGTATGATGTTAGAAAAATTGAAGACGCAGGAGCTCTCTAGGGGTAGTCGATCTGATAGAGTAAAAGAATACGAGACTAAAATGTTTAGTGTTTGAATCTTTCTATTTACACTCTCTCGGTTGAGCCTATCATACAGAACTTTTTTAATGTAGAGTATTCAATTAGTATGATTTACAGGTTATCACGTTAATATAGAAATTTATGTAATATGCATTTAAAGGATATCAAATATGAATTACCACGTTTCTAAAAAAAACAGAAATGTTAAATCTCTCGATTGAGCCTGTGGTACAGAACTTTTTTAATGTGGAGTATTCGATTAATATGATTTACAAGTTATTACATCAATATAAAAATTTATCTAATACGCATTTAAAGGATATTAAATATAAATTAACACGTTTAAAAAAAAACAGAAGTGTTAGTAAATATATAAAATCAATTAAGTTAACTTCACACAACAGCTTAAGCTATTACGATGAAATAGTCGCTTAATATAATATTATAGCCTTTGTGACCAAATGATGTTAAGTTCAAATCCTACTACCCACCTATTTATCATCAAATTAATTTAGTATAAAATCTACGTAAGTTTCAAACTTAAAAAGTTTTAATTTGAGAGGGTGTGATAATAAATATATAAAATAATTAAGTTGAAAGAAGGAGCAGGACAGCAACGAGGAAGAGTCTTTGGTACAAAATTCAGTGGACGCGGAAAGAACACGTATGGGCTAAAGTTGATGTTTCTGCTGGTGACGCATGTAATACGACTTATCATAAATTAGTTACCATGTGAAAATTCCAAATTCATACTAATTTAGATGACTCATGGTTAATTTTCGAAAGTTGCATATGAAATAAGCTTCGTTAAACTTCATTTTTTACTATCCAATTTCAAGACTATAGTATTATCGACACCTAGACTATGATATGGTCGTTTTCAATATTTTACAAGTTTCAGATAAAGTAAAAAAAGATTCTTTGTGAAAATTAAGAGCGAGTTTTATTTTGTCTCAAGACATTTCACTTCTATATGATCCGGGAATTAAATTGTTTGCATCATTTTTTCAATTCTAACCTTATTTTTAATAACCTCGTCCACGGATTTTATAATAAATAAATGAGATTTGTGGATGATATAATTTGACACTGATTTAGAACAGAAAAAGCGGAACAGATGATTTGGTTTCGTATGTTCCGAGCAAGAAACTGAAGGTTGGAACTCTGGATTTTTACTTTTCAACAAACTGAAAAAGAAAATTCGTAAAGTTGAAATCATTAGTTTAGGGAGGGGAAAGCAATTACAATATCAATTCCTTCCTCGCTCTTCTACAAGGCACTTGTTACGAAACTACACTGCATTGCCCAGCCAAGTGGCTCCAGGACCTGAAGGTCTACGGTTAGAAAACGCGTTTAAAATTACTTGCCATAGATTTGTGGTGGGAGCACAGCTACTTCACATTTGCCTACGTGATGGTGCATATTCAGGAAAAATCTGCCACGCTCTACTTTGAACATCAGCGTTGACTGGTCACTCTTTCGTACCAGGCATCTAGAAACGAACAAAATGTATTGAGTATTAAGCAAGGTTCCAAACGTCATCTAGTGTATTGTTTATTACTTAAGTGACCAGCTAAGTATGAACACGTTATTTGGTTTATCATAGATAATAGAAAAATGTTAAGTAATTATGATAGTTGTCATTTGAAATTAATTATATAACTATCATTTAGTAATTATTAATATTCATCAACAACGATGATAATTTCAATACACAAAACTCTCTGCGAAAATGATTTATCGAGCAACCCTAACCAGAGATTCCATTGATTAATAAGAAGATGAAAAACCAAATCACAATATAGAAGTCCCTTACCTTGATAGTTAATTTGGAATAATATTTACCCTCTAAAAAAAGCTCTCCATGTCGTTTTTGTTGGGTCCTCCACGAAGTCGTTTAATGCTTTGCTTTACACGGTGTCGTTTGGTCCATTACATGGAATTATCGTGTTGTCTCTTTAGCTTGTATTTCATTACTCATTTCGATACAATTTTAACTTTAAAAAAAAATACTCGTTATTTAATAACCTTTTAGTTTGGAATAAATGAAGGCAGCCAGCCAAAGTCAAGCTTTTCAAGGTTTCTTATCCAACTTTAAAAACCTGGATGCACATGGTCATTTGGTGCTCCTTGATCTTCAACAATAGTTCCGTACCTTAAGTCTCTCCTCCTGCTTCAGGCATAGTATTGGAATTTTGGGTTGCTATGGGAAGAACTCCATGTTGTGACAAAGCTAACGTGAGAAGAGGACCCTGGTCCCCTGAAGAAGATGCCACTCTCAAGGAATATCTTAAAAAACATGGCACTGCTGGCAATTGGATTGCTTTACCTGGCAAAGCAGGTCTTCAATTTCTCACACTTTCTTCGCTAATTCTATACTCTGCTCCTCAAAAAATAGCTTTTCTGTATCATCTGATCCTATATATATATATATATATGTAAGAGTTTGTTTCAAGAACTTGAATTTTCTTTACTTGCGCATGTGTGTAAGATTTTCTCCACCCCCTGTCTTGTTCTTTCACTACCGTACGTGTACATATGAGCTTATGAACGTGCAATTAAATTTGATCTTCTCCATTTCAATGAAAAGTTATACTCTTTGAGTGTTTGCCTGTTTCAGGTCTGAAGCGATGTGGGAAGAGTTGTCGTTTGAGGTGGTTGAATTATCTCAGGCCAGACATCAAGCATGGGGGTTTCACAGAAGAAGAAGATAACATTATATGCACCCTCTACGGGAGCATTGGGAGTAGGCAAGTCTTTTCAAATGTATATCAATTTACTACATATACTAAAAAATCCCTTTGTGCGATAGTTTCCCTTTCTTTTCATTAGGTGGTCTGTTATAGCTTCCAAGCTCCCAGGAAGAACTGACAATGATGTGAAGAACCACTGGAATACCAAATTGAAGAAAAAACTAGCGGTTGGACATATTGATGGGAACAGAAGTAACAGGGAAACTCATTACAGTGACAACTATCAAGTTATAACCATTAACAACATCAGCGATACCGATCTGGCCCAAATCTCTTCCTCATCTCCACAATTTGGAGACTGTGATCCTGGAAATTCATCTTTTTTTGCCACAAACTCCAGTACCTTGCCACCCCTGATGGAGGTGACCAGTTACCAGCAGCACTACGAACCACAGCATCTCACTTGGGACCAAAGCCAATGTCCTCCCAATCTTGGCACAAATAGTGGATGTAACAGCTGCAGCCCATCATCACTCCAAGAAGTTTCAGGTCTTTCTGTCACTTCTTTTCCAGCTTTACAGAACAAACATACTTCATGGTCAAGCAGTGGGAGTGTGGTCCAGCAGGATGAAATTGCATTGGAATTTGGATTTGAGTCCGTCTATGACCTTCTAAGTTAAACTGATCAAGAAAAGGGCAGTGAAGCTAGTTTATCAGCTCTCTTATCTTTTCTAAGAACATAACAAATGAATAATCTTTTTCTTGAACTGTTTATCAGATATTCCACAAATTGTAGGGGACTTAAGGACGCCAAAGAGGATATGGCTTTGTTGGCACTAGAATCAAAACGTTTGAAACTATACATTGCTTTTTGTTGATGGTAAAACCTATAACTTTTGTGAAAACGTGCATTTGAATTTCCGGGGATTGTACATACGAAGTAATGAAACAGTCATGTGGGTGTTTAGGATTCTATACTGGTTTTAGAAACTTGGCAGGTGAAGACTTGGTTCAGTGTTTGCTCAAGTGGTTTAAGTGAACACACGAGCCCGGTTGATGTCACCAATGTTTGCTTTGCTTCTGAAAGTCAGTAGTCACGAAACACGCATTGGCTCCTCCATCATTCAAAGATGAAGAAAAATGCCACAATCAGAGATGGCAATCAACGACTCTGTTCAGTGCATGTGTGTGTTTATTCCTTGAAATTTCTTCCCGAGTCGGGAGTCATCATAAACTACTGGTTTTGGATTTTACATTCACGATCCTATTAACTCATAACCACCATAATATAATCAAAGAAACGTCAGGATATCTCGACCTTGCAGAATATCAGCAGCCAAATGAATTCTGAGGGGTAAGGACAAACCCTCTACTTGGCAATAATATTAAAATCCGTTATAAAGCTGAATTAGTTTGAACAAGATTTCCTGGGGGATCTCGTTCAAGCTTATTCTATTATAAGCTTGTGGGACCTGTGGCCAAAAATAAAGGCAGAGAATGAAAATGTTCCAACTTTTCGATCTTGGTCAACAATCGAGTCAAGAAAGCTTGGGAGAAAAACAATGGGAAAACGACTTTGGAGAAATTGTTTAGTGTCCCCAGAACAAGCTAAACAAGCGATCTCCCCATACAATTGACTTATTGTCGGGGTGGCTGCGCCACCACTGTGGAAGCCAATGGTCGTAAGTGCAGATGACAGCCAACACAATTTTCAAATGCGAGACTACTACTTAATAATAGAAGGGGTGGCGATACGGCGGGACGTGCGATTTAGGGAATAAATGGTGATGAAAATATAAATTTATATAAATTATTACTAATTAATAGAAGGAGTGGCGTTATGGCCGAACGTGCGATTTAGGGAATAAATGATGACGAAAATATAAATTTATATAAATTATTATAATTACGATGGTTGATTAAGACGAATAAATGATTATTATTAATAGTCATTAGTTTTATTTATTGAAAATATTAAGAAATAATTTTTTAAAAAATTTTATATCAATTTTTAATATATTATAATTAATTTTATTTCATTTTAATATATTCTAATTACTTATATTGTTTTTGCCGAAAAGGAAAAAATAAAATTTATCAAAATTTTGTTTTATTTCAAAATTTAATATATTTATTTTTAATATATTATAATTAGTCGTATTATTTTGCTAAAAAGGGACAAATAAAAATTAGATAAAATTTTTATATCAAAATTTAATGTATTCTAATGAATTATATTTTATTTTAATATATTATAAATACTTATATTTTTAGCTAAAAAAGAAAAATTACAAGTTTGTTGAAATTTTGTTTTACATTGTATTTTAATATATTTTTATTAATTATATTTTTATATTGTTTTTTAAAAAATAAAAATTTAACTTTTAACAAAATTTTATATATTTTAATTAATTATTTTTTATATTAATATATTGCAATTAATTATATTAAATTACTTATATTATTTTGCTTTAAAAATTAAATTTTTATATCGATTTTTAATATATTCTAATTGATTACATTAATTTTAATATATTCTTTTTTTTTTTTTTGAGGGGGAATTATCTTATTTTATTAAAAAAGAAGAAACAAAAAATAAGTACCACAACCTATAACACTCCTCTCACGAGCATGATAGACACTTGAATAATGACTTTTATTCTTTTCATATTCATAGGGTTTGGAATACTCCTCAAAACTCACATATCAAGATACTTATTATGTAATGATAATATATAACCAATCAATATTTTTTATTCCTAAACTCACCAATGTTTAGGAATGAAAACTCATAAAGAGCAAATCGATACAAAGCTCTTAATTTTTTTCTTTACATTGTTCATTTGATTTTTTTAAATTGTACTCTTAGTCTTAATGTTAAGATTTAATACAATCGACTAGATTTTTCAATTATGAGAAGCTTATGGTAGCATCTTTAATAATGAAAATACGCTTTTAAAATTTATACATTTATGTATTGTTGATTTATCTAAACTCCTTTTTTTACTTTGTCCAAGACCTGTAAAACGTCATGAATGACCATATTTATAATATCAATGATGCAAACTAGACCTAACAAACTAAAAGATTGGCCTTGTTGATAGATTTGCCCAACTTACATATAAGGCCATTTCGACCAATACTCTCAGGCGATGTGAAGCTATGATGCTTATTGCATCGATTCTCTCCATCATAGAAGAACATGTGTCCTGCGCGTGGTTTGGGTCATTTTCTACTAGAGGATGGCCCCAAACCAATCTCACAAACCCGCATGCCACATGCGTGAGAACTTGATTACGATACCAAATGATGCAAACCAAACCTAACTAACTAAACGACTAGTCTTGTAGATAGGTTTACCTAGCCTATATATAAAGTTATTTCGACTAATACTCTCAAGCGATGTGGGATTATTATACTCTCTGCATCAATCAATTTACAATTTTATATTTATAAATGACATAATTTATACTCTAAATTTTTATTAGATTTTAGCCACAACACTATTAACCTATGATAAGTGACATATTACGTGAATGTTTGCGTGGATGTTGTGAAAACTTATTTTTTAAAAATTTTGTCAATATTTAATTATTGGAATAAAATATATATTTAAATAAAAATATGTAAATAAAAATTATTATTATTATTATTATATAATATAAGCCTAAAAAAATATCGTCCACAAAATCCTACCTACACTGAAGAAGTCTAATTGTAAGATATGCGCGTACTATAGTTTCAACTTACCTTTTCCCTCTTGCTTCTTTTTGATTCCTTTTACTTATACTTTTCTCGCTCTCATGATTTTCTTCTTCGTCGCAAATTTTAATAGCAGTAGAAATTTGAGCCCAACTTAAGACTAGCAATAGTGTTCCTAAGTGATAGGACTGATTGCAATCACCAAGCGGTTAAGCCAATGCTTTGATGGATTCATTCAATGTAAAGACTAATCGAGTTTGAGAAACGCTATTGGTAATTAGCCTTATCTTATCACATGAACCCCTCAAAGAATAAAAAAACTAATAAATAATTAATAAATTAGAAATAAAAATATCATACATAAATATGTATAAATAAAAATATAGATATATAAGTAGACGCTATAGATAAATACGTATTGAATTAATTATTAAATTCAATAGATATATAAAATCATTAAAAATACAAAAGCACATTTTCTCATAACATTATACATAAAATATAACCCTAGTCCATACCAAAGTTAAAATAAATAAATATAAATTTATAATCTTGATAAGATCAAACATTATGTTTATATAGACAATAATTAAAATAGAGTAATTATTGAAAAATTATATATTAAGATATTTATAAATATTGAGTTGGATTTAATTTTCTTTTATAAGTTTTATTGGTAAATCATTATGTTTAATATTTTCTGAATTTTTTAATTCAAAATTTATCCAAATTTTTTGAACTTATAAATTTAACACATTAGAGCAAATAGACTCTCTTGATCGAGCTTGTCGTACAGTCTTGCCTAGTGTGAAATACCCAGTTGACATAATTTACAAATTATTGCGTCATTTTAGAAATTTACTCAGGGTACATTCAAAAGATAATAGTTGCGAGTTTAACTGTTTAAAAAAAAAACTAAGATAACCAAAAAAAATACTTAAAAAAAGTTTGACTAATTTGTACAGGCTTGGCTGTAATCATTCCGAAACTAGATCGTCTGTATTCACTACCCTGCATTAACTATGTTCCACTCGATCTTATTCATACAAATATATGGATAAGATCGTGTGGAATAGAGTTAGTATATAGTACTGGGTATAGAGGATTTTCTATCCAATCATTCCACGTTCTTGATGAAAAATAAAACATATAATATTACAAAAAATGTTAATATTATGAATAAGAAGAAGGGATGTTTTCAAAAATGAACAGAGAGGCAAGTCTTGGCGCCAAGTGAGGCGGTGGATCTGTGGAAACATTAACGCTGGAAGCTTCTTGCATACAAAAATTTCCCATCGAAACTCACTTGTGTTATTCACGCAGCTGTTTCTTCTTCTTCTTGGTCAACAATAAGGTGAAACGACTTCGTATTCGATATCCTCCATGGTATTCTCTTCTCTCAGACCCCTAGCCCTTGGTTCCGTTTTCAAGTGGCAACCGTTTCTTCTCTGTTTAATTTATGTGGTTAATCAGTTGATAGTGTAACATCCTGGAAAATCTGTGATGGCGTGTTGTTCCCGAGCTTAGTCTCTCTTTTTGATTGAATCTGAACGCAGTCTAAGAAACGAGGACTGTCCTTGGAAGAAAAGCGTGAGAAGATTCTTCAGATATTTTACGAATCGCAGGACTTCTTCCTCGTAAGTTTACGTTATATATTTTTATATATATATATATGTATGCCTTTTTTTGCACAATTTATCTTTCGGCTACAGTTTTACTAGTCTTCGTTGAGTTGTTGCATTTCTGTTGTCTGCTAGAAATTGGAAATTACGGGGAAGAAGATGATCATGACTGCAATTGAATATTTATTTCAGTCGATTGCTACATTAATTTCCTTAATAACAAGAAAAAGGTTAAATGTCTTTGCTCAATGATATGCATGGACTCCCTTTTAAGTGTTATGTGGTTTATGTAGTGATGTTTAATTGACTATGGCTTACTGGTCTTTGCCTAGTCCGACAGAACAGAATGCTGCTATGATTGACAAAGGAAAACCTGTTACTCTTTTGACAATAATTTTTCAGTCACTCCTGTATCCTAAACGATTCATCCTTGTCGAGTGATATTTGAACCACTTCATCATGTTTAACCAACCAACGAACAAATGAAAATAATTTAGTATACACCATCATGAGTGTGAAGTTTCATATTCAATTTTGTATATCTTAAGCATTCTGTCCTTTGGGAAATCCTCAATTCATACAGTTTGTTTCGTTTCTTCAGCTCAAGGAATTAGAGAAGTTGGGCCCAAAGAAAGGTGTGATTAGTCAATCTGTGAAAGATGTTGTCCAGAGTTTAGTGGATGATGACCTTGTTTTAAAGGATAAGATAGGAACTTCAGTGAGTACCCTTTTCATGTTGAATCCTTAAATTAGATTTAATTCACCATGTGCTTGTGGGCTATGTCGCAAACTCAGTCCTGCTTGCATTTGTGTGTTTGCAAACATGTGAATTTTCTTTTCTGGTGTCCCATCCATCAAGCTATGTTGGCATATGATTGGGCTCATAATTTGAATTTGGAATCTTCAGGTATACTTTTGGAGTCTTCCCAGCTGTGCTGGAAATCAGGTATGGGTTCAGATGCCTTATTTTGGAATATTTTTCCACAAGTTTTCTGTTCTTCTGAAACACTTTTGTCTAATTTAAAAGTTGAGAAATTTATATCGCAAACTTGAGTCTGATCTGCAAAGTAGTAAAAAGCGGCATGCAGAACTTATTGATCAGTGCAATGCCTTAAAGAAGGGCCGTGAAGATTCTGTGAGTATGACAAGGTTTATTAAATTCAAGAGATGTGGCAGTATTTAGATAGTCTTCAGGCTCTTCATCTAACTTGAATTTTTAATAGGAAGAACGTGAAGATGCATTAGCTGAGCTGAAATCCATTGAGTTAAGGCATAAAGAACTGAAGGTAAAACACAATCATTTTCATCTACCTAAGTTGATATCAACAAGAATTTCTGATTCTAATTGGTCTAATTGATCAGGAGGAGATGGGCCACTATGCAGACAATGATCCTGCTACTTTTGAAGCAATGAGTTAAGGAGCTGCCCATATTCTTATGTTTATTCAAATGATTTTGATCTTATCTTCTTATGCATTTTGAACACCTTTCATAACTCTGAGAATGGACACCTAAAAATAATTAATAAGCTCATTTTGATTCCTCAATTGTATGATGCAGAGACAGCTATTGAAGTTGCCCATGGAGCAGCGAATAGATGGACAGGTTTTATGATCTACATATTATAATTCTCCTGTCCAATTCAATGGAAGTCTGAACTCAAGCATTTAATAAATTTAATTAACCCGGCAGATAACATCTTCACATTACGACAGTGGTGCTCAAATAACTTTCCTGAGGCCAAAGAACAGCTGGACAACATGTATAAGGAAGTAGGTTTTATTGTCTTCCATCATGTCAAATGCCTTTATTTAGAACTTGCCCACACAGTTAGAATTATCTCTTATGGCACAATCATTGCTAGCTCTGCTAACTGGTGTATTAAAGTTCTTGTTGGCAGTCATCCATCTTGACATTTTACATAATCTGCTTGATAGTTTCAATTCACAGTAGCTTGGTACACAAAACCAAGAAAATTAAAGTCTTTGCTAGACAGGATTATTACCATTGACAGTGTAGAGGGGTTTGCTAGACAGGGTTGGATGCATAATTGTCTATCTCTTGAAACTTACACTGGATGCACTTTTATCTTAGTCTCTGCATGCAGATAAATATACATATATACAAAAACAACTATATGGTCCTTTAGAATTTGTTTCTTTTTGTTTAGATGCTGACATTTTGCTCTATCTATCAAATTGCAGATAGGAATAACAGATGACTTCGACTATTTGGAACTTTTGCCAACGATTCCATCAGCCTCAATGGGTGATCAGATAGCCGAAGGGAATTCTTAGGTGATATAGACTCGTTTTTCTGTATACGTATTCATAATACTAGTTACAACCATTACAAAAAGTGGCACATCCTAGCCATTAGAAAAAAAATATAGCTTTTAGGTACTGTTGGGTATTGCCATTGTTGGACTGTGTTCCATTCATAAATCACAGTGGATCTCCACTCACTATGTTGTTTGTCAATCTCCCTTTTTCTCCGTGCTTAGTTCAATATTGTTCCGCGTTGGTGCTTTAAAATTTGAATCAAGTTTGTTGGCGATCTTCTTCAGGTCCACTCTGCACAGACAAGGAACTGAACAGAAAAACAATTCCTGGTGACTGATCACTTATGTGTAGTCCATTGAATATAAGACTTGAAGATTGCAGCCATTGTCTGGGCAAAAAGGCAATCGTAGACTTGACCAGATACCAAAGTGGGATGAATGATTTCTACACATCCAATCGTTATTGCGATCTTACATGAGGATAGTGTGCATTGTAGTACGCGTGGCTTAGGTTCGCCAGAAACATTTTCTAATTGGTTCTCGAAGCCCGTCCCCTACAATAATGTGGCATTTCCCTTGTGGCAGATCTTTTGTTAAATTTGTGGCGAACAATAGATCCTTGAATTGATGATGTGATCA
This sequence comes from Erythroxylum suave, assembly GCA_027563595.1. Lineage (NCBI taxonomy): Eukaryota > Viridiplantae > Streptophyta > Magnoliopsida > Malpighiales > Erythroxylaceae > Erythroxylum > Erythroxylum suave. The sequence continues at coordinate 3,033,222 of JAOSBN010000008.1, read as the reverse complement.
ATACCTTTCACTTGCCGTCCTCAATTAAATTGTTTTGATTTATACACAGTTGCCAAACTTCACGTCGGCGTGGGTCAGAGGTTGGGATAGGTAATAAGTCAAATAAGCATGTTTGGTAGGTGGGTATTGAAGAAGCCCAAGAATTGCACATTACCACATAGGTGGGATTGGGCAAGCCCACCTTCTCCCTTGGTATTGGATTTTAAAATTTGGAATTGAAAATTTTGAAGGCAAAAATATCCCCATTTATAATATTTTTTGGACAAGTTTAATCCTATTATATTTGCCCTAATTTATCTTCTCTTCTATTGTTTAGAAGAAGTTTATTTGTACTCTTCATCGTTCTCTTCCTTATTTTTGCCATTATTAGATTTGCCGAGTTGCTGTCTTTATCGTTCTTTCCCTTGTTCTTGTCATTAAACACAGCATTATTAGTAAGTTTCGCTTTCACTCTACATTATTTATGACAAACACACACACACATTCTTCTTCAATGTGAGTTTTTTTTTGTTTTAAAATATTTGGAAGGGAAATTATTGCCTTTTCCTAATTTGATTTTAAAATAAAATTAATGAAAACAATCTCTCTTACCAAACAAAATTTTGAAGTCCTAATTCCACTACTACTATTAATCCTAATCCAAATCACATTCCCAATCTCAATCCCTTCAATTCCAGTACCAAACGTGGCCAAAGTTCCCCCTCAATCTTAAAAGTATGGTTAATTATTTCTCATTTATTTACTTTTTATTGGCAGTTTTTTCAGTTTGAGATACATTTGGCGCACTTTGGAAACGATAAAGCTTATGCGTTAAATAGCTGATAATCAGGTCAGTCGGCAAATTCACGATTTAAAGCTGTTAGTTTTTTTTTTTTTGTGAAAGCCGCAGTATAGAGTTCAGCTTCAACAGGTTATACTGTTTTAGGATCTTTCTTGCACGTGCAGAGAATGAAAATCGGACCCAACCTAAATTTCAAGCAGAAAACATATGTTATCCCAATCCTACACCCATCATTGATACAGCGCACACAACTCTCCAAGAAATGCACATTTGATTGGTAAAGGTAAAACCAAAAGCATATTGAACCCAAAAAGAAACGTCGGTTTATTCACCAAGTAGTGCTGACTTACCGAGTTGGTAGGTAAAATATAGATTAGAAGATAACATAAGCTATGAAGACCCCACGGAACAGAAACTTCTGTAATAGGACAAAAGAAAAATGATGGCAAACCCAACGCTCCAAACGCACAGCACAAATATTGAAGGGGACTTTGTTTAGTTCACCCAATATTTTATGTACATTGTTCAACGCACAAAGGAACGCCTTCGAAAGAGTAGTTGGTGCTCCATTGTACAACATTGGCAATCTTTGGATGAGCCCTTTGTCACTTCCAATAATAACACCTGCAGTTTTCCAACAACAAGTCAAACTAGAAACACTAAAACTGGGAGCAAGGAGCACAAAAGCTAAAAGCTACAGCTTTGCTGATATTTCTAGAACTCAACATTAAAGCTTAAATTGATAAAATAAATGGCTTATCATCATCATAGAATATAAGCATAAGTTTGTTGGATCTTCACTAAGAGAATGCTCAATATTTTCCAAAATTTGACAATAAGGCTTAAATGATCTTCAGAAAGAAAAAAGCTTCATATTCAAAGCTAAAAGAAATTGCAAATACAGTTACAAAAGGCTAAAAATCCAAACCTTTTCAGAGTGCCATCTCAGCTTGTAGGGCAGCAAGTTCCTCTTCCTCAGCAGTACGCTTCTGAGGAACTGGACGGGCTGGTTGCCTAGCTGGAACTTGCACTGGGGCTGCTGGAGCTGTTGTTGCTGGCTGAAGAAGCTGCTCTTCCAACTCAGCACCTTCTAATTCTTCTAGCTCTGCCTCCAATTCATCCTGAAATACGAATAAGGTTAAGGCACTCCAAAAAATGCTCAATTTGAAGTAAATTGCATTATAGAATAATCCAGTTGCATCAATTAATAATAATGACCTCATCAAAATCAGCTGCAGCACCAATGGGAGCTGATAATGCTTCCTGAATCTGTCTCATGTTCTCAGTCTGCTCATTGATCTCATCCATAGTTTTATCCACATCATCAATGTTCCTGAAAATTTATTCATTTCCCAATTAACAATAATCACCACATGTTTATAAAACTACATGCAGTTCATGCACCTACATGAGGTGCAAATCTCAGTGTTTCAATATGAATTCGTAGAATACGTTGGATATGATGGAAGCGGATGAAAGTAGATGGTAAAAGGAACAATTAAGTTTAATGTAAAAATCACATGGTTGTACGATATAATGGATATATACTACAAAAAAGCATTAAAATAGGAGGAAGAAAAGTACAAATAGATGACACATACGTTGCTTTTTGCATTGCCTTCATTGCAGATGCTCCTGTTCTCAATGCATCCACAGTTTCAGTAGTGGCTTTTGCACCTTCTAATGTTATCATCTGTCACATAGATATTTATGTCATAAAAACAGAAATATAATCAATTTTAAACACTTCTTCTTCAAAATACGGTTGTTACCATAAAATATGGTTGAAATACAAAATTACCTGATCATGGATCCGCAGCTGGAAATTTCCTAGCTGTTCTATTTGTTGTTCATATAACCTCTTTCTCTTAAGACATTGAATGGCAGCTGCACAGAGAAAACATCAAACAGTATTTAACAGACAAGAGAGCAAGACTACTATGAACACCGAGACAGATAAATTTGATTTGGAGCAAAGAAGAAGCGAAGATGTAAATTAAGTGGCAAGTGAAACCAATTACAATGCCTCAAACAGGAAATTCAGAATAAAAATATGAAAACAAAAGGTGTTTAATTTCAGAGGCATTTGTCACCCAGCCATCGATACGGAAAATCTTTATAACTGATAAAGAAAAAAAAGTCAGGCTATCTCAATATGGAAGTTAAAATTTACGAGCAACATTTCCAAGTGGCAAGGAATTTGTTTTAAAACTTACCCCTCTTGTTCTTCGCTCTAGTGAAATCCCGGGCCTTTTCAACTTCTTGAGATGCCTTTTTCTGGAGGACCTTTTCCTTCTTCTCCAGCATTTCAAGTGTCTATAATCCACAAAGCAAACGATTTAGATATAGTTTTACAAGAGAAGAACAACAAAGACATGATCAATAGTGTCAAAGAAAGCCCAACAAATCAAGTAAAAAAATTAAAGCAAAATAAGAGTTAGCCTTGCCCAAAATTGCATGATTCTCAATAAACATAAATCTTGGAAGCAAAAAGGCCCGAAGCATATAAATAAAACCAGACAAGAGCGAAGAGTTTCAACTTTTCCATGTTAATTGCATAAGGTATGGAAAAAAAGTACCGAACAATGGTCTCACTTATTCGAAATACCATATAACTTACGGACTAAAAAGTTTCCACTATATTTTCTTTCAAAGACGCAACACAAGTTGAACCCAAATTCTCGGCCATATCAAAGTCAATTTAGATTGAAGACATCGGCAGCAAACGTAGAAATAATTAAGGTGCGGAAAAATAAAAAAGAAACAGCATACAAATACAAGCATCACAATCAAATTAAAAGAGAGGAAAGAAGTCGTATGTTAATCTTACCTCATTTAATTTGTCAATCGTGGTTAAAGCATTGGCTTCTTGCTTGGGTTTTCCAAACAGCCGGTTAAACATGGTTGCTTATTAGCTCGCCGGTTAAAGAATCCTCCGATCTCCTAAATCACAAACGAATTCAACGTTATAAGATCAAATATAACTCTAATCTTAATGACGACGCCCGATCTGTTGTTATACAGTAGAAACTAGAAAGAAACGATAATTGAATCAGGAACAATCAAATAGTTGGAACCAAAGCATATCTAAGCCACGAACCTGTAGTGATGATAGCTTAAATGATTCGAAAGATCGAATCGAATTAAGCGATTAGGGTTTTCGATGACAAATCGGAGAGGGAGAGAGAGAGAGGAAAAAGTTTTAATTGGGAATTTCTTAAGCGTGTTGTTGACGTAGTAGACGTGAGAAGCTGCCTTGCCTTTTCTTCAAGAGGTTGAAGTCTTTTGAGTTTTAACACGCGTCGACTTTTCATTTGATATTAAATCCAGGGGTCCCGCATATTATCACGACTTGATAGTTGTAAGATAACCATATGGCTATCCGCCGTTCAAAACGCGGTCGTGTTGTCTTTGTTTTTTTCGGGTCTCAATTTTGCTTTTAAGGAAGCTCTTATGACCAAATAAAACTATACTAAAATACTCTTTACTTACTTTGATCCAGTCAGTTTAGAGTGCCTTCCTCACTAAATTAGGACGGGACTTTCTCACCAAATCCGCAGCTTTATGAGTACAGGTACTAAAAGTTAAATATCAGCTAAGCGTTCACCACGTCCATCACTCACTGCCTACAACTGGGACGTCACTCATTTGGTGTGGGATAGCAGCAACGTGGGCTCATGTCCGCTACGACATTAGATGGAAATTGGGTAACGGGCACCGGAGAAAGTTTTCGCTGGACCAATGGTTGCCCGATTGGGGTTCACTAATAAATGAGACAATAAACGCTTATTTGGTTGAGTTTATATCAGTAGAGCTTTTGTTAATAGAGTTTTTTTTTAAAGAGTTTTTTAAAAAAATTAATTGACTATTTGGTTGTTAATTAAAAAACAATTTTTTAAAAAGAGTTTCATATAATAGACTGATTGGCATCATAAAAATAAAAAACACTTTTATTAATTTTAACTATATTTTATTTTATAATAAAATTATTTATGCATATAAATATTATTTAAAATATATTAAACAATATACAAAACAAAATATATTAATTATTATATAATTTTAAACCATACGAAATATAAATGAAAATATATCAAATCAAATTTTTTGTATGAATTATAACATAAGTAAAACTAATTTCATAAATAAATATTAAAACATAAAAAATTCAAATAATATTATATAAATCTCAAAATAAACGTGAAGATGTGTTTGTGGATATTGTAGAAATTATGTGTAAAGCATAAGAGTAAAAGGGACTAAAAAATATGCCCATTAATTGATATAAAACATCTACCTAAAAAAGTATTTTTTTGAAAAAACTCCAAATTTGAGCTTTTGAAAAAGCTATATTTTAACTTTTAAAAAAGTTATTTCTACTCCAAAAGTGCTTTTGAAGTTTACAATCAAATACTCATTTTTTCTTCAAAATAGCTTGTGCGATGGAAAAAAGTACTTTTCTACCTGCCAAAAGCTGAACCAAACGCACTAATAAACCAGAGAGATTCGACCTATAAGCTCCAATCTGGATTTGAGTTTAATTTTAGACCTGAATTTCATTTTAAATATGAAATTTAAAAAAAATAGATTGGCTTAAATTTTAATTGATAAGAAGAAAGACTTAAATTTTAAATTTTAAATTTTAATTAAATTATTATAAAATTAGTATATAAAAGAAATTCAAAAAGGTTTCATAATTATGCCATTGTTAGTAACTTAAAAGAATTCTTGAAGTTGAAGCTTTGACATTCCCTCTAAAGGAGTTGGGAGTACCACTTTTCTCAATAGGGCATTTAATTTAGTTCGTATATTTGTGTGTGACTTACATAAATGTATAAATAAGATTTAATAAAATAAGTTAAAAGCTAATTAATTAAAAAAAGATTTGATCCTTCTAAAATCTCTCGAGTCTTAAATCTAGTTAAATATTGTGGTATCACCTTTTTTTTTCAAATAATACCTCCAACCACCATTTTTTCTAGTTTTGGATTAAACACTCTCAAGAGCCTGCACTTTCAATACTCATCCTACTTCTCTAGAAAACCCCTCCCATCACCGTCCATATCAAATTTTTAACTAAATGTATAATAAGATTATATCTCTTATTTCAATTATAATATTTTTATTATATTTTATTCACATATTTATATAAATCTTATATAAATATATCAATAAAATTTAGTAATAGAAAAATAAGAGTTCTTCTTGTAAACTCCCAAACCTTTAAATCAAAATTTTTTTTTTGAATACATAGGAAAGAAAATTTGAAATGACAAAAATACTTTAGTTCAATCGTAGGTTAGACCCCGGCGATATACTGTTGATCGGAGAATATAAAGGACCTCGAAGTTGGCAAAGGTTCTATATGAACGTGCATTCCTAGGTGGACTCGCATAACTTCAGTTGCCAGGCTATCGGCACTTTTGTTCCCCTCCAGACAAACATGTTGAATCTTCACCTCCCAATCGTGCTCCAACAACGCTCAGATATCCTGCACACAAAAAAAGTCTCAGTCAATAAACATCCGTAAGAGGAAAAGATATTGAAGATCTCGAGTGAGTCCACTTCCAATATGATTTTCCTATAGCCTTGGTCCCACGCCACTTGAAGCCCCCCGTGAACCCCCTTTAGTTCAGCGACCAGCGGTGGGCATGCCTCAAACTTAAGTAGAAACCCCCACAAGCAACCTCCTTGTCGTACTGTCAGTGGAATCAGAAGATAACGCGACGTTTGTATTAACTTTAATCCAGCCCTCCGGCGGAGGGATCCAGTGTACTAGGGCCTCTATCGGCAGTCCTTGTGGGTTAGTTATGTAACCAGTCACTACGTGGGCCTGACCGATCCAAGACACATACCCTAAGATGATGTGATGTCCTAGGTCTAGCCACTTAAATCCCTCCTCAAAGATACATTTGTTGCGTCATTGCCATAGGTACCAACACGAGACCCCAAAAATGACTGCCCAATTGACCCCTGGCATAGTGTCATAGTTTGTCAGGTTGGATTGGAGCCACTGTTCTACGGGCTCCTGGTAGAAAGTTGCCGCTTGCAAAACAGGGGACCATTTCTGCCAATAGTTCTGAACCCTACAACAATCACGAAAAGCGTGCAAAGTGGTCTCTTCGTGCCCATAATGGAGGCAACCACTATCTGGGGCTATGTGTTTAAGGACGCGCTAATGATTGGTCAGAAGTTTGTTATGTGCTAAAAGCCACATAAAGGATCGAATCAGCTGTGGCCTTGACCACTTCCAGATGATATTCCATATTTGACTTTGGTTCGTTGAATCTGTTGCAGTGATTGACTCATACGCAAATTCGACTGTGAACTTTTCATGTTGACCCGAGCCTCAGATGAAATGGTCGGCTTCTTCATCAGTTGCAGGAGGCCGGACTGTTGCGAGGATCATGCATAGCTGAGGGGAAGATATGAAGTGATCAAATCCCATTTCCAAGCGCTCGCGTCCCCCACAAGCTCGGTTACATACATGGACAGCATCCTTTCAGGAAGAGGGCTTACTGTCTCATTTATTAGTGGACCCCTATCGGGCAACCATTGGTCTAGCCAAAACTTCTGTTACCCAATTTCCATCTAATTTCGTGGCGGACATGAGGCCACTTCATTGCTATCCCACACCAAATGAGTGACGTCCCAGTTGTGGGTAGTGAGTGATGGATGTGGTGAACGTTTAGTCGATATTTGGCTTTAAGTACTTATACCCATAAAGCTGCGGGTTTGGTGAGCAAGTCCCATCCCAATTTAGTGAGGAAGGTATCATTGGTTGCTCGAATGCATTTTATACCTAGTCCCTGGCTTTTTTCGACCGACATACGGCTTCCCAGTTGACTAAGTGGGTTGCCCGTTTCTCATTATTGGTCCCCTAAATAAAGGATCGCATGATTTTCTCCAGTTCATCATAGAGATGTCTAGGTAGTCGCACAGTTTGCATAGTGTAGAGGGGGATCGAGGAAATCACGAACTGGGTGAGGGTAACTCGACCGACAAGAGATAATTCTTTAGCTCTCCAGCCCGCTAGGCGTTGTTGCACCCTATTAATGATACACTGATAGGTATTCCTCATGATGCATTCATGAATCAACGGGACCCTTAGATACTTTCCTAAATTAGTTGTACTTTGTATGTTCAAGGAACGGCTAAGGCGGATGGCACATTCGGGGAGAAGTAAATGCGTGTTTTTGCGTGATTCACCCTCTACCCTGACACGCCGCAAAAATGCTCCAAAATGGACGAGACCCCTGCCACCTGCTCCACCGAAGCTTCGCTAGACAGGACTAGATCGTCCGCAAAAAATATATGTGATATGGCTGACCCTTGTCTATGCCATGTAAACGGTGTCCATTGACCTTGGCCCACTGCTTGGGTAATAAGATGGCCCAGACGTTCCAGACAAAGAACGAAAATGTATGGTGATAACAAGTCCCCTTGTCGGATACCACGTGAAGAGATAAAGGGGTCAGACAGTTGTCCATTCCACGCAACTTGCATTGATACCGTAGTAATACACTTCATAATGAGGTGGAGTAACATGGGGGGAATCCCGATCTCCTGTAAGGTAGCATGTATGAAAGGCCAATGCAGACGGTCATAAGTTTTTTCCAAGTCTACTTTTAATGCGAAGTACCCAGTCTTACTATTAAATAAATGAACATGCTTACTCATTATTAAGGTGTTGAGTAAAAAAAACACACCCGAAACCCGACTACACAAGAGATGACTCCTTTGCCGCCTCTGTTGATCCTTTACGTAGTGTTTGGTTATTGTCTATGTCAGTGGAGACAGATAATAAAATAAAAAATTATGTATTTCGCAGTATTTGTTTGTTGTTTTGACTTATTTTTGTTATGAATCTAGATGAAAGAAGTATAAATTTTTTATTCCTTCCAAAATTGAGGGACAAGATTTCTTGTCCCTGTGACAGAAGTAAAATACAATGGCAACTTCCAGAAATACCCTTCCAGAAGTAAATGCGTGTTTTTGCGTGATTCACCCTCTACCCTGACACGCCGCAAAAATGCTCAAAAATGGACGAGACCCCTGCCACCTGCTCCACTGAAGCTTCGCTAGACAGGACTAGATCGTCCGCAAAAAATATATGTGATATGGCTGGCCCTTGTCTGTGCCATGTAAACAGTGTCCATTGACCTTGGCCCACTGCTTGGGTAATAAGATGGTCCAGACGTTCTAGACAAAGAACGAAAATGTATGGTGATAACAAGTCCCCTTGTCGGATACCACGTGAAGAGATAAAGGGGTCAGACAGTTGTCCATTCCACGCAACTTGCATTGATACCGTAGTAATACACTTCATAATGAGGTGGAGCAACATGGGGGGAATCCCGATCTCCTGTAGGGTAGCGTGTATGAAAGGCCAATGCAAATTGTCATAAGTTTTTTCCAAATCTACTTTTAACGCGAAGTACCCAGTCTTACTATTAAATAAATGAACATGCATACTCATTATTAAGGTGTTGAGTGAAAAAAACACACCTGAAACCCGTCTACACAAGAGATGACTCCTTTGCCACCTCCGTTGATCCTTTACGTAGTGTTTGGTTATTGTCTTTATCAATGAAGACAGATAATAAAATAAAAAAATTATGTATTTCGCAGTATTTGTTTGTTGTTTTGACTTATTTTTGTTATGAATCTAGATGAAAGAAGCATAAATTTTTTATTCCTTCCAAAACTGAGGGACAAGATTTTTTGTCCCTGTGACAAAAGCAAAATACAATAGCAACTTCCAGAAATACCCTTCCCACCACCCCCCCAACTTCCAGAAATACATCTAAGAATATTTTATTATATTCTTAATAAAATATATGGGTTGAATGTACCTTTAACATATATTTTTTTTGTGTAACTGGAAAATACTCAACAAAACATCAGAAACTATCTAAGGCATAGTACGACGGTAGATGACTCCGAGTCGGTTACGCTCCATCTGATCCCGCACTGGCATTGGAGGACTATGAAGGATATGGAATCCGGGAGTGACATGTCTAACTTGTGTTGCCAAGGTATGAGCGCATTGATTGCCTTCGCGTGGCACGTGCTGGAGTTGTATCTCCCAATCACGTTGCAGAAAGCTGCGGATACCTGCCAATAAAAAATGATTTTCGTCAGTCACTGGGGAATGGGAAGTGATCATAGTGATTGCTTCCAGAGAGTTTGTTTCCAAAATTATGCGACGATACCCTAGGGATCAAGCTAGCGCAAGGCCTGAGTGGACCCCCTATAGTTCTGTCAGAAGCGAGGAGCAGCGTCCGAGTTGATGAAGGAATCTGCCACACCACCGTCCGTGATCGTCCCTAATGATACCGCCGGCGGCGGCGACTGACGACCATGGCTTGACCGCTCCATCGGTGTTCACTTTGACCCAGTCGCGTGAGGGTTTGGTCCACTGCACTGGGCTGCCAACTGGGAGACCCTGCGGCGGGAAAACCCAACGTTCCACTTCTCTCGCCCTAATTATCTAGGCCACATATTCTTTGACCACCCGCGATCCATCCTCTGGCCAATCAAATTCTGCGTCAAAGAGAGTGCGATTTCGCCAGTTCCAAAGCATCCAACAGGCCACCCCATAAAGCAGGGGCCATTCCCCATGTGGGGTCTGGCAGTGGAGTGTGAGATTAACATAAACCCAGTCCTCCACATCCAGATGAAAAAAGGAGTCATTGACCGACTCCGGCAGAAAATGACTCTAGAAGGTACGAACCCGGGGGCAATCTCGAATGACGTGAAGGGTGGTCTCCTCTTGCCCACAAATGTGACAACTGTTATCCGTTGTGAGGTGTCGCACTGCTCGCTGATGATTCATCAGGAGTTTATTTTGGATCATTAGCCAGAGAAAGGAGCAGATCCTTTGTGGGCCCTCCCATTTCCGCCCAAATGGTACGAGAGCGGTCCCCAAAGTGGCCGGTAATGAGGTCATATGCTATCGCCACGAAAAATTTGCCATTAGCAGATTGGGCCCAGCGTATGGAGTCGGGCGCCGTATCTGTGGGAAGTAACGAAATGGCTGCAATAGCCACGCAAACTGTGTTAGGGAGGTAATGCTGGAAGCAAGCCCACTTCCAGCTGCCATCCACATTCAGAAAGTCCGCTACTGTATGGTGGAGAATATCGTCTGGAATTGGAGAAGTTGTAATAGCGAGCAGGGGGCCCCACTCAAGAATCCAATTATCCAACCAAAAGAAAACGTGACGACCATTGCCCAGTTGCCAACGGATGCCTTGGCAAACAATTAGCCAGATTGCCGCTAGACTCCTCTAAAAGCTACCCCCCGAGTATTGAGCGAGGTAGGGATGTGGGACGGGGTCAGACAATATTTGCTTCGTAAGATGTGGACCCAAAGGGAGGTCGGGTTGGTGAGGATTGACCAACCCATCTTAGTCAGTAATGCATCATTGAGAGGACGAATTCGTCTGAGACCTAATCCTCCGTCCTTCTTGAGTTTACAGACTGAGTCCCAATTAACGAGGGATATACGCTTATGATCGCTATTTGACCCCCAGATGAAGTGACGCATGATGCGCTCCAAGTCGTCACATAACTGTCTGGGAAGTCGAACTGTAAACATGGTAAAAATAGGCAGTGCCGAGATCACCGACTGGGTTAACGTGACTCTCCCTGCTAGTGATAAATTTTTGCCCCGCCATCCAGCCAGTTTCTGGTTCGTGTGATCAAGAATATGCTGATAGGTTTGTCTCGTGGATCGTGCATGTATCAAGGGGACCCCTAGGTATTTGCCCGAGTTGGAAGTTCGGGTAAGGTGTAAAGAGTCGCTAAGGCGCCTGGCCAAAGGCGTGGTAACGTTGTGGGAGAAAAAAATCTTCGACTTAGCCAGGTTGATCTTTTGGCCCGAGGCCTAACAGAAAGTCTCTAGGGTCTAGGCAATGAATTGAGTCTGGGAGTTCGGAGCTTCTGCGAACAGCATCAATTCGTCTGCAAAGAACAGGTGAGAGATGGGAGACCCTGTAGAGCTCAATTTTAAGGGAAGCCATCTGCCCTGTCCTACTGCTTGCGAGATAAGATGTCCTAGTCGTTCCATGCACAGTACAAATAGGTATGGTGATAGGGGGTTGCCTTACCGAATCCCTCTGGAGGGGTGGAAAGGTTCTAGTAAGGTTCTTTGCCAAGCCACCTGCATGGATACGGTGGTTACACATCTCATAATCAACCTGATAAGCGGATCCGGAAGTCCGGCATCGGTTAAGGTATTGTGTAGAAAGTCCCACCGTAATTTGTCATACGCTTTTTCAAGGTCCACTTTGATCGCTAGGTAACCCTTTCGACCTGTATTTTTCCACATAGAGTGGATGGCTTCTTGGGCAATGATAATGTTGTCAGTGATATGTCAGCCCGGTATGAAGCTGCATTGCTTTTCATCGACGATGTCAGAAAGGATGGGCTATAACCGATTGACGATGACTTTGGAAAGGATTTTGTAGGACACGTTACAAAGGCTAATCGGGCGGAACTGAGATAGATGAATCGGAGATGGGTTTTTGGGTATAAGAACCAGGATGGTCTTATTAATCTCAGGTTCCCAATGTTCCCCTCGGAAAGCAGCTTGAATAGTCTAGGTCACTCGGGGGCCGACCTGCCCCCAGTGTTTTTGAAAGAACATGGCATTGAAACCATCGACCCCCGGGGCTTTGTTCGGGTTCATACCAAAAGTAGCTGTTTGAACTTCGTGGGGTTGGATAGGAAGAGCGAAACGACTCTGAACATCCGGATGAAGGGTTGGGAACGTTCCGGATACTGGGAAGTTGGGTGAAGGACTGGGCTCTTGATGGTAGAGAGTCACAAAGTAGTTTATGGCGATATGACGTAATGGCTCCACTCCCATAACGATATTGCCCTGATCGTCTTTGAGGTGCGCAATCCGCAATCGCCGTCGTTTGGAATTGGTGAGGGTGTGATAGTATTTTGTATTTCGGTCACCCTGCGATAGCCAGTCACAGCGGGCTTTTTGGTGCCAGTAAATTTCTTCCTCACTGAGCACTTGCACCAATTCCCCAATCAACTGTTCCTCCAACGCCAGCAGGTCTTCCATGTTGCGGGCATTTATGGCTCTTTGGATGCCCCGTAACCGGGCTAGTAGACGTTTCTACGATGAAAGATATTATCAAAGTCATTCTGGTTCCATTGGGTAAGCTGAAGAGCCAGGTCTGTAAGAGTTTGGCAAAGGGAAGCCTCGGTGGGTGTCCAATGGGCTGTGACGACGTGGGCAAAGTCTGGGTGGGTGAGCCACGCATTTTGGAATCGGAAGGGAGGGGCACCGGTGTTCGGGCTCCCCGGTGGGTGCAGTTGTACCCACATAGGACGATGATCGGACCCCAGGAAATGGAGGTGAGCATTCGTCGTTTGCGGGAATGTTTGGATCCACTCGGCGGAGCCAAAGACTCTGTCAAGGCGAGCCAAAGACTCTGTCAAGGCGAGCCTGGACTAATCCCCGTTTCCATGTAAATTGGGATCCAACATACCCCAGATCGTGTAGCTGACAAGCCTGAACCCAAATCTGGAATTGAGTATGCACGATTCGCGGGCTCCTGGACCCCCCTATTGTTTCGTACGCGCCAATTTAGCATTAAAGTCACCCCCAATAAGCCACGACCGGTGCACTGTTCGTCCAACCCTCTCTAGGGCTGGCCAAAGCAGTTGTTGAGTAAGACGTTGCGGGCTAGCGTACATTGCTGTGAACTCGAAAGAGGACTCCGCATGGGTTATGGTGGTATGGATGAATTGGCGATGTTCGAGCAGTATAGTTAACTTGTACTCGACCTTCCAAAGGATCCAAATCCCTCCCGAGAACCCTATAGCCTCAGTGCGGAAAGAAAAATCAAAGCCCAATTGACGGATAACGTCGTTGGCTCTGGGACCACTTATCCGGGTTTCCATCGGAACGAGGATGCCCGGTTGATTCATACGCAAATAATTACAGAGGATCATTAAAAATCTACGTCCGCCAGCTCCTTGACAATTCCAAATAAAAATTGACATAAAAGTTTATGAAGAAAGTGTACCTCCCATCGGAGCGTCTGAAGAGTCCTCGTCTGCCATTTGTTGTGGTGGGTCCTCCAGGTTGCCATCCGGAGGGTGATCTACCATAGAAGTAGGTTCGCAAGGTAAGTCGGGGGGTTCCGTCGGTAATGGGTCTAGCCTCGAACTCCCAAATGGTTCTGGGCCCTCGATCCCAACCACTGTTTGGGTATGCTCCTCCCTTCCCATAGCGGGAGCATCGAGGACTTGGAGGTTGCAAACCATTTCTGAATGGGACGGGAGGACTGATTTTTCGACTCGATCGGCTGGACTTGAATTTGCGGTACGGGAGCCGACTGTGGGCTCGGGGCAGCTGGGCCTTGGGAAGTTTCACCCCGGGCTGCCGGGGGAACCCTCAAGGGAATGTTGCGAGATCCCTTCTTCAGCTTGGGTTGTGGGCCTGGTGCTGAAAAGGTGAGGCCCGGACTGTTAGTACTCATAATTGGGCGAGAGGAATCCTAGTGCCCTGACCAGCTGGTTGGGCAATCGGTGGGGTTCCAACTAAATGAGCTGTTGTGGCTGGCGTCAGTTCTGATCCATTTAGAGCTGAGAAACGTGACCCATGCACCTGATGGGACTGGTGGCTGCTGGCGGAATGGGCTGTACACGGGTTAGAGGTAGTAGGCGGCTCAGTGCGATGTTGTGCAGCAGGGCGCGTCTTGCGCTGTACCTGCACCCAAGGCCCATAGCTGTTGGGAGTTTGTTCCTGGTTGCGCGGAGATGCATTGCCCGCGGCTCCTGGCGTTGAACGAAGTTCGTCCCTGAGCTCCACTGGTCTCGCCATCGTGCCCTGTTGGGCGTCCGAGTTCGTGGTAGAAGATGCAGCTGCTCGGTGACGTTGTGGACAGACAGTAGAGTCATGCCCGATGATGCCGCAACGATAGTAAAGTTGTGGGAGATCCTCGTAGACTATGTGTAGCACCTCGCCGTCGAGGAGGATTGTGGTGGTGAGTGGTTTTCGAAGGTCGATTTCAACGGTGATACGCGCATACCGTCCGCGTTGTGTGAGCATGGTGGTGGTGTCAAGTTTTATCGTTTTGCCGACGAGGTTTCCGAGCGCATGGAGGACATTGGGGTGATACCGCGCCATCGGCAGCTCCGGGATACGAATCCATGTGACTGCATGGTGCACTTGGCCTGTCGCCGGTCGAAAGGAGGCCTCCCACCGTTGAACGGATAACGCTTGGCCAAGGATCAACCATGGCCCGTCCGCCAGTGCATGAAGATAGTCCTCCTCCCGGCGGAAGCGGACCAGATAGAAATCGTGATCAAGATCCACGATTTTAATCGGGCTTTGTGGCTACCAGAGGGATCACAGGCGGGAGCTGAGGAGCTGGAAACCGATGCGGCGTCCCAGGAGTTTCACGACGATGAGCTGCCATTGCCGGTCCAGTTTAGCTTGAAATATTGGGGAGAGGTTCAGGCACCCGTCGGAGTCCGATGGAATGGAGACAATGTCTCCCTCTTCCGACTCAACCAGATTGTCGGTGGGCAAGGGATCGTTGTCCCGATGGTCGACTTCTGGTGAGCCCCCGGCCACTGCTGCACTGTAAGACAAAAGGGGGCTGGTCTGAGCAACTTCCTCTCACTTCCTCGTGCGGCCGCGTTTCGCCACGGTGCCCTCTTGCACGAGGGACTCCATGGTTGCTTCAGGCAACCATGAGAAAATGTAACAAAGGCAAGGCGCGAACGTCGGGTGAGGTTGACGGAGGGCGGTGGCGTTTGCTGGGTGACTTACGTAAAATATTCTGCATTACCTTTAACATATTATGTTATTAATTCTATGTCTATGAATGCTTAGATATTTTATTAAATTATTATGTACTAGAATTTATAACTTGTAGGATTTTTTTACCTATTATATAATTAATTCCATGAATGCTTAGATATTTTATTAAATTATTATGTACTAGAATTTCTAACTTGTAGGATTTTTTTAATTCAATAACTCATTTCATTTAATTTTTAGGTTTCTCGTTATTAAATATTTAGGTTTCTCATTTTATTTCATCGCGACTAAAAAATTACAAATACAATTAAAATAAATATTCATACAATTATAAAAAATATTTAACGTAATTCATTTTATTGTTAACTTGTATGAATTTTTGACTATTCAATAGTTCATTTCATTAAATTTATATGTTATTCATTTTTTAATTCTTTATTTATAGATACAATTAAAAAAATACTAATAAAAATTATTCGTTTTAAAATAATCAATTAATTACATATTTACAACCATATTATACTGCAGGGATACTTTGGTCATTGACACTGTTTTTTATGTTCTGTCAACTACAATCAAATACATTTCTGTCCTCGAGACGAATACAATTTTCTCCATTTTGTCCATCACAACCAAACACCTTACTGTCTCCAATTTTTATTCTATTTTGTCTCCAAATTTTTATTTCATCTGTTTTCACAGATAGGAGACAGTAACTAAACACAGCATTACCCTCCTGAAGAGTTTGTCCCCACCATCATTTGATTAACTTTCCGATTATTCCACACATCTAAAAAATTTAATTTGACAAAATGATAGTAAATTAACCAATTTTCTAATAAATCAATCAATTATATATTAAAATTATTATAAATAATTAAATATAAAAATTAATCAATTCCCAATTATTTTAATTAAATCGATCGATATACTTTAATTTTCAAATTATTGCCTAAAACTTAAAGTCTAAATTCAATTAAATTGCAAATAAAACTTACATAAGACTCAAACCTGTTCGTAAAAATGAAAGTTGTTCAAGATGAAAGTAATTAATCCGCGGCATAATCAAGTAATTGATACTTGACAATATTTGATTTATTCTTGATTTCACGCCCTCCTTCACAACTTGATCTCACGAAAATATAATTACTACGTCCACATACTGATTAAGCACTCCGTTTATCAGTTGATTACTGACATTAATTTGGTAAACTATTTGTTCAACAGTCTCAATAGACATTACTGGTTATGATATACGACAACGAAACTTGGTTCACATTCTACCGTTACCTTAAGGGTGATTCGTTGAATCAACACACGTGGGCCTAAGATTTACTTGGTGGAAAACTGCGAGGAGCACGGAGGTGTTAAAAAGATTTCACACATGACACTCAAGATCAACCACTCATTTAAATTGCCCGTAGATAATGAATCACCAAAGACACGGCGTAGCAAAAGAAGTTAACTTGGTTCACTAAGCTTTTGTTACTTCACATGTTTTAATCACAGGTCCAAAACAGCACAAATAATCCCACATTGGATGGTCAATTGCACGGTCGTCTTAAATCTCAAGGTGATATGAATCGAGAAGAATGCGACGAGAAGATGGAAGCAGCTATTCAATCCTATAAAACCATTCAGATCTCTAAGCTACTGAGTAAAACCCATTAACTAATCATATAATTCTCAATTGTACACAAACACTATATTATGAATCCTCCACTAACTAATCATATACTTTTCAATTGTACACAAACACAATATATCACTAATCCTCCACTGACAAACATTATCATTAAAGAAATGAAAATGGCACAGTTTAAATTTATGATCTTTTGATTGCTTTCAATAAACCATTCAAAAGCTTGAGATGAGTCGCATTAAATGGATCATACCTAATCTTTAACAATTCTCTCTTTGCTTTGAGTTTATTAGTCAGATAAATAAAGATGTGACAAAAACATGTCCCGATCATTCCCTGAATTCATCTCTATATCAGTTCACAAAATACTTACAAAGCTTACTAGGAAAACCATGTCAAGGATGAAAATGCTTGTGCTCGCTGCTAAAATTTCTATACATGATATCCAGAAAATGCAGAAGTGCGCAATTGCATCAGGAATTTACTGGACTAAAGTGGAGATCATCCCACAAAATTAACAAAATAGTAACATATATGTAAGAAAATCAAGTCATTCCTTGTTAACAAAAAGAGCTAGTGCCCTCAACAAAGTTTTAACACTCGTAAGTCACTGAAAATAATATAACAATACTCGAAAAAAAACAAAGGACGATTAAGAAGGCACCCAACAAAACCTTTCCCCTACATGACTAACACTAATTAACCATTCTCTCGAGCTTTACTTATCAGACGAGTTGGGTCCTCTCTTCTTGCCGAATCCAACAACTGCATTATCAAAGAAAACAACAAAAACGTTAATCCACCATCAACATCGATGATCAACCATTATGACAACGCGTTTCCAAGAACTGTAAAAAGTGCTCAAAACCTAATCCGCAAGCATCGTATGATTAAAGATAAATTGTACATAAATCACGAGTGTGTGATGAAGGGGTGTAAGCTTTTATGTCCCCAAACCATAACTTAACCTGTGAAGATACCAATGTATCTCCCTCTGAGATTATCATGAAATTCGTATTCAATGTCTCAAAATCAGAAAACCATTTAATTTAGTCATACTATCCCTAACGTATACATCGTAGCTCAAAAAGCATAACTATTTCGCAACCGGTATCTACAAATAGAAAATATTGCGACGTAAAGAAATCAACAAGAGCAGTCTAAAGAGCAAAGCATAATTCCCCATGTGAATAGATTATACTCAAATCGATAATTAAATTAATCAGATTTTCAATCTAGAACTAAAAAACACGTAAAATAAAAAGAAGCATACCGGCGGTGACAAATCGGCGGTTGTATTGCATCCTCTTGTGAGCACGGCCGCGAGGCTTCTTCTTCTTATCTTGCTTAGCGACTTTAGGAGTTTGGCCTCTCACCTTTCCAGCACGAGCCAACGATCCGTGAACTTTACCCATCTCTTCTTGTTGGTGCGGCTTTCAGCTAGGGTTCTTCTGCAGCGTCCCTTAGTCTTACAGTTAGGATTAGGTTATTATATTTATATAAACAGGAGCTGAGGCATGGACCGATTTGTGTGTGGGCTCTTATCGGGTTTTCCTTTGCACATATTTCATTACAAGTTATAAATTTCGTGATTTTGTAAAAAATAATTAATAATTGTTTGAATATAATGTGATTTATTAAGTGATAAATTTTTAAAACCTAATATATAAGCAATTAATTATATAATTGATAATAAAAATAAAAATAAACTTAATTTATTAAATAATTTCTTAAATTATATAATTTATTAAATCATTTCTTTAAAATAAAAAATATATTGTTGTCCCCTCTCATCGCATTTGTTATTTTGTTATCCTTGGTTAAGGAGGTTTTCAATTATGTAAATAAAATCATTAAATGGTAATTATTTTAAAGTTACTGTCAAATTTTTTGCAATGTTTTAAAAATTAAATTGAAAGTTAACGTGGTAAAATTAAAAATGTAAAGTTTAAAAGATTCAACTGGTATTAAATTATTATAAAACCAACTAAATATAACAACAATAATATTCAATATAAATCTCGCTGATACTCGAGATATGGAAAAATTCAATATTACACACCCTTACCCTAGCAATAACAATATAAGATTAGTAAATATTGAATAAAATTAAATAATTTTTGCTCATCAAATAATTTAAAATTTAATTAAAAAAAGAAATTATTAACTAAAAATTTATTTATTTATTTTAACTTATCAAAATTTATTAATTAATAAATGATTGATTAATTAAGTTTTTACTAATAAATTGAAAATTTTTCCATTAAATCAAATAAATCAACCAAGTGATTGGTTTTTTAATTGAAGTTATGAACTTAATTTTTTAAAGCCAACGGATTGGATTAGCTATTAGATGCAATGTTGCGAATACCGTGCCGGACTCGGTACCGGATTCAGTTCTGGTACGGTATCGTACCGGTACCAGTCAATACCGGGTATCGTACAGGACAATTTTTTATATTTATAAAATAGTCCCTGAAATTTTAAAATTTTGCAAAATAATCCACTGATATATTGTACAGTTATATACTGTACAGTTTACTGTTTACAAGTTTACATCAACTTTATTTCCAAAAATCTTAATAATAAATAATAATAATAATTAATAATTTAATAAAAATGACAATAATTTTTAAATATT
>JAOSBN010000008.1:3003142-3013264 GCA_027563595.1 Erythroxylum suave | reverse complement strand
TAATCTCAAATTAAATTCATTCCTCATATGCCACAACTCAGAACAACACAAGCAATTAACAAAACCATTCAAAAATTAGAAAAAAAACACACCAATATACAAAGGATTTTCGGATCAACTCGGGTCAGTGACGGGTCGGGTCTAGATCTGGGTATTAATCCCAGATCTGTCGTCGGAGATGGCGGTGATAGGCGGTGACTTGCGGCCGGACGACGCGGGGGCAGGCAGAGGACGGCGCGGCGACTGGCGGAGGAGAGGATGAGGCGACGTGGAGGCGACCCGCGACAGGAGATGAACGACTCGCGACAGGAGGCGACAACCGGAGGAGCAACACACGCCGGACACGGAGGAGCAACACGCTGGAGAGGAGAGGACATAGGCGACGCGAGGAGGAGACGGTGAGAGTGAGAGAGAAAGCACAGAAATTTTGAGAGGTGAGAGAAAGAAACGCAGACCAGAGTCGGGAGGGGGGGTCGGTTAGTTTAGGTTTAAAATTTTTTGAAATTTGCAAACCAGTCCCCAGCCTTTCAAAATTTTCTGGTACTGGTTGGTATTGTCCGGTACCCACCGAAAACCACCGATACCGGGCGGTATTTGCCATCGGTATTATTGGCCATTGCTACCGTACTGGCCGGTGGCCGGAACGGTACGGTATTGTATTCGTACCATTGATCAGATGATTCTATTAACAGTTAACTGATTCTATCAAGCTGGTTATATTAACTAATTCGATTAGCAGATAACACCAACTATTTATTAAACATGTTTAGTAAAATTAGCTATTTAGTATAGTTGTTGATGTGTAACATGACCTCTGAGGGCATGCTTTAAAAAATTTATAAGGACATGAATATTATATTTATTAGTATTTCATTGAATATTCTTATAAGAATTTAAATCTTATATATTTAATTTTACAAAAATCAAGCCTATAACTTTAATAAAAAACATAATAATAATAATAATCTAACATTAAATTCTTATTAATATGAATGATGCAGTGGGCTGCATCATATTAGTAATTTTTTATATAATAAGCACAAAATTTATTATTTAATAAATTAAAAATCTATAATTATAGTATAACATAGATACGATATATAGTAGTTATATATTAAAAATATTAATTTGATGCGACTCTTTATCTTTATAAACTTAATATTACGGTATTTTTAAATGCAAACTAATATTATAAAATTAAATAAATATTGGAAGTTTAATTAACCCCTTTATTATATTCTTATAAACTTAACGATATAATTGTACGATAAAGAAAATCTAACTTTGAAAATATACGGAACAAAAGTAAAGAATAAAGTGAAGGATAATATTTTCATTAGGTAAACAACTAACTTCAAAAGCTTCTCTTATGAAATTGTTATAAATCAACTTATTAGGATTAGATAAACAAACCAATAAGTCGTTTGTTAACCATGTTAATAATTTTTTAATATGCTCAAATAGCTTTTATGGGGTGTTTGGAAAGGTGTGAATTGAATTCAATACTGCAATTGAATTTAATTTAGGTGTTTAGAAACACACAAAAAAAAACGAGTTCAATTCTTGCATGTAATTAAAGCCCATCTCCTTTATAAATTGAATTAACTCCTCTAAGCATAGGAATTCAATTACATTGAAACTTGAGGAAGACACACCTTTGAACAAAAAATTGTTGTTTGATGTAGGTTTATAACTAAACATTCATCAAAGTTTATTTATTGTTGTGGGTTTTTATTAAGTCTAATTCTTTGTAATTAAAGTATTATCAAGAATTAATTAACTACAATATAATTAATTAATTAATTACAAA
Source organism: Erythroxylum suave (assembly GCA_027563595.1). Classification (NCBI taxonomy): domain Eukaryota; kingdom Viridiplantae; phylum Streptophyta; class Magnoliopsida; order Malpighiales; family Erythroxylaceae; genus Erythroxylum; species Erythroxylum suave. Next base: position 3,011,454 of record JAOSBN010000008.1, on the reverse strand, counting down.
TTTTGTAATTCATTAATTAAAATATAATTAATTAAAATATAATAAATTTTTATATTTCAATATTTTTTACAAATCGACCACCGTTAATGATAATAGTAATCATTAATTCCTCTTAACCAACCATCATAATTATAATATAATATTCATTCTTATTCCAAACAGTGTAATTGAATTTATTTATAGTATTAATGAATTTGTTCTTAATAGTGTAAATTAAATTCAATTCAATCTCATTAATGTAACCGAATTTAATTCGTTAATACTTTCAATCCAATGTTTTCAAATCTAAATCACAGGTGATAAGCTTTCAATCGCCTAATTCCTTCCTACAACCCAAATTTTAGTCATTGCACCGTATGCGTTAGCAAGGAGAGCGAACAACAGGGGATCATGGTGATAAAGAAGCTGACAAAGAATTGGCGAAATTATCGTGACCAAGATCTCTCTCTTCCAACTCGGGACGATGAAGATTTTCGTCCCATTGACGTCCACGGTCTCTCTCGACTTCCTGAGATTCGATTTTCAAAAATCAAAGCAGTAAGTGCACTCACAATCTGTTTTTGTTTTCCCCAACCTTGCAGAGCAAGAAGAGTTAGTTCGATCGCTTGAGAAGGCACAAGCACATCAATCTCTTATATGGAGGGTAAATTTTGTAATCATATATTCTGCTTTTATCATTTGAAGCCAGAAATCCGAGTGGGTTCTTCTAAATATCTACGCTTTGATTTATTGGTAGAGAGTGTTTGCTGGGCTTCTCTCTTGCTACGCTGCATTTCTTCTATACTCCATCTTCCGCCAAGCAACGTCTCCATGGGAATTGGTATCAACTTTTGAATTAATAAACGTTTCCCTTGTCTATTTATTTTCCGAAAAGATTGACACTTGAAATTTCTAATGAATATCAGGAAGCAAAGCATGAATTTCATTGCCCATTAAGGCTTTTAAGCATATTTGCATTAGTAAATGGTGTTTCATGGGGCTGAAAAGCTACGTGCTGGCGTAAGACTGTAATCCTAAGTTGAAATTCATATGTTAACTTTGGAAGGCTAAGGTTATCATAGCTGAATTTCAATTTGATCGTATTTATTCACAAAGACATGATTTTTACTGCAACTAAGTTGGAAGTAATGATTTTAGAGCAAGCATTTTGGATATTTAACTAACGTTGTTTGATTTGTCAAACGTTGGGACATCTATAACTTATGTTTCTATTGATTATCAGAGGTATCATGCTTACTTCATGGAAGATATAGATTCCTGGATGGTAGTATCCGCAGGTTCTTTTCTTTGATCCTTACTATGTTTTCTTGTGCTCTTCATTGGCTGATGATGTTTGGCCCCACGATGCATTCTTGGGGGTTTTACTTGGATGAAAGTTTTGAACTTGAGGTTTTGGTCCCTCCAAAATTTCTAAATTATTTATTATCTTAACAGGATATAGTTATCTGGTGTTCAGCTGCCAATAAATTGGAACGGATACACCACTTTCATTTGTTCAATGTCATCACTTTCTTGAATTTAGTTTTTAATGCTTAGATGTGAGAGAAATCCAGTATGCTCAGCGTGATGTTACTTTTGTCGCTTACTTTATCCTGATACAGCATCTGCTTGTCTACCAGGTGGCTCTTTTCTTGTTCTTGTTCTATAAAGCCTAGAACTGAATTATCAATTTGCATAAGAAATTCTTTCTTATGGTTGTAGCGTGTAACTGAAAGGCTTTTTTCCTATTGTAGCTCCTTAAAAGCCTAAGGACTAATCTTATCCGTTGCTGGCTTGCTGTATCTAGGATTTAAGGACCTGCAATCTCATACTCCTATTTAAATTGCTGCTGTTGCTGTGTAATATAAGATTTACCATTTCACTAAGTTCTGATCATTTAACAGATTGGGTGGCTGTTTTAACATGCTCAATCGCCATCATAGGGCTACTACGTGATTCCAAGTATCGCAGGCATTATATTTTGTATTCATGCGTTGTTGGGCTGGTGCTGGCTGTTTTCTGGCTGCATTACATGCTGAGGTATGTAGGAAGTGTAGAGTGCCTAGGAAATCTACACATGAGAATAGTTCTGGATTTGTGTTTACAAATGGAAATCCTGTGAAATGACATTAGTTGGTTTTTCCTTGTAGTTTTTGTATTCTTCTAATTGAAACTTTTTACGTCAAATAAATAGAAGCACTTTGATCTTGGCCCGCCTGTTGTACTAGTCTGCTAAGTTTTACATACAAATGATTCAAGTCATAGTTGAAGATAATTAACTTGCTAATCTGATCGTATTTGAAATAGGCTGCCAAGATTTCGGTGGGATGTCATCTGGCTTCCATTTGGGCCGATTAGGTGAGTTGTGCTTCCTCTTCTCTCTTTCTGTCTACAAGCATAGAACTGAAGCTTAAATTCAACTGCATCTGAAATTGCAGTGGCGCTGGCATTTGCCTTTACGTGGATCATCTACTTACCGAGTCATCAGAAGAAGTGAGGAAACTTAGAGGATATATGTATGCGTTTAAAACCACCTAAAAGTTACCTTACCGCTTCTACAAACTGATGGTAATAGTTTAGTCTAGTGTGATCTCACTACCTAAAACTCGGGATCACAGCATTTTTCCTGTCTTTCTTACATAGCTGATGTTCGAATTTGTAGGAATGTGAAGTTGATATCAACTGATTGCAGCTTATAAAGTTGTAGATAGACTTGTAGAAGACGGTTCTAACGAGTTATTTATATTGTTTTCGTAAAACAGCACCATCTTCTCGCAGATAAAAGATTCTCCCAACTTCCATGAAATTTGCACAAGAGAATATCCTGTTACATGCTGCATATGTCGACACTAACACCCAAAATGCACAAAACAGGCACACCGAGATTTCCTTGACAAACAAAATCACTCTAATCCAGAGAGGGCAAAGACAAAGGTAAAAATGTAAAAGAACCTGAGAAGAGAGAATCTTTATAACCTGTGGATAAAGGATTGATATGGCAAAATGGTGAATGCCAATCTGATAATTCTAACACAAAATAGCAAGACTGGAACAGTACAAATCTATCTTAAAACAGTCAACATTTATCACAACTCTTAGTTTAATTTTTGCATCTAAATGCAAACTTCAACATCCAGAACTCAAGTATCAATCATCATCTTCAATGACCTTGGTGCCTAGGCCCTTAAGCCCTTCTGATGGGATTTCTGCAACAGTAACAAGAGAGTAGAGCTCTTCCTTTGCATCTTCATCATCATTCCTTTTTCGAGCAATACGAACCCTTACCCTCCTCGGCACACTCCTTATGCCCCTACTCCAAATGTGCTTGTTCAACTTGACATCCACCCTCACATCAATAGTACCCATAGCCTTCTGAGCGAACTTCCTGATCTCCTTTATGGCTTTGGGTGCCTTCTTCTTGAAGGTGCTGTGTTTAGAAAATTTAAAATAGACATTCAACAATTTGCAAACTTTTAACACAATATAACAAAATTTCTAGGCTCAGAATCAGACAATAGCATGAACAAACGTTTACAATAGCATTCAAACGATGCTCTTACATATCATCTTCAGCTCTCATACTCAACATTATGCTACCGACTCATACCTGAACAAAATACTCACTCTATTCACGCCCTGCCAGTATCAAGTAACAACAACCCACAGAGCTTTCGGGTAACATGTCTTGAACATTCTATGGAATTTCTATATTGAAGGAACCTACTTTAGTTCGCAGTTAACCAATCAAAAACTACGACTTGTCAATCTTAAACTCAAACAAGCTTAATAACACAACTCTGGACAAAAATAGAAGAACAGGGGAAAGCCCATTACCAAATGCAATCTCAATAAACCCAAAGGTAAATAGAAAGAGACCCAAATGGATTAAGATCAATGGACAAGAAGAAAAATGAGAAAATGGGAGAGTAGTAGAAATACCAGCCATGTAAACGCTTGTGGAGGTTGATTGTATACTCTCTCGTGACCACCTCCTCCTTTCTACCCTTCGTCTTCTCCACCATGTTTCGTTTTCCTTTTCCGTTTCAACAAACGCTGACCTGCATCCACATCAATGTTTACATCAAAGGAAAGATGCTCAGTGTCCATTTTATGAGTACCCAGATAGGGCAGCTAGAACCAGAAAACCATTAGAGCAGGGACTAGAAACAGGATAATACCTTGGTGTTCGTAGGGATTGAGAACCAGAGACAAAATGTCGCGAGAAGGGGTACAATAAAAACCCTAACTTCGTTGAAGGAGTGAATTGTCTCTACCACTTAATGTCGATTTTACCCCTCTCGATATGGTGGTTGTTTGTTGGGCTCGTTTGTGGTGGCCCAACTCTCTAAACCACTCCGCCACTCGACCTCAAGTGCATTTAATGTTTTTAGTTGAAACTATAATTTACTTATATCACTTAATAGTTTTCAGATTATAATTTATTAATAATTAATAATAGAGGTTTTTAGAAAATTATTTAATAATTAATATTTTTGAGAATTTTTCAAAATTTTAAGAATCTTTATCTTATATTTTTAAATAAAATAAAAATATAAACAACGTAAATATCGTAACAATATTAAAATAAAATATATAAATATTACATTTATAATTCTTATATAACAATTTAATTTAATTTCTTAATCAGAACTTAATATTAATTTTAAATTAAATTAATAATTTATTATAATTATTTTAAGTTATTAATTTAATTTATATTTTATTAATTTGCCACGAATTAAAATTAAAGACTTAAATTAAATTATCATATTAATAATATTTAATTAACTTATATTATATATTTTTTGTCATTATTTTTAACCGAAATTTAAAAAATAAAATTTATAAAATTATAAAATTATTTTAAACTTTAATACTTAGAAATAAGGATTTGTACTACTAGATTTTTTTAGGTCTTTTACTTCAGTAAAATTTATATTGAGTATTGATGTTGTTATAGTAGTATAAAATTATTCTAAAATTTCTTTAAATATTAAAATTTTAATCGTCGTCGTCATCATCACTCAGTCCAAAATTTCACAATGAGGCGGGGTCTAGAGAGGTCCGATAGTACGCAGTCTTAACTCTACACAGCAGAGAGGTTGTTTCCAATGAACCTACATACAAATGAGACAATATACGAATGACGCAGGTTGTAGAAATAGAAACTGAAAATAAATGAAAATACAAGGAATGGGAAATACCTTAAGGGGCTAGGCTATGCGAACCGAATAAGCTACAAAATCCAATCCCTCCTTGTCTCGCAACAGGAAAGGGGACCATCCTCAGAGCCCCTGTCGGGGTGACCCCCTACTGTCCCCCCGCACCTGTTGTGCAATCTGCACAACGAGCCCCAGCATCTCCTAGGAACTACTGTATTGATTTTGAGTATCTGGTACGGTTTATCCGTTACATGGTTAATCCTTTACCCTTATACAGTCTCTCCGAGCTTTTCTATTATTAGCTACTACCTTATCAAGTGTCAATTCTGACATATCCTCTTTGATCACTTTCCGCCAGTTCTTATAAGGCCTCCCTCTTCTTCGCTTATATTCACTAAGTGTTATTTCCTCGCAACTTTGTAGCGGAGCGTCGGCAGGCCTCCTACTCATATGCCCATACCACCGAAGTCTGGTCTCTCTCAACTTGTCGGCAAAGCTGGCTACCTGTAGTCTATCTCTCACCACCCGGTTTCGAACTTTATCTCACCTTGTAATATTACACATCCACCGAAGCATCCGCATTTCTGCCACCAATAACTATCTGACATGCCTACGCTGGGTAGGCCAACACTCTGGCCCATATAACATGATTGGACGAATCACCGTTTTATAAAACTTCCCTTTGAGTTTTAAAGGAATCTTCCTATCACATAGAACCCCTGATGCACTCCTCCATTTGCCCCATCCTAATCTAATACGATGTACCACATTGACATCTATATTACCATCACTCTGGATGACAGACCCGAGATACTTAAAACTCGTCCATTGTGGTGTGACATCGGTACCAATTGCTACCGCTCCCTAATGCTCCATTTGGTTCCCAGAAAAGTTGCATGCTACATACTCTGTCTTAGACCTGCTCATTTTAAAACCTTTTGACTCTAACGCGTCTCTCCAGTGGTCCAACTTGACATTGACCCCTTCCTTGGTCTCCTCCATTAGGACAATATCGTCCACAAATAACATACACCAAAGTATCTCTCCTTGAATATGCTTGATAATTTCATCTAACACTAATGTGAACAACAAAGGACTTAACGCAGATCCTTGGTGGAGACCAGCACTGATAGAAAATGCTTCCGTGTCCCATCATATCGTCCTTACGCTGGTCAAAGCTCCGTCATACACATCTCTAATTACTTTAATATAGTTGATAGGAATGTCTGTGGCCTCCAATCACCTCTATAAGAGTTCTCTAGGAATCCTATCATACGCCTTCTCCAAACCAATAAAAACTATATGCAAATCCCGTTGGCATTCCTTATAGCATTCCATGAGTCTACGAAGTAGATATATCATTTATGTCATGGACCGACCAGGCATAAATTCAAATTGGTTGACCGATACAGAAGCAACTCTCAGGATTCTCTTTTAAATTACCTTCTCCCACAGAATAGTCTAATGTCTCTATAGTTGTAACATTCTTAGATGTCCCCTTTGGCCTTATATACGGGGATCAACCGACTTAGTCTCTATTCATCTGCCATTTTGGTCGACTTTAAAATCACATTGAAGAGTTGAACTAACCATACAATACTGACAACTTCTAATCGTTTCCATACCTTTATGGGGATCTCGCCTAGCCCCACTACCCTTTCGCTCCCCATCCCTCTTAGCGCCTTCGTAATTTCTCCTCTCGTAATCCTTAACCTTGTGCACCTGACCTAAACATGCCTAGTCACAGATGGTTTTCCTAACTTTACGTTGTCCACTATCTCTTCGTTATACAAGCCTTGAAAGTACCTCTGCCATCTCTTTTTGATGTCTTAGGTCTCTGTGAGTACCTGTCCTGCTTGGATCCCAAATACAACCAGCTTGGTTGAAATCCTTTGTCCCACGCGCCCTATCTCATGCTAGCTTGAAAATCTTTTGTGCTCCCCTTAGCGTATTCACGATCTCATATGCCTCCTCTCTAGCCACTATGATGGTTTTCTTAGCCTTCTGTTTTGCCAATCCATACCTTACGCTATTAATTTCCCTCTCCGCCTCCGTTGAACTAGCGAAAAGATCTTTAAAAGATCTTTTCTTTGCCTTAATCGTTTCTTGTACCTCTCTCGACCACCACCAACCTTTTGATCCGCCCTCTTCCTTGCCCTTTGGGAACCCTTTTGGATACCCTTAGGTAATACGCGGTAGTTGCACGCACTTTAGAGGTGACACCCTCCCACATCAGATTTGCAACCCCGCTCACAGACCATGTGACACTTGCCTTAACTTGTGACCTAAATCGTTCCATCTTGTCCCCTCTTAACCTCCACCACCTAATTTTATGACACTGCTGGGTAAAAGGCTTTGACCTCCATCCTTTGATACCGAAATCCAGAACTAGCAATTTATGTTGAGTTGATATGCATGCAGACGACAGTACTTTGCAATCTTTGCACCATGATCTGGCATCGCTCCTGACAAGGAGGTAGTCTATTTGTGTCTTGGAGGTACTACTTTGAAAAGTTACCAGGTGCGCTTCATTTTTCTTAAAGAGGGAATTCTATATGACTAACTCATACGCCACGACCACGTCCAATAAAGTAATCACATTTTCATTCCTAATGCCGTAGCCGAGGCCCCCATGTGCACCCATATAACTATCCGAACCAGCTCCTATATACCCATTAAAGTCACCTCCAAGGATGATCTGTTATGTATCAGTGAATTGTTGCAGCACCCCTTCTAACGCCTCCCAGAACAGTCTTTTTTGCTGTATGTCGGAACTCGCTTGCGAAGCATACGCACAAACGACATTAAGAACCGCCTAGCTAAAAATAATTTTAGCCACCATAATCTTATCATCTATTCTTGTAATCCCCACCACTCTATTTATAAGGTCCTTAACCACCAGGATACCTACCTCATTCTTCTTCCGTGTACTTCCTGAGTATCACAGTTTGAAACCTCCTATCTTCTTTGCTTTAGCTCCTGCCCACTTTGTCTCCTGAATGCAGGCGATTTGTATCCTATACTTGTATAAAATGTCTACTAATTCTAAGAACTTACTCATTAGGATTCCAATGTTCCAAGAGCCGACTCTCACTATGTCTTTTCCGTTTTCAGCCCGACAGACTGCACGCATCGACCCACTCGCACTGGTTCCAACCGTGCGAATTGAAG
>JAOSBN010000008.1:2966290-2994643 GCA_027563595.1 Erythroxylum suave | reverse complement strand
ATTAAGCAATTGGTGTTTGGCGGAACCGAATTTGAAAACTGGAAGGAACATTTTACCTCGGAAGATCCTGATTGCAGTGTCCACAAGATCTAGTATTGTGTTCAGCCTCGATGGGAAGGACGTGGGAATACAGATGGTATTCCCCTTTTGCCCGAGTCAACTCACAGAATAATAGAATTGAAAAATTTGCGTACTCCCAGACCATCTTAATGATGTTTGGCATAGCCATGTTAGGTCTGCGGTCAGGATGTGGGATTGTATGCTTCTGGATCAGAGTAATGGCTCGGAGGAGAATGTTGTTGAGTTGGATGTTATTGTAAATAACCTTATATTAACTCCATTCCACAGACACATGTTCATGGTTGTGGTAGGTTGAAATTTTTTTGGATGTACTATATTTGCATTTATTATTGAACACCTCGTGCAGGCATTCATAAAACAAGTTAAACTTGCTCTGAAATTGCATTGAATTTTCAGTAAAACAACTTAAACTTGCTCTGATGTTGCATTGAATTTTCAGCTTATTCATCAACAGAAGTACAGCCCTGTTGAAGTAAAAATTTTGACTTTAGCAACTCAAGTTGGAAGTGCATAACTACGTGGTGTATATGGATGAAGATACACTGGCAAGGGTTGAAAACTTTGTATATCCAGAACAATATGCTACTCATGTAAAGAAGGTTGAAATTAGAGGTTTACAATGCACACATAAGAATAAGCTTCAGCTGATTGTGTTAACCAGAACAGCTGTAGATGCCTATTATGTAAACCAGAAGTACAGCTCACTCATTTGCAGTCCAGGTTTGCTTAACCCAAATAGTTATTTTGCAGTCCAGATTTGCTTAACCCAAATAGTTATACTTAGGACCTACTGTAACAGCACTAGGCATTTACATCACGAATCAGAATCACATGGAGTGAGTCATTTGAGCAAGAGTTTAAGTTCGATGCACCTTCTGTGCAATCAACTTTATCTCTTTGATTCTTTCATCGACCAATTGCTGCAGCTGCTGTTCTTGGTTTGTTTGATTTTCATCCATCGGAACACCACTAGCTTCAGAATTCTGTGACCTGAACATTACAAATGACGCCTCAGGATCACAATCACTTGGGACTTCAATCACTTGCTTCCCGCCATTCCCAGAATCTTTCCCTAATATATCAGTCCTAATACGATGTGAAATTACTGTCACAAAATCCTCCATGAACTTCTCAACAGGATTAAGACCTAAATAAACTAAAATCTCCCAGCACTGCAGAAACTGCTTTTTGTTGATTTTCAAGGTTTTTCTAACATCCTCAACTGCACTTGAAGGTGGTACAAGACGTGGCACATGAGTTCTCTTTGATAGTTTACTGTTCTTAAAATGCGCAACAGCTGCGTTGACAGCATCTTGGATTGGCTCAAATTTAAGCAACCGTTGTATGTCAACACATGTGCGAACATGTTGAAAGTAATCTAATGGCTCTTCTACTGTTAGGTCATAAACATCTTCATGTATGGCAATATTGTTGAGCACCTCAATTAGGTGACGCCCGTAACCCCTGTGTTGGTAAGGCGGCAACACCAAAATCTGCCATCAAACAGAGATCCATCATATAATGCTCTACTAAGAACTGAGAAATGTGTCTGCACTTAAGAAAATATTGGAAAGTTCTGGAGAGGAACTAAAAACCAAATTTCTCTGGACACAACTCAATTCAGAAGGTGGAAGCAAAATGAACCTGACCAAGTCGTAGACGTATGCTGTCAGGATAATGATAAAAGCGATATAAAGCTGCAAAACCCAGCAACGTCCGATGAATGTCCTCTTGCTGATTATTTTTCTTTTGAACCAGGACATATAGATCCCATCCTGGATCAGTAACATCAATTGGATTGCTACCTGGTTCAGAAATCTCACCTATCAGGAACTAAAGTTTCAAACAGCCACAGAAAGTTGTACAATATAGATTGGTTTGATGAAAGTATAACCATCAATAAGAAGAAGGACAAGGGGAACCAGGCGACTATAAAGGTGTCCAGCAGCTGCACTGTCTATGACCATGCGGACAACCTAAACAACAACAGAACAGATTATCGTAAAAGCATACCAGTTATGCAAAAAGAACAAAACCAACAGAAGAAAAAAGGAACCCAACATGGAAACGTAGAAATCATTTTTGCAACAGCAGTCAATATCTTTTCCTTATTGTTCTTCTGTTCCTAGGAGCTCTCTCCATCAACTTCTCTTTGATTCTAAACTATATCATGCCTCAAAATAAATTTTGTAACCAGCTATAGATCTAGTTACAGCCTTCTTCAAATAACTTATTCTCCATGCATCAACTCTTGGCTGTCTCAAAAGTTCATCCACATCAATATCAAGACCTAATTTGCAATTAGATCCAAGGTGATGAAAGATAGAGTTGCCCAAAAATACAGGAAACTAGAATCCAAAATGAAAAGCAACAAGATTGTTCTTTAATATACACGATACAGATTGTCTAAGAAGTACCTCCAGATCTGAATTTGTTGCATCCAAATGGCCATTTGAATTATGAACTTGTCCATATAAGGCTTTTGGCGGTAACATCTCCCCATTCGAAACAAGTGATCTGATAAATTTCACACATGAAGTAAATGAAGTGGTGAAACTTAAACTGGCACCACAAATACAAATAAAAACTTGATGGATATGAATGGCATGACCACAAAAGTACCTAATAATATGAGTTTCCGTCAAAAATGTCTTAAGAAACTCATCTTTGCTCTCTACCAGAGTCTCAGCAAAAATTCTCTGTTGATACAACTTAATCAGTCAGCTGGTCTTCTTAAAAGAAAAGACAGATACATGATACAAGAAATAAAAACAGCTTATATAGTAGCATCCATTGCATACCTGAAGAGCAGATTTAAGATCTGTGATACCTTTTCCTCCCTTACAACATGAAACAAGGCAATCACTAAATTGAATGATAAAACCAAAGCTATAGCCAATTGCAAATGGGATCTGAGTGATGATACCAACACAAACATCAAACATGGACGCCAATACTCACATCAGACATGCTCTTAAATCTAATATCTGGATATGCATGGAACGATACCAGGCTGACCCAGATGTTTATCTGCATGAAACATATTAAACGCAATGGTTGAAACTTTCTTTTGAAGTCAAAGGAATGTGCCCATAATGTAAAAAATCAACTTTACCCCAATGATGAGCACACAAGACAATTCTTTACTACTCAAAAGAAAGCAAAAGAAATGGTACTACCTTTAGTTCTTGGTAGCCATATATCTTTCCATCGTCATCAAAAAAGTTAGTCAGGTCAACACCAGTCAAGCAGAAACCATCTGAAGCACCCACGTCTTCCTTGCAAGAGACTACAATACAAATGATCAAGTTGCATAAAAATAAGAACACTTAAAGGACAATACAATCTGAAAAAGCACAGAGTACCAATAGGAACAATCTATATTCTCTCAAATTTATGCAGTTAAAATTTTATGAACTTCAATTTTTCATTACTGAGCACAAGGTACAGTTATGTGTATCTTTATTGTCAAATGGAAGATGAACCTACCCAACTCTAGACTAACAAATGAGTTGAAGCATTACAAAAGATGTGCACAAGCATGCAAAAAGAGCTAAAAGACGTATTAGTTCTAGTTTTAGGTCTACTATGTAGTCGTTTAATGTTGTTTCAGACAGCAACGTTTAGCATTCTGTAGGGATGCTCTGCTCTCCCTTAGATGTCCTAATGCAAGACCTTACCACTTGTATTACCAACATTTCTTAATTCTATTTAAATTTTCAAAAACAAAAGAGCTAAAAGACATATCCCCTAGAGCATCAGGCCAAAACAAAGACCACGCCTTTTGCTGGATAAACCCATAATTATGCTCAAATGACGGAAAAATATGCTACTTTTGTAAACGCAGCAATTTTAGCAGTATTCCGTCCTTGCCCAAAAAACACCAAAAAAAAGGCTAAGACTTGCAAGATGCACTATTTCAACTTGAAATAAACTCCAGATCAACTAGTTTCTTATTCACACGAACGATACGAGAGGGAAAATCAAAATCAAAGAAATAAAGTATCCACCAGTCCTACCCAAGTAAATATTAATGCACTGGTTGGGGTCGGTTCCAGTATCTGCGTCAAAAGAAAACAATATAGCAACATACAGTGAGTAAAGGCTCCAAATTTTAGGAGAAATGAATAGAAAAATCACAAGGAATCACCACAATATAGTTAAAGATGTAAGCTTAATAAAACTAACCAACGTTGGAGAAGCCGACGCGTCGGCGTTTCTTCGGCTCAGCAACAGGACCGGCTGTGCCCATTTTTTTCCTTTCCGGTGAGGTTTAGGGTTTCGAGAGCGCGAAAATGGGAGATAGGCGGGAAACTATAGAGTACATATATCCTAGTACTCGCCAGTGAAGTTGACTGAGGTTACAAATTGGGCTGTACTCTGTGAGTCTGTGACGGCCCATTAATAAATCTTTCTACCATTATGTACAAAATCAATGTATGAGTTAAACTCGCTGATCTTTTGCAATTTCACATATTATAAAAAGTACTTTCTAATTTTTAAAATTATCCATAATTCGTAAATAATTTTAATTTTATAATATCAACTTCATTAAAAATTTTAATTATAAATGCCAAAGTAACATTGTTTTTTATACATGATATAACACGAAGTCATTTTGAAATTCATAGTTAGGGTTTATAAGGCTCTTAAGGGTAATTAGAGTTGGTAGAGTAGGAGGCATAAGGTCAAAAGGTCTTGTATTCGAATTCCTTTACTTATGTTCTCTCGATCGAGCTTGTCGTACAGGGCTTATTTAGTACGGAGTACTCAATTGGAAAAATTTGCAAGCTATTGCATCAATCCAAATATTTACCCAGTACATATTAAAAAGATAACAGTTGCTGGCTCCTCCCTTCCCACAAAAAGTTTATTAGTGAAGTTGACGGGTAAAGAACATATATTAATAAATTAAAAGTATTAAAACTATTGATAATTTTAAAATTCTATCAAATTACATAAAATTTAAAGAATTTTATCTTAAATAATGTAAATTATATTATTGAATAAATATGAATTATTAGTTGAAATTTTACAATTAAATAATATGATTTATCTGAAAGATAGACGACGAGTACTTAACTTGCTCTTTAACATAAAATTCTCCAAATTAAAAATAAGAGAATAAAACTCTTAAATTAAATAACATATTATTTTTAATCAATTAAGTCACTCTTTTTAAAATGAGTATGTACACATAATAAAAACTATGTTTTAAAGTTTTAAACATTGAGATTGTGGTATTTTTAGAAGTTAATTATATGGTTATTAAGAAAATTGTTAGGAAAATATTTTCAAATAAAAGACTAATTTAAGAAACTTTAATTATAACGTGAATTCATTTAGTTTTGTTATTGTATTATATACTACTTTCTTTCTTTTTAATACAGAGGAAAGAAAACTTTAAAAAAACAAACATCAAATTAGCCGTGGGGTGGGCCCCAGTAATATACAATTCTGTGGCTATCTGAGAAAATAAAGGACATTAGGATTGTCGGAGGTTCTGTGAGAATATGCATTCCTGGGTGTACTCGCATAGTTTTAGTGGCCAGGCGATCGGCGTTTTGGTTTCCCTCCCGAAAGACGTGTTAAATCTTCACGTCCCAAACACGCTCTAGCAGGGCGCTGATGCTCGCACCAAAGAGAAAGTCTCAGTCAGCAAACTACCAGAAGAGGAAAAGATATTTATGATCTCGAGTGAGTCCACTTCCAATATGATCTTTTTATAGCCGTGGTCCCACGCCACTTGAAGCCTCACCTGAACTCCCCTTAATTCAGCTACCAATGGCGGGCATGCCTCGAATTTAAGGAGAAAACCCCTACACCACTGGCTGTGACAGTCTCTAAGCAGTCCCCCCTTCATACTCTCATAGGAACCAGGGGGCATTACGCCATCGATATTGACTTTCATCTAGCCCCGGCGGGGGGGTCCAGTGTACTTGGGCCCTTACCGGCATTCCTTGGGGGTTAGTTACACAACCCGTCATTGCGTGGGCTAGACCGATCCAAGACACGTACTCTAAGATGATGTGGTATCCCTCAGCTGGCTACTCGAATCCCTCCTCGAAAATACATTTGTTGCGTCATTGCCAGAGGTACCAATAGGAGAACCCAAAGAGAACTACCCAATCGACCCCCGGCATAGTGTTGTGGGCTGTCAGATTTGATCGAAGCCACTGGTCTATAGGCTCCTAGTAGAAAGTTACCGCTTGCAACCCAGGAGACCATTGCTTCCAATAGTTCTGAGCCCTGCGACAATCGCGAAAAACGTGCAGGATGGTTTCATCTTGTCCACAATGTGGGCAACTACTATCTGTGGTTATATGTCTCGTGACCCGCTAATGGTTGGTCAGCAATTTGTTGTGGGCTAACAGCCACAGGAAGGATCGAATCCGTTGTGGTCCTAGCTATTTCCAAATGATATTCCACATTTGATTTTGGGTTACTGGAGAATTGGCGGTGATTAACTCATACGCCGACTTGATTGTGAACTTCCCATGAGGCCCCGAGCCCCAAATGAAATGGTTAGCTTCCTCATCAGGTGTTGGGGGCCGGACCGTCGCGAGAGCCATGCAAAGCTGGGAGGGAAGATATGGAGTGAGCAAATCCCAGTTCCAAGTGTTAGTGTTCCCCACCAGCTCGGTCACGTACATATACAACATCCTCTCTGGAAGCGGCCTTACTGTCTCATTAATGAGTGGACCCTAATCTAGCAGCCATTAGTCCATCCAAAACTGGATTCGATGCTCGTTACCCAAGTTCCATCTAATGCCATGTCGGAGATGAGCCCACGTCGCGGCTATCTCGCACCAAATAAGTGACGTCCCAATTGTAGGCAGGGAATGAGGAAGGGGATGAAAGTTGAGCCAATATTTGGCTGTAAGTACTTGAACCCATAACGCTTCGGGTTTGGAGAGCAAGTCCCATCCCAATTTACTGAGGAAAGCATCATTGGATTCACGAATGCGTTTTATACCTAGTCCCCCGGCTTTTTTCCGCCTGCAAATGCGTCCCAGTTGACTAAGTGGGTGGACTGCTGCTCATGGTTGGTCCCCCAAATGAAAGATCGCATGATTTTCTCTAGTTCATCACAGAGATGTCGGGGTAGTCGCACGGTTTGCATAATGTAGAGGGGGATCGAGGAAATCACAGACTGCGTTAGGGTAACTCGGCTGGCGAGGGATAAGTCCTTGACTCGCCAGCCAGCTAAGTGTTGGTGTACCCTATCAATGATCTATTGGTAAGTATTCCGCGTGATGCATTCATTAATCAGCGGGACCCTTAGATATTTACCCAAATTAGCGGTACTCTAGATTTTCAAGGAGCGGCTAAAGCTACATGCTAGGGGGGCAACACATTCGGGGAGAAGTAAATGCCGTTTTTGTCATGATTCACCCGCAGCTCGGACATGCTGCAAAATAGCTCGAGGATGGACGAGATCCTATCCACCTGTTCCATCGAAGCTTCGCCGAACAGGACTAGATCGTCTGCAAAAAAAAGGTGTGATATGGTTGGTCCTTGTCTGTTCCATGTGAACGGTTTCCATAGCCCTTGACCCACTGCGTGTGTAATAACATGGCCCAAACGTTCCATGCACAGAATAAAAATGTATGGTGATAGAAGGTCCCCTTGTCGGATTTCTCGCGAGGGGATAAAGGGGTTCGGCAACTGTCCATTCCGCGCGACTTACATTGAAACCGTGGTTATACACTTCATAATAAGGTGCAATAACATGGGGGGAATGTTATTCCTGGAGGGTATCTTGTATAAATGGCCACTGTAGACGATCATAAGCTTTTTTCAAATCCACTTTTAGCGTGAAGTACCCAGTCTTTCCTTTCTTCTTCCGCATCGAATGAATGATTTCATGTGCAATGATGATGTTATCAATGATGTGCCTCCTTGGGATGAAGCTGCACTGGGTATTCGCCACTATATGCGATAGTTAGGGCTTGAGACGGTTAACGATTACTTTCGAAATGGTCTTGTAAATCATTGAACATAGGCTGATGGGCCTAAAGTGAGTGACATACTTTGGAGACGAAATTTTTGGAATAAGGACAAGGATGGTGTGGTTCAACTCCTATTCCCAGATTTCCTCCCAAAATATTTTCTGCAAGAATGACACCACCTTAGGCCCCAGTATAGCCCACTGGGATTGAAAGAATAGTGCCGTGAACCCATCAAAACCCCGAGCTTTATTCAGATTTATCCCAAAAATTATCGACCGGATTTCAGGCGCTCGTACTGGTTGGGCTGGGGCCGTAATCTGCTCCTCCGTTAGCCTAGGGAGAGCTCTGAGTGTGGCGAGAGGCTGAGTGGGATTGGTGGCTGAGGTATAAAGTTGTGCGAAATAATTTCGCACCAGGTTACACAATTCATCGGTATCATGGATTTCCGTATTATTTTGGTCAAATAGTCGCTCCACCAATAATTTCTTCCTTTTGGTCATAGCAATCGTATGATAATATCTAGTATTACGACTGGCCTGCGCTATCCATTCACATCAGGCTTTTTGGTGCCAATATATCTTTTCCTCGCACAACACGTGAACTAGATCCCCACTAAGCTTAGTCTCCAAGGCTAGCAAGGATTCTGATTCCTCCTGCTGTAGCGCTCGCTGGATGCCTGCTAACCGTGCCTGTAGATGCTATTTACAATGGAAAATATTCCTAAAAACAGTTTTTGTTCCACAACTCGAGTTGGCTGGAAAAATTGGATAAGGATTTTGCGAATGACACATCACGGGGAAGCCAGTTTTCCTCGACCAGACTACGAAAGTCGTTATGTGTAAGCCATGCAACTTAGAACCAGAATGGGTTGGGGCTGACAACTTGCCGATCCGAGCAAAGGAAGTGAACCAGCAGGGGCCTATGGTCTGAACCTAAAAACGGAAGGTGGTGATTAACCGTGTGTGGGAAAAGTTCCATCCAAGCTGATGACCCGAGAGCATGGTCGAGCCTAGCTTGGATGTTTCCCCGCCGCCATGTGTATCTAGAGCCAACATAGCCCAAATCATGTATGTCGCTCTCACGAACCCAGTCGTTAAACGCTTTGCAGATTACCATTGTGTGGGGGGACCCCCTCCCCCTTTTTTATCCCCAATCGTTAATTTCACATTAAAATCCCCACCAACAATCCAGAGTCGTTTGACGGAACGTCCTATACCCCGCAACAATTTCCACAGGAATTTTTGGGGGACTTGTTGGGGACTGCCATAAACAGTCGAGAGTTCAAACAAGTAAGATTGGTACTCGATTATGGTGTGGATCATTTGCTTACGAGCTAAGACAATCGATACGTTAAACTCCTGTTTCCATAGGAGCCAAATCTCGTTAGTGAAACCTGTGGCATCGACACGGAAAGAAAAGTCAAAAGCCAGTTTATTGACGACTACTTGCGCACAATTTGCACTTATGCAAGTTTCAACAAGGACGACCAACCCTAGCTGGTACTGTTGAATGTAATTCCGAAGTATAGGGAGGAACTGGGAGCCCTCGCCCCCCTGAAAATTCCAAAAGAGGAATGACATAAGAAAATTTGGAATCAACACCCCACATCTGTGGGGGTTGCTAGAATTACGTCCAACTCCATACTCATGCCTTCAACTTGGTGCTAGGTTCCAATGTCGTCGTCCTGCCTTTGCTCATCCGAATAATCCATCATTCGGGAGTCAGTGGCTCCTCGATCCGGGGGATCGGAAGGGGGAAGGTTGTTGTCGGGTACCAGTGGGTGGAGGGCAGTTCGTGGTCCTCTCTGTGCCTTCCATGGTGTGTCCTTGCGCAGCCTCAACCATTTCCGTTCCCGCAGCATTCTTCACACAGAATACTTCCTGATGAGAGCTTATGGTCACGACTTTATGTTGAGCATTGAGGTGGGTTGCAGTGAGGTAGGAATTATTGAACCGGGAAAGGTCAACGTGGGCGAGGCTGGGCTGGGAAGACCTGTGGACTTTTGGCCCACTTGTTTCTCCTTAGCAGCAGAGCGTTGTTTGTGTCTTGGCCCATAGGATTGGAAGCCCAGCCCATGGTGTGCCTGTGCGCGTCTGCCCTTAAGTGGCCTGGCGTGTCCAGCATGGGGTGGGGGTGGCGTTTGAGGGTTGAAAGCGTTGAAAATTGATTGGGTCTGTTTGTTTGCATCTGCGTTAGCCATCAACGCTCCGTACCTGGAGCTTCTCACTTGTTCGCGTGTGTTCGAGACTTGAGGGTTGCCCGTATTTGAACGTTGGTGGACGGGACGTGTTTTGACCGTTGGACTTAGATCCACGGTCCGAAATCGTTAGCTGACGGGTCCCCGCTCTCAGTGGGTTGGGTGCTGTTCGAACTGCCGTGTCGCTGGGTAGTCCGCGCATCCCCTTGTCCCGAGTTGTTGCTGTCCGCGACGTCAACGCCACTGCTAGGGTTCTCTAATTGCACGTCAGGGATAGGTTTGACAATTGGGTCTAGGTTCAGTCTAGTCTGATATGACTTAACTCGAAATCAACGAGTCAAGCTCGATTGATCAAGAGTCGGAGGGTGATTATTAATTTTATAAAAATGTGTTATGAAGATAACTGAAAATTATTAAAAGATGAATAATAAAGTGATAAATAAAGTGAATTCAAGAATGATTTGATGTCAAATTTTCAAATTGATAATCAAATTGTCCACACCCAAAAAAATTGTAATTTCTGCATTTATTCTTCTTTATTTTTCACATGCCTTTCTTGTGAGAATTCTGCAACTTGAGAGCAATCCTCGCACTTCAAGCCTCCAAATGAAACAGATCATAAAATACGCCTGCAGATTGTGATTCCATCACCGACTGGAACATGAGAAATCTGGATACGAGAATCAGCGGCCAGCATTCTGTTAAGTTCTATTGTAAGTTCTCTGCCCAATTTCATGAACTCCGGTGTACAATCCTCAGCTCTAGCCACCGTGCCTCCCCACAGAGTATTGTCATACACAAACGTCCCACCAACCTTCACCAACTTCAGTAGCCTCTCGTGATAGTACCAGTAATTTACTTTGTCAGCATCAATAAAAGCAAAATCAAAGCTGCCTTCATTTCCAGGCTACAAGACAAGTAAAATGTCATCCAAAAAATTGTAAAAATATTCCTAGTTTGAAGGGTAATAAAGATACAAAAAGAAAGCTCTCCTTACATATTTAAGCAGCTCGTCAAGAACTGTTAGGGCCTCTGATTCTATGAAGTTTATCTTGTGTTCAACACCAGCCTTTTGTATAATGGGCAGTCCTATCTCGTAAGCCTCACGATCCACATCTATGGCTGTGATCTGCAGTGAAATTTGCAGATTAAGGGATTGATTGTCTGCAGGAGAAATTGCAGAAACAGACACAAAGCTAGAGCAAACAGATGGGCACCTTGCCATCCTCAGGGATTGAGAGAGCTGTAAGGAGAAGAGAATAACCAGTGAAAACACCTATTTCAACTGTGTTCTTGGCATCTGTTAGCTTCAAGAGCATAGCCAGCAACTGAGCCGCATCTGGAGAAGTCGCCATCACAGCTCTGTGTACATATATATAGTTAACAAAAGCTATATAGCACGCTTGGAGCTTGCGTGAAAAATGAACAACGGAGAAGGAAGAAGAAATACTTTGGATGGCTAGCAGTTAGAGTCCTGATCTCCCTGAGACATTCTGGTTCACGGGGAAAGACACTAGTCTCCAGCAGATACTAATATAAGACGTCCCATAAAAAGACATTTCACCGAGACCTGAGAGCAAGAACTGAACAAACAACGAAACAGAACAAAAGACATGTATACTTACCTCGTATAATGCTTCGCTCTCTAATAACGCCACCTTCTTAACGTCCTTTTCCATTCCACTTACTCAGATTAACACTACAGAAAGAAAAATCCCATATGATAAATAGTAACAACCTGACCAGACTTGATGAACTGTACAAAAAAAAGGTCATTTTTTCCGTTGTGCGTCCTTTTGACGTGTCTTCCACCTTAATAGTAATCACTTTGACAAAACTTGACGAACCGTGTATAAAAACAACATTTTTTTTTCCTTTGGGCGTCCTTTTGACGCGGCTTCCACACTTTGGGATTGCCTTTTAATCATTGCGATTCGCATGGATTATCTTTAACTCTGGTTTTCCAGGTTTGGAAAGTACCTTCCAAGTTCTAACCAAAATCTCCGCCGTGTGATGCAGCACAGTCTAAATCATTCGGACGGCCCCGACCCAATACTGCAAAAGCTCCCGAGCAGATACCCCATAACATGGCCTAAGGATTCTTAGACGCTACTTGACGTTCACGTCACTCCCGCTTCGCCTTCTAACGAGCACTCCTCTCCACATCCTCGTCTTTTTCTTTTTTGTCTGTTCTGTTTTGTATACTGTTAAAGAAGTTTATACTTCCATTGTGTGTAAGAAAATTTGTCAAAAAGTAAAAAAAAAAACGTTTCTACCAAAATTTAGTGCACAAGGACTCCACTTTGGGTTATTTTAGCAACGGCATAAGAGAACAGCACACTTGGAGAACCATGTTCGACAGCTTTCAAGTGTCCAATATCAAGAGGGTAATGTATGATTACGTTCATAAAACTTAATCTCCTTGGATATTGCCTCAACAAAACATCTTTGCAAATTTGATGAGGGTAATACAGTATGCAACTACGATATAGTATGCAGAATAGCTTTCAGTTGTCTAATATTCAGGGGTTTATATAGGATTACGTTAATGAAACTTAACCTAGTTGGATGTTGTGCAAGATAAAGTTCACGCAGATATCAACGAAGAAGAGAATAGCCCAACTCCAAAACAATCAACGGCCGATCCCAAAATCTGCAGCCGTCGACTGCTTGAGGCTCTTCACCGTCACAGAGGTTTTTGTATGTTAGTTACGCCTAGTCCCTTGTCACAGCCTGTCCGAGAAATTACCTCCTAACTACTGGTCTCTCTTGTTTAATCGGAGAACTTGAAACCCTCTCTTTCTTCTCTTGAATCCATCTCTTTCTTCCCTGTGTAAAGACGCTTCATTGGTGCTTTTAAGGGTGATCTGTTGACTCTCTTCTTGCTCGTTACCTCGTCTTCTCTTATCTATGTTACAGTGGTAGTGGATGTAGCTTAACTTTAGAATTGTTTTTACCTCTTTGCTGACTGATACAAGCAAACTTAGCACTAAAAGTGATGTCTTCAGAGATCGCGTGATCGTGTCAGAGATTGCAGGAAAGTCGTTAAAGGCAAAGGCTTTAGTTTTACGGCAACAAATATTGAGCATTCCCTGCGTTTTCTGACACCTCAGTCCCGGAAGAAGAGGCGGTAGACGAGAAGGCGTCGGTGTCGGAGATTGTTGGGGATAAAGCAGTGGGAAGATTGTTGGATCATCTTCACGTCGACCGGTGGTTTATGTGGTTAGAGTTCAAAGGCACTCCCTGCAACTTTTCACGGTTTCATTTCACTTCTCATGCTAGTTTGAGCGGATCGAAACCCAGCAAAACTTGGAAAGAGAAGAATTAAGAAACAAAAATCAAATGTTCTGGTTACTGGCATTTATCCCCAAACCCTTGAATTAGAAGTTAGAGTCCTGTCAAATCAAAAGCAGGAGTTCTTCCATCACAAAAACAACTCAGTCCAAAAAGACAGAAAAACCTTATTCCTTCACACGCAATACATTCGATGTAACAAAACATGAATTTAATATCCAAAATCCGGGACCATTAAACTGAAGCAATTTATTAACTCATTTAAAATGCAAAACAAATGTACAGCTATCCTGAAGAACGTTGATATATAATGTCTTCCATCGCAATAATGAGAAAACTATGAACAGCCAAATATTTCACTAGTAAATATTTTTGTTCCACTTGCTCTTTAGGATCCCTATAATGCACAATGAAAATAATAATAAACCATAAAGAATCACGCAATAGTTATCTTCTCCTGTACTGTAGTTATTGTCGATTCTGCCGGAGCGACCGTAGGTGTGCAGCAAAAGTGTCATAGTCTGGAAGTTTTGGATGAACATGACTTGCTTTGTTGGAAGTAGCACCAGAGGAACTGGAAGTCCTTGAAACTTGAGCACTATCCGAGGTTGCCGTCTTAGGAGGATGATTGGATGTTTGTTCATTTGCTGATGATTTTTTTGACTGTAGAGCTGGCTTATAATCTGTTTGCTCTCGTGATCTAGGCTGCTCAGAACTTCTCAAAAAGTTTGAGCTGTTGGACTTCGATGACGGAGTTTGTTGAGCACTGGCAGCATATGTGGTCCTTGACGATGGCTTCTCATTAGAAGACCTCTCAGATTGAATTGGCTCTGAACCTGAATGTTCTACTGATCTTTCCTGATCGTGATTTCCCCAAAAATGTGAACTCTTGGCTTGAGATTCTGGTTTTCCTAGAATCTCATTATCATAGGAATTATAGGATTGTGTTTTTCTTTCTACAGCGTAGACTGAAGTTGGTGAAGTTTTCAAAGGTACCGATGTCTTTGAATAAGAAGTCCTGTTACTATCTGAGGGTAACTTTTTCGTCCGTCGGGAAAATCCCACATTGGAATGAGTCTTGGCAGCTGCCTCTCCAGGAAGATCCTTCTCAGAATCGCTATCGTCGAGGTTGGAATAGGTTACTGCATTAAATGTTTTGTTCTTTTCAACATCTGCTGTTCTATTGATTGGCTGCTGAGTACCACTAAGAGTCTGTTGCGAGTTCTCCTGATCAGAATCTTCACCATTAGAATCAAAATGTCTGCTTAAGCTTCTGTTTTTATCTACTTTTGGTTCTACTTTCTGATTGTTTGCCTCTCGATCAGCAGCATAGCTAGAATCCTGGGCAAAAGAAGACTGCTTAACCTTGGCTGAAGTATCCTCAACCGCTTGTTTGGACAGTGAGGGATAGTCCGCTGGATTCCTGCGATACGGCGGTTGTTTATAGCCTTTGTTCCGGAGACCACCAGTCAACATTCCAAAGTTCAACTGTTTACCGCCTTCAAGGCCTGAATCATTAATGGGTGCCCTAGCATACAAGGTATCAGGTGATTGGTATTGTTGAATATTACCTTCGCCTCTTGAAAATCCTGACCTTTGTAAGTTGTCGTTCAAATTATTTGATCCAGGTTTTGCAACTCCGTGGTGCAATTCACCATATCCAGACTTCTGATCAGTTATTGTACCAACTTCAGTTACCTGATCTCCCTCGGGGACAACTTTAACATCATCTGAATCAAACAAAGGTGTTTGCGATAGTGTATTTTTGTTAAGTCTCACATCTTTTACCAAAAATGTAGACTCGATTGAACTAGGACGCTCATCTTGGGATAGCTCAGCGTTTCTGAAGTAAGTACTCTCTGTATAAGAAGAGATGTCATTACTTGGGCTTCTGAAAAGCTTAGATTTGTCAAGATCATTTTCACCGTCCGAATCATCAAAAGTCACGGGTAACATGTCATCTTGTTCTGAAGAAATAGCATCACCTGTTAAACCTCCAGAAAATGCTGCAGTAGACTGCTGCTCTGAAGCAAAAACTGATTGAGAACCAGACTTTCCTAGTGAATCATAGTTCTGCTCATGTCTCCATACATTTGCATTTCCTAGCAGATGAGCAGAAGATTTTATTCCTTCTGACGAGTAAACCACAGATCCTTGGTCATTATATTTATATTCCAGGTCAAAATCAACATCATCATCTGAGTCATAGTCATCAAAAACTACAGTAGTATCTTCATGTGAACTCTTTTCTTTGGTATTGGTATGACTATTATCTCCATCAATGGAAAAAGGGTTATCAACAGATTCCTCAAGTGACGTTTGGGCATTGAAATTTGAAACCGTGTTGTGATCATAACTAAGACCTTTTGAATAAGAAGGTGAACTAAAACTGCCAGATTGTTTTCTGATGCTTGCTGCTTCTTCAAAATCCCCAGTATTCTCAGGTTTCACTTCATCTTGCATCTTACTCATATACCCTTTCTCAGGTTTAATAGACTCTTTCTTGGGAATTGTTTTGCCTAAAATATTTCCGCTATCTAGTTTAGATGAATTATTTTGTGAATTCCCATCTGCCCGTTTAAGGTCATCCAAATGTGGGTAATCGTCCACAGAAGCACCACTTAAATTTGAGGAAGTTGACAGGCTAGCTCTATTTGGGTACTTGAGTTTGTTAAACCTTCCAGTCAATCCAGCTAGGTCATCTTCTTTGTCGTCATCAATTTTCTCATGGATCCCAGAGCTCATTTTTACAACAGGCTCTACTGGATCTACAACCATATGAGGATCTTGGAAATCTTGATCACCAAAATGGGGAAGTCCATCATCTTTTGGTCCAATAGCAGAACCATTTTGGGAATCAGTTGAATGCTGTCTACTTATTTTTCCCTTGGTTGAAAGTTCGGCAGCCACCCTGGCAGCCATGCTTGCCCTTTCTGCAGATTCAGCAGCTGCCTGAGCAGCAGCTGCAGCATCCTTGAACTGCATATTCCAGTTCTGCTTACCTGACGAGAAATCACTATCTCCAGAGTATGGATGCATAAAATCCATCCCTTCATTTCCAGTTCCTAGTTGGTAGAAAAGCCAATATGTTTAAAGATCATAATAGGAATAAGAAAAAAGAAAAATCGAAAGCATGCAATCTTCTGGAATCTATTAGAAAACATAGTATAGAGGTCTAATAGCTAGTCACGTAGTAAAGGACACAAATCTGAATGAGAATGCCTGATAGCTTTAGTTCATATCATACCTGCAGAAGGAGGATGTTCAAAATGAAGTGACGATGTAGAACTGGAGCCTTGAAAGTTTCTGCGTACATCATGCTTCTCATAGTGTGTGGGAGGAACTCGGAAATCAGGAGGTGCCTTATTCATTCTATTAGGTAGCTCTTGAATATTATGAGATTCCACATGCATTTTGCTGGCTTGCTCGAAAGAACTTGGCCCATTCTGATTAAACAGAGTTACGAAGAATGTAACTATATTTACAATAAAAGTTGATATAGTTATTCTAGTGCAATAACGAGTAAAATCTAGACATTTAACCTTACCAATAAATCCTCTGGTGGCTTGATTTCTTTCTCTTCTAATGACTTGGCATCCCACTTAATATTGTGCTCCTCAGCAATTGTGGCCAAAATTTTCATTTTGGTAGGACCATCAGGTGCCTTGGCAGACAACTTTTCCACCAACTAAATAAAGAAAACAACAAAAATTATCAACAACATTGATCAACAGAGTTTTCCTGCTTAAATCCTATTGTAAGGACATACCAGGCGGCTAACACCACAATCTGGACGTAGTTCAACTGCAGCTGAAACAAATTCTTTCCCATACTTGACTGTTAAATGCTTTCGAGCATCCATTAGTTCTGGGATATCTGCACACCTTGGGGATGCAAATATTACACTTGAGATAGCCTCCTTCAAGTCTATGGGGCAATTCCTGTGTTACCAAGGAAAGTCAGCACAGAAATTTTATCAATCAAACCCCACTTTTGAACATCACTTTTTTTTTTTCAACAAGAAGATTTCAATAGTAAACAAATTTCTTCCCCATGGAATGCACGAGGAACAATTCTGTTATGCTTATGACGCAAGCCTGGTAACGTTATCACACTGATTGCATCATGTCACAACTAGGAAAGTAAAGAAAAACATCAACTAATTTTTGAACAGCTTTTCTAGATGGATAAACCAAGTATTCATTCAGGAGGGACTATTTACACCTAAAACCGCAAAAGAAAAGTTAACAAAGATGACCCAAATGATACAGCAGCATTTTCATCAAGATAGATGCATTCCTAAGGTTCAACATGAGTATTCTATATTTCTTGTGTAGATTCCATCCATGTAAGCCCTAAAGAGTAATTACTCTAAAAGCCTTAATAAGCCATGCCAGAGATGTACAGATGATTGCTTACTTTTGTGATTCTATCATTGGCAAACGTGCAACTATAAGTTCACAGTATATCTCAATAAGATCATAAGCTGCCATTGTCTTCTCTTCTCTAACCACATGCTCAACCTGCAAAAACAGAACAGTTGAATGTGGAACAGGGCAATTGCAACGCAAGGAACCAATCAGCGCAAGGAACAGCTAAAGCAAAATGTCATGACCATAATTTTGAGCAAACAACGTACCACCGAGATAACAAAGAGAAATTTTTACACCAATGATGTACATACAAAGATAATACAGTAGCAACTACACCCAACACAAGATGTGAAACACATTCCCACTCCCTTCACAATCGGATAGCCCAGTGAAATTTGTACAAATTCCTGGCCTACCGGCATATCAATCAACCAAATACTTTCTTACAACCAAAACAAATCAAGGTTTAGTCCCGAAACGCATGGTCCTACATATGTAAATTCCTCCACATGATTGCGAAAAGAGATCTCAATCAACAGACATGAGATGTGGAAAAAAGGATCTAAAAGCATACTCGTATTCTAGCAGTCTGTTCTTGGCCAGCTTCAAGCAACTGAGCCAACTCTCTCTTCAGATGCTTCACTTGCGCTTCTCTCTTGTTCTTCAATAGCTTTATACGAGAAGCCGCTAGCTTCAATGAAGTTTTACTACAGAATCCGAATCACATATCGAAACAAAGTCAAACAGTAAAACCAGAACAGAAAGAAACGACTCTAAAGCTACTATCAAACCATCTGAATGGTGAGAAACACAGAATTCGATAGAAAAAAAAAACCAAAAACTGAACAAATCAAATTCTCCAAAATAAGCGTAGAAACCAAAGCCAAAACTCAAAACTGAAAAGAAAGAAAGAAATAAAGAAAGAACAAAACTAACCATTTCGCGGGCTTGAAGCTCTTGTGTAACATAGTTAATTCAACAACCTGAAAATCAACAATCTGAAGAATATTTTCTCTCCTTTTCCCTTTCTTAAATTGAATTGGGGGCTTTGATTTTGATGATGAGATAGAGAAGACGAACAAAGGAATTAAATATGATTTTTTTATTAACGCGAAACTTTTATCATCGGAGTTTTATTGAGAAAGTTTGGGAATAGCTTACGAAATAAGAAATGAGTGAAATTTCTTGGAAGCTTTCGATTAGAAAACAGAACAGAAGGTCGATGGTCAAATTAAATTCCGTTATTTTAAGGAAAACCGAGCAGCGGCTTAATGATTGGGGCACCAAATCTGCTGTTCCGAAAAACGCAGCCCCCCCTGTTCTGTTTGGATCCCTTCCATATAATAAATAAGGGTCCCATTTAATAGATGGATGGGATCCAAACGGAACTGGGGAACTGCGGTTTTCGGAGCAGCAGATCGCCCTTTAATGATTGGGTGTGGAAAGGAACAGAAAAACCCATGAATCATATGGACCTTGCTTCTGAGTTTGACATGATTACCCTTTCCATCTTTGACTAGTTTGTATCTGTCACGTCGGCCTACTTTCTTCGTTCCCATCAACTCATCGAACGGAACTTGACGTTCTTAAAAATATATATATATTTTAAAACATTTTTTAATTTTAAAAAACAAAATACATACTAAAATAAATAGTTACAATTCTAAATTGACTAATTTTTTTAGTTAGTTTTCAATTTTTGGTTAGATTTATTTGATAATATTTTGTTAAAAATTGATTAGTTAATTAATTAATTAATCAATTTATATAAATTAATTATTTTATTGAATAATATTTTTAATTAAACTGTAAATTTTTCAATAAATAAAAATAATCTTTTGCAATTATTTTTCAAATTCTTGAATTCCATTCGATCTTTAAAACTATCCAATACATATTTAAACTTTTAACTTGAGTCTTTTATTTTACGGATTTGACTTATGATTCATATTTGAAAACATTGAAAAATGCAGCCAAGCAATAATAAATATAAAAATTTAATGCAATTTTTTAATTTGATTTAATCTAATTAATTTTATTTTTAAAATATATTATTAATTTAGATCAAATTTAAGTGCTATGTAAATTGATTGCATTAATAATATTTAATTGAGTTATATACATATTTTATTTTTTAATAAAAATTTAAAATGAAGTGCTCAATTTTTTATAATTTTTAATATCTTGCGGTCTTTTTTTCCGGTAAAGAAACTTTTCTTAGGAGTTTGCAAAAAAGTACGACTCTGCTTCACAAGGCTGGTAGTTTCTAACAACCGAGCAGGCGATAATGGGCATACCGTGTTGATCTTCTTTAGGATCAACGTAGGTGAAAAAGGCTGAGCTTGACCTCTATGGACGACGTAAGCTAGAAGATGAGGTTGGGCCTTCGAAAGTGGATCCTGGTCGTTTTCTTCTTGTTTCTTTCGAGAGCGACGGCCATTAAATGTCTGTTGCTTACTTTGTATTTGCCACCAAATGAGTTTTAAGATATAATATTTTAAATTGACTTGAATTTTATTAAATTTCTTCTAAAAGTCTCATTAAAATCTTTCATTAACATCATAGTCAAATTTATAAATTCTGATGAATAATCTCTTTATTGATATCCGAATTAAATTAGTGAAGTTTGATTAATAATTCGATACAAATAGATTTATTTGTAAAAAGAGAGATATTGAAAATTTACAATTACTCCTCAAAACCTTTTCAAATATAATTTTTCTTATACCATTCAAGATTTTCATAAAAGATTTAGACTTTTATAGCATTTTAATTTGATAGGTCTCATTTCCTCTTTAATTTTTCTTACCTTTCCCGTGATGAAAGCCGCAAGCTTAACTACTCTATATTAATGATCATAGCATTCTGTGGCCAGCTATCAGGCTTAGCTGTACGGTTCTAGAAGAGGTTAACTACCAAGAAAGTTAATAAAGTCAACACGTAAGCTAGTAAATATGGTTGTTTAACAATTCTTCTTCCCTTACAAAACAAAGGCCGTCAATCTCTAAAATTACACAATTTTCCGGCGGCCGGATGACGCATGTCTAGGAAAGCGAAACTTGTCACGGCATAGTTAAGGAGTCTTTGCCTCTTTGGTAGACGAATTAGTAAATCAGGTAAAGAATGAACAGTAAGTCCTTTGTTATTGATTATTATTATAGAGGTAATAATTTAATAGAGGAGCTAGTTACATTCCTTAGCAATGACTTGTTTTATAAATATTTTATTAGTTAATTACAATATAATTTATTCATTCACTAAAATATAAATATTGTAATTAATTATTATAATATTTTAATTAATTAATATATTGTGATAAATTAATTATAAAATATAATTAATTAATAAATAAAAATGTTGTAAATTTTTATTTCTTAATGTTTTTTACAAATCAATCACTATTAATAGTAATGGTAATCATTCCTCCCTCTTAATTAACCATCATAATTATAATGATAATATTCATTCTCATTTCTCATTATATATAATGATAATATCCAATTTCATTCGTCACTATATTCATTCTCATTCTTATTACCATTCTCCCGTGCGAATTAACCACCCCCTTATTAAACTTTAATATTTAAGTTCTTATCAAATCAGTTATTAATTTAGTCTATTTTATGTCAATGTCTAATGAGCAGATTAAACCAATCAAATGTTGCTATAATTTCAAATTTGATTTATTTAAATATTAATAAAAATATTATTTACATATCTAACTTTATATATATAGTAATTTTACATTAAAATACAACGAGAGTATCGTTCTAATAAAAAGACTGCAGGAATGCAAAGAAAGTCAAGCATGGAAGCTGAAAACTTTTCATAAACTCAAAAGCGTGGAACCAGAGTTGCCACCTTAATTTCTGCCCTCCTTTCATGACCAATTTAGAAATGGCAAGTTTTTTGCTGACAAACACATTTCACATGCTCAAAACATACAGCTGAATAGAAACTAAGGTGTTTAAATGCTTAAATTTATGGAGCAAGATATATATATCAAATAAGTGCTAAACATAAATACCATCTGTATCATCCTCTGCTACCGAAGAAGGTGGACAAATTTGCAACCCACTTTATATTAAATATCAAGCATTTAATTTGGATTTTCATTCTCTTTCTGGCGTCACAACACTATTAGTTTGCAGATTTATACACCAAGAAAAGGTTTACCACGGATATGAAAAATTTTCCATTCCCATCCACACGATCAAGCTAATCAGCAACGTAAGCCTGTGAAAGTTCCAAGAATCCTATGTTTCTCTTTGGTTCCAGGTAGATTTATGATCGTAAATTATATTTCTGATCTAGTATCAGTGATGGCAATGGCATTAAAAGACAACCAACTAAAATCAGAAATGCAGGGACCACTGATCGGAGGTGCTTTCAGAATAGTAGCCGAGAAATGAAAACCCGGTAAAAAGAGTTTCCCCTTCCTATATACACAATTCTTACTTTTTCATGGGATGGTGTTTTATGCAATAAAAGCTAGTCCCCGGCTCAAAAAATTAATGGGCATCTTCCAAAGGTATCATATCTCATTGAGAAGAAGAACAGCAATGGTGTCAGATGATTTCAATCGTTTAAATAAAGAATTCAAAGTTCAAATTTTGAACTACCAACTTGGCTCAGTAAAATAGCCAAATCCATACCCTGTATCATTGTAGGCACCGCTGTTTCATATGGACAATCCTGAGAAAATCCATCCTTCCCAGATTTTTGCACTTTCTTTATACAGGTCTTGAACTTCTCATGGCATTTAATGTTAGTCATACCTGAAAAAAGAATAGCAGTATTTCTCAAGAAAATTGTCAAGAGTAGCCACAAGTTAACAGAACAAACTCAGAAGCAACTGCTTAGTACTGGTAACTTTAACGAGAATTAACTAATAGACAATTACGAAATGAATGCTACAAAGCAAATTTAGTTTCCATCCCAATCGGATCTTGTTGCCGTATTTCTATGTTAGGATGAAGAGATCACTGAATTATTAGTCTTCAAAAACCGAGTGATATAGACTCCCACCTCAAGACAATGAGACTTCCCTTTCGATCCACGAAACTTTATAAACTTTTATTTTAGCTTTAAAATAATGCCATTTCATTTGAACTAGCAAGAATTTGGCTTCTGTAGAGATATCCATGGTTTATAGAAACCAGTTGCATGCACTGATAAGCAAACACAGAAGTATAACAGGTGCAAAGCAACACCAATTTAGAAAACAAGGCCAAACAATTTCGCAATGTCAAATACATCTATGAATGAACCAGATAATGAGAATAACGCAAACAAATCAATGGTACAGAAAGGCAAAGATTACAAAAAGGGTCAGTTGTGACATGCCTTTCTTCTCGACGCATTCATCATGAATCTTACAACAGGCATCGAGATCATCACAAGGTTTCTCTCCAGGACAACCAGACCACCCCACTCCACAGTACTTGCCGTATCTAATCCCAACGGCTGCATTTCCACAGAACAGATCAAGAAAAATAATTAATAAAAAATGACAAAAACTAAGAAACGGAAGAAACAGGAGTTTAGAGATTTACAGTTACAGTTTTCTGCAATACAAGTCCTGCTACATTTCACCTGCGATTCCACCAAAAAAGAGAGAGGAAAGAGGATGAAATTGAATTCGTGGGGAAAGATTTATCAGAATCAAATCTCATATCTTTGCTTCTTATTTGTTTTACTACACTTTCCCGCGAAACAAACGGTAGATCGCGAGACAGAAAAAAAGAGAAAAAAGAAAAGGACCTCGGAACGGTTGTTGGTGGAGGAATCAACGTGAACGGAGAAGAAGATGAACGCGAAAGCAAATGCTGATACGGCGAGAGGAAGGCGCGAACGGAGCATCTTCAACATCCTTTTGAGTTCAAGTGGTCGCCGACGAACCAATTCGTTCGTGCTCCACTGCTCCTCCTCCTGTCGTTGGATGAAACGTGTAGATCTTCGGTGATTACAAATATGCGAAGCCCAGATTTATGCCATTGATTCGTGCTCCTTTTAACAAGGACAAGGGCTCAAACGAATGAGCTTGGTCAAGAATTGGTTTTTTGGTTAATTTTTATAAAATAAAATAATTATTTAATTTTATTTTAAAAAATCATTTTCTAATTAAATTTCAACAAAGATAATTTTCAATTTTGACAATAATTATTTTTACCAAATTATTTCGCACGTAAAATTCAATAATCAGGAATTAAAGAAATTAAGAATCAAATAAACCCCTTTTTCTTTTTTGTGAATGAAATCTAGTCGAATTTTTAAATTAAAATTAAAATAATGTTTAAATTAATTATGATGAAAATATTATTTTATTAAACCAAATTGAACCGTGTAATAACAAAATGCTCAAGTGTTGAACAGTTTGTGCAGTTTTCATCAGCATCAGTAACATACATGCGAAGTTAACCGATATATCATTCTTCTACGCTATTCATTTAGAATTTAGACATGTAGGAATGTATAAAAGGAGAAAGGGCAAGAATAAGAAAATGAAACTCGAAGCATCATATCATACTTCATTGATAGCAGTGACTTTGAGCAAAGATAAGAAGCATCAGCGATGTCCTAAGCTGTTTCAAATGTAAGATTATTGAGGCTATCACGGTATCAAACTGATCTGTCAGCTTCAAAAATTTTGCAGAAACACAAAATTGCAAGTGTTCGCCGTTCAATCAAGCAAGTAATAACAGAAGAGTACACATTCAACCCCACGAAAGATATCCACGAAGTGGTTGCCTCAAGGATAATAACCAGTGAACGTAAATCCCCTTCCAACAATTTCACCAGCGCAATACCAAGCAAAGCACTCCAGGCCAAACAAAGCTGCAATGCCAGCATCCTCAACCCTCAGTTCCTGCCTTTTCCTCCACAAATTCTTCACGTAATCAAGCTCCTTCCAGAATGATTCATAGCGATTGGGAATACTGTGCACACAAATAATAAAAGAGAAATGTCAACTAAATAGCAAATAGATGCAAGATTTTGTGGCAGGATCTAATAAGAAGTTGTTCAGAAATCAGTTGAATTGCACATGCTAGCAAAGTGTAAGTTCAGACTAAATAAACTACAAGCTCATAGACTCCAGCGTAGTTAGTAAGTGAAACACTCAAAAAAGGAGATCAAGCTAAGACTTCCAAGAATTATTGTACTTACTCTCTAAGATTCTAATCTTGTACTTAATCTATCCTTGATTTGAACAGTTTTGATGGAGTTCCTTTGTGCATTCATTGATAGTCCAGGTATCACAATTATAATAGAAGTGTATTATCATGTAATTTGGTATGTGCAAAGCATCTAAATTATCTTAAGGTGATTGAGCTTCCAATGGGAATTCAATGCTATTCTTAATTTTGATTAGTAAGTAAGATTACACACAAGTCCCTCAAATTAGGAGAAAACTACAGGTTCGATCCAGTTCTTACATTGCCGATCGAAACAGTAAATCAGAAGCATTGTTCCGATCTCAAATAGTAATTTAGACAATCCTTAACCGTGCCCCTTAGATGGTGGAATTTACAAACATAGTAATGGAATTAACACAAAATTTGACCAAGGACAATCACAACCAGGAAGAAAAAAAGATGAAGTTGAAGCAACGTAAACTTTCCAGCATTCCTTACAAAGACATAAATTAACCAATAAACAAATGATATACATGCATGTTAATGCAAACATATGCACGTATGTTCAGGCAAACATAGGTTAACGTCACTTATACCAGTATCTTTGTGATTATTTTCAAGAAAGCACATGTAGCATTGCACGAGAGTCATAAAAACCATTCATCAATAAAGCAAAAAAATCAATAAAGTAAGATTAGCGAAAGTAAGACCTAGCAAGACGAGTGTAAAACAGTTGCTTTGCTAACAGATTGCATTTCTCAACAGTTGGTGGCTCCTGAATATATTGCTTGTTCTGCTCCAACAGTTGTTTATAGTAAGTGTTTCCATGCTTGGCCACAAACTGCGACGCTTGAAATGCTTTTGACTGCAATTGTTGCAACTTGGACGCCATTGATACTACACAAAATAAACCTAAATCTCAATCAGAAACCAAAACCAATTCCCTAACGCATTTCTTGTAACAAATATCCTCGTCTGAACCCCAAAACCAAAATTTAGAGAATAACAGAAAAAAGGGAACCCACAAAACATGACGCACAGATTCATCTCCAAGAAAACAATAAGCCTTTTAGAGTCTCGAAAATTAACTAAGCCCATCAAATAGTCTGATCCAAGCGACAAATCGATGAGTCAAACAAACAAATTTCACCAGAAATTACCATCAATTCACGGCCCAGACACCAGTTTTCACAACAATCGAGAATAAACCACAATCAAAACCCAATCAACCCATCGGGAGAGCGTTTTAGCATCTAACAAGACAAAGGACAACAAATCAGATACATCACCGCAAGATCTGAGAAATTACAATCTTTCCATTTCCAAGTGCACAAAAACTACTGGGCAAATCAAGCAGTGAAATTGAAGAAAGGGCCTTGCCTGAGGAGAGAGAAGTTGAGAGACTACCGAGTCGATGTTGAAGACACAAATTGTAGCCTGCAGTAGTGTTAGCTTCTCTCGCCGCTTACCCTTCCTCTACTATGAGAGTGCAGCCCTGAAATTACTACTACTTATTGGCAACAGTAGGCTTTTGCCTTCATGTGACATTCGTTTTTAGTTTGGGTAATTTTGCATAAAACGAAAAGAATCGGGGGTTCTTATATAATTTTACTGCCACTTTATGATTTCTTATATAATTTTACTGCCACTTTATGATATTTTCAATTGCCGTTTGAAAACTTTTGAATTAGATTTACTCCAGAATTGGATTTAATTATATTTATAAGATCAAATTAAATTTGATTTACACTGATTAAAATAAATCTATTAATATTAGAATTAAATTTAATTACATTATTTGAAATACAATAAAAATAAATTTAACTATTTCATATAATTTTTTTATTCTTAATTAAAAATAGTATGTAATTAATGTGTGTGTGATTTATAACAATTTGTATATTTATGATGTGTATATTTGGAAAAAGAATTTTTTATATTTTAAAAAGAATTGATTCTTCAATTCACACACCAAATCGAACAATTTGAGATGTGAATTGAATTCATAAAAAAAATAAGATTCAATTAAGTGGTTTAATTTAAGTCATTTCTTTTTTAACATTCCAAATATATGAATTAAATGCAATTATATAAAATTAATGAATTTAATCCAATTCATTAAATCCCAAACGGACTTCTTGAACCCCATGTATTAAGGTTTCATAGAGACATAAATGACATAAATTGTTCAACTCAAGTTGACTTGAGTTGATGGATATTATTTGAGCTAATTAATTTTGGACTAATTTTTCTTAAAATTTTAGATTTTAGACTTGACCTAATTTAAATTTTAAAATTTTAAAATAAAATAGACTATTAAGAAAAATAGAAATATATGTTTAATCCAATTCGACTCGGATCATATTAAACTTTAAGCCGTCCAAGTCAATTTCATGCCAAACTTAAGATCAATCTTCGTGCCAAACTTCCTATAGCAAAAAAATAAGAATTATCTAAAATTAAGTTTAAAATATATTAATTGAAATTAATAATTTTATTTATTTAAAAATAATTCAGATGGTTTTATAATATAAAATATTTATTTAAGCATTGCAAATTTTTGATAACAAACTTAATTTTTAATAACATTTTAAATTTTAAATTGTAATTTTATTTATTGAAATAAATAAATTTATTGCAATATTTATAAACTCCTTACAAAATGATTTCTATTTCAAATAATCTTTATATATATATATATATATACTTACCAGTCATTATCACTTCTTTATCATCAATTATTCTTATATTTTTACATATTTCAACAATAAAGAAGAAGAGAATTGCAAATTTTGTTATAAGTTAGAAAAAATATATAATTAAGGATTAGATATTTAACTAAAACGATAGTTTTTAAATTTTTAGACTTATAATTGGGTAAAACGATGTCATTTTAGTGGTGGAGGAATGAGCCAAGTTATATCGCTCAGGCTAGACTCTAGTTCGAAAATGTTCTAAGACTTAATTAATTAATTCAAACTTAATTTTAAATAGGATTATTATCAAAGATATTTTTAACTTCTGAAAAAAGAAGCGAATCGATTGAAGTATTAGGCATACAAAAAGGTATATTCTGTCAATTTCAAATTGAAATTAAAGGGAATGAAGTCATCTTTTTTTAATTTCGAAGCTCAGCTCCTTCTTCATCGTTTTGAATATCTCCTAAGAGGTTTCACCCAAGTGTATAGCTGAATGAAATTTTTGTTGGTGTATGCCCTTGCAGTCATTTTTTGTTGTAATTTAAATTGTATAAAATTTGTTTTATTCAATAAAAAGGCATTCTTTATCTTTGAGTATTTTTAATTATTTAATTATTAATC
>JAOSBN010000008.1:2945510-2957217 GCA_027563595.1 Erythroxylum suave | reverse complement strand
AAATGGATATTCCAACGGTAATTATGTGCTTTTATTCGCATTTAGTGATTTTTGGTTGTCATATTTGTTCTAGTTATTCTCTGTCTTTACTTACTCAGTTATTGATTTTGCCAGTAATAACAGTTTTGAAAGCTAAAATTGAAGAGATTGAGCTACCAGTTGCTAAAGTGGATATAATCATATCAGAGTGGATGGGATATTTTCTGTTTTCCGAGAATATGTTGAGTTCAGTGCTGTATGCGCGTGACAAATGGCTTGTGAGTTGCACTGTCACTTCACCTACATATTATATCTTTTTTTTATATTCCTTCTATAGTGGGAGCTATTCTTTTGAATTGCATGGAAAAATCTTCAGATGTAGGGAGCACAGATATGTGTATCTAGCTCATATAGCTTGTAGATTTGCAGGTTTTTAGTTCCTGGATTATGCTTGTCTATATGGGAACACATACTAGGCATTGGTTGCATTATGCGATATATTTTTAAATAAGGAGAGATCACAATTACTACTTCACTTATGGAATTTGGGAGTGCTTTTGAGTTTAGGAGGACCTGGATATTGCAAAACCTCAAAAGCAGCTCCAGTCCCTTGGTTTTCAGGTCATGTGCCTAGGGATTTATCTGAAATTTTTGTTTAATTCCTAGTTATGCCCACCTATCAACTCTATCTTCAGAAACTCTAGACGTGAAAAGAAACTCATATAGACATGAACATTACTGGTAACAATCACGTTACAGTGAGCATGTTAAAAATATGGTTCCTAGTCTGTATTATATATCTTTTAAATGAATTCCCCTTTATATATCTTACTGGTCATGCTAACAGATAATTTTGCACCAACACGCAAAATAAATGGTCTTTGCTTATTTCCAGGTTGGTGATGGAATTGTACTACCAGATGAAGCTTCTCTTTACTTGACAGCCATTGAGGATGCAAAGTACAAAGAAGCAAATATTGAATGTTTGTCTATTTCCAGTTTTGGATACAAGTGGAAATCATTGACATATTCGTTCTGTACTCATGATTTTAACTTTTTCTTACAATTTTTCCATGTACATGTCAGACTTCGAAGCAATTTGATTGATGTTATTGAACTTTGTTGAGTTTCTGCGTGCAGTTTAATTTCTTTTTCATCTGCTCATGTTTTTTTTCTTTTCCTTTCTTGTCAACTTCAGTTTGGAATAATGTTTATGGTTTCAATATGGACTGCATCAAGAAGCAAGCCATGATGGAGCCTCTTGTTGACACGGTCGATCAGAATCAAGTTGTTACAAACTGCCAGCTACTTAAGGTAGGATAGGCAATGTGTACGACATGATTGCTTGCATTTCTGCGCATCTTGTTTTATATTTCTTCTCTGTAAATTTTATAGTTCATCGTCTTTGGCTGATGCTTTTAAATATTCTCTTCAGACGATGGACATCTCAAAGATGGTTTATGGGGATGTTTCCTTCACAGTTCCTTTCAAACTTGTGGCAGAACGTGATGATTGCATCCATGCTTTGGTAGCTTACTTTGATGTGTCATTTACGAAGTGCCATAAATTGATGGGATTCTCTACAGGTTAATCACTTAATTTAATTTTAACCATATTTAGTTTTTGCATTATATGTTTTCCCCGATTATAAAGTTGTGAAATTAGGTGTTGAAGGAGCTTCATAGTTTTTCTTGGTTCTTAAAATGTTTATGTTCGTTTGAATTGTTTGAAACTGTTTGTCAGAATGATCTTGCAGAAACCAAATTTTCTGGTCTCGGGGAGCAACCTAGTGAAATTTGAATCTGACAAAGTTCACGTGTAATGCAGGGCCAAGATCACCGGCTACACACTGGAAGCAGACGGTCTTGTATCTAGAAGATGTCCTGACCATATGTGAAGGGGAGGCAGTGACTGGCAGCTTGACCGTGGCACCAGACAAGAAGAACCCCCGTGATGTAGATAAAATGCTCAAATACTCATTGAACGGTCGGCGTTGTGTGGTCTCGAGAACTCAACATTACAAGATGAGATGATATGCATCCATGTTTACTCCTTA
This sequence comes from Erythroxylum suave, assembly GCA_027563595.1. Taxonomy (NCBI): domain Eukaryota; kingdom Viridiplantae; phylum Streptophyta; class Magnoliopsida; order Malpighiales; family Erythroxylaceae; genus Erythroxylum; species Erythroxylum suave. Next base: position 2,955,182 of record JAOSBN010000008.1, on the reverse strand, counting down.
ACTGCAAGTATTGATAGCAGAAAATAATGCTAACCCATCTTCCATCAGCCCCTTCAATGTATAGCCAAGAATTGCTTCCCTCTGTTCAAGAGAGGGATGGTTACATTAATTTGTTTTGAATTAAGCAAAGCTTGTTGGTTAAATTTGTTTAAAATTTTTTATGTTTAATTACAGAGGCGTTCTTTTGCTAAATTAGCTTGAGTTGCACTTGCTCCAACGAGGCGTTCTGCAAGATGTCAGTTAGAATAATCCACTGATAGTGAAATTTTAATCTTACTCTCGAAAATTTTTCTCCATAACATTGCTGTTTCAGTGTTCAATTAATAATGGCGTTTAGAAAGAACAATATTAGTGTGAAACAGGCTTTCCAGGAAGCCATTGCTCGAGAAAGGATGGTATGTACTTCATTTCTGACTTCAAACCTCTGTTTTTTTAACACTAAATCCCGAAACGTCATGTTCATGCATCGAACAAAATGTGCAAAAAGTCACTGTTACAATTTTAAAGCTCTGATTTGCTAGTTTTAGAATTCTTTCCACTTGCGGCTTTTCTATCTTGCCACCAATTCTGTATCCTGCTGGAGACCTTCCTTGCATGCCTTTTCAAAGTCTCGCCGGTGTTTAAGATTCCTTTTGTGATTTTCTGTGTCCAATCACCCTTTTTGTTTTCTTTTTCGCTTAGAAGTTTTCCCTGAAATATACCAGCAAATGAATCAGTGGAACAATGATGACTTAAAAGGGAAAAAGATTTAGTTTTCACAAAATTTATTACCAATTTTGTGGGGAAGTTTGCCTCATCTTCATCTTCGTCTTCATCGGCATCCTCGTCACCAAAATTGTTCCTCATCAAATCCTCCCTTGAATACATTTTCATGTTAGGTGCCCCTGGCATGCCCTGGAGTAAAGGGACATAATTTATAAGGAGCAGAACGTACAACAAGAATGCATAGACACGGTTTAAGGAAGAGAAGAAAGGACTACCTCCATGGATCTCAAAATCTTATCCATTTCAGCCTCTTTGGATGGTTTGGGAATAAATGGTTCTCCAGGAGTCCTATCCTGAGATGAAAGAACAATACTCATTAACAGGGATTTGGTGTTGAACTTGCTTATTTTCACATGACCCCCAAAACAACTCTGATAAATTGCAGAGTAGCGTCATAAACATCAGGTACAGTTGTATTCCCTATTATGCAATAATTTTCTTTTCCCTAATATGCAATAGTGTTCTTTCTACTCCCCAACATATAGATGGAGGGTAAAATTGCAGGAGGTAATGGACAATGAAAATATCACTCAATGGGAAGAGTGGATTCATCTTTTACACTTAGATGGAGTAATATATCTTCCATTCATGCACTCTTTGCATCTTAAGGAAAGGCTACAAACATATGATATGAGCACCACCGAAGAATTAACTACAGATCGCATTGTTTTTTTTGAAGTCCTTGAATGAAAGATGAGATCATAGTCTGAAATCGGGATATCAATCAGCAATGTACCAACATACAAATTTGCATAAAGATAAAGTGAGGTTGTGACCCATGAGATCTCACATAATGTGGTTGTGAATTATGTATAAAAATTAGCTTAGCTCTTAAAAATATGGACTTGTCCACAATCATTTCAAGATTTTATCGCAAGGCACTATATCTAGTCAACAACTTCCCAACCATAATAAATGTCCTTCTGAAGTGCATCCGTATTGTTGGTAATATTCATAAAGATTTCTCATACAACATTGCAGATTTTAAAGAAAAAGCCAGGACAATGATTTCATGACTTCAGAATTCAAATGCACAAGATATTCAACTTTTGTCTTGAAGGAGCACAAGATAGCTTGCAAAGACACGTGACATCTAATTCAGGGGAATCAAGCAATCACATTCATCACCAGTGTTAGAATTCTTGGGATAATTTTTTTTTTTTGGCCATAAACACCATTAGATGGCTCCAGAAGATAAACATTTTTCTCAGGAATCTACTTTTTTCCAGAGAAAAACAGACAATAACAACAGGGGATTTACTTAACACAATAATTGACAGCCATAATATTTCAGAACTCAAGCCTCCTAAGATGGGCTAATAGCAGTTACCTTAGGGACTGGAGGTGGCCTCTTCCTGCATGCTTTTGTCAGATCTTTGCAAAGATAATTTACCAATGATTCAGTATCAGGCTTGGAAGCATATATAAATTCTGCAATATCTGTATCCGAATACCCCATAATCTGCAAAATTACCAACTTATAAGACAATTGTACGGTATGAGTAATATCTCTGCTGAACTAGGAACACCAGATAAACACGGATTGAATGAATTTCTAAAATCAAACATTAGGCAATAATATGATCACAACCGTATTCCAGCAGACAAAACAGAGTTAACTTGCCGTCTAAAAAGTCTTATGTTACAGCAATAAAGGCGGTCGAATATCTCACCTCCTGGCAAGCCTTCTCGATTGTCTTGCATTCTGAATTGCATTGCCCTTCAGAGTCTTGTTCCACCAGCTAAAAAGTAACACTTTTAGGAATTAGCAGGCCAATGGCACAATAACGAACTCCATTTGCTATTAAGCACAAGTATCATTCATCAATCATTCTCTACCTCAAAATGGGGTTTAAAAAATATTCACGGAAACAACTAGCAGAACCCAATAAAAGGAAAAAAAGACAAAGATACAACTATCTAACCTCCAACTTATCCCCTTGCTCCACTATATCAATCTTCAGAATCCAATCAGCTTCCTCCTTTTTCAAATTGCAAACATTCTCCGCAATTTCGATAATTTGATACTCAGAGATCTAACACAACCAATAAGAAAATAAACAAAAAGATCAACAACCAATTCCAGCAAAACCAACCTAGACCAATCAAAACCAAATCAAACCCAGTTGTTAAAAAGTGACCTTTTTGGGGGCGATCTGAGACTGCTTCTTTTGAACTTGCTGGTACAACTCGGCCGCAAGCTTTTCACAAACTTGGCATTTGATAAAGGGTATGTCCTCTTTTCTTGCACTTGTGACAGGTTTCTTAGCAGCAACATACAAAACTGGCAACCAACTTAACAATATTAGCACTGCCACTATTGCAACCAACACTAGTCTGATCTTTCCCATAACGCCTCTTTCACAAAACACAACTCAAAGAACACAACACTGTACCAGGTCCCAGGTCTATTGCAACACAAATTCTAGTCTTACGAACCTAAAACAATTTGCCGCTGTGGCCAACTTCAAATAATGTTTTTGTCTATACATATATATACATAAAACCATACGTGTTTCGCGATTTCTGATTGGCTGGTGACTCGCGGGCCCACATTTTGTCGACCAATAGGATGGAAGACAACACGTATAGTTATTTGTTTACGTCTTTTGGTTGGAGGGCTATCCCTTTGGCGTGATTTTCACTGGAATGAACGAAACCTAACTAACGACGTCGTTTGAATTAGAATCCATAGGTCCTAATCCTAAGCCCACCTCTAAAGCCCTAAAGCTCCAAGCTGAACAATATTGGGGGCCAACGGATGGCCGTGTGACTTTTGGGCTTTGGCCCATAAGCCGAAGAGAAACTTCAGTATCTTATTACCTTTTAACTTTTGTAACTTTCTTTCGATATTCTTAATTAAAATTTTGATATTCATCAATTAATAGTCATTAATATTATAACTAATAAAAAACATTTTTAATAAGATATTTAATTTAATAATCATTAATAATTAGATTTTTTTTAATTTTCCCATAAAGTTTTTACAAGGTGGGGACTAGATTTGGTTATGGTGATCTTTGGGTAGGGTTAGGTCTACCATGTCTGCGCTATTTCTTGCTTAATTTAAGGCTTCTGCTATGTTTTTTTTTTTCAAAAAGTGAGAAAAAGAAGAATTCTTTCAAGATTGGTGTCTAATCTCAAAACTTTTTTCTTGTTTCCGTATAATAACATGACAAAATGGAGATTACGCAGTAAATAGTTATATTCGATGTTTTTTTAATCATCTGTTTAATATTTCATATGGATTAAACATGAAAATGTTAAAGAGTTTATAAATGGTAAGTATCAATTATCTAAATAATTAGTTATAGTAATTTTGACAATAATTTCAATTTCAATTATTGTTAGTGGACTTTATGCTTTGCTCATATTAAAAAATTTAATATGGCATTAAAGCAGGTTTGATCCAGATCATTAATCTCTCGATTGTCCGTTTAGATGTCTAGTCCCAGCAGCCCGATCTAGTTATTAGTGTGTTTATTTTAAGCGACAACTGGATGTTCAGTCCTAGTCATACTTGAAGGAGAGTTTTAGAGTATCTTATATTGACTAAATATAAAAATATTAAAGGGCTTATAATTGGTAATGATCAACTATCCAAATCTAGTCATTTGAGAAAAGTTGACCCAAGCCTAATTATTATTAGTGGACTCCACACTTTACCCACATTAAAAAAATTAACATGACATCAGGGCAAGTTTTATCTAGATTATTAATTTTTCGGTTGTTCGTCTAGATGTTCATTGACAGCAGCCCCGTCTGGTTATTAGTGTGTTTATTTCAATTGACAACTAGATGTTCAATCTCAGATGCACTTGAGAGGGAATGTTAGAGTATTTCATATTGACTAAATATAAAAATATAAAAAATTTATAATTAGTAATAAACGACTATCTAAATCTAGTTATTTGAAAATAATTGACCCAAGTCTAATTATTATTAATAAACACTATGCTATGTCTATATTAAAAAATCTAAAATTATCCTCGTCCTGTATTTTTGTACATCATAAATGAAACAACAACCGCCGACTAAAGGTTAACAAAATTGATTATTGAGTGTACTTAGCATACCCAAATAAATAAAAGATTTATATATATGTAATAATAATAATAATAATAATAATAATAATAATCTAAATAAATGTACAATGATTTGGATGTTACAAATTGAAAGTATTATTCCAAGGATGTTGAAATTTTCGCTAAATATCCATATTTCATTTAATTAGTCCATGTGAAGTGTCGAGTAATTTTTGGAGAGACATGTGAAACATATAGTTGGCGACTGCACGTCATGCTTAACCGTATTTATTAGTTTTCAATAAATGTACATCAAATCTTTCCGAATTTGAACATTTGAATTTTGAAAAGGTCATGTAAAGACTTAAAAAAAAAACATTACATTCTCAAAAATCAACTTTAACCAACGAACGTAAATCAAATTAGTAAGATAAAAAATTAAAATTTAAAAATTTAATTAAAATTAAACTATAAAAAATCAGTTTAAAATTAAATATAATTAGAAAATTTTAAGACAACATCTGCTCCATCTTTCACGACACTTGCCTTATTAAAGCACGTGAATTGGCGGTTGAATTCGGACAAGAACTCTTTAAGGTGTGTAAAATTGGGCAAAGCTTTATATTTGGTTTAAGTTTCTGAGTATCAATTATCAAGATACGACGTTTAGTTATACACTTACAAGATCACGTTATCCATACTTCGGTAGAAGGAGCACAAGACATGGAGAGAGAATCACGACAAGTCGAGATCTTGTCCATTCGTCGTCCTACACCTAATTATGTTTAATTAGCTAACTAATTAACCGGTTATTGAAAATTTGCTATAAGTTTCAATGTGTTTATGGTTAATTTTGAAATGACTAATTATATACAAAGCATGATTGGTACGGCCATATATGATATATGATGATATCAATAGAGTTAAATGAAAGGCAAGCAACCACCAGGCACCAGTCAGTCTACTTTTTTAAAAAAATAAATAAATAAATAGTCATAGAAAACATACACAAAAGATGATGTGTCGATGTCCACTCACCATCTGTACCCCCCAAGGCATGGGGGCCAAAATCATGGGACCCGCCGAAAAGGTCGGTACCCAATGACAGCTGTACACGTTGATAGGGAACATTAAAAGGACAACATCAGTCAAAACGAATGATAGGTGCCATATGCCTTACTCATCACATTTGCTTTGCTTACTTTATTATTAAATAAATGAAATGTCTTTAATTTGGTCAATAAAGTAAAAAACAAAATCCAACTGCAACTCCATCTCCAACTCCTTTATTTGCGGGTAAAACGTCTCTCTCCCTCTCTCTACCTGGCCATGTAAGAGAAGAAGCAAAAATAAAAGTACAATTTTTAATTTAAAAAATTAAAAATATATTATCTCATAATACCTCTTATAATTTTAGAATTTTTAATTAAAATTTGATTAAAAATAAGAACAAAATACATAAATTATAGTAATTAAATGATATTTATATAATGACTAAGTCATTAAAATAATTTCTTTATAAAAATATAAAGAAAAGTTGGCGTATATCATAACTCTCTGTAGACTCTCACCAAATAAAAAGACTTATGCATTGAATATATTACTTTAAATGTGAACTTATTTAATAAAATTTTGACTTAAATTAATAATTTATCATATTTTGAAATTATTGATTTATGTTAAATTTAATTTGTTTGAGAATTTAATAATTAATTTAAATTACTATATTAGTTACGTTTTATTAGTCTAATATGATATTATATTTTAATTGAATTTAAAGAGAAGTGTTTTCTAAACTGAAAAATAAAAAATTTTGAAAATTTTAAAGATAAAGAAATTTCCCAAAATTTCTAAATTACGTTTTTTATTAAGAAAGGGAAAAAGCCAAGCGAAACGGCGTCGTGGGGTATGTAACTCATCTTTTGACAGACGGTGAAAAAAAAAAGTTGTCTGAACAGGTAAAAATAAGGCTCGGTAGGTAAGGAAGTTCACAGGCAGTCACAGACCGTCGGTGGGAGGTAAAAAGAAAAAACTGATAAAAGCGTCGGTGGAGGTTAAAAAAAAACAAAAAGGAAAATATTGTCTAAAATAGCAGTAGAGGGAATGAGCGAGATCGCTTTGTGTATAAGCCATAATAGAGAGACAGAGCGGAAGGGCCTAAATTTGTGGAAGCCAGATAAATAGGTAAGATAAAGATTGTGTTGGAGAGAGAGAGAGCGAGAAGACGAGGCTGGAGAGAGAGAGACAGGGACAGAGGGGTATCCTCGGAGATACGGTGGAGAGAAGAGCAGGGACTCACTGGGTTTACCTGAGAGAGGAGAAGAGAGCTAGAGAGAGGCAGACATAGCTGCGGCCATGGCAGAGTCAAACGATTCTGTTTCCGTCGATATGGAGACGATCTATCTCGGTGGGAAGGTTGGGTTTTTCTTTCTGGGTTTGGTTGTTTTTGTGAATGCACGCATTTGTTTGGGCCTTTTTATTGTTGACCTTTTTACTTGGTTGTTCATTACTTCGTTGTGGATTGGTGTTGAAGTTTGGATATGTACTCCGTCAATGCACATATTCTTCCGGTTTTCTAACCAGTCGTTTCTTTGAATTTGTGTAATGTGTTTGGGTGTCAAAAACGCTCGGTTTTGATTTTTTTTAACCGTTAGTTTATATCGTCGTGTGAAGCATTTTAGTCTAGTAAATGGATTTCTGAACAGAACTTTTTGGATGAAAGGTTTTCTTGAAAGCTGGAGTAATAGCTGATTCAAGTCCTTTCTGGTGATTTTATGTTTGTCGAGAATTCTTGATTTGCTATTTGTATCTTGGTAACCCAAGAAGAAGTCACTCTTTGCTCTTCATCTCTTTATCCTTCAATTTGATGTGTTCTAATGAAATTATTGTTTTTAATCATCTAGTTCCTGAGATTTTTATTTTGGGGTAATTATGATACTATTCTTTAAGAATGGTCTCTTTCTTCGAATGGTTCTTCTTGAAGGTTCTAATCTTGGCTCTTACACGTTAACATGCGATGAATCACGGATTTACGGGGACTAAATTTCCCAGATTTAGATTCATCTGCTTACAAATTTTCTTTCGTTATTTTTCGGATGAGGGTATATCTCATGATGTTCCTGTCTAAGTTTCCCTTGTTGTTTTTGTTTTCTGCTGAAATCTGTCAGATTGTTCAGATCTTTTAATTTGTTAGTTTGCTTGTATAGTTTTTCTTCTGTTTTTCCTGTGGGGGAAAGGTGGTGGATCCTCGTGATATTATATTTTTTAAGGTTAATTGCAGTCGACTGAAGAAACCTACCCTTAGTTTTTTTCCTTGTCTTGTTTCGTCTTTGTTTTTTAATATTAAGATATTTAGAAGTCTAGCTGTTCTGCCCCCTCGCTTTAATTTGTTTCATTATCAGTTCCAGTTAAATATTCATAAGTAAATAAGGTTTCCCTTCACTCTATTTCTTTGTACATGCAATGATTATGATTGGAATGGAGAACATACTTGTTTTGTCTTCTTATCTGTGGCCTGTGGGTTTGTACAAACATGTTTTTTTGTTTTCTACCCACAAAAGTGAATGCGTGCACATGGAGAAGCTTTTCTTGGGAGTAAATTAATCTGGAGAAAGTTGAAGTTACTTTGTTGAATGTAGGTAGAATGAAAAGAAGAAATAATGTCCTTTCTAGTTTGAGAAACATATTAATTTTGATGAAAGTTGCTACAGTTAAATACTTTTCACCTGTGTTTGCTAATCATTTTAGGAAAATCTAGCCTTAATTTTTTATTTGCTTGTATCTTTCTCTTAATTCTTTTTGTTTGTGAAAATCTCAGGAACACCATGTAAGGACTGGCCGTGGTTCTGTGTCTGTTATAGTCTATGGGGACCAAGACAAGCCGGCACTAATTACCTATCCTGATTTGGCTCTAAATCGTAAGTTTGTAGATGCAATTTCTAACTATTCTTTACATTTATTGTGTACATAAAAACTTTATTATTGAGACATCACATGCTTGCGCAAATTTCACTTTCATTTTTTTTTCCAACTAGGTTATCATTAATGCGTCATAATAGGGCTTGCTTTCTCCATTATTGATTAAGGCCAAGTGGCTTGCTGAATGATTTTACACACAAATCCATTCCTAGATATAATCTTCTGTTCTTTTGAGTAAGTTCAATTCAAGTTCTGACAATATTGTCATATTCATGTTTGTGTACTTCTTGCTCAGATATGTCTTGTTTCCAAGGACTGTTCTTTTGCCCCGAAGCAGCTTCTTTGTTACTACACAACTTTTGCATTTACCACATTAGTCCTCCTGGGCATGAGGTCAGTGAATTAGTTCACTTGAGTTCATGATTTCTTTTAATTTGCATTTGGTTCTCATTCTTTTAACCATATTTGCATCTCATTAGAGACAAATATTCACATAATTTTGCACTTCCACAAGAGTTCTTGCAGTTAGGAGCTGCTTCACTTTGTCCCGATGATCCTGTGCCTTCTGTTGATGATTTAACAGATCAGATTATTGAAGTTCTTAACTATTTCAAGTAAGTTCAGTAGAAGATATATGTTTCATATTGTGTTTGGAGTGCCAAGTAACAATGTTTGTCCTTGTGCAAGTACATGGAAAATGTCTACTATTCTGAATGATTTTTTCTTTTGATATATTGGATATGCTGACTTTCTTGTGGCATCAAAATCTGTCTCAGGCTTGGCAAAGTTATGTGCATGGGAGTGACAGCTGGTGCCTACATCCTGACATTATTTGCTGTAAATCCCTTAAAGGATTGCTTTGAACAGTATTTTGTAGGCAAATCCTATGTTCTTGGCCTGACTTGTATATGTCACTACAGATGAAATATAGAGAACGAGTGCTTGGTTTGATTCTTGTATCACC
>JAOSBN010000008.1:2918499-2934630 GCA_027563595.1 Erythroxylum suave | reverse complement strand
AATGACTCATGCTACAAATGCCTATCCACCGTAAGAGCATTATAAACTGATAATTCAACATAAATGTGGAGAACAAGATTCTAACCTGCAGTTCAGACTTTAAAGTGGCCAACTCTTTTTCCAAGCTTTGCACTTGATCCAATCCTATACCCATAGATGCCATTCCACTAATTGGATTGTTCATTGCTTGTTGCTGTATCAGGTTTAATTCCGCTCTCAAGGCTGCTGCATCTTCCTCAGCCTTTCCAAGATAGTGATCAGAATCAAGAAGCTTAAGCTGATATGAAGAATATAAACAAAAGCTAAATGCATACTCCGTATTGTTCTTCTTCTGCTTCTTTTAGCCGTTTCTTAAGTGTTCGAAGCTGGGCTGCAAGGTCCTCCTGGAGCAAAAAATGACAGTTTATGATTTTGAGGTTGAACCATACCTAGCATATAAAAAGATTAAGCTTACCCGTGCAATAACTGCTGCATCTTTCTCCATAGCTACATCCTTGAGTGCTTTTCTTAAAGATGGGACGGTGTTTTGGTCCTGAAATGTATACGAAAAACAAATTGCTTAGAACTTAAGAGATTAGATATCATCTCAGAATCTACACTCTGCAACGATATGTCAAAAATCTATAAAAAAAAATTTAAGAAAGGGAAGGAGAAGGTGAATCAGGAAAAAAGAAACACATGCTAGTACTGATAAAAACACAGACATACATAGACAGAGAGAAATTCTTTTTACCAGATCATTCAATCGCTTCTGTAATGCTTCACTTTCAACATCCTTTGTCTGAAGCTGAATCCATTCATAGAGTATCTTTTAACACAAAACCTTTCTTGTCTGCGTTATAACTGAAAATTGACATTGAATGTACCAACAATACCTTTAAAGACAATGTCTTGTTACTTTCCTCCAATTCTGCACTCTTTTTCTGCAGATCTTTTAGTTGAGACACCAAACTACTAATATCTATCTGCAAACAAATAAAATTGTCTGATAACAATAACATTTTTACTAATCCTCCCACATCGAACATAATTATAGAAGTTCATTCTGTAAAAAGACAACATAAAGAACATTGCTCCAACAGATTTGTTAATTCACTAATAAAGTCAGACGTCCTGAAAGAACTTGAGAATGTCATAATTCTTTTGCGTAGGTAATGAAAATCACTAAAATTCAGGCACATCAAATGTCATGCATTAAAAACATGTTTCATAAAATAAGTACCTCAGAGAGTCGATTTCCGCTCTCAGATTTTTTCATTCCCGAATTATCTGTCAACGAAACAAAATTGTAAAAAAGAAGGAAAACAGAAGAGGGAGCTAAAAGTTGACCGATTACCGATAGGGATGGAAGGTTTGGTAAGATCTGGTCCAGAAGAAGTTTTGCTTAATTTCTCTGCTGCTCTCTTTTGCCGAATCTCTTCCAACTGATACAAACAATAAAATAAGCTCAAGAGAAGGATATTTCCTTTAGATTTTCCTATAAATTAAAGGCGTAAAGCGTACCGTTCGTCGACCAAGAGACGCGTGATGCGAGTCCATGGCAATGAGAGAAAAGACAACTTCAGAGGACGATCTCTTATTTCTCGAAGTTTTAAATTACAATTCTCTCTCCCTCTACAATCAATACATGAAAGTTTCGACACGGAGAAGATGAATAACAGGGTGTTCTGGCTTTCCAAAGGCTTTACTTTATGAAGGTTTCCAGGTGGTGTGCAGTTGGTGATCAGACTAATCTTACCACGAAAGGTCCCAGGTTCGAATGTGCTTTTATCAATCTAACAATCTATTTCTATTTTTTAATTATACTTTTATATTAGCCATTTTCAATATAATATAATATGTTTTTAAAAAAACATATACATATTTATATAATTAAAGAAATTTGCAGATTAACTTCTTTAAAAACTATAAATTTAATCGTACTCAAGCTTAAATTTGTAGCTGCAGATCTAATTAAGTTTTGAGTTTAGCCTAAACTTAGACAAAAAAATTTTAATTAACATCGAGCCGAACATAATGCATTTCTATCCTTAGTCAAACAAGGATAGAAATTGCGAAAAATAAAACAAAAATATGTTTTTAAAATTTGTAATTAAAAATAAAATACTTGATCGTATCATATATTTTTATTTTTTAATTATACTTATATTAGCCATTGTTTAATATAATATATTATAGTTTTAAATTAATTAATTCTCATTATAATTAAAAATAAAATATATGTATATTTATATAATTAAAGAAATTTGTACGTTAACTTCATCAGTAAAAGTTATAAATTTAATCGAACTAAGGCTCAAGCTTGGAGCTTCTGAACTAATCTTCGAGTGTAGCCTAACTTTGGACAAAAACTTTCAATTAAACTCGAGCCTGGTCTAGCTCTTTTTTTTTATTATAGGGAAACAGAAAACACAGGTTACATGACAAATTTGGGGAAAAAGATTCCCGACTAATCCTCTAGGAGGAGATGATGGCACCCGGTAGGGGCATCTGACACCAATGTCAGAGTATTCTGCCTGAGTGGCAAGCCAGTCAGCGCATCTGTTGCTCTTTCGGTAGACGTGTCAATGAACAACAAACCAATTTCAGTTGAACAGTTCGAGGATACCCGTAATTATAGGGTTAAGCGTCTGGGAGCGGGTGGCCAATGAAGAGAGGAGCTTGTGTACCGCAAGCGAATCTATTTCTAGCTCTATCCTGCGAAAGCCTAAGTTCCATGCTAGTGAGAGGCTGGTAAAGACACCCCATAGTTCAGCGAACAACGCAGCACATCATCCGAGGTTTTGAGTGAATCCTCCAAGCTAGTTACCATCACTATCCCGAATGAGGCCCCCCCCCTGCTGTGGCCGAGCATTAGGCGCGTTTGTAGGCACCATCTGTATTCAATTTAACTCAACTCGGCTGCTATTTTTGCCAACCGAGGAGCTGTGCTTGGCGTGGATGGAATCCGATGTTGGCCCGGTTTTGGCACTCGGTCAACTTGTGCATCTGATCTGCAAAAGACAAAATAGGAAAAATGGGTGAGGGAGACTAAATAAAATTATGATCGAAAATGGACTTATTCCTCCAGGTCCAGAGGAACCAACACGTCGTGCCAAAAAGAATGACCCACTCCTGGCCCAGAACTTGCCGGTGCTGTTGGAGGTTGTGGAGAATCCAGTCTCTATTAGGCAGAGAGAAATAACTAGAAGACACAAGGTCCGTTGGGAAGGCATCCCATAATTGTCGAGCTTTGGGGCAATCCCTAATTGCATGGAGGGAGGATTCTTCGAGGGTACAATGGTGGCAGGTGCTATCAAAAGGGAGGTGTCTGCGGATGCGTTGTTGATTTCTAAATAATCGATCTTTCACTAGCAACCGGAGGAATGATTGAATCCTCTGTGGGCTCGGTCACTTCCAAATTGCTCGCTAAACGCTATGCGACGTTTCGTCTTCGTGGCCCATAAGCATGGAGTAAGTGGAAGCAATGGAGAATAGACCATCTTTGGATGCTCCCCAGATCAAGCGATCCTGATCTAGATATGACTTTGGTGGGAATATGCTGGCGATGGTTCGGCAAATCGGTGGTGGGAGATTGGAAGGTGTCCCAAAACCAAGTGCCGGTGGAATCCGCAAAATTTTGGATAGTGAGGCTAAGCTGTGTTTCTAGTACAGGATGAGTAGTATGGAAAATGAGTGGGCCTATTCCCGTGACCCAAGGGTCTAGCCAGAAGCGCATCGTAATGCCGTCTCCAATCTTCCATTTCAGGCCTTGTGACACTATATGCCATGTTGCCTTGATGCTCCGTCACATCATTGATCCCCCGGCAAATAGCCAAAGAGGTAGGGAGGCGGTTGCGGTCAAACTTATATTTGATTGAGAGCACCTTGACCTATAAGGTGATAGGGTTGGCTATCAAAGACCATCCGAGTTTGGCCAGGAAGGCATCATTCGTTTCCCGAAGTTGTCGGATGCCAAGACCCCCCAACTCCTTAGGTTTGCACACTTCCTCCCAGTTGACTAAATGAATCTTCATTCGGTCGTGAGATGAGCCCCATAAAAAGTTCCTCATGGCCTGTTCCAATTCATCATATAAACTACGCGGCAATCGGACTGTCTGCATCGTGTAGCTCGGGATCACCGCTAAAACTGATTGGGCTAAGGTGAGTCAGCCAGCGAAAGATAACATATGAGGGGACTAGCCTGATAACCGTTGATGGACCTTATATAAAATGTGCTGATATGTTCGTTTGTTGACACGTTGGTGCAAGAGGGGGACATCAAGGTAGCGGCCAAGGTCAGTAGTCACTCAGAATCCTAACTAGTGAATTAAAAAGTGACAGGTCGAGGGAGAGGAGTTCCTGGAGAAGTAGCATCTCGATTTTGTCGAGCTTACGTGTTGTCCAAAAAACTCACAAAAAGAGTTTAGAATATCCCAAATGACGTGCACTTGATCGATAGACGCTTCGGAAAAGAGAACGAGATCGTCAGCAAAGAATAAATGGGAAAGGGGCGGACCATTTTGGCTTAATTTGATCAGACGTCAACTTCCTAGGACACCATGTGAGAGATCGCATGGCCAAGGCGTTCTAGACACAGGACAAAGAGGTAGGCAGAAAGAGGGTCTCCCTGGCGTATTCCTCGGGAAGGCATAAAGGAATTGCTAAATTCATCGTTCGAGTTCACTTGGAAGGAAATTGTAGTAATGCATTTCATGATAAGCGAAATCAGTGAGTCTGGCAGGCCAACATCAATCAAGGTATCTTGGATGAATTCCCAATTTAGACGATCATACGCTTTCTCGAGATCCACTTTAATGGCCATAATCCCCTTCTGACTAGCCTTCCTTTTCATGGAGTGGATCACTTCTTGAGTGATGACGATGTTGTCGGTAATAAGACGCTCGGGCACAAAGCTGCACTGGGTAGGGGCTACAAGCTCTTCAAGGTAAGGTTTAAGCCGACTGGCTATAATTTTGGTGAGAGCTTTGTAGAGCACAGTGCATAGGGCAATTGGCCTGAACTGTGAAATTGAAGAGGGGAATGGGATTTTAGGGATAAGGACTATGATGGTGCAGTTAAGATCCGTATCCCATACTTCTTGTCAAAAGATACGCTGAAGGAAAATAGTGAGGGAAGGTCCCATAGTGTCCCACTGGGATTGGTAGAACAGTGCTGTCAATCCATCAAAGCCTGGGGCTTTATTTGGGGCCATGGAGAAAAATGTTGTCTTTATTTCGTCTGGGCTTAACTGATGAGTGAGATCATCAGTCATGTGGGGCAGGATAGGGGGGAAAAGACCACGTCGCTACCATGTGGAGGGTGAGTGACCTTCGGAGCAACATAAGACCTTAAGGTGCCTTTGCGCTAGTTCTCGGAGAGCCGTGGTGTCGGTAATTACATTACCTTGTTGTCGGTCAAAGAAGCGGTTCTTGTTTGTCAATGCCTGGTACAAGTAATGGCATGGTAATAGTGTGTATTCCGATCACCGTGTCCAAGCCATTGACTTCTGGAGCGCTGGTGCCAGAACAGTTCTTCCTAATAGAGGACTTGTTTTAATTCAATCTGCAGGTATTCCTCAAGATCGTGGAGGGAGGATGAGTTGGAGGCTTCTAAAGATTGTTAAAGGCCCGCGAGGCATGCCATGAGCCGCTGTTTGCGATGGAAGATGTTGCCAAATTCAATATCGTTCCATTGTTGGAGTTTGTCATAAAGATGTTTGATCGCCCCACTAATAGCCAAAGTACTGGGGTGCCAGTTTTCAGCTACCTCTGTTGCAAAGCAATTGTGAGTAAGCCAGGTGGATTGACATCGGAAGGGATGTCGCGTAGGAGGGGGGATTAGTATTCTGAAAAGTGATAAGGATGGACCGGTGATCCGATTTCAAAAAAGGCAAGTGTGTAATAGATGTTTTAGGAAAAACAGAAAGCCAGGAAGAAGAACCGAAGGCACAATTTAAGTGTGCTCTAATAGGACCCCTCTGCCATGTGAATCATGGACCAAAAAATCCGAGGTCTTGTAGGTTACATTGGAGCATACAGTCTAGAAATTTAGTGTTAACAATGGGTTGGAAATGGGAGCCACCGCGCTTATCGCCACTTTCCAATTTGGCATTCCCCTCCCAAAAGCCAGGGTTTGTCGATGAACCTAGCAATATGCGATAGGTAATGCCAAAGATATTTTTGAATCACACAAGTCGGGCTCGCGTATATAGCTGTAAAGTCAAACAACCATCGGTCCCAGTCCACATTGGCATGCAAGAATTGACGATGAGCAAGACGAATACGAACAACAATATCTTCCTTCCAAAGTAGCCAGATGCCTCCCGAATATCCCTACGCTTCAATCCGGAAGGAGTGACTAAATCCCAGATTACGAATAACTTTCGACCTGTGATTCCCGTTAATACATGGTTGGACCAAAACAAGGAGTCGAGGCTTATGAATACGAATATAGTTTTCCAGGATGGACTTAAAGGTCCTACCTCCAGCCCCTTGGCAGTTCCAGATAAAAATCGTCATAAATAGTAAGGCGAAGAGAAACTCGAACGCTAAACTTTCGTAGGGTTGACTGCGAACTCCGTCAATTCTTGACAGAGGAATGTCACAGGTGCCAGTTCAAATTCCTCCATCGAAGTGTCCGATTCAACATTCGAAATCCCATCGGTCCTAGACTCTGAATCTGGGTCAGGGGGTCGAGGGGAGTTGAATCTTGAGGGTGGCTATGAATTGTCGTGGGTATAGGATCACTAGAACCGACAGGTCTTCGTCCATATCACCGTTACCCATTTCCATTAGGAGGGTCATAAGGAAGGACGAGTCCGACGAAACTACTTCCATATGCGAAGGGATAGAGAGCGCGATATGAGTGGAGCTGGGCCGGGGAGTGCGAAGGCCCTTTGGACTGGATTACTGCAACTTTGGACTGGGCCTGGGAAGGTTACTGGCCTGCAGCCTAGTCTGCTACAATTGGGGCCTTAGACTAGGAAGGCCTGTCGTTGGAGTGGATGTGGCCTGGCCCAAGGGGTGGGCCTGTTGTGAGAGAGACGGCGTTGTATTCTTCAGAGTGATTTTAGTTCCATAAGGATGAGTTCTCGTTCCTTGCTGTTGGCCATCATCACCCGAATGTGACATACTTCAGGATGTGGAGTGGTTGAGGTAAGGGGTCGACGGGATTGGAGAGCTGTTAGAGCGTCGGGAGTCGACCGTTGGGGAAAGAGGCATTGGAGTCTCGATCATCTCAGTCATCGCTAGCGTTGAGTATCGTGAATGTCAGCATCCGGTTGGCAATGTGTGGGTCGCGTTTTCACGGTGGGGTCTCGTGGAGGTTGGGGGAGTCCGGTGTGCCCTCCTATTGACTTGTATCCACAGTCCATAGGCTACTTGGTGGGGTGCGTCGGTGGAAGGCGCTTTGCTAGCGTCTGCGAGTCATGGCGATGGCGAGGGTCCAGCGGAGGTTGTTGGGTCAGTAGGTACCACGGGTTGTGAAGGACAGACCATGGTGTCGTGCCTGACCCGTCCGCAATGGAAGCAAATTTGAGCAAGGCCTTCATACTCCACATGGATAATTTCACCGTCTAACTCCATGGTCAAGCGAAGAGGTGAGCTGATATCCAGGTTAACAAACACACGTGCGAATCGTCCACGGTAAGCCTGTTGTGTGTTGGTATCGATCTTAACAATTTTCCCCACCAAATTACCCAGTGCAGTGAGAATGGAGAGGTGGTATCTAGCTATGGGAAGTGCAGGGAAACGAACTCACGCTACTACGTGGGTGATTCTACCGGTGGAGGGCCGAAAATCCGGAGTCCAAGGTTGGACTAACAGTATATGCCCAGCGATGATCCAGGGGCCCTGCATTAAGGTATGTATGTAATCCTCTTCCTCTTTGAAGTTGATTAGGTAAAATTCATTGTCGATGTCCACGATTTTCAGGGGGCCTTTAGGATGCCACATTGTATGGAGGCGATCTCGGAGCATGGAAAATCCCAATTTTCGTCCCATCAGCTTAATAACCACCGCATTTGCCCAGACAGAGTCTAATTTCTTTCAGAAGATGGGGGATAGTTCCACCCCCAATCTATGGGATCCTTGAACAATGTTTATATCTTTGTCATTAAGCTCAATTGGGTCCTCCCCTGGCCAAGATAAATCAGACATAGTTTGGGTAGGATTAGCTTGGCCAGTTAACACCGCGCTATAGCTTAAGGGACAGTGTGGTTCTGAAGCTGGCATTGGGGGTGGATCTTCATCACGTTTACGTAGTCTAACTTTCTTTGCTGTGTGAACTGTCGAGTCCGGAGGGTCGTTCATTTCCATGTTCGAGTCCTTATCCACGTTTTCTGGTGCAAGCTAAGAAGAGAAGAGATTAGAAGAGCAACAAGCGATTGCGAAGAAGCAGGGAAGGCGGAAGAGAATCACCGATGAAGAGAAAGAGACGATAACCAGATCCAATTTCTCATATCAACTTTGAATTTCTTTTTCAAACAGCTCTCTCTCTCTACAGTTTCTTCTCTCTCTATTCTTCTGTTATTACATTAGATTAGGACATGCGGTTTAATGAGACACAAATATTTTAAAATTGTGCTGGCAAGTATAACTATGTTGTGTCAGAACAAAATGGGTCATTGAGCTGTAAGTAAACGACGTACAAAACTTTGTAAACCTTTTCAGTTTTTACCCTGTATTGGGATTAAGAAATTAGATTAACTTTCAGAAAACATCTGAACTATTGCATTAGGGAGTTGATAAATTGCATGAAATAGATAATGGGAATTTAGGGCAAATTTAGAGAAACTTAGACAATGAAACCAAACGAATCCAGATTCTTATCTTCCTTCTACATCATTTTACCTTCCCAAATCGTTTGTAAAGTTTATATTCTTGGATCTGATTGTAAATTTTCGTATAATCTCTCTTTTTATCCCACCTTGTATAAACTATTTATCTGCACAAGATACCTACCTAGATCTTCAGTTGAGAATCTTAGTGTTAAAGTTCTACCTTGTGTTGCCTTTTGGGTAAAACCAATCGCAACGGCATAATTTTTAGGTTGCAAACGAAGTTAGATAATTCTAGGCATGTCAACGGGCTCGGACCGGGCTGAGGATAGCCCTGCTCGGGTTGTCCTTGAAAAAGTTATGGTTAGGCCAGAATGGCCCGGCCAACTTTAGGCCTGAGTCAGCTCAAATGTTTAATATATTTTTAAAAATTTTTATTTGAAGACAATTTTAAAAAGTTGTAATTGTATTTTTTCAAATTCATAAAATATAAATTATAACACAATACATTTATAGTAAAATGTAAAATAAAATTACCCATAAATTATGCAAAAATATTCATATAAAATAAGAACCAATTTATATTTATTTAAAATATATAGCAGTGATAATGTTGTCATAATTATTCCTTGTAAACAAGTCAATTTAAACTTTTTATTTTATTTTCCATATTTAGACAATATAAACATTATGTGTTGGGCCCGAGTCTCGGTTCCTCATTTCGTGATGTCAAGGCCCAAAATTTAAGTATTTTGATAATAAAATTAATTATATACATATATTTATATCAAAAATACAATCATTTAAAATTCTTAGTGGGAATAAAACCACTAAACAGAAAAATAAATAAATATAGTGTAAAATAAATTAGACACGAAAATATAGGGATGGGGACCAGCCCAGTCAAGTTTTCTAAAATAATTTTTTTAAATTAAAAATATATAATAATTTATTTTTTAAAATTAGATTGGGGTCTGGGTTGCCCAAACTTAAGTTTACTCGATACCCAACTCTTCTAAATAAAACGATGTTGTTTTGGTTAGAATAATTAGACCTCGAGTTTGTTTGGGTCTGGCCCATGAGCCAGCCCATTAAAAATAACTAAATTTAGGCCCATGGGCCAAAAATTGCCATCCCTATGAAAATAATTTGCATTGGGCATTAAATAATTATATGAATAAATAAAATTCATTGGAGTAAAAACAATTACCAAACAATTTAAATGAATTCGCAGAAACTAAAATGGACCTAAAAATAAATCAAATTAGGCGTTAAAAGAAGAATTAGCAATTGAATTAACAAAGTAAAAACAAAATACAAAAGAGCAAAAGTCACGGGTGTGATAATTTCTCACGCCCGTGAGAGGTGTCTATAAAAGGAGTCACGAGTGTGAGATTTCATTTCTGGTGAACAGTGTAGAAATTCGAGGTTCGTCGCAATCGTGCACAACTTTCCTAAAAATTTGGGATTGTCGTGATTGTGCTTATCCTATCCACACCCACACCCACTCACTTAGACCCAAACCCAGACCCAGACATTGCTTGCCTGCTCCTACTCTACCTCTACCTCCCTCTCCCTCCATCGCATCGTTGCAACTCATTGACTTCACTGTTCTTCTTCTTCAACTGATGTCGCAACTCGCAACATTAGAGACTCGCAGGTATCTCACTCTCTCTTCCTTATTACTTCATTACTCTTCTACTTGCCTTCAGAGAGAATAGTTCACACGTGACCTTTTATTTGTGCGTGTCTTGGAATCATTGTGAATGAATTGCTGATTGTTGTGGTAGTTTTTATAAGCTTCCTGTATTTTGAACAAGATTGATTATGTATTGAATCTGGTTCAAAGTTGGCGACTAGATAATTGAAATGGGTTAGTTGACATTCATTAATTGTAAGTTGATAATTGGAACTTAGATTAATCAACATATTTGAATTTTGAATTACCATTATGCTGCTAGGCAATAGATTAACTGAAATTGGAAGCTAAAGAGGCCATTGACTGAGTTTTACTGGGTCAACGAGGCTTACATTATTCTCATATGTGGGGTATCTTGATTTTGGTGAGGGGAACACCATATTAGTCCATTAACACGTATGCTTGAAACTGTACACTTTGAGGAACTCTTGAATTTAAGAACTTGGGAACATATTTGGAATTCTAAACAGAAGATCATTTGCTTACTTAGAAATCAGAAGATAGGGCAACATAAGAAACATAGAACAAGCAGTCAAAAAGTGATAGCATACCCTCTTGGAGATGGGGACGGGATAAGTGGATAAGAAGAATTGATTGTAGCAACAGTAGGCCATGTCATTTGATGTTAGAGTTAAACATCATTTAATTGCAAAAGTGTTTAAAATAATGCGAGTGTTACTTTTTTAAAACTCATTTGAGCTTGAATCTTTAAATCCGTGGGTCATCAATCATGATCTTAACTAATAACATCTCTACTATACCTCATTACTGCATATATAATATATTCTTAGACATCTCTACTATAACTCATTACTGCATGTATGAGGTAAGGTTGACTAAAATACTATAGAATAGAAGAATAGTCTTTGGTGATACTTTTACAAAGTTTAGGCTCAATATAAATTTTTTTAAAGAGTTTTCGGATAAATAAAATTTTAAACAAGCAAATCTTTGTTATTATCTCAATGATTAGGCAATTTTAATGTCTTTAATTTGTTGGAAAAAAAGTTAGAAAAAAGCTAAATTGTGACAAATAAATAGGGTGTAACATCATATGCCAATTCCCTTTTAAGGTTTCATTTTACATGTCAATGATAATGTAGTAGGAATAACTCTAATTTAGTTTTTAAGTAAAAAAAGAAAGTTTCTAGGGTTGAGAATATTATTTATGGACTCTTTTATTTGTATCTTACCAAATAAGGTGGATGAGTTAAGAAAAGGCAACTTTAGTAGGAGCATGCATAGCCATTGCGATTGTTAGAAGTTACTTTTCCCATCCATCTAATAACTTCATCCCAAGTGCTAATGTGTAAGAAATAGAACCAGATATTAGCAACGAATTGATAGCTGAAGAATAAATGGTTGTGAGATTCATTTTTGAAGTTTCATAAGACATATGTTTTAGAGGTAACCAAATTGTTAAGCCTATCTATTATGCTCATCTTTTGATTAACAGATAATTGTAAGAAGAAAGAATATTTTTGAATTGATTTATCAAACCATACAAGTGTGAACCTTCGAAAAATGGATTTATGAGACACTAGAACTTTTTGTGTAGATGCTGAATTGAATTAACCAAAACTATGAGATTGTTAGATTGTTTAATGATCCATTTCTATAATAGGTGTATAGTTATGCATATCCCTTTTAATAATAAGTATCTTAGGGGAGTTAATGGGAGGTCACTTTTAAAGTTTTAATGGTTATCAAAGATAATAGAGGAAGCCTTTGTATTAAGAGGTAAACTTTAATCATTATTAACACTATGACATGATTTTTCCAAAGATTGCCCTAAAAAATAGTATATTAATATCTCAAAAATAGCGCAAGCATATGCTAACTCAAATGGATTTTAACCCCTAAGCTACACAAGACTCAATAAGGAAATAATAAATAATACAAATGAGAAGCACTAATGTAACCTTGGATTTTTAATTAGTACTACCAATAGCTTCACTAGGTCATTCATGTCATGCTCTATTTTAGAGAAACATATGCTCTATTTTCGTTATGTAATCTTTATTGCTATTAGGGGGTTAAAACCCTTATTATGCTCTATTTTCATTATGTAGTCTTTAGTGCTATTCAGGAGTTAAAACCCTTATAACTATATAGCTTGAAACATGAATGAGTTCTTATGTCTAGTGCTTGGTTAGTTGGTTGTACTAGTGGAAACTAATATCTAGTGGTTTTATGGTTGGTTTATCAAATGGATGACTATATTCCTTCAGTTGAGAGTTCTAACTTGGTACCATAGGTAAACATGGAAACTTTTATTCCGACACCACATGATATTAGAAGTTCAATTAGAAGTCAAGTTAGTCAACTTAAAAGTGATGTTTGGAATCATATTAAGAAGATTACATTGATCGATGGAACTAAAAAAGCATAATGCAATTATTGTCATAAGTTGTACTCAACTGGTACGAAAGGTGGAATGTTTCATTTAAAGAGACATACAGAATCATGTACTAGAAGGAAGATGGTTTTAGGAGGTCAAACTTTTTTGACCACTAACCTTATGAAAGGAAAGAATGAAATCACTGTAATAACTTTTGACAATAATAGATCAAGAATTTTGATGTCTAATATTGTTGTTGGAGATGAACTACCATTAGCTATGGTTGAAAGCAAGAGATTTAGGGTATTTCTCAATTCAATCCAACCAAATTTCAAGGTTCCAAGTTGGAATAAATTGAGAAGTGATATTTTCAAAATTTATGTGGAGAAGAAGAGAGAAACATTAAGAGTATTGTTGAGTGTTCAAGGACGAATTACCATAACAACGGTCATGTGGATAGTCGATAAACAACAGAAGGGCTACATGGCGGTGACGATACATCATATTGATAATGATTGGAAGTTATGCAATAGACTTTTGAGGTAATTTATATTCTTTAATATTATTATCATTTACTTTTTTCATTATTTTATGCTTGAGGTAATACTCCTCTTAGGCATTGGAGCACTCATCCCCTTCTTGGAAGACTGCTCCTGGTCGCATATTGGGAAAGTTGAGTGAACTTTAACTCATACTCAATCACACTCATGTCCCTCTGTGTAAGGTTCAGAAACTCTCTGGCCTTCTCTTGTATATAAACCCTGGAGAGGTACTTCTTCCTAAACACTTCCACAAAATCTCCATGATAATACCAGAGGCATAACCTGACTGTAGGGCACTAATTCCCACCAATGCAGTGCGTCTCCCTATAGCAAGCTCACTGTATAATCCATTTTCTTTTCATCAAAGCACTTCATCTGAAGCAGGACTCTTTCGGTCCTCTTCAACCATGCTTCAGCCTCTTAGGATTCGTAGTGCCATTAAAATCTACAGCTCTATACTTGCGAAGCTTAGCATATTGCCCACTCCTCTCCCCCAGAGTTGGCATCGGAACTTGTGACCCTTGGCCCATGGCATATGTGAAAGCCTAACCAAAGGCTTGAAAGAACCGTGGATCCATAATGGGCATAGGATGAGGAGGCAGTGGCAGTTCATGCTGCACAGTAGATGCCTTAGAATCAGGAGCAGAGTGTGTCCCTGTGTCTTGCAGGAAATACGATTCATCTGTACTTCCTGGGTGAGAACCAATTTGAGTCAAAGCTCCTCGAGTTCTTTTTCGAGGCTGGCTATTCACTCCTTCAATTGAAAACATCTTTTTAAAAAAGAAACTTTTAGTTCATGCTTTAAAAAAAACTTTAAATCATGTAAAACAATACAAAACAATGCATGAGGTTCATTTAAAAACAATCCACGTTTATTTCATATTTTAAAACTACTCATTCAAAGCCTAGGATACTCCCAAACCTAGTCCCCATCTTGGACCTAAACCTAGTCGCTCTAATACCATAAGATGTTGGACCTTGTTTCTAGAGCCCAACTATCCAAATGTCATAAAACATGAGCGTGTGTATTACCTTGTATGGTTATTTCCATGAACTCTCATTAGCCATCAAAATGGTCCTACATCCATTCTAACATCACTTTCACTCATAATATTCCTAAATTCACTTCTTCTAATGCAATGACAATCATTTTTGTCTTTTGTCTACACTTAGTTTGGTGCTTGGTCTGGCACTTCGTTTGGTGCCTCTACTTCTTCTGGTGCTTCGTTTGGTGCTTCATCTGGCGTCTCGTCTAGTACCTATGCTTCGTCTAAAGGCCGTATCTTTTGTGTCTGAAGTCAAAAAATTCTAAACTTTATATCATTATAAAGCTAAGAAAAAGATCTAAAATTATAAGAAGACAACTATATCTAATTCAGCCTAGATCAATACAGATTTTTCCTAAAAGTTAGAACACGTTTCGTCTAGTGCCTAAATTTCATTTGGCACCTCATCTAGTACCTATGTTTCGTCTAAAGATCATATCTTTTGCGTATGAAGTCCAAAAATTCGAAAATTTATATCGTTAGAAAGATAAGGAAAAGATCTACAACTTCTAAATAGACAACTCTGTCTAATTCAGCGTAAATCAATACCGATTTGCCCTAGAATTCAAAACACGCTTTGTCTGGCACCTCGTTTGGTACCTATGCTTAATCTAAAGGTCATATCTTTTGTGTCCGAACTATAAAATTCCAAAATTTATATCATTGGAAAGCTAAGAAAAAGATATACAACTTTTATGAAGACCACTTAGCCTAATTCTACCTAGATCAATATAGATTTGCCCTAGAAGTTAGAATGCAAAATTTTACCTTATGAATGCTTGAAAAGGCAATATACAAACTTTGAGAGTCATGAGCAACAACACGATCATATTTCATTATCATCAAATGATAAGAGTTTTACAAAGCTTTATTGGGAATTTCAAGCCACAATACCTCATAGTCCAAAAATACATAATTTACGCAAAATAGAATTGCTCAAAATGTAACTAATGCCTTGTTTTATAAAAACTAACTTAAAATACAAAATAAGCATAATCCGAAGTAATACCCTTATACTCGATCACTTGCTCATAACCTGAAGATGAGACAGAATGGGAGGCGGGGTGAGCTTAAAGCTCGTGGGTAACAGTTTTATAACCGGCAACAAGCAATACCATTGTAAAATTCACAATGCATCATGAAACACATATTTCCAAATTCTCAATTTATCAAACACTTTATAAGCAACCCAAATCATGCATTCAATAGACTTGTCAACATATAAGCACATCAAAATAGTTTGGGAGCCATAAACAGAACGAGCTAACACATTCCCGTGAAATGGTCCCGTGTAGTCATGAGCAGAATGAACTAACACAATCCCACATAGTGGTTTTTGCATGGTCGTAAACATGAGAGAGTCCCTAAAGGAGTTCCATGCCACTTGCATACAGGTAGGAGAAGCCTTTAGTCAAAGTGCACTTGACATACAGAATGAACCAGAGCAAACCCACAAAACATGTATTTCATAACTTGTAATCTTGTTGCCTAAAATGACACTTTTTTCAAAAAGTGATTTCATAAACATAGTATTATTCTTTTTTAACATAATATTATTCTTTTTTTCAAAAAAAAAATCATTTTCACATTCTTTTCATAAATCATCCACACAATATTCACATACCAAACATATAGCACTTTCTCAAAGCATTCAAAGAGCAATAAATACACATTTATAATACAATTGAAAAACATTTACTTTCTTGATTTGGAAGAAACATTAATGGCTTATTATTCAATTATAA
>JAOSBN010000008.1:2900413-2918399 GCA_027563595.1 Erythroxylum suave | reverse complement strand
ATTTGTGAGTAACTTCTGATTGGCTAGCAGCCACAAAAAGGACCGAATTCGCTGCGGCCCTGGCCATTTCCACACTGTTGACCAAATTTGATTAGGTTGTGGGGAGGCAGCTCGAGTGATCATTTCGTAAGCAGAAGCGACTGTGAACTGACCCTTCGGGCCGTAAGCCATACCAGTCGGTCAGCAGCTGCTGTCGCGGCTGGGGGCGGTACGGTAGCCAGAAGAGCCCTGAGGTGGTTGGGAAGATATTGGTTAAGTAGGGTCCAATTCCACCGGCCGGACCTATCTACATAGTCCAATATCGACTTGGCCCTCTCGCTGGGGGATACCGCAGTCAGGGCCTCTGTTTCTAGGGACCCATCGTGATCCAGCTAGTGATCCACCCAAAAGCGAATATGGCGGCCGTTGCCAAGTTGCCATTTAGTACCTTGTCGCACATAGCCCCAAGTCTTTGCGATAGCTCGCCAGGTAGGGGACGTCCTTGTCGTAGGAAGCTCGACAGGGAAGGGGTGAGTGGGAATCCTATACTTAGCCCTAAGGACTTGAACCCATAAAGCTTCGGGGTGTTGTAGTAGTCCCTATCCCAGCTTAACGAGTAGGGCATCGTTGGAGGCTCTAATGCTTTTGAGCCCGAGGCCTCCGACACTCTTCGGGCGGCACACTTTTTCCCAATTGACGAGATGGATGTGCCCCTTATCATGTTGGGCTCCCCAAATGAAGGATTGAATAATTTTCTCCAGATCATCGCACAGCGTTCGGGGTAACCGCACCGTTTGCATGGTGTAAAGAGGGAGGGAAGCGAGTACCGATTGGGTCAACGTGACCTGACCGACGAGTGATAATTCTTTGGCGCTCCATCCTTGAAGACGTTTCTGGACCTTGTCGAGAATGTAATGATAGGTGCTCCGCGAAATACGCTGATGGAGCAAAGGGACTCCTAGATAGCGACCTAGATTGGCCGTGCTTGGCATCTGAAGCACCTGACTGAAGTGACGTGCCTGGTTGGGTAACACATTCGCAGAAAAATAAACACGAGATTTTTGTCGGTTCACTTTCTGCTCAGAGGCCGCGCAAAACTCGTCTAAAAGGGTCGCAACCCCAATCATTTGATCCTCCGTCGCTTCGCCAAATAGAACTAAGTCGTCTGTGAAAAAAAGATGGGACAGGGAAACCGCGGAACCGCGCCATTTAAATGGCTTCCAATGACCCCAGTTCACCGCTTGGGTCACCATATGGCCCAGGCGTTCCAAGCAAAGGACAAAGATGTACGGTGATAGCGGATCCCCCTCACGGAGCCTTCTGGTGGGGTGAAACGATTCCGAAAGTTGATCTTGCCACGCAACCTGCATGGTTGCCGTGGTGAGACACTTCATGATTATCCAGATTAGGGAAGGCAGGAGCCCAATGGTCGTTAGAGTGTCCTGAATGAAGGGCCAGTGGAATCAGTCATACGCTTTTTCAAGGTCGACCTTCAAAGCAAAATAGCCCATAACTCCCTTTTTGCGACGCATCGAGTGAATGATTTCCTGCACTATGATAATATTGTCGGTAATGTGGCGACCAGGGATGAAGCTGCACTGGGTGTTCGCCACCAGGTGGGAGAGGTGAGGTCTCAGCCGGTTAGCTATGACTTTGAAAAGGGCTTTGTATAGTACGTTGCATAGACTAATAGGCCGGAACTGGGAAATATATTATGGGGAAGAAAGTTTCGGGATGAGGACTAGGATTGTGCGGTTCAAGTCCGGCTCCCAGACCTCTTCCTGGAAAAGATGTTTAATAAAGGAAACGATCGCAGGACCCACAGTGGTCCAGCGGGATTGAAAGAAACGAGCGTTAAAACCATCTGGGCCTGGAGCTTTTCTCGGAGGCATATCGAAAATAGCACTTCGGATTTCGGCTTCGGTAAGCGGTTGTTCCAACCTCGTACGTTGGGTCTTCGTTAGGCAGGGGAAACTGGCACTCCAGGCCAACCTCGGGGAAGGAGCTGTGTCAGCAGTGTACAAGGTTTGGAAATAAGTACGAGCATGCGTCCAAAGTTGCTCGGCATCGGTGATGACCACATCTTGATGATCTAACAGGCGGTCAATCAGTAACTTCCGCCGTTTGGTTGTAGTAAGCAGATGATAATATCTCGTGTTACGGTCCCCTTGGGAAATCCAATCACTTCATGCTTTTTGGTGCCAAAAGAGTTCTTCTTCGCAAAGGACTTGGTGAAGGTCGCCGCTAAGTTGGGTCTCAAGGGCTATTAGCGACTCATTCTCGCCTTGGAGGAGGGATTGTCGGATACCATCCAGACGGGCTGTGAGTCTGCGTTTTCGACAGAAGATGTTGCCGAAAACTGTTTGGATCCAAGCCGAAAGGTGGGAGGAAAATGCTGCGAGGGCTTCTGTGAACTGCTCAGCCCGTGGAAGCCAATGTGTCTCCACCAATGATGGGAAATCTGCATATGCTAGCCACGCTGACTGGAAGCGGAAAGGAGGAGGGCTGGACAGAATCTGTTTTTTACTGAGGAGTCGAATGAGCATAGGATGATGGTCCGATCCTAAGAACGGGAGGTGCTGATTCACGGTCTGAGGAAAGGTTTCAAGGCAGGGGGAGGAAACGAGGACTCAGTCTAACTGAGCTTGGATTTGGCCGCGTCGCCAGGTGAAGCGGGAACCAATGAAGCCCACGTTGTGGAGCCCGCTGTCTTGAACCTAATCCCGGAAAGGAATACAAACTATCGGAGAGGTGCAGGACCCCCTTGTTTATCACCGATTGCTAGTTTCGCGTTGAAGTCCCCCCCAATAAGCCAAGGACGGTGGATAGCGGGAGTCATTTCCCGTAACAGATCCCACAGGAATTGTTGGGGTGGGCGCTGGGGACTAGCGTACACCGTCGAGAAGCCAAAAGTGTAGGACTGGTAGGTGATGATGGCATGGACCAGCTGTTTGTGGGCAAGCTGAATGTCTACGTTAAAGGAGGGGTTCCATAAGAGCCAAATCCCGCCCGAAAAGCCGTCCGCTTCAACCCGAAAGGAAAAGGCAAAGCCCAAACTTTTGATGACTTTGTCGGCTTTACTACCACTAATGCATTGTTCAACGAGAACTGCTAGGTCCAGGCTATATTGCCGGACGTAGTGCCTGAATGGTGTGATGAACCGTTTACTTCTGGCCCCCTGACAATTCCAGAAGAGGATAGACATTAAAAATTGGATAATCTAGGGCTCCCTTGCTACCGGTATCTCCGGCACATCAGAAGAATCCATACTCAGATCTGCTGCCCCGGTAGGTGGAGGAGGGTCGTCGTCAGTCGGGCTTGGGATTGAAACTTCCATCGGGCGAGGTTGTTGGGCCCCAGGATCTGAGACCTCCGAGGCCGGGGTCGGGTTAGCAGTCCTTGGAGAGGGGAGGGGATTCAGGGACCCCTCCAGCCTGTCTGTGGGTAGCCGGTGCTCCTGTCGATCCCTAGGGGGCCCTCTGCGTTTAAGGTTCCTAAGACTTCCTGGTAGGACCGGATTGTCACGGCCTGATGTTGGGCATTAACCGGGGGTGGGAATGGGAGGGGTGTGATTGTCCTGAAGGTTGGGTTGCCAAATTGGGTCGGAATGGGGGTTGGTTGGGCTGGAAGGACTGTTTTAGTCCCCTTATGTGTGGGCCTGGGCCGGCCTCCTTTAGTTTGGAGAGCCAGCACAAGTGGAAGCCCAGACGGCTTCGCATGGCCCTTCAGCCCAGATGCAGCGACAAAAGTCACTGGTCTTGTACGCGAAGTCGTCTCGCGTTGGGAGACGCTCGCAGATCCGCGTCCGGACTACGCACTGGAGAAGATCAGTTGGTCAGGAGGAGCGTCTGACAGCGCTGTCAGGATGTCAAATCTAGAGCTAACGGCTACTCCCTCATCAACGGACGGATACGCGGCGTTCTGGGTTGGGCGCTGTGGGCGTGGGCGCGGTGGAGGGCAGCGAGCTTGAATCCAGTCACCAAAGTCTGTCGCCTCTGCGGCGCTGCTACTGGTAGGATGCGGGGAGATAGGTGAGTGTGACGGCTGGGAGGTAGTGCTCTTTGAGGACGAAGGATCGTTGATAACCTGGCGGGGATGGGGGTGTGATGTGGCAGGCGGCGGGGGCGATGCGGGCGGTTGTGAGCAGTGAGCGATGTCGTGTCCCACGACATCGCAGCGATGGCAGATTTGCGACAGTCCTTCGTAGGCAACGCGAATGGTTTCACCGTCTAATGCCACAGTTGGGCGGAGCGGTAAGGTGAGGTCTAAGTCAATGGTGAGTTTGGCATATTTGTCGCAGTGGGTATGGAGAGTGGCTTCGTCAATTTTCACTGGTGATCCGATGAGGCTCCCTAGGGCTTCTATAATGCGGGTGTGGTAGCGAGCGATTGGCAAGTCCAGAAGTCGGACCCAGATGACCGCTCGCTTGGTGGTGCCCTGGCCTGGCCTGAATGCCGGAGTCCACCGCTGGACGGAGAGGACTTGCCCAAAGATTACCCAAGGTCCCTGCGTAAGAGCTTTAAGGTAATCTACTTCGGAATGGAATTTTACTAAGAAGTAATCAAATTCTAGGTCAATGAGTTTCATTGGACTTTGGGGCTGCCACAGGGTCCGCAGGCGTTGGCTGAGTGTTCAGTAGCCGATTGTCTTGCCCAAAAGTTTGATGATCACTGCCTGGGACCATTGTGTCTCTAACTTTATTTGAATGCTTGTGATAGGGAGATGCCTGCAGAATTGTTGTCAGTGTGGTGGCGGATGTCGTCGTCCGTGACCGCAATCAGTTCCTTTGGTGGCCATGGCGATGCTTCAGAGTCAGCGCTGCCAAGGTGAGAGCTCTGCATCGCCGCACTGTACGAGAGGACTACTTTCGATTCAGTAGCTGTTTACCGGCCGCGGACGCGAACCTTTCTGGGCGGTTGTTCATCTGCAACCATGGGGTCGCTTGCAGATGCCATTAGCCCCAATTGGCCAATGGAGTTTTGGATTACAGGGTAAGTTGATAGTCTGGTTTCAATAGCTGAGGTGATGGGCTGTTGTGGGTTTGAAAAGCAAAAGGGAATCGGCCAATGCTGGTAGGGCGGTAAAGACGGTGGTTGATGAACAGTAAATCAGGTGGACAAACAGTATCTAGTATGAGACAAAGTAGAAGGGAATCGTACTTTACTTCTTTGGTAAATAAGTAGGGTTGGAAAAAATATCCTTTTAATGTCCTCTTTAACGATGTTCCTTTTAGCCCATTAAAACAAAAGAGGACGTTAATAGCCTCACCAACATCGACATTACGATTGAATTTAATGTAAAATTTAAAATAATAATAAAATATATTTCTACATTATTATTTATTTAAAGACTCATAAAAGTTAAAGTATGTTTTTAAAAAAACAGCTGAAAGGACTATAACTTTATTCTTACTTCTTTTTTAATATCCTTTAAACATGCTTCTTTATAGTTTAAATATTATTTTTAACAAATTCTTAAATTATCTTAAGCAAAATTACTTATATATACTAATTAACAATTCAATTTATTAAAAAATTTATGATAAAAATAATAATTAGTTTTTAACAATAATAATTTAAAATTTTCAATTAAAATATAAGGAGATAAATAAAGAACCTAAATTTTCTCATATCTAATTTATTAGTGAAAATAAAAAAATTTAATATTTTAAGAATAAAAACAGTAATTCATTTTGATCAATTTTAATTCAAAATAAAAATTTAATTAAAATATAATAATATAAATTAATAATATAAATTTTAAAAATATAATTTATGAGTTAAATTATACAAAAGAATTGAAAAAAATAAATTCAAAATTCAAAATTTTATGAAGTATTAAAAATCTCATCGTCCTATGCATTCTCTCGAAATTAAATATTGACAATGACAAGCGGTGACTTTACGTAGAGGAAGCTTGTGTTGGGTCCCACAATATTTTTGAGTCTCTGACAAATCCTTAACGTTACTTTATTAGTTAATTAGTTTTTTTCAAAAAATCGTCTTGTTGTTTTAAGAGACCAACAAATTTATTATTAAACCACTCATTTTTTTGTGTGTAAAGGGAAATAGAATACATTGATTACAAGACAAGTCTAGGGAAACAGATCCCCGACAGATTCTCTAAGAGGATGTGTAGGCACCCGGTAGGTGTAGTAACAAAATATGTGACACCAATGTCGGAGTGTTATGCCTGAGTGGCAAGCCAATCAGCGCATCTGTTGCTCTCTCGGTAGACGTGTTGATGAACAACAGACCAATTTCGGTTGAATAGTTTGAGAATACTCGTAACTATAGGGATGAGCGTCTGGGCACGAGTGTTCAACAAAGAGATGATCTTGTGCACTGATAGCGAATCCACTTCCAGCTCTATCCTGCGGAAGCCTAAACTCCAGGCTAGCGAGAGACCAGTAAAGACTACCTAGGGTTCTGCCGATAGCACAGCACACCATCTGAGGTTTTGAGTGAATCCTCCAAGCCAGTTGCCTTCACTATCTCGAATGAGGCCACCTGCTGTAGTCAAGCATTGGGTGTGTTTGCATGCATCATTTATATTCATTGTAACCCAACCGGGTAGCGGTTTACCCCAACTGATGAGCTGTTCTTGACGGGGATGGAATCCGGTGTTGGCCCAACTCTGCCACTCGGTAGACTTGTGTACCTGATCTGCAAAAGACAAAATGGGAAAAATGGGTGAGTGTGGCCAAATAAATTGATGATCGAAAAGAGACTTGTTCCTCCAGGTCCAAAGGAACCAACATGTCGTGCCAAAAAAATCACCCACTTCTGGCCCAGAACTTGCCGGTGCTGTTGGAGGTTGGTGAGAATCCAGTCTCTAGTAAGTAGAGAGAAGAAGCTGGAAGCTATGAGGTCCGTTGGGAAGGCGTCCCACACTTGACGAGCTTTGGTGCAATACCTAACAGTATGGAGGGAGGATTCTTCTAAGGTACACTGGTGGCAGGTGCTGTCGGAAGTGAGGTGTTTGCGGACGCGTTGTTGATTACTAAGGAAGCGATCTTTTGCTAGTAACCATAAGAATGATCGAATCCGTTGTGGTCCCAGCCACTGCCAAATTGCTCGCCAAACTCCATGCGAAAGTTTGTCTTCGTGGCCCATAATCATGGAGTAAGTGGAAGCAACGGAGAATAGACGACTGTCAAATGCTTCCCAGATTAATTGATCCTGACCTAGATACGACCTTGGAGGAAATGTGCCGGCAATGATTCGGCAAATTGGTGGCAGAAGATAGGGTTGGAAGGTTGGCCAAACCCAATTGTCGGTGGAATCTGCAAATTTGTGGACAATGAGGCTAAGCTGTGTTTTCGGGATAGGATGAGTAGTCTGGGAAATGAGTGGGCCTACCTCTGTGACCCAAGGGTCTAGCCAGAAGCGCGCCTTAGTGCCATCTCCGATCTTCCATTTCAGGCCTTGTGACACGATGTGCCATGTTGCCTTTATGCTCCGCCACACCATTGAGCTCCTGGTAGTAGCAAAAGAGATGGGGAGGTGGTTAATGTCAAACTTATATTTTCCAGTGAGCACCTTGACCCAAAATGCGTTAGGGTTGGCGATTAAGGACCAACCGAGTTTGGCCAGGAAGGCATCATTCGTTGCCCTAACTCTTCGGATGCCAAGACCCCCTAGCTCCTTAGGTTTTCAAACTTTCTCCCAGTTTACTAAATGAATCTTCTTTCTATCGTGAGACGAGCCCCACAAAAATTGCCGCGTAGTTTGTTCCAGGTTGTCACACAGTCCGCGCGGCAACTGGATAGTCTACATAATGTAGCTCAAGATGGCCACTAAAACTGAGTGGGCCAAGGTGAGTCGGCCAGCGAAAGACAACATGTGAGGGGACTAGCCTGATAAGCGTTGATGGACCCTATCTAGAATATACTGATATGTTCTTTTGTTGACATGTTGGTGCAGGAGGGGAACACCAAGGTAGCGAACGAGGTCAGTAGTCAGGCGGAATCCTAATTCGCGGCTTAAGGACTGACAGGTCGAGGAAAGGGCATTCCTGGAGAAGTAGCATTTCGATTTGGCCGTACTTATGTGTTGTTTAGAAGATTCACAGAAAGAGTTCAGAAGATCCCGAATGACGTTCACCTGATCGAGAGAAGCTTCGGAGAAGAGAGTTAGGTCATCGGCAAAGAATAAATGGGATAAGAGCGGACCATTTTGGCTTAATTTGATTGATCGCCAACTTCTAGCGGACACTGCTTGAGTGATTACAGTCCAAGATGTTCCATACATAGAACAAAGAAGTAGGGAGAAAGAGGGTCTCCCTGGTGAATACCTCGGGAAGGTGTAACGACCTCACTAAGTTAGCCATTCCAGTTCACTTGGAAGGAAACAGTAGTTATGCATTTTATAATAAGCGAAATCAGTGAATCTGGCAGGCCAACATCAAATAGGGCGTCTTAGATGAAGTCCCAAACTAGACGATCATACGCTTTCTCGAGGTCCACTTTAATGGCCATAATCCCCTTCCGACCAGTCTTTCTTTTCATGGAGTGGATTACTTCTTAAGTGATGATGATGTTGTCGGTAATAAGGCGCCCAGGCACAAAGCTGGACTGGGTAGGGGCTATAATCTCTTCAAGGTAAGGTTTAATCCAACTGGCTATAATTTTGGTGAGAGCTTTGTAGAGCACAATGCAAATCGCAATTGGCCTGAACTGTGAAATCGAAGAGGGGGATGGAATTTTAGGGATAAGGACTATGATGTTGTGGTTAAGTTCCGAGTCCCACAATTCGTGTTGAAAGATACGCTGAAGGAATAGAGTTAGGGAAGGTCCTACCGTGTCCCACTGGGATTGGTAGAACAGTGCTGTCAATCTATCAAAGCCTGGGGCTTTATTTAGAGCCATGGAGAAAAACGCCATCTTTATTTCATCTGGGCTTAATTGACGAGTGAGATATGAGATCATGTGGGGCAGGATACGTGGAAAATGACCACGTCTTTACCAAGCGGAGGGGGAGTGACCTTCTGATCGATATAAAACCTCTAGGTACCTTCATGCTAGATCTCGAAGAGCCGTGGTGTTGGTAATTGCATTACCATTGTCGTCAGTCACAGAAGTGGTTCTTGATTGTCAACACCTAGTGCAGGTAATGACGTGGTAATAATGTGTATTCTGATCAATTTGGCCGAGCTATTGACTTTTGGAACGCTGGTGCTAGAATAGCTCTTCTTGATACAAGACTTTTTCTAACTCAGTCCACAGGTATTTTTCAAGAGGTTGGAGGGAGGACGAGTTGGAGGCTTCTAAAGGTTGTTGAATGCCCGCGAGGCACGCCATGAGCTGTTGCTTGCGATGGAAAATGTTACCAAATTCAGTATCACTCCACTATTAGAGTTTGTCTAAAAGATGTTTGATCACACCACTAATATTCAAGGTACTCGGGTGCTAGGTTCAGCTACCACTTGTGCAAAGCATCTGTGAGTAAGCCAGGCGAATTGAAACCGGAAGGGACACCACAGAGGAGAGGGGGGATCGTTAGTATGAAAAGTGATAAGGAGGGGACGGTGATTCGATTTAAGAAAAGGCAAGTGGTAATACAGGTTTTAGGAAAAGCTAAAAGCCAGGAAGAAGAACCGAAGGCACGATCTAATCTTGCTCTAATAGGATCCCTCCGCCATGTGAATCTTGGACCGGAAAATTTGAGATCCTGCAGGTGACAGTGGAACATAGAGTCTCGAAATTTAGTGTTAACTATGGGTTGGAAACGAGAACCGCTGCGCTTATCAACACTTTCCAATTTAGCATTGAAATCCTCTCCCAGAAGCTAGGGTTTGGTAGTGTGCCTAGAATTATTCGACAGGTCATGCCAGAGGTATTTTTATAGCGCATAAGTTGGGCTCGCGTAGATAGTTGTAAAGTCAAACGACCATTGGTCCCAATCCACGCTGGCATGTACAAATTGACGGTGAGCAAGATGGATACAGACAACAATATCACCCTTCCAAAGCAATCGATACCTTCCGAATAACCCTCCGCTTTGATTCGGAAGGAATTACTAAAGCCCAGATTATGAACAATTTTCGACGCGCGATCACTGCTAATACGTGGCTCGACCAAAACAAGGAGTCGAGGCTTATGAAGTTGAAGCCCCTTGGCAATTCCAGAAAAAAATTGTCGTTAGAACGTAAGACGAAGAGGAACTCGATCGCTAAACCTCCGAGGGGTTGATTGCGGGCTCCGCCAATTCTTGACAATGGAATGTCGTGGGTGTCAGTTCAGATTCCTCCATCGGAGTGTCCGATTGAACATTCAAAGTCTTCTCGATTCGAGGCTCAGAAGCTAGGTCAGGGGGATGAGGGGGAGGTGAATCTTGAGGTTGTCTATGGAGTGTCGGGAATGTAGGGCCACTGGAACCAAAGGGGTCTTTGTCCCTATCGCTGCTACCTACTTCCGTTGGGAGTGGCATAGGGAAGGACAGGTCCAGTACAACTAGTTCTGGTGCGATGGAATAGAAATCGCGATATGAGCTGAGTTGGGCCGGGGAGTATGAAGGCCCTTCGGACTAGACTGCTGCAGCTCTAGGCTGGGCCTAGGAGAGTTGATGCCCTGCGGCCTAGCTTGCTGCAGCTGGGGCCTCAGGCTAGGAAGGCTCACAGTCTGCGTGGGTGTAGCCTGGCCCAAGGCATGGGTCTGCTGGGGGAGAGACGACGTCGTGGCCTTCAGGGATTGTTTAGTCCCATTTGGAGGGATTCTCGTTCCCCGCTGTTGGCCTTCGCCGCCCAAATTTGAAAGACTTAGGGACGTGGACCGGTTGGGGTTGGGGTTGGGGTCTGATGCGATTGGGGAAACGTTAGGGCGATGAGAGGTGACCGTTTGGGAGAGAGTCGTTAGAGACTCTAACGTCTCATTCGTGGATAGCGCCGAGTACCTCGAGCCTCATTTTTTGGTAGGAATTGCGTGGGTAGTGTTGTCACAATAGGGGCCTATGGAGGTTGGGGGATTCCGGCTTGCCACGGTCCATATATAGCTTGATGGGGTGCTTCGGTAGAGGACGCTCCACTTACGTCTACGTGTCCTGGCGGTGGCGAGGGTCCGGTGGATGTTGCTGATTTGGTAGTTACCGCTGATCATCAGGGACAGACCATGGTGCTGTGCCCGACCTGTCCGCAATGGAAACAAATTTGGGGGAGGCCTTCATACGCCACATGGATGAGTTCTCCGTCTAACTCCACTACCGATCAAAGAGGAGAGCTAATATCCAGGTTAACAGCAACACGCACAAATTGTCCACGGTAAGCCTGTTGTGTGTTGGTATCAATCTTAAATGTTTTCCCCGCCAAGTTACCAAGGGCAATGAGAATGGAGGGATGGTATCTGGCTATGGGAAGTTTAGGGAACTTAACCCACGCTACTACGTGGGTGATTCTTGTAGTGGAGGGCCGAAACTCCGTATCCCAAGTTTGGACGGAAAGTACATGTCCGACGATGATCCAGGGTCCCTGCATTAAGGTATGTACGTAGTCCTCTTCCTCTTTGAAATTGATCAGACAAAACTCATTTTCGAGGTCCACGATTTTTAGGGGGTCTTTGGGTGCCACATTGTAGTAGTCGATCGCGGAGTATGCTGAACCTTAATTTTTGTCCCAGCAGCTTAATAACCGTTGCATTGGCCCAGACGTTCTCTAACTTCTTTCGAAAGATGGGGGACAGTTCAACCCCCAGTCCATGTGATCCTTGAACAAGGTTAATATCTCCTTCATTAAGCTTAATTGGTTCCTCTTCTGACCGACATAAATCAGACACAGCGTTAGCAGGGTTGGGTTGGCTGGTGACCACCGTGCTGTAGCTCAGGAGATGTTGTGTTTCTGACTGAACCATAAGAGGTGGATCTTCATCACGTTCTCGTATTCTAACTTTCTTTGCTGTATGAACAGTCAAGTCTGGAGGGTTGAGCGAGTCCAATTCTTGTTTATTCCGATCGACCAGGTCCATCCGGTTTGGTTTTATAATCATTGGTTGTTACCATTCAACAATGTAATTATATCATGTTTACTTCTTTACTTACTAATTCCTGCTCCTTAATTTTCTTTAATATGACAATTTTTAGATTTTGTTTCTCGTAACAATTTTCCACAAGGTACAAATGTTACATAAGGACTTATCAATGCCACTCATGACTGTTGTGTTGGTTGTGAGCATAATTTTATAAAATGTAACAAAATTAAAAAGTTATAGAACCTATAAATATTTATTTATATTCATAATTTTTTTAATACAAAGACAAAGTTTATGAATACTGACCTTTCTCTATTGCTTTATAATGCAGAAATGATAATCATATATAAACTCCTTAACTAATTTTGTTAGGAAATTGGAACAGGATTAGATTTCAACTGTAGTGGAATAATTAAGAACCTAATAAGGAGCTTGTTGAGTACTTCCATTGCAAGTGAGAATAGATAAGGGGAAAAAGGGATCCCTTTGTCTGATTCCCCTTGCTACTTTGATTATGTTTGAGGGTACTCCATTAATCAAAACTTTGAAAGTAACCGTATTTATGGATTGCTATATCTAAGTGATGAAATGTGTTAGAAATCTAAAAACATGTAGTACATTAATTAGGAAATCCTAGTCCAACATGTCATAAACTTTTTAAAAGTCCACTCACAATTTTTGTGACCTTTCTTCTTTTGTAATGCTTGAATCCAATAGACCTTTCAAGAATGCAACCTGTTGACTATGATCTATTTGATTAGGAAGTAATCTCAGTGACAACACTTTGGAAATGACTTTATAAACTGTGTTGTAAAAAAGCTATAAGTTGAAAGTCTCCAAAGTTGTTGGGATTTATGCCCTTGGGAACTAGTCTAATCATGGTGCTATTGATTTCTTTTAATAATTTGCCTTTGATGAAAAATTAGTAATGTGCCAAGTTTTGAAGAAAATGTTGGCATTAAAGCCATCAGAACCTAGAGCTTTCTTGGGATGCAGTGTTTTAAAGGCTTGGATGATTTCCTGGATGGAGATTGGTGCACAAAGAATGCTGAGTTCATTTGGGGATAGATGATCTTGGATGATTTCTTTGATAATTCTAGTAGAGGATTGGGAGTTGGACCTTTTCCTCAACAAATTGGTGAAATAATCCTTAGCTACTTTGATAGTCAAGGATTGGGAATCTAAATTGGAACTTGCGTGACAAATGGAAACAAATTCCTTTAGAAGCATGTTTAGAAGTCTTACTTTATGAAAGAAAGCTGAATTCTTATCTCCACGTTGAAGCCAATTCACTCTAAATCTTTTCTTCAATAAGGAGTAATGGAATTTGAAGGCTTAGGAAAAAGCTTTTAAAATTTATTTCTCTTTGTCAATAAGGAGTTTGGAAGTGGGATTATAATAGACAACAAATTGAGCATGTTATAGAGATTTTCTTGCTGTTGAGACTAGATGACGTGTATTTCCTATATTTTGCTTGTGGCAAATCTTGATTTCTTCTTTTATAGACTGAAGCTTCCTCATAAGCATCAATTTCTTAGTACCCAGTAAAGGAGACATTAGAGCCTCTTTCCACCACATTAAGAAAACCTGCAAGACCAGTAAGAAAATTGTTAAATTTGAAGGGAAGATGTGTGGTAATTTTGATATAGTTGAGGCCTGGCAAGATTAGGGAGTGATAAGAGAGTTTAGTATCAGGGACAAGAGCTTGAAAGTAAGGAAAGTTTTAGAACCCCTCTAAGTTGGCTAAAAATCTATCTAACTTCCTTCTTATGAAAGAATTTTCATTCTGTTTATTACTTCAAGTGAAGAAATTGACTTCATAAGGAAGATCAACAATTTAAATGTCATTAAGACACTTCTTAAGGTCGTCACAGTAGTGATTGTGAGTTGTTTTGTCTTCAAATTTCTCAAAACATATTGCAACATTAAAATCACCTAGGATTAGCCATGGATCTCTTATTATAGAAGCTAAATTCCTGAGTCCGGCCCACAATACAGTTCTTTGAAAAAAGTAATTAAAATCATAGATGAAATAAAGGTGAATGCTAATTTTTAGCTCTTGCATATGAGTTTCTAGGTGGATTATTTGGTCAGTGATGGTAGAGTTGAGATTTGAAATTTTAGTAGAATGTTACATTGTCAGTATTCTTCTATTGGGATGATCATCATAGTTGTGGATTAACTTCCATTCACTTAGAAATGATCCCGGAATATCATAGTTGTTAAGCTTTATTCAAGACTTTAGTATGCCTAATAAAATAGGCTTATTATCTATGATAAAGTCTTTTAATAAAAGTTGTTTCTCAGGGGAATTCAGACCCTTGACATTTAAAACTAAAATTATCATGATGTCTAGCCTATTGTGGACCTTTTCCTTCTACTAGATATTTCCTTACTAGTAGGGGATGAAACCGGTAACTTCATTACAATCATCAGCTGATGTGGTCACCTTCGTGGGGTAATTGAATGGTTGTATTTATCTATTGTTGCTACCGTTGCTTGCTTTAAGTAATTAGTCTGTGGATTTTCATTTTCCTCTATGATAGTGTCTTATTTACCTATAACTGGAGCAATTTGCATAGAATCAACCTCATCTCCAATTTATATAGTTATTGGTAGAGTAATTTGCATGTAACAAATGTCATCTCTAGTTTCTGTACTTGTATGTTAAGCTTATATATTATCACTTCCATCCAGGTCCTGAGAGAATCTAGTTTCAAAACTATACTAGTGGCTTTATGGGATTTAGTAGCTGAGACAGTTGGAGGCTTCCAAGCTTAAGAGATGACTTTGACTGCATCCTCAACTAGCTCTATGTTGTCATTTAGCCTAGGCAGTGGAATTTCCTCTAGTAAGTGTGTCATTGCCTCAACTATAACATATACGTTGGTATAATTGATTCTACTAATTGTAGTCATAGTTTGGTCCATATAGGCTTGACTACAAAAGCTCGCTAATTGACTCAAATCAGTGGTTGTCCAATACTCAAGGGGAATTCCATAAATACACATCCATAAGGGGATGTTTGATTATTTAATTTCTTGACAATTAACTCCTAGTCTCTAGTTTTAGAGGAGTAGTGGCTTGTTGTTCACATGTCAAGGATTAGACTAGAGGATTTTTGAGGCTTCAACTTTGTTGTGGAACTTAAACAAAAAGATGTATTAGTTATTGACAAGTAGTTCCTTAAATCCTAGGGACTTCTAGTTGTTCCAGGCCTATGTCTTCATAGCAGGAAATGAAATTGTTTTCTAGTGCTACCTTGGTTGGTTTTTCTCTAGAGAGGTGGTGCAACAATATGAGTGCTAGAATTTCTATAAAGTAGATAAGAAATTTTGAGGATAGGGTTGAAATCACCAACGACTTGAGTCCAGGATCTTTTAAAGCCACCTATTAAGGTAGATTTGCTAGCTTCAAGTGCAATGTTGGGGTTGAAGTGAGAGGAATCCAAAGCTTGGGGGCTAATTGGAGCAGAGGGGTGAGTGTTGGAATTTTAGAGCATTATCTTGGCTGAAAGACTTAAACCATTGAAGGTAGGGATGGAAAATCAGCAGGAGTGCACTACTTAAGACTTCCTGACTTAATAGCAGGAGACATGTTGGATGACATAATCAGAAGGTGTCAACGAATAGGTTTCCAAAAATAGTAACTTATAATGGAGGAAAGATAAAATTATAAGATTACCCTTAAGGTGTACCAAAAATGCGGATGAGCACACAAAATGGCAGCGAGTAGCAACAAGAAGAAGAAGCGGGAAGCATAGAACTAAGGAAATGGAAGTCTGAGAATTGAAATCTAGCTAGAAACCAAAAGCACGAGGATAGGAAGGGAAGGCATCTTGAGAAGAAGGTAGTCATGGATAAGAGAAGGAGGAGCTTCTCACACTAGCCATTCAAAACTTTCTTCTAATTCATATTGTTATAAGAAATTAATAATCAAGTTGTTATTTTTACTGTTAATAAATAAAATTAGAAATAATTAAAAATTGCTATTAATAAATAAAGTTTTAAAGTTTTATATTATTTCATTAACTTATCATATTTATATCTCATTATTTATATAAAAAATATATACAAATATTTAATATTTAATATCTAATGATAATTCATTTATTTATAATTAATTGTATATTAATTTATTATATTTTGTTCGTAATCAGTAATATAATAATAAATTTAACATTATAGTAAATTAAATATTTTATTTTATTGTAAAAATTAAAATTAAGATGATTAATTTCTTATATTTTATTATACTTTATAATTTTTTAGAATATATAAAAATAAATTGAATAATAAATATTTTTTTTCCTTGTCTTGTAAGCTATTATACTTAATGCCAACAATGATTTTTTGTCACATTGGTGTATTAGACTTAAAGCTAGTACTATTAATATTTTTATATCTTATTACTTTACTAGATTTGGTATCAATAATTAAATTTTCTTATCATATTGGCCCCTTAAACTTTATACAAGTCCTAAATAAATTTTTTTGTTTCATTAGATTTTTGGCACTTAATGCTAGTGCTAAATAATTATTAGTATAAATAAATTATTTGAGAAACAAAATAAATATTATGTAGTAAAAGTTCTAAATAATTTTTTTACCTCTTATTATTAGTTTTTTTGCACATAATGCTAGAGCTAAATAATTATTAGTATAAATAAATTATTTGAGAAACAAAATTAATATCATTATACATAATTATAGTATTGTTGTAAAAATAAAATAAAAATCACTATATAATTATAATTCTTATAACATATTAATCACTTTATTTGTTAGTACTATTATATAATTAAAAATTTTTATGAAAGACTTAATCTAATCTCATTTTAATAAAATATAACAATTTTAATATATTATAAATTATTAAATTAATAAATAATAACTTATTATTTATTTATTAGTTTTATTATGTCAAAACATAAAATTAACAAAAACTTATTTAATATCATATTAAAATAATAAATATTTTATTAGTAATTAATTAATACTA
Organism: Erythroxylum suave; assembly: GCA_027563595.1. Lineage (NCBI taxonomy): Eukaryota > Viridiplantae > Streptophyta > Magnoliopsida > Malpighiales > Erythroxylaceae > Erythroxylum > Erythroxylum suave. Next base: position 2,901,460 of record JAOSBN010000008.1, on the reverse strand, counting down.
TAAATATGAATATATTTTAATATAGTTTATGTAAACATGATAAATAAATAAATAAATTAAAATATTTGATAAATACTTTCTTTATAGGTTATTAATTATCAATCATCCCCTATTATATAGGTCCATTAATGTAACACGTGATGTTAACATGGACATAGGCAAAACCTATAGTTTGAAAGTGTATATAACTAGAAATATTTCTAATACTTTTAATTTTATCATTCGCAATTACGGGGTTGTCTAATTTGAATCTTTGTCTTGTTGACGACAGGTCTAAACTATTAGGAGGAGCAAGTGTAATTTTTCTTAAATATTTTAAAATTAGATTTGACATCAAACTAAGAAGAGAATAGGTTTAAGATTTAAATATTTAACTAAAATTTTATAATTATAAAGTTGATATTTAATAAATACAAATTACAGATTATAAAAATAAGAAAAAATATACAATAAAAGCTTAATCCTTTTAATAATTATTTAAGTGTAATATTTTTTTAATTATTTTCAAATAACAAAAGACCATCTCTCATTTCATTGTTTAATTTCTTTTTGAAAATTAAGTACTTTAATCCGTAAAGTTAAATAAATAGCTGTCTCATTGCATTATTCTATTTCTTAAAAAATTAACACCCCCCCGGTTAGCATCTTAAAGGGAGTCTTATTGGACTGCATGGAACATATTCATAGGATCTCTAGAATCCAGAGTCTAGAGTCCAGAGAATATGCACATTCCGCACACTTGTTCCAATTACAATTGACCTACAAATATTTAACGAATTAGAGCAGATAAATCTAAAATTTTATCCTCAAGATTCGTGTTATTTACCTTGTTCATGCTCTTCATAGCTCCATTTATCCTTGTTCCAAATTGTTGAGAATTTTTGGTCATATTTGATATTAATTGTCTAGCTATTTTAGGTTCTTTATTTGCCAATGCTGCTCCACTAGCTGTGTCAACTATGCTTCAATTTATTGGCAATAGTTCTTTATAAAAGTACGGAATCAAAAGTTGGTCAAGAATTTGGTAGTGTGAGTAGCTAACACATA
>JAOSBN010000008.1:2877307-2888818 GCA_027563595.1 Erythroxylum suave | reverse complement strand
GTTAATACAGCAAATATGCTTAACTAATCAATACGAGATACATTTGCTTTAATGAGTGGGGGACTAGGAGGCCTCTGATTTGGTCCCAAGAATGCCCAAACTGCGAACCCTTTTGTCAGAATAGTAATGTCGATTCTGTATTTTGTCTTTCATGCATTAGGATTCTAATTTTACAGAATTGAAATCGAACCAATACGCATGCTTGAAACGGGAATATCAAGTTTGTATGGATTCATTCATCCCGTATAATGCATTTCTCCTTTAGTAGAAAACGTTCAGAATAAGCTGCAATTTCAGTGCTTTTCGCTCCACCAAGGAACTGAAAATAGCACTCCTTGATCAGCTTGGAAAAGCACAGGTCTTGCTTCATTCTAGCTTGAAACTGTGAGTTTGGAAGTCAATCATTTTACTCTGCTACAAACAATTCCCAAGTCAACCCTCTTATCTTGAAATTATATATACGTATAACAAGACATCACATAAGGTTGGTGAGTGTAAGACCAAGTTCCTATAAATTCCAGGCTGACATAATTGACATATCAAACTACATTTTGTATTGTTAAAAGATTAAATGAAAAGCGAAAGGCAAAAGCCTCTTATAAGTTGTTTTGAGAACTAAATATGCGATTCAATCTCAGTCAATCAGAATTAAATAAGTTTGTTATAGTGAAGATTCTTTCGCGTGATAACAACAGATTAGACAGCTTAATTAATAAAGTATCAAGATTGGATTAATGCTGATTAATATTTTTGTCAAGTTGAGCTCAAGGAAACATTCTATCAGGTTAGTCCACTAATTATTTTCAAATCATGAAATATTTAGGATAAGACTATGTACTACTAGACCTCCTTAAATTTTTATTTAGTTGAATTTCTACTGCTTGTTGTTGAATTATTTAGGGTCCAGATTAGAGAAAGGCTACTTTTTAGGAAGATATAGTATATGGCCTACTTGTAAGTAAAATGGGAACATCATGTTCTTTTTCCTTTTAATTATCTAATAAACATGCTCTTAATGGCATGACAGCTTAGCTGAAGTCATTGAAGATAATATGACACTCGACATATATGGTTCAGGTCAATTTCTGGTTGGTTGGGTTTGAGCAGGTTGAAGGGAACCGAAATATGCCAATGGACTTCACAAGGTTTTGACCACAGGCAACAATCCAACCGGAAAATCTGTCAGCTTTTGATGAAATCTACTCTCTCAAGAATATCTCTATAGACTCTTCCCTTACCTTGGAATTACATGTATAGAGAAAGACAGTGGATAGATTGCTACTGTATTTTCATTTTCTTGATAACACAAGTGGTAAAAATATCCAACAAAACTACAGATGCACATCCAGTCATCTTCTCCTGGTGTGCATTCATTTTCATCAACCCCACCCTCACCACCATCCTCATAAAATCCACCAAACTAGCTACTACTTTCTCTTTGTCTCTCTCTCCCCCTTTATCTATGTGTGTGTGTGTGTGTGTGTGTGATGAGGTTGTTATTTGGTAGTAGGTAGTGGACGTTAGTTTATGTTTTCTAAGGTCTTAGGAAGTTGAGGCTTTGTTTGGTGAGAATGGGCAGGAAGTGCTCACATTGTAGGAACATGGGACATAATTCAAGGACTTGCACCGGTTTCAGAGGGAGCATAGTTGCTTCTGGCTCTTCAGGACTCAGGCTTTTCGGGGTGCAACTTCGGGACTTTTCTTCATCAGTCTCTTGTGTTCCTATGAAAAAGAGTTTCAGCATGGATTCACTGTCGTCTTCGTCACCTGCTTCTTCTTTGTGTTCGTCTAGAGTTTCCATCGATGAAGATTCAGACAAAGCACCCATTCACATTGGTTATCAGTCGGATGGCCTCATTGGTGGTGCCCAGGAGAGAAAGAAGGGTGAGTCCTGATTATTATGTCCTTAATTTTGAGTCTTCAGCAGAAACAGAAATTGTGTCTGTCTTCTCCTCCTCCTTGCTTTTGTTTTCTTGAGATTTGATGGTGGCAGACTATGAATAGAACCACACAGAAAACTTTTTCCAGGTTTTTTGCTGTTTGCATTTATTTAACACTAGATTGACTGTTCATTTAATCAGGAGTTCCCTGGACAGAAGATGAGCATAGAACATTCTTAGTAGGGCTTGAAAAGCTTGGAAAAGGAGACTGGAGAGGCATCTCCAAAAACTTTGTGACCACCAGAACTCCAACTCAAGTTGCTAGTCATGCCCAGAAATACTTTCTTCGTCAAGCAAACCTCAAGAAGACGAAGAAGCGACGTTCTAGTCTATTTGACATGGTAATTAAGCCAACTCCTGTGTCATTAAACAGTATTTATCTCAACTCGGACTCTTACTCTAGCCATTTGGACATGTAGGTTAGTTGTCATAGTTCAAAGCCTAGATATCCTGTTCCGACTCCGTATTTCAGGACAAGTGAGTCTCAGCACTCAACGAGCCATGAGACTAGTCTGCCGGGTCTTAATCCCTCTGAACAAAGCTTCAGGCAAGTAAACATTCATGGAGCTGACAATCCTCATCAGTTAGCTTCTCATCATCATCACTCCATTGGATTTTCGCAACTATATGAACCTATTGATTCGTTGCCCAGAAAACCAGTGCCTTCAAGGCCTGTAGCACCCGATTTGGAGCTCACTCTCGCAGGTCCAACATCTTTGGAAGGAAGCAGTAAAACATCCTCAAGCTCACTTATAATCAGACCTATCAGAGTCTCGTAACTTGATCGAACCAAGAAAGGTGAAGAGAAACAAAAAGAAAGATCCGTCACGTGCATAGAGGGTTGGTTGGTTCGATCTCTCAAAACTCCTTAGAAATTTTCTTAACATCAGATACACTGGTGATGGACTTATCAAATTGGTAGCTTTTTTTGATAAAAAATTGTTCAGATCTATCTATGGCAGTCGAGGGTCTCAAGAAAGCAGTTGTGTAACATGGAGGTCTGTGTAGTACCTCCTCTTCTTCCTCCTTTAATTACGCATGCATGTAATAGAATGAAATCGTTTCTTCATCATCACTACCGTCCATCTACAGGAATGAGTTCTCTTACCAATCAAAAATTGTTTTACTGGAACTGAAAAACCAATCCCAGAACGTCAGGAACAATTTCGTTTTACCTTCCTTATCCACTTCATTCACAAGAATCAATCTATTATGCATATACATAAGAGTAATCTCATATGTACCATCCCTGGTTCACTCAAAACAGCAAAATGTTCATGAAAGGATTGAGCTTTTTGCATGAAAAGCATATGATAAAAATTGACGTGGCAGAATAAATACAGGTACAGACATTTCTGCCCTAGTTTGTCCTCGCTTCAAAGAACGGGACCATCATGCCACTGCCATTGGCGTCTCCGTGTCGATGCTCCAATGGTTGAAGATCTATGAAAATTTTGAAACTGTGACCCATCTCTCTGGTCCTAATTTTCTCGAGAAAGCGACTGATCAGCCATGCATAGTTCTTTGTGGAGAACAAGTAATGATCCTGTATATATATATATATGTATAAATCCACTTCCATACACACATATTTGGCTTTGCTTAAACTCTAACTCGATTCTGTGCTGCTTAAACCATTTTCTTAAGGAAACAACGAGATTGTGAAGATTGTGCATAGTTAATGACAGTTTATTTTCAATTTTATTTTTGATTTTGTTTTTAAATTCAATAAAAACATTTGTTTGTTTAATATTGAAATCCTTAAATCAAACTTGTTGTCCTAATTGAAAACCCTAAATCAGTTTGTTCTTACACAGATAAATAGAAAGAAGACCTAAGGTGATAAATTGAAATTTTATTTAGATTGTTAGAAACTGTGTTATTGTCGTCTCACACCAGTACGACAAAGTAACATTGTCATTTCGCACTGACATGAGAAAGTCTGATTTAGGGATTTCAATCTCAAAACGACTTAGTTCGGTTAAATTTAACTAGTTAAACTTAATTAAGTTTGAAGTGTATAAGTATTTAAAATTTTTATCTTATGTGATAAATCACGTTAATAATATTAATAGAAACACTAACGTCAGATTTAAATTGAAAAAATTGAAAATTTAAGTACTTAATTAGTACCTTTTTAATTTAAAAGAAAAATTAAAGCTGAAAATTACATTAAAAAAGCCAAAAATAAAACTAAACAGTCCCTAATAATCAAGATATTCGATAGATTAATTAAAAAGCTAACCAATATATGTACTTAATTAGCATTTCCTTGTCGATTACTCAATAGTTGAGTTTTTGCACCTTCAAAGACTTAACTGTTCTTTGTTTATTGGTCTATCTGTCATTTCAAAGATTCTATATCGTGCCAAAAGTTGTAAGGGAATATAATGAGTGACTAGAAAATTGGCACATCTCCTTTCTTTTCGACATTGTTTTGGAGATAAGGCAGCAGGGGAACTCCTGGATTGACCACACCATGAGCTTACATCATCACTCACTATTTACCTTCTCTCCACTACAAGTTGATGTTTCTGAAACGGAGGAATCTGTCGTCAATCACTTTTAGACGCAGACTCGTAATAATCTGTAAATTAATTATGTCAACCAAGAACTGTTCTACACTAAGCAAACTTGCATTTATTATATATTTAAATGTATATAACTATATCTTATATAACTAATTATGATTCAATAAACACTAAGTTTGGATTAGTAAGGCTAAATTTGGAGGATGACACCTCTTATAACATGTGTGTTTTACTTGTCCAAAGAAGAAACGACCATACAAAAGCATCGTAGGAAAAGAACAAAAGAAAGAACACAATCAGGGATTCTACAAAATATTGTCTTCTGATACGTATTGCATCCCTTTCAATACTAATATTGTCTGGTAGAAGCCACATGATTGGTCACATTTACGATACCTTTTCAGCTAAAGTGACCTTTCAACCAATTTGCTTGTCTTTATTTGCAAGCTGTTGCTCTCTCATTGAGTTGTCAAATAACACCTATAGCCTTTACATATCCATTCGGATGTTCACATAAATCTTGTGGAGGATACGACTTTGTTTTCTAACCAATCCCTCTTATCTTAATATGTTATCTCATCCCATCTGTTTTTTCTCTGTTTCCACTACTAATTTCTTTTATAAGAACCTCATCAAACCAAAACTAAAAACAAAAACAGAAAAAAACTTATTTTATCTCTTTTTATTCTTTAAAAATATCAAGAGTGGGTCATTATAAAGAATAAAATGAAGCAAAATATGATAATTTAATAGTGAATTTTAAGTCAGTGCCCTTCTTATCTTTAACCAGGGTCAGGAGTGTATATATAAAAAGATAAGATTATGAAAAATAAAATATCACAAGAGTACTTAAATACAACCAGCTGTAAATATTTAATAAAAATTGAAAAAATAAAAAATTATTTTCAGTTCATTCTTTTTCTAATCATAAATTTGTCAGGTAGGAATTTTATTATGTCATGTTTTATTGTTGAAAATATAAATTCTTAAGAATTTTGTATTATAAATATAGTGTTAACATTAGTTAAATTTTGATGTATTTAATATAAATTGTACAATAACAACAACATTTGAGTAAGAATTCCACCGAGATGCAGAGTCTAAAGAGGTCTAAACATAACCTTACCCTTAATTAATTGAAAAATTGTTTCTAATATATTCACAAAATAAATTGAAAACGTTTGGAAGAAAACAATAGATAAAATACATAAATAAATAGTTATATAAAAGATAAAATAAAATAAAATATTTAAAATTGATATAAAAATAAAGTTAAAAGTAAGTAACTAAATAAGCGAACAAGGAAAAAAATAAGTAATTAAGAAAAATGTGACATTAATTAATTAATTAATTAAGTGTTACAAACAAAAATATTAAGGTTAATTAAAAGACACAAAATTTGAAAGAAAAAGTTAACCTATAAAAAGAGAAATACATCTCTATGTAGCGTATTTTTACCTGTATCAAAATTCGTTAAAGTTTTCTATTAAAGGTCAAATTTTTGATAAATTCTATAAGAAACATATTATTTCTGCTCACCTTTTATAATTTTTCTTAACTTTTTATCTTCTTTTACGGTTTTTAAATACAATATTTTTGAATATTTTCTTAATATGAATTATAAATTAAAAATCTTTTAACTTTATCTAAAATTATAAAATCAGTACAAACTCCATTGTAATATTGACAAACTTTGCCTTCTGACACTCTATAGATTAAAGCTGTACAGTGAAATTGTTTGATTATATTATTAAGAGAGGCAAACCAAGAACCAGACGAGTAGTACATCCTTTTCTCATCGCGTGAGTGGTCTTATCGACAATCTCTTTTCTAATTTCTTGGAGGCAGTGATTATGTATTCGACTCATCATAGCCTATCATCTCTGTAGCTTGTACCCGCGTTGATGAGACATCACCAAAAGCACATACAATACGATGCCAATGAAGAAGCTATAAGAAGATGAATCTCTGTATCTTATTTACAGATACAGAGTCATACATACGAAAGCAGCAAACTAAAAGCTGGGAAAAATCAGTCAGCTTGGGACAATGATGTAACAAAATAAACCAATGATAGGTGATGACTACAATAACAAGTGACTTCCATGAGAGCTTATTATTAACGTTAAAAGGACAACCAAAAGAAAAGAGCACAACACAAGTGACAAGTATACATCATTGAGCAAAGTTGTTGCTTTTCTCTAAATCATGTCTTTTAACTGAAACCAAAAAGATGACACAACTCTGGGAAGATAGAAGAACTTGCTTTCAGGTTTCTCCAACTTAAAGTTGATCAAATTAAGTCCGAAACCTTCGGTATATGTATCACTTTCTCCTCCGTGAGCAAGTGATTTTTGTAGTGAACATATATACTACTATTCATATTTCAAATCAATGGAGTTTAATCTACCCAAGACACCAAGCTTAAAACTTAAAAGATCCCAACTCAAAAGAGTTAAGAGTGGCATGACGAGTTTTACAACTATTGATACCATCAATATGTAAGATGGGGCTAGTAAGTCATTAATGGCCTTTTTCTGCAAATTGTCCATAACTTTGTTCACAAGACTAACGTAGTTCAAAAATATTCTATTCAATTTCATTGCATTTTAAAAATAAATTATGTTTCACAAACTGCAAACAACTATTAAAATTAGAAAAACTCAACAGTTATCAGTACATACTGTCAAAAAATTTACATGCCTATCGCCTACGTCAAGCCATAAAACGAATAATTAAGTGAATGATCCAAGTCCAATAAATTTGCTATATATTGAAAATGAGTTATACGTCAAAGAAAATTGTGTTCTGATTATGCGGTATGGACATTATATTACAGAAAGAAGGCTATCTTGGAAAGTGGGGAAACGATCCGACCTTCAAAGTTAGATGAACATTGGCGAATGGATTAGATCTTCTGAGCTTTTGATTTCAATCTCCGTGGTGGGCAATCTTTTACTTGACTGTGTTAAGAGGTTCAAGACCAAAGCAGAAAACAGCTTAGCATGTCAAAATTATTTCACTCAGTCAATCTCTTGTCCAGTCTTGAGCACCTGTCATCCCTAGTATTGTAATAAGGCAATCAGGTGAAATGCTGCAAACTGCAAGTTCGGATACGTGAAATCATTTAATGTCATGAATCATGAGGGCCTTGGACCACCAAAGTTATACGCTTGGCACTCTCTGTCCGAAAGCTATCTCCTTTAAATCCAATCTGCAAGTAGAAATCACAAGCAAACACCTCAACAAACTTGCTCTGATCGGAATCAAGCAAAACATGTTCAACAAAGCACCATTTCCTACTAAGAAGCTAGGTAAGTGTATACATTATCCAAGGCATTACCTCACTAGAACTATCAGGGGAAAACCATCTCAAAAGCACCCCAAGATGCACAACCGCAGGAATCAATTTGAAAAGCAATGGTGTAGTCACCTGTACCGGGACTTTGTGAGCATAGTTCAATAACTAGAAATGCTATACATACAAAAAATTGATGTCCTCTGGGAGCATTCAAAGAGACTTAAGGGAATTTCTAAATTCCTCTAGAAGGAGAATGTGTAAGAAAGAAAAGAAATATTTTAGCAACAGTCATTACAGGAAAGATTGTATATTTCTTTCTACCATACTTTTGGATCTTGTTTTGTTATTCTAATATTCTAATGTATAAATCCTAAGGTTTAAATTTAATCAATTTTTTTAATAACCCATAAAAAAGTTGCATGAAACTAAAGCCTAGTCCAAGTCTATCTTCTCACAAACCTCCTCAAGAACATAAACAAGAAACCCAAGAATTCCGAACATCGAGTGCTCCTCAAACTATAAATGCCACATTGTCTAGAAACATGTAAGAAGATGCTTGAGAACATACCAGACTTAAAGCAGTTGTGCCGAGTAGAAGTAGATACAGTTTACCCTGTAACAGGTGCAGAACTTTCAGTACATTGTAGATTAACGACAGTGTATGGTGCACCCAACTGTGTATGTGTGAGAGTGAGAGAAAAAGAAGTTCTAAGATCTTTCTTTTAGAGTTCAATTCTAACATTTCTCATCCCTCTCTATTTTTCAAGCTCTAAAGAGAAGGATTTTTTTCTAGTGAAGGCATAGAATGTGTTCCATTAGATTGAGTATATGATTGCAGAACCAAGATAAACCAAAGATGACCATTTAACTCTTGCTTTTACGTCCTGCCTTCACACCATAATCATGTTCACAGATCTACCATATTCTTTTAAGAAAATGGTAATTCAGAAAAGAAAGATAGCCACATATTTTGAAGGGAAAATTAAGTACCAACCTCAACTAGATGAAGATTAGAGGCACGGCTTAGTAGAACGAAAGCAAATTCCCCTATTTGTGCCAGAGACATTCCAACCTACACATTAAAATAAAGTAAGGATCTAAAGGTGGAAAATTTAAAACAGTCCAGACAAAAATGTGCTAGCATTTCTACAAATTCTTACTAGAAGGGAAGTTTTGTTGCCATATCCAAATCCCTTTACAACAGCAGCAACCAAAATAGTTTTTATACAGATAACCAACAATACAGCTGCCACTAAAATGTCCACATGATTCCAAAGGAAGTGAACATGTATTAACATCCCGATGCTGGATAGAAATAGAGCAGCAAAGAAATTACGGATAGGTTCAACCTGCAAATTAAACAATTATAGTGAGAGCAGAAGACTGGAAACTTCTCCTTGAAATGGCAGAATTAGAAGAAATAAAATGAAGGGTAAAGAGAACAGCACAGGATTTATAAGAAAGGGTAGTTCATAGGCAATTGACTCTCTCATGTCACAAGAACTTCCATAATTACGCTGATAGATGTATCAATCTGCACTTTCAAATCAGAACAAACAAAAGCCTTACTTGTTCAAGTGTATGTTGTGCAAGATCAGTTGTTGATATCATCACTCCCGCAGCAAAAGATCCCAGTTCAAGGCTAAGGCCCAGCTTATCACTACACTGAAACATGAAAGCAATTTATAATATAGCGTCTACACTTCCAGGAAAACCAAGTGATTTGTTGGTGGCGTAAGATTCATCTTGTATCTGATTTGGGTTTCTTGTTTTTAACAAACTAAATTCAAATTAGTCATGGTGGCTGAAAAAGTTCAACTCTTCCATACACATGCTGAGTAGCATAATAAATGCATCACATAAACAAAAGACAAATTCTGAAACAAGGCTTACCCAAGCAACAAGCAAGCAGAATGCCACTGATGCCAACTGATAGAGCTCATTAGTCTGCATAAATGTAACTCTTAATTAGAAGTTTAACATCATAAAGCATAAAGATGAAGCGAATAGACTAGTTTACCGGTGAAGATAACTTTATCATAAGTTTCAAAAACCATGGTACACAAGTACGAGACAACATGGTCAGAATGGCCAAAAAGGCAACCAACAGCACCATCCTGGAAAAACATGGATATTGTCTGTGAGTATGAAAAAAAGAATCTCATAATCATGTTGGTTAATTATCTTGAGATGTCACACCACAAACAGAATGAATATGACACTTAGTGAAGTAACTTAACAAGGCAATGCCATGAATCATGACATATGAATTTGTGAATCCCTGAAAGGGCACTCAATAACTGTGCAACCTTTAAGAATCCAGTAAAGACAGTTCATAATGCCAGCATCAAATCAAGTTTGATGTTTCACATTATTCCAACTATGAGTACGTTATGTTGAACCTTGATGAGAATACCCGTGTTCAATGGAGAAAAATGATCTATGTATTGGACCCTAACTAGCCTAGACTGAGAATAACACTTAGTTTAGATGAGTTGAAGCACATATCCATTAAGCAATATATACACCACTGGTAAAGTAAAGCAAGATAAAAAGAAAACAGAAAGATTGAGATGGTGAAATCCGACATTTAGACGTGTACCTTAGAACTACTAGTATCAATTGCATAAATGGGTTGAGTTTTTTGTCTCATCTATGGAGTACACAAGCATTACTTAAATGAACTTTACATTGAACTCAAAGGAGAATAGTCTTCAGATTCTTACGATTTCGTCATGGACATTACTCCCTGAAGAATCCCTGAAGTGCCACCAAGAATCGGAAGCAAAGCAAACAGCAGGCCCACTGCACAATCCTGACAGGGTATAAAAGCTCAAATTTTAAATAAAAGATCGATGCAATAGTTATCCTTAACAGAAGAACCTGGCCTGGAAAATAATCTCAGATTTTATTGATTGCTCAAGTATCGGCATGAAATACCTGCAAGATCAGGGTACCAATTGTGACCTGACCATGAAGGGCATTTATGCTATTCTTTTCCATCAAAAATTTCAAAACCTGTGGCAAATCCAATAAAACATGGTCTAGTTACAGTACCAAAGTGTTGGGACTCCAATCCAGAAGAAAAAAAGTACATGACTCTAATTTAGAAGAATTAAATCAGGTCAGCTACAATAAGTCAGGAGCAACTTGTTTAACACAATGGTAGTTAAATGTTCTGACATAAGCATTCAAAAATTCATCCAAAAGGAATATTGAAAAGTTAATTAAGAATTTTGATTCATGAGATTGTTGTTAGGAATATTCAGCAAAGGAACTGCAATCAAGCACCTAAGAAAGAAATATAAATACGAGGCTCATGACTTAAACAACAATCATAAGAAGGAAGATAGCTTGGCACAGATCTAGAACTAAGATCAGTTACTTAAGTATACAAGCTTGATGACAGTGAAGTTCTAAATTCACTTCCCAAATGAGCAATCATACATGGCTTCCTCAATTCTCCGTCCCCACAATCCACTTCAGCATACTAAAGCATCAGCACCCGTCCGATAGACTCCTTTGAATAGACTCTAATTAACAATTCAAGTTTATAAACCACAAATTTTTTGACATATTACAAAATTGTTCATAAGCTAACAAAACTTTTTGATACATAGATAACCAGCTCAAAAATAATGAGAAGAATAAGCTGCGTTGCTAACTTAATGTTGTTTTTCCACCCTTCTGTACAAAGGTAACAGTAATTTGATAAAGAAGCACTAATTACAACATTATT
>JAOSBN010000008.1:2814824-2862264 GCA_027563595.1 Erythroxylum suave | reverse complement strand
CCCCCCCCCCCCCCCCCCCCCCCCCCCCCCCCCCCCCCCCCCCCCCCCCCCCCCCCCCCCCCCCCCCCCCCCCCCACTCATAATTTTGTTGATAAAAAAGTAATAAGGAGGTTAGGCTATGAGTAGGAATTGGTGAGAGACTTATCGATTGTGGTTGGAGGTGGTATGAGGTTGTGTTGTAATCAAATTTGTTGAAACTTAAAATGGCAAATGGGTGGAAAGGAGTTTTGTACTGATGCTTTATTGTTAGATATGGGAGGTAATGACATGATTTTGGGGGTATAATGGTTATCAGGATTAGACGACATTGTTTTCAATTATCAGAAGGGTAGTATGAAATTCTGTTGGCTTGGGGATGAAATGCAGTCAACTAGTGCTGGCAATTCACGAGTCCAAGAAGTTCTAAAAGGAAAAATGGCGTGGTATGGAGAAATAAGGATATCATCTGCTATTTTATGATGTTGTTTCAAGGGGAGGCGATTAATACTGACTTAGAAAAACATATAGAGTTACGCACACTGATAGAAGAGCTTGTTGCAGAACCCCCAGTTGACTTTACAACACAATTTCAAGCGTTATTAAAAAAATTTGAAGGAGCTTCAAAGAGCCTAAAGGGTTACCACTAAACAAGTTCCATGACCACATAATACCTTTGAAGGAGGGTACCGAAGTGGTGAATATCAGACCCTATCATTATTCAGGTATCCTTATTGTTAATTAAAATCACTGAAGCTAAAAAAGGACTCAAACTCGAACGTATGATGCCTTGCTGTAACATATCTGCAACTAAATCTTCAGTAACTGGAGGTTTTGTGTTGATCATAGGTCTCTTAACCAGTGTACTATTAAGGATAAATTTCCAATTCCTTTGGTTGATGAGCTGTTTGATGAAATACATTAAGCTTGCTATTTTTCGAAATTGGATTTGAGAGTTGGATACCATCAAATTCGATTTTTCGTGAAAGGCATTATAAGTTTATGGTGATACCATTTGGATTGACGAATGCCCCAGTGATATTCCAAAGTCTAATGAATCATATATTCAAGATGCATTTACGAAGGATTTTTCTCATTTTTTTATGATATACTGATGTACAGTAGTTCATATGATTTGCATCTGCACCATTTACAATTGGTATTAGAGATTTTACAGACTCAACAACTGTCGAAATGCTCCTTTGGGGTGTCCAGAGTAGACTATTTGGGCCATTTTATTAGTGGCCGAGGTGTGTCCACAAATCCTATGAGGATTAAGGAGGTGACTGAATGACCTCAACCTTGGACAATTAAACAGTTGAGAGGCTTTTAGACTTTGTGCGGGTATTATAGGCGATTCATTCATGGCTATGGTCAGTTGAGTAAACTGTTCACCAATCTATTAAAGAAGGATTCTTTTAAGTGGAATGAACAAGCAACAATAACATGTTCTCCCGACTGGGTACTATGCGCGGGTCATCCACAGGGCAACCAGCGCACCAGACCCTATATAATTTTTTAAAATTTTTAATTTTTTTAATATTCTAAGATGTATTCATCAATATCATACACTCAAGATCTCAGTTTATTTAGAGCATAACAACACAAAGAGAAGACATACCTTTAAAACTTTGCATATGATCGTGGTGGATTCTCTCCATCCTTCAACACACAACCTATCAAAAGAAAACGAATAACACTATTTGCAATAGAGAGCTTATGGTAGAAGACCCAATGAGCTTTTCACATCCACACACTAAATGTATATACACAATCTCACCATATGCTATATCTTATAATATGTTCTACCCTAAGTGGTAAAATAGGTTAATTGTGTCGTTTTGAGGATGATATGAACTATAGTTTAATGAGCTAACATATAATTATTAGGGGTACTACCATATGCCTCAAATGCAATTAGTAAATTATTAGCCATCCCATTATGGTTATTAAACTTACATTAGGGAATTCGATTAATGGTTATACATATGAAATTAATGTTGCGATTATATTAATCCACATATATTTCTAACATTATGTACTCTGTTATTGATCGTTTAAGTAAGTATGCCTACTTTATTCCTCTTCGTCACTTGTTTACTGTTGAAAAGGTGGCTAAAACCTTCATGGACAATATCTTCAAATTACATGGGGTGCCTCATACTGTAGTGAGTGATAGAGATCCTATTTTTACCAACCATTTTTGGCGTGAGTTATTCCAACTGCAGGGTGTTCAACTTCAGTTTTCCACAGCCTATCATCCTTAGAGTGACAGTCAAACAAAGGTCCTAAACTGCATCATTGAAACCTATCTTCGTTGTATGAATTCTGAATGTTCGGCTAAGTGGAGTCGTTGGTTACTGCACACTAAATGTTGGTATAACACCACTTTTCATTCGTCCAGTAACATTACACATTTTTAGGTCGTTTATGGTATTTCTCCTCTAGTCTATACACCTTATTTTGCTGGTGATTCTTTAGATTTATCGGTGGACCAAGTTATGATTGATAAAGAGGCCACGTTGGAAATATTACTGTTTCATTTACGACGAGCCAGTCTTAGAATGAAATAGATAGCTGATAGACGACATTCGAAGTGCACGATTGAAGTTGGTGATTTGGTTTATCTGAAGTTGCTGTCTTACAGATAGCAGAGTCTTCAAAAACGTTCATCTGATAAATTAGCTGCTCTTTTCTATGGTCCCTTCCGCATTTGTCGTAAGGTTGGGTTGGTAACGTATATATTGGAGTTGTCTGAGAATTGCCACATTCATCCCACATTTCATGTATCCTAGTTAAAACAACGAGTTTCATATTCTGATGTACGTAGTGTCCACTATGCTGCCACCATCCTTGTCTTCGATTTTGTGTGTTCCAGTCGCAACGTTGGACGGATGTTTGGTCAATTGACATAATTAACCAACTGTGCAAATCATGGTGGAATGGTCATCTTTGAAGCTTAATGATATTTTATGGGATTTTTGGTATGACATCCAAGAGTGATTTCCGGATGTGAACCTTGTGGACAAGGTTCTTGAGGGAGAGGGTATTGAAAAGAGTACAAGTTGTTGAAGTAATATGAAGCAAGTGAAGGTGCGAAATAAAGAAGATTACTCAAGCCATATGTCCAAAACGAGGTCGTAGGAAGTTAGAAACGATAACTATAAATAGATACGTCGTAGTATGGATCAATTGATAGATAAATAGTTGTATGGTGTAATCTACGTATTGATGAACTCTCTAACAGTCATAGTAGCCGTTATTAGAGAGTCGTTGAGAGGAAGAAAAAAACAATGAAAAAAACATAATTCTTCTCACTTCTCTATTCTCTCTCTTTCTTCTGGAATCCTTTGTTGGTGAGATATTCAGAAGATATACTACTGTTGCAATAGCTTCTCCCCAAAACTGATAGAGAAGCCCTTTTGCCTTTTAAGAAGCTTTTGGCCATTTCAACCACTTTTTGATTTTTTGCTCTGCAACATCATTTTGTTATGATGTATACGAGGTTATAAGTTCCCTATAAATGAGACTTTCATCACAAAAGTTAGTGAAATCATTAAATAGGAACTCACCGCCACAATTTGTTTGAAGTAATTTTATGTTTCTTCCACTTTGCTTCTCCACCAATTCCTTAAAATTCCTGAAACTCTCAAAAGTTTCAGTTTTTGAATTTTAAGAAATAAATCCAACTCATATGGCTATAATCATCTGTAAACAGTAGAAAATAGCAACTTCCCCCAAGTGATTCTATTTTCATAAGCCTATATAAATCAGCATGCACAAGTTCAAGACAATTAGAAGCTCTCCATAATTTTCCAAGTAGAAATTATGCTTTCCATAAATACATCCCTCACAATAATCAAATTCACCAATTTTCTGTAAGCCAATAACCATTTCTTTCTGACTCAAAATTTTCAAACCATTCACATTCAGATGCCCATAACGTAAATGCCATAAATTAGCCTCATCATTTTTTTTAATGACTAAGGCTTTGTTCACAACATTTGAGGCATTAAAAGGAAACATCCTATTTCTTGTCATATAAATAGTAGCTATATTCTAACCAAATTTTTTGTCATGAATAACACATGAATCATCATCAAACACAATAGAATATCCACTGGTTAATAGCTGTCCAATACATAATAAATTGGGAGCCAAACTAGGCACAAATTGCACGTCATATAGTAGTTTAACATAACTTTGCATAATTTTAATGGCAATTATTCATTTTCCTTCGACTTTCATTTGTTTGTCATCCCCAAGTCAGACCTTACTCTTTTATGTCTCGTTATAGAGTAGTTTAACATCACCTTGCACAGTTTTGATGGCAATTGTTCCTTTTCCTCTGACTTTCATTTGTTTTTCATCCCCAAGTCAGACCTCACTCTTTTATGTCTCATCAATTTCTTTGACTAATGACTGGGTTCCAGACATATGGTTGGAGCATCCACTGGCCAAAAACCATACATCTGTTCTTTTATCTAAATCTTGAACTGGTGAAAGTGTCATAAATAGCTTGCTTTCCTCTTCAACCTTTTCTGTAAAATTTCCTTGCTTTTGTTCTTTTCATTGTTTGATTCAGTAATCAGCTTCTTTGTGCCCCAATTTTTCACAGTATCTACATTGAATTGCACTCTTGTATTGATTTCATTCATTAAATCGACTTCTACCTTTGTCACCAACACTTTCTCGTTCACAAAATCCACCTCTGTTTTTGCCACGACCTTTGGAATTGTTACTCTTTCCCTTGGAAGACTCCCCCTTAATCTGAAATGTCTTTTCCTCAAATTTTTCTTGAGACCTGCCAAGTCTTGCTTTATGGGCTAACAAGGAGCTCATCATTTCATCAAAATTATAAATAGATGAATCCTTAGTTTCTTCAATTGCAACAACAACATGATCAAATTTTAAGGTTAAACTCTTTAATACCTTACTCACAACAGTTTCATTACTTACATTTTCACCATAAGACTTCATCTGATTAACAATTCTAGATACTCTAGACAAGAATTATTGCACAAATTCTTTATCTTTCATACCTAAATTCTCAAAATCACGATTAAGTGTTTGAAGTTTTATAGCAATTACCTTCTTATTGCCCAAATATTCTTGCTTCAAAATCTCCCATGCCTGTTTGGAGGTGGTAGCTGCTGAAATTCGAGGAAATATATCATCCTCTAGAGCTGACTGAATGAGGAGTAAGGTCTTTGCATCTTTTTTCCGATTTTCTCACAATCTTTGGTTAGGAATAGTAGGTGCAGAATCTGGCTCTTCATACCCGTTCTCCACCAGGTACCATAGTTCTTGTGACTTGAACAACATTTTCATCTTGAGACTCCAAAGGTGATATTTTTCACCTTTTAGAAATTGGAATTAGAGGTTGTGTAGCTAGATTAGTGTTGTTGCTTGATATAGCTTTTCACTACTTATTCTGTGTCTTTTAACTCTCAAAATAGTTGCTTTACATTTTCTTCTACTTAAAGAAAAAAAAGAAGAATCGAAACTTGGATGCCAGATAGAAGCACTTTACAGGTTATCATGGCTTATGACTTTTATTGAACACCTGGTGTGGATGTTTGTTCCTTTTGTTTGGTTGAGCTAAGATTTTGAGTACTGCTGGATCCCTCTCTAAATCAACCTGAATTCATGTATTTTAGTTGTTTCGTCTCCTGGTTTCTCATGGATAGCAGCTCTCTTTGCTTGTCGAAGTTTGCAGAGATAAAAGACAATAAAGACATATTTGAGGGTTGGTGTCGTTGACGCTCTAATACCACAAATGTTAGTAAAGGAGAACAAAAATACAAGATTTGAAAGACAAGAACAACATATAAGAAACTGAATTTTTCTTATTTCAGATAAAAATGATGGACTCTAGTACAACACTTAAATAACCTTAGAATAACAATAAAGCCAAAAAACATGACTCACAATGGACTCAATCCCATGTTCTACTAAAATATCTCGCTATTGTTACTAACCACTAATTAATAACATAATGATATATAGGATCCACTAACATAAACGTGTTGCAATAAAGTAGCAATAACTTTTTGAATCAACCAACTATATTTAGTGCCTGTTTGGTTGAGCTTATATTAGTAGAGCTTTTATCAGTAAAGCTTTTATTAGTAGAGCTTTTCTGAGACGAGATGTTTTAAAAAATCAGTTGACTGTTTAGCTGTGAATTAAAAAAACAGTTTTTTAAAAAGAGCTTCATACAGTAGATTGTTTGGCAACATCAAAATAAAAAGCAATTTTATTAATTTTAACTATATTTTATTTTATAATAAAATTATTTATGCATATAAATATTATTTAAAATATATTAAACAATATACAAAGTAGAGTATATTAATTATTATATAATTTTAAACCATATGAAACATAAATGAAAATATATCTAACCAATTTTTTGTATAAATTATAACATAAGTAAAACTAATTTAAAAAATAAATATTAAAACATATAGAAAATTCAAATAATATTATATAAACCTCAAAACAAACGTGAAGATATGTTTGTGAATATTGTGAGAATTATGTGTAATGCATAAGTGTAAAAGGGACTAAAAAAATAGGCTCATTAATTGATATAAAAAATCTACCTGCAAAAGTGCTTTTTTGAAAAGCTCCAAAATTGAGCTTTTAAAAAAACTGTATTTTAGCTTTTAGAAAAGCTATTTCTACTCCAAAAGTACTTTTGAAGTTTACAGCCACACACTCATTTTTTTTCCTTAAAATAGCTTTTGCGGTGAAAAAAAGTATTTTTCCACCTATCAAAAGCTGAACCAAACGGTGCCTTATTCAACATTATGAATGTCCAGCTAAGTGGAGTCGTTGGTTACTGCTTGCTAAATGCTGGTATAACACCACCTTTTATTTGTCCAGTAACATTACACCTTTTCAGGTTGTTTATAGTGTTTCTCCTTCGGTCTATACACCTTATTTTGCTGGTGATTCTTCAGTTTTAGCGGTGGATCAAGTCATGATTTATAAAGAGGCTATGTTGGAAATATTACTGTTTCATTTACGACGAGCCAATCTTAGAATGAAACAGATCGTTGATAGACAATGCTCATAGCACACTTTTGAAATCGATGATTTGGCCTATCTGAAGTTGCAATCTTACAGATAACGGAGTCTTCAGAAACGTTCATCACAGAAGTTAGCGACTCTTTTCTATGGTCCCTTCAGCATGTGTCGCAAGGTTGGGTCGGTAGCGTACATGTTGTAGTTGTCTGAGGATTGTCGCGTTCAAAATGACATGTTTCATATTCTGATGTAGTGTCCACTATGCTGCCACCATCCTTGTCGTCAGTCTTGTGTGTTCCAGTTGCAGTGTTGGACAGATGTTTGGTCAATCAACATAATCAACCAGTTGTGCAAATCTTGGTGGAATGGTCATCTTCAAAGCCCAATGATATTTCATGGGAGTTTTTGTACGACATCCAACAATGATTTCCAAATGTGAACCCTGTGGACAAGGTTCTTAAGGGAGAGAGTATTGATTGAAGTACAAGTTGTTGAAGCAACGTGAAGAAGTGAAGGTGCGGAATGAAGAAGATGACTCAACCTATATGTCCAAAATGAGATCGGAGGAAGTTAGGAACGATAACTGTAAATAGATGTGTTGTAGTATAAATTAGTTGATAGATACATAGTCGTATTGTGTAGTCAGAGCTGTTCCTATCGTTTTATAGGCCCTGGGCGAAATAATAAAAAGAGCCTCAATAAATCAACAATTGTTCCTTTTTAGGATTCTATCAACTATTCTACTTGTTTTTTTTCTTCCTTTTTTTCTTCCAAACAAATGTTTTTTAGGCAATATAATATAAACCAATTATAACACAGTTGGACTAGAAAAGAACAAAAGCACCTGTATACAACAGGAAGAAATATATAAGCACAACCAAACACCAATAGCTTCACAATATATCACAAAGATGTATCAATAGTATTATATCTGTGATAGAGGAAAAAAAATAAATAGCAAAATTTAATATCTAATATTAAAAATAAAAAATAAAGAGCAAATTTTAATGATAAAGAAATACTAATTTCCAAAAATACAAGAAATTAATATACTTAGGAAAAAATATAGTAAATAATATTCTAAGTTATTAAATATTTTAAGTTTTTCAAGTCAAATATTATCCTATTATATAAGCTGCGGAAATGATTGAATAGTAGTAATAATATATTATTGTTATTACTACTACTACTATGACATGTTTAATAGAATCATACATATTTTTATAATAAAAGAAACTATTTGTATAGTCTTTGAATTAAATAACTTAAATTGTTTGATTTAATCATATTATCACAAAACTTATGTGAACTCTACAAGAGCACAAATTCAACAATTATTACATTACTTGTGGCAAAGTATAATGAAAATTACAATTAAAAAATTAAATTATTTATTAATATTTAATTATTTTTTATAAATAATAAGTAATCTAAAAAAACGAGAAACAGAAATAAATACAATATCATTTAATATTAATGA
Source organism: Erythroxylum suave (assembly GCA_027563595.1). Classification (NCBI taxonomy): domain Eukaryota; kingdom Viridiplantae; phylum Streptophyta; class Magnoliopsida; order Malpighiales; family Erythroxylaceae; genus Erythroxylum; species Erythroxylum suave. Next base: position 2,853,773 of record JAOSBN010000008.1, on the reverse strand, counting down.
TATAATTTAAAATGCTAATATAATGTCTATGTCGATAACAAATTTCAAATTAATTATAGCATATTCAAATATTTAATAAGCTAAAAATATATTAAAAATTAGAAATTTTACTTTTAAATTACATTCAAAACTTAAAAAAACATAATTGTAAAAACTTTTTGTTGTCAATTTTTGAGTTGGAGTACCTTAGATGCATATGTTGATAAAAATAAAAAAATTAGAGGGTAAAAATACACCTAAATAGTGTAAAACTATTTATAAGTTTAATAAATTAATGTTAACTTCAAAGTTAACGTTAACTTAATAGCTCCACCAACATTTTAACTTCAAAGTTAACGTTTAACTTAATAGCTCCACTAATATTTTCTACATTTATTACTATATTTATGTTGATGGCCATTTATTACACACAAATTGATGGCAATTTAATGCTACCTAAAGCTACAAAGTTTCCTTTTACTTCCAAAATTGAAATTCTCAAAAAAAAAAAGTTATACACTTAAGGGCCCTTTTTTATGGTATCTTATGATAGGCCCTAGTCAGATACCCTACCTACCTACCCCTGCCTAGGATTGGCAATGGGTATAATCTACGTATTGATGAACTCTCTAACAGCATACAAGCTGTTATTGGAGAGTCTTTGAGAGAGAAAGAAAACAATGAAAATAACATAATTTTTCTCACTTCTCTGTTCTCTCTCTCTCCTATGAATCCTCGGTAATCTTTTGTTAACTCAATTTCTCTAAATCTAAAATCTCAAAAATCACAATTGCCAAAAGAACCCTAACATAATAATCAAACATAAGTAAAAAATTGTCATTACCATTTTTAATATTTGCTACCAAATACTTATATAACTATTAACTTCTATAATCTCGTTCTATTACTTGCATACCAAACATTTATAATCATTATTACATTCTTATTTTGATTACCACTTTTCATATGTATAATCAATATTACATTCATACTTCGGTTACTACTTTTCATTCTTATTTCTAGTTTTTATCTCGATTCTTTTATTACTGATTACCTAACGAGGACTAATAACAACATTTTAATAGACGTCTCTATGAGATGCAAGATCTCAGAAAATTCAAAGCATACTAGTAAAAAAATTTCCACAAATTAAGCATACTAACGATAACTGTTGTTAGTTGTTTAGTGGACTCTGACCAACGACAATGTTTCTCAGACAATGATTGCCTCCAAAATGGATCGCCCACTGGTAGCTTTTCCAAAGACCACATCGTCTCCCACGGTTTCCCTTTTGGGCTGTTTCTGGGATCTCTTGCAGTAAGCATGGTATTGCCCACGGGATTGTCCAAACCCCAAACCTTGACTTTATTTTCAAGATCAATTCACTTTTGTTTTTATATGCTTAGATCTCGTAAAATACAACTTATAATTATTATTTTTAGAAACTTAAGCCAAAGCCCATTGGCATTTTTATGTTTCTGAAGATGGTCAGAGAGCAGATGGTGGGAATTTTGAAGGGAAATTAAAAGCTTCCTTGTGGAATTGAAAGCTACTTCTAACCTATATCTACAAGCAAAGCTATTGACTATTGACTCGGTGATTGATTAGAGTAGTAAAGAATGAAAAAAGAAGAAGGGGACTGAAGAATGAACTGAACCTGGTACTTTATGTATTTTTTACTCGTTTTTTTTATTTACCAATGATGGGATGAACTATTTGTTTAAAGACCATTGGCATTTTCAAAGTATCTAAAAAAATGGTTATGTTTGAATTATGTACTGCTTTTCACTCATAACTACCAACTGACCACTACTTCAACACGCCTCCTACTTTGCCTATATAATCTCCTCTCCAGTTACTTACTTTTCTGCATCCAGCATTGGAAGCAGAAAAATGGAGATCCCGGTGATAGACATCAGTGAGCTGGAGGGTGAGAAGAGAGCAAAAACAATGGGAATTCTTCACCAAGCTTGTGAGAAATGGGGTTTTTTTCAGGTACGTAAATATCCTGACACATAAAATTTTATTTCTTGTAAGACCAATTTGCATAAACCTGTTAAGCTGATGTTACCTGAATTGTCAGGTTAAGAATCACGGAATTGACGAAAAGCTGATGGTAAAGGTGAAGCACATGGTGAATTGTTACTACGAGGAAAACCTGAAGGGAAGGTTTTACGATTCGGAGATAGCCAACAGCTTGAAGGCAGATGGAAACAAATCAGATGTAGACTGGGAAAGCAGCTTCTTCATTTGGCATCGCCCAACATCCAATATCGGTGAAATCCCAAATCTCTCAGATGATCTTCGGTGAGTCACAACCATTGTAACTAGCACAAGTTTGTAGTCTAGAAGGTTCAAATATCTAGAACTTTTCTGAATGTACGTACTTACATACTTACCTGTGCAGCGAAACAATGGAAGAGTACATCAGTCAATTGATAAAGCTAGCAGAGAAACTATCTGAGCTCATGTGCGAGAATCTTGGGTTAGAGAAGTGTCACATAAAGGAAGCGTTTTCAGGAAAAGCAGGTCCATCTGTGGGCACAAAAGTTGCCAAATACCCTCAATGTCCACAACCAGAGCTTGTTCGAGGACTGCGAGAGCACTTCGATGCTGGTGGGATCATACTCTTGCTCCAAGACGATCAAGTCCAAGGTCTCGAATTCTTGAAGGACGGCGAGTGGATACAGATCCCGCCGTCGAAGAACAACACTATCTTCGTGAACACTGGTGACCAAGTTGAAGTAGTGAGCAATGGAATATATAAAAGTGCTATGCACCGCGTCATAGCTGACAAAAATGGAAGCAGGCTATCCATTGCCACCTTCTACAATCCCGCCGGCGATGCTGTAATCTCTCCAGCTCCAAAACTCTCCTACCCTGCTCACTATAGTTTTCAGGATTACCTGAAGCTTTACTCCACAACAAAGTTTTCGGACAAGGGACAGAGGTTTGAGACCCTCAAGAAATTGAACAATGGCTAGAATACGCTTCTCCATGTGTATAACTTAAACGTCTCTATTTCTCCACGGTCACCTAGTCTCCATAATGGATTGTTGTTTGTTTCAAATAACTTGTACTAGATACGAGGACCATCGGATGATCTGTTGGTTAGTTTCTGGTTTCGTCTTCAAGAAACTGACTTAAGCAGCTTCAGGAATGGTACCATATGATAATTAATAAACAATTCGCATCCTTTTAGAGAGTTTACTGATACAGAGGTTGGTATAATTGGAAGAGATCCTAAATCCAAACCAGTCAATGAACTGATGTGTGTTGCTCGCTGTGCTGTCTGTGGACTGTGACGTCACAAGAGATATGCAAGACATTGACAGAGAAGTTTAGCAGACGTCTAAAATGTCAAGAAGAATGTTCCTACGTTTTTCCAGCTCCAGAACTCGTTGTGTTCAAAAGAAACCTGTCTAACTCTGGCTAACTCTTTCCATCACAAGATTTAACAGTCTGAAACTCATATCCAATGCTCAAAATGACGTCGAAGATTAGATAAAGATAGACATCAAACCAAATTAGATAGGGTTATTTTGTACGGAAGATCTAAACCACCTTCGCCATGACATGTGGTTGTAATCGCCTCAAATGTCAACGCCCACAGGGCCACAGGTCCACTGTTGGAGTGACAGAGAACGGCTCCCTGAGCTGGAGCTATAGATTTGGTAAAAAAGGTCTTAATTCGGTTAAATTTTAATTTGATTGAGTTTTAAATTTTAAAATTAAAATTTTTTAATTTGATATTGAACTTAAAACTCAAATTTTAACTTAATATATAATCAAATTTTAAAATAATTCGATGACAAAAATTTAAGCCAAACTCAAAATTACTTCCAAAGCTTAAAATGCTATGTGATATTTTTTATATATATCAAATAATTAAATTTTATTTATATATAACTATTAATTTATCTATCTCATGGAATTAAAAAAATTACATTGATAAAGTTCAAAAGTTTGGTAAATTTTCTAAATATTAATTCACATATTTTATTAGTTATATTAATAAAAATTTAATATTTAAAAAACGAAAAACTTTTTAAATTCATCACTTAATGATGCTAAATTATTTTCAAATTAGGCAAGTAAATGAGCAATAATTAATTATTTTATTCATAAAAATTATAAATTATGTATTATTATTAAAATATTTAATAAATTCATGTACTTAAGTCCAAATAACAGAAATTAGTGCTGTACTAACTCTTAAAAATGTGCACTTTTACTGTCTAATAATATCGATTGTCGATCAAAGTGGAGTCCCTCTCGATAATTTAGGAAATCAAACTCTCTAAAACCAGACCAGATTTCTGTATTCAATATTCTATTTTAACTTTATTTCGTGCTGAAAATGACGTCATCTTAAATAAAAATAGATATAGAATGATGTAATTTTTAGAGTAAAATATAATTGAAGCAAGGTATTGTATATAGAGAGTCCAAAACTCTCAAAAGCAAACATCGTTTGAGTATAAATAAATATAAAACGATGTTATTTTTAACACGAAACAACGTTACAACATACGATTTTGTGTGAGATTAATTTAATTGGTTTTATATATTCTTTAATACAGCTCTTCAAGTAAAAGTTATTTAAGTTTGAAATTTGCACCAGCCTACTTTATCTTGTGTTTAATTTTATAGGTAAGTGGTATGATTCGAACTCATGACTATTTAGTCACAAAGGCTCTAATACCATCTTAAGCGACTATTTCACCACAATAACTTATGCTTTTAGATGAGGCTAACTTAATTAGTTTTATATATTCTTTAAGACACCCCTTTAAATGAAAGCGTTTTAAACTTGAAATTTGCAGCCTTTTGTGTATCTCATTAAAATTTTTTATTTCTATTACTTTCTTCTAACTCTTTTATTGAATCTCATTTATATGCTTATATCTATATAAATATATAAATATAATTTAATAAAACATTATAAAAACGTTCCGACTAAAACAGAAATTTTGATTCCTCGGATACTTGCAGTTCATTTTCCTGGCGAATCCTTAGTTTATGGAGTACAGCAGGAAAGGCGCGTTGATTCTAACATCGACGGTGGGAATGCTGGGTTGGAGCACCTGTTACCGAAAATAATAAAGTAGTTATTCGAATCTGATCAAGAGACGTATAATAATGGGGAACAATTTGTACCAAAATTGACCACCTAACTGTCATTGCCTCTGCGACTCTTGATCCAAAAACAGCGCACGTGGCTAGTGAGTTTTGTCCTTTCCAATTTGCACAATTGCGAGGTTGAAAACAAGGTCAAACGTAAGAACTAAGTCATTTGGCAGTAATGATTGTTAATTAAAAATATTTAATAAATGTCAATATATAAATTTCAAATTTATAATTAAAAGTAATAGTTGGTGCCTGGTGGAGCTACATTTTGCGGTAAATTTTATATAATATCATATCTTATGTTTCAGTTATAGAATTTTTATTATATTATATTAAATCTCATTTATATATTTACTTAAATTTTATATAAATAAAATTTAATAATTTATATAAACATATAAATAAGATTTAATAGAATTAAATTTTAATTTAGAATATAATAACTTGAACAGAAGATTTGATGTGATTTCATATACAAATTAACAAAAGCGAAAAAAAAGTTTTCAAACTTTAAATTACAATTTAAATCTACCTTTCAATTTGTTAATTTAAAACTAGTTTTGAAAGTAAATTTTATTATCTAATTTAATTTATAACTAATTATAAAATGATTCTAAATTTTAAATACTAACCGAATTTAAAAAAAAACATTACAATGCTTGTAACTTTCAAATTTTAACAAGATAATTCTGCGTTAAATTTTTATTAACGTAGATGACATTAAAATTTACATTAAATTAATATTATTATCATTTGATTAAGTCATATATGAAAATTATTATTAAATAAAATAAAAATACTAAGAAATAAATTTTATGAAAGAGTATACAATTACTTTTAGATTTTTAATTTATTAAACAATTAAAATCATATGTAATACAATTATCAATGGACAAAAATACTTATACGATATAACTCACCCAGTCACCCAAATGAACATATAACTTAATGATAGACCATACTTGCAAAAAAATTGAAAATTAGGTTATTTTAATGTTATTTTTCAAATTTTAAAATATTTAATGTTATTTTTCAAATTTTGAAATAATATTTTAAAATTAAATAAAGTTTATTGTGAGTAATTATTATATTTTAATTATATTTAATTAAAATTTTCTATATATTTATATAGATCTTTTATATAAATGTATGAAAGAAATTGTATAAAATATAATTAGAATATAAAATTTGACGTCCAGTTTCTGACAACCTCGTAACTTTAGAAAGTTACACAAACACAATTTACCACATCTCAATTCCCAAAAAGCATATTCACACGCACACACAGTTCCAGTTAGGCCTGTACTTAAAAGGCCCTCCTTACCTTTACCAATCACGAACTCTCTTCAGTATCTTCGGTCTTTCTAGGAGTCTTTACTCTCTCTGCAACTTATCCATGGGGGTGTCCAACAACATAACAGCAGTTCTAAACTTCGTAGCCTTCCTCTGCTCAGTCCCCATAATCGCCACCGGGATTTGGCTGGCATCCAAACCCGACAATGATTGCATTCAGTACTTCCGGTGGCCGATTGTCATCATCGGAATCCTCATCCTCTTGGTCTCACTCACGGGCTTCCTCGGAGCCTACTGGTATAAAGAAACGCTCTTGGCATTCTATCTTTGTTGCATGGCCATTCTTATCGTGCTTCTCTTATCTCTGCTGGTTTTCGCGTTCGTTGTGACGAGGTCCGATGGTGGGTACGATGTGGGCGGGAGAGGTTACCGAGATTACAGGCTTGAGGGGTTCTCTTCTTGGTTGAGAGATCATATAGTGAATTCCAAGAATTGGGTAAAGGTCAGAGCTTGTCTCGCTGAGAGTGATGTTTGTGCCAAGTTGAATCAGAACTACTTCACCGCCGACCAGTTCTTCTATGCTCATCTCTCTCCTCTCCAGGCAAGTTAATGATTCTATTTCTGTTAAATTTCTACTGTCATGATTCACGCCTAGTTGATTACTATTATATCCCTTTTCAGTTTTCGTTCTAATAACTCATCATTTTTCGATCCCATAGCAACCTTCGTGCAAGTTGTCTTTTGTTGTCGGTGGGTTGTTTTCTTTAATTCTTCCAGTCATTTGAAAGAAAACCATTAATTAAGTGGTCTCCATGAGATTCTCTTTTTGGTGAATTTAACATCAACTTTCGATGGGAACGATCATATGTTGCAGTCAGGATGTTGCAAGCCTCCAACTGTATGCGGGTACGCTTACGTGAACCCAACAGTATGGACAAACCCAGCGAACCCAACTGCAGATCCTGACTGTTACTCGTGGAGCAATGACCAGAACCAGCTGTGCTATAACTGCAATTCATGCAAGGCTGGTTTGCTTGGAAACCTGAGAAAAGAATGGAGGAAAGCCAATATAATTCTGATAGTGGCAGTGGTGGTGCTCATATGGGTCTATCTTATCGCTTGTAGTGCCCTGAGGAACGCCCAAACCGAAGATCTCTTCAATCGTTACAAGCGTGGATGGGCTTGATTCTGTCTCTCATTACATACTTATTTCCCTAGTTGTTTCTTTGTTCTCATTTTCAGTTTCCAATGCAGTTTCTGTACATTCCTTTTGCACTTTCCTTATCTAGCGCTTACCCAAGTTAGACTCTTGTGTTGTAGCTTTGTGATCACCGTGTATTCTTTTTAAAATAACTGCCTGTGGCAACCTAAACTTATGATGGGTGTTGAATGTTCTTCTATACATAGATCTTTGTAGCTAATATAAATGGAAATAGTCAACAACATGTGAAGAAGCAATGACCGTTAGGTCCGAGTCCCTATCCTGCACATGACTTTTCCTCTCAAGCAGTAAATGCCTTTCTCGAGTATACGATGTACATCGGATCTGAACGACCTGGGTTTGGAGATATATCTACAGCCTGCAAAACAGGAAACGTGCTTCAACTTCCAAGAAAAAATTAGTTGGTATCAAACCACCAATAACAAGAATTACTATGAAAGTTGGTGCTAAAATAATATCACAAATGAAAAAAAAAAAAGAATATAGAACTTTTATGATTTATTATCCTAATTAGCTACGGATGGATTGAGTACTTTTTTTTGTTCAAGATGTCAGTGAAGGAAAAAAAAAAAAGGTTCCCAGTTACCTGAGGAGCTTCAAATCCTCCGGCATAATGGAAGTATGATCCAACAATCAAGGCATGGTCAGCATCACCAGTCGATGTCCATATAGAGATTGCTTTAGTCCAAAAGCAACGATTGGAAAAGCTAGTGTACAAGGCAATTAGTGAAATTAAGATTGGATTGAATGCAGAAACACGATTCTTCAATGTAAATGCACGAAAGCATTACCTCATAATAGCCAATCCACCAGGCTTAAGTATCCGACTCATTTCCTTGAAAATATCTAGCGGTTTTGTAAGATAATCAACACTGACCTGTGAAATATTTTGACAGATTCTAACTCAAGTTCATGCTTGATCATAAGCAAAAAATGGCAATTTCTATGGTATGGCAAATTAGAGCAAATCACATTAAAAGCTAGGAGTGGTACATACCACATTGGTTATGACATCGAAGGAGTCATCTTCAAATGGAAGTCTAGGATTCACGTTCAAGTCTTGCACGGCGTATTCTGTCAAAACCTGTACCGTCACGAACGAGCTTGAACGTAAGAAACTCACAGCATGTCTGAATGAAAGAGAATAATACTATGTAACAGAGTAGAATACTACAGGGTTTCGCTTGAGCTCTTCTTCGTTCATGCCTAGTCCAACTATACGATCTTGTTTGTAGCCTTTTGGAAAATGGCTGACCTAAAAACACCAAACAGGAAAAGTGTTCCTGTTCTGTTAAATACTATAATTTGATTCAACAAAGGAAGGAAGAGCTAAACATCTTACGTACCCAACTGCTACAAATGTCCAGGATGCTTACTCCCGGAGTGTTGCTGGGAGGAAAAACCTCGGAGTAATATTTGGTCAGAGCAGCAATGGCTGGATCATCGATGTGTGTCACAAACCTTGGACTTTCATAGAACAAGGAATCTGGGGACCTAAAAGGTATAATCTTTAGGGTTTTAGATCTTTAAGATATGAACAGAGTTTCTCAAGCTGATCATCAATAGAAAATTCTCCCATCTTAGCTTTACTGTCATTTTATCTTTAGGAATGAACAATAAACCATATCTAATGGCTGGTTAATTCAAGGAAAACTTGCAAACGAAAATGGAAATCATAATGAAAACAAATGAATAACAGTTGGAAGATCAAACAGGGAGCACACTGCAACCAACAGAAACTAGCAAGAGTCTTTACTCATCAAAACGTTGGAAATCCTCTTCCTTGAAGGGAAATTGCTCTGGCCACTCAACATTCTTCAATACCTATTAGGAGGGAAGATTGAAAGATAACTAAAAACGGAAGAAAAGCAGTTTTTTTAAATTTTTTCCAAACAAGTAGTAATTGACAGCAAAACTATCGCCTAGAATCAAAAATTCTAAAACCCAAGTAAGAAAATCTGCTTCAATTGCAAATCCGAAGTCAACAAAGGCAGATCATCATTCCCAAGCCATTAAGATCGGAACTTTACCTCTTCAACGGAGCTCTTTTGCCTTGCGGAAGCGATGAAGGATTTGCCAGCAACCCCACCAGACATATTCATGAACTGTGCCCAAGCTGAAGCACCTAGAGCAATTACCAGCCTACGAGGTGTTTTAAGTTCGTAGCTTCGCTTCCCACGTGCATTCGTGGAAAGAGTAGAGACCGAATTAACACAACATACAGGAATAATTGTTGTTAGACGAGATGAGCGAGAGTAGGTTCCAATGCTTCCTAAGACGGTCAGTTTTTGTGGGAAAGCCAGTCCGAGAAAATTGGCCATATTTTATATGCTTTATTTGGACTCTCTCAGCTATGTGTACATTACAAGCAGGCTTTGCCATTTGTTCAGGATAGCGCAAGAACGTGTGTCCCTTACTGCCACATGATGATTCCATGACCATGGTCTATCTATCCCCTGCTAAACTTTAAGGAAACTCTGGTTGTTTCGATGGGCTCGTGCATTTATGGGTATGGTCTACTGGTAGAACTAACATATAAATGATTCCTCTAAAAATTGTAAGAACTGCAACATTGGAAATACACAGTTCGATCAACTTGAAACGCCAAATTTGTTTTGACTTGATTATAAAAGCTGAAACTTGAAAGCCTTACTCTTTCAATCGATTATTACAAAAAAGATGAGAAATGTGGTTTGCTTTGTCATCTGAAATTCAAATCTACCAAATCCCAATCAAAATAAACTTGGTCCCTTAACTTTTGGCCGAAACGAACTAGTTTTGCCATCTGTAACTGGATGACTCTTGCCCTTGGCATGCAGAAGATTACCATATAACCATTTCCACAAAATCAACAAGGCATAATTTCATGCATATCTGTGCGGGCAAGCATGGCAATTACAGGTAATATGGACCAAAGGTACATTCTTGTTTTCTAGAAATGATCAAAGGTTTGACATTTATACATGAAATAAATATCTTAAAATAGTTACTATGGTTTTGGCTCATAGGTTGGAGGGACCTGTCCTCTATCAACCTTCCAAGGGCCACCATAGAATTTCGGTCGCATAAGAGGCACTGCTTCACCAGGGTGATCTTCCCAGAACTTCTCCTGCTCAACACCAAAGGCAAAGAATCTTCAATTAGACTCGAGAAACTCCATTTCTCAAAACACACAGAAGGAATACTTTGAATCACCTTAAAACCACTAAACTTTCAAAGAATCATGCTTTAGAAAACTTTCGATAAGGTAAGCAACCAAAACCTCAGCTGGCTTGAAGGCAAAATCAAACATTAGAAATAACATCTCCTAAGTCATAGAGATGTCAGAAGGTGAATGGTTAACCCAAAACACAAAATCCAACAAGAACTACACACAAGCCACTACCAAGAACAAGAGAAATTGCCATGAAGATACAGAATCAATATGTCTATGAATAAGCACAGATCATGCTACTGTTCTTCTTCAGAGTAGAGCAAGGCACTAATAACTTGAGATCATAATAACCGAGTTATTGTCAATTTAACTTTCAAGGTTACTTCAAAGTTTCACAAACTTAATCGAATATGCTTGCAGCTCTTCTGCATCATGTGATAAAGTTCTGTTTAAAAGCCCAACAATCTGAATGGCGAGGGCATAAGACTTGATAATTTTATCAAACAAGTCAAGTGAACTAGTTATCAATCATCCGTGGCTGCACCATGTCTGCAGCCTTATACCCATTTCATTAACGACCCTAACATCTCTAAGGTATTACAACAATTATTCATAGCCAACAAAAAAAGAGAGAAAACCCATCTCGAAAAAGCTCACAGATTGAAGGATTAGTTTCAAAAGGACATGTAAAGATGCTACCTTTACTCTATCTCACCCAAACCCGACAGTAAGTTCCCTCAAACCCAATGTTTCAACAAAACCATTTGAGAATCAAAACCATGACTATTCTTAATAGGGAAGACCCAGTTATAAAGTCTACCTGGGCAACATAGAAAACCACAAGGAAAAGATAAGAGCGAATGTGGACCTTGTAAAGTTGCTCGGTGATGGCGGCTGCAACAACGCCAGTGTAGAAAGCGCCTATATAGACAGTGACGAGAGGAGTGAAGGATCTGGGTCTCCTATACGGCTGAATCATATCCCATAGAAACGTTTTCTCCCATCTGCTATGCACGTAGTCTGCATATTTCGTCCATAGATAACTGGATATCCTTGCCGGCTCTCTCGGTGCCATCTTTGTTCTCTCCTAACTTCATTTCAACGCTGCTTTTCCTTTTTGTTACATCGCAACCTCCACAGAAATTAGCCAAAATTAATTAGATTTTATTAAATTACAGTCTTCACTAAATTAGTAACCTTTAATTATATGCAACGCATAAACACATTTTCTCTTGTCGTTCGCAATAGTATCTTACTGTCCATCCCGTTAAATTTGAGAGTAAAACAAACTCTCCGACGGCTGTTGCAAAACAAGAATCTTGTACACTGATATACATTGACTACCAAAAGGTAAAAATATGTTGTGATCAATGTGCCAAATTATTTTAATAAAAATTATTTGATAAAATTAATGTAATCATCTCGATTATATTGATGATATTTATTAACATAATCAGCGTTTGAAGTTACAAAGATTGGACACAGAGATCAATCATAAAGAATGAGAGTACTCGGATAGACAATTACTGCCTGTTTAATCAAAAGAACAACTAAGCAAATATACAGAATAAGAGCTTTTTTAAAAAAAATTATACAGAATAAGAGCATATCACTATAGGTATACATAACAGAACAAGGCTTTAGATTAACAATCCTATGCTTGTGTTGTCCCAGATGAATTGTCCTTGGAAGCAATGATGGATTCAAGAGTAAGTTCTCCAACCACCTTGGGCGGTCCGATGCTGCATCGTGCTGAGTTGTGCTTTTCAATAGCATCTTTTAGCTTCTGAAACTGCAGATGGTTTGAGGAATCCAAAAGCAACAGAATCAGTAGCAGTATTAAGGATAAAATGCTAGAACACAAAAAATCTCAAGGCACTGACAGTTATTCAGCCAGATTCATCAAGTGTTTTCTTTACCTAAATGGATCAAAATCTTATGTTGTTACAGATTCCACTGTCGGTTTTCCCCATTAAAAAAAGGCTTGTGAGGTCTCCGTTTAATGATGAGACTAAGAATGCATAGCTTTGGATGATAAAGTCGATTTACATCGAACCGGGCAAATCGCATCACCGAGTTCTACAGTAGTATCATTTTGTTTGCTTCTCAAGATGATTCAAAAGAAAACGACACCAGCAACAGGTTAACTTTATACTAAACATGCTTGTATACTAACGTTCTATGGGAAAAGAACTCTAGTTGAGAACTGCATACATGTTTTAGGACTCAACACTGAGCAAAAATGGAACTGGAAGATACCAACCTTAGCAAGTGAGCAGGAGAAGGACTCCAGTTGTCCGTCGGCTCCACGATAGAAATGGAAGAAAGGAAGCACTTTAACATTCAAACTTTTGCACATAGATTTATTCTCATCAAAATTGACTTTCAAGAATAAAATTTCTGGATGCTCTTCAGCAGTCCTGCAGAGCTGAGAGATGAGTTCACCAGTAAAACAGGTCAACATCATGAATACCGGAAATAGCATAATATTTAAGCGGTCATATCCCTGGATTTTTGGTCTAACACATTCCCCAGCAATATTCAATCAGTGATACTCCTTCATCACTCTCTCTTGAACTATGGAGCTTCAAAGAAATTTATCTGAAGTGAATTTTGCCACTAATCTACCAAGAATACTGAAGAAAAAAATTTAGCACCTTGGACTAAAATTTTTCACCTGTGTTGTACTTAAGGGAAGGATCCAGGCATATGGTATAATTTCAACTCATTTGGCCACAAGGTTTGACCATCTTCTATCTTTCATGCCGGTACCACCATAGCTATCACCAAATCCAATCACTTTCTATAAGGTACGTCCATGGCTCAGACTGCTTTAACCAAGGTTTTCCAATTTATGAACGCACATCCAGTCTATATGATGGCACCAGAAACATTTAGCCTCACCACTTAGCCAGCTAGACTGCATAAATTCCTGTCCTAAAGCTACAAGCACCTTGGTACCTTGCTACCCTATCCGTTATCAATGAATACTAAATGGTAAAATGTTCTTAGGACATTCATTATGTTTGTCACCACCCGAATAACATGCATAAGGTTTAACATGTTTTTAATCCTGAATACTGGAAATTTCATTACAAAATGAAGTATACAAGATAGCTAATGCCAAACTAAGCGTAACAAGTAAGTAATCACGACCACATAGATGGCCTTGTTGAATTCTTCAAAATCCAGGAACTTCCAATGCATATTGATCCACTTCAGATGAAAACAACTGCAGGGACAATAAACTATGCTGCTAGGACACTGTTCCTTTTCTGTATCGTGAAACTTGCATAAATTGCCCAAAACAAGCTTGACTAGAAGATGAACAATATGAATTTACAGCATTAATTGATGCTTGATGCCATTGCAGACAAACAGCAACTTAAATGAAGCAAAATTACCTTGGGATACAATGCTCGACAAGAAGCACACCAGGTCCCATAGAAATCGACAATCACTAATCTATCTCCAGCTTGACTTAAGGCACCCAAAAATTCTTGGGTGGAATGGATGTCAATCATGTTTGGTGTACTTTTCTCCCACCATTTTGGCTGTTCTGTTTCAGCAACAGTTGCATGTAACTGTAACAGAGCATTGAAGATGGTTAGCTTGTTCCATTTATAAATGAACCGAAAAGAAATTTCTTGATCAAAGATGAAGAATAGAAAAAAGCTACTTTTAAATGGCATCTCACATATTGCAAAAAGTTTGCTGAACAAATAACACAAAAGCAGTATGTCGCTTATTGTGTGATTCTCTTGACAAGTATTTTAGATTAACTAACAAACTCTCTCCAAGCAAATACTTTATAGAACATAGCAAACTAAATATAATATTCTATCCAGAAAATGTAACTTATAGGCAATCGAAAATTCAGAAATCATCACCTAAAGAATTAAGGAAACAAACTAGATATCACAAAGATGCAATCAACTAGCAAAAGTCACAAGCCAAAACAATGCAGACATTTCACAAGCAATTGAAAGGCAAAAGGCATTTCCACTGATGCATTATAATCATCAAGAAGAATAACCTAAAAATAAAGAGAAAAAGAAAATTGATTTTAGGGAGCATATGTAAAGAAAAAGCCTTGAAAGCAAAGAAAGCCAAGGAATTATTCAGTTGCATCACCAGATATGATTTTCGGGTTCATATTCAACTTATAACATAGATTTTACAACATACATGCGAAAAAGTTTTAAATGATTGCCAATGTAGTACATTATTTCTTAAACAAATGATCATTCTAGTTCAAGGAAAAACACAGTACAGCTTGATATGAATTGCAACACGGTTCATTGCACACAGTACAGCTTGATCTGAATTGCAACACAGTTCAATGCATCTGCCCTAACGAATTCAAGCCAGCATATTATCAGCTTTTGTATTTGCATTCAACTTAATGTTTGCGGATATCAGATACTCTCAACCCCCTTCACTGTATCCTCATAATCGTCTTCCTTTAACCAAATTCTCAACATTTAAAGCTTTTTATTCCTAATGAAAACTCTTGTTTCTCTCGACCAAACTTTAAAGCTAAAAACATTAAACAACTCTAAAATTAACTGCTGGAAAATTTCTGAAAGCTGACAATGGTAGACTCCTAAGGCGTTAGCCTCTTGAGCTTCCATGGATGCCTTTCAAGTATGTGAAGCCACAAGTCTCCAATACAGCGAATGACCAAAAGCAAACACAAGGTTATAACACTAGAATCCAATAAAAATAAACTTCTAAATTTGCCGTACAACAAAAGATTTAGCGTAATAAGCAATTACATATGATGTTTACCAAGTAATTTGTGGAACAGAGAACCAAATTGCTGAAAGTAAGTTAAAATATCTCTCTTTAACAAATGTCAAACTCTCAAGCACAAAATTAGAGAACATCAGTTTGATACTGTCTCACAAAATAGAAAATTCTAATGAACTACATTATGTACAATTTGCTCCGAGTACACAATTAGAAAAGACTTAGGAGGTGCTTAGTTAGTTGGTATGGTAAGAAAGGAATGGATAAGAAATGAAAAAAGAAGGTTGATAATATATTACGATTAGATAAACAGTATTTTTATATTCCTTTTGGGGCAATATTCCATACTCTCAGTAAGGAATGAAAGTTATATTTATTTCCTTTCCTCACTGCATCCATTATAATTCCCATTACCATTCACAAGTGAACAAGAGCACCCTTACAAACCAAACCAAAGCTTACTGTGTCAGCTAAAACAGCTAGTAGACACATTACTTTTTGCGAAGAACCAATTAATCAGAAACTGTTAGCCAAAGGGTCCTCGAAATTCTTACCAAAAAGAAAAGGGCCCTCGAAATTTCAATTAATTTTCAAAGAAACAAACCGGAAAAGAAAAGAAAAAGGAACTGAAAGGCAAAGTTGGTACCTTGAAAGAGAGAGATTGCTTCCTGGGACTGAAAGGCAACCGTGAAACACCTCTAGCTGATGAACAAAGAACAGGGTAAATCTTCCCATATAAACCACTAGAAGCGGGTGGACTTGGAAAAGCCCGTACATGAGGATTCGAGTTGGAAGTAACCGCCGTGATCAGAGAAGACGAGAAGTGAGGCCAGTGAAAGGACGGGAATCGAACAACATCTGCCATCTATAGAATTTACTAAAATTCAACACCCACAATGAAAGAGATATAAAGATTGAAACTTTTTCGTGGGAATTGAGTTGATAGTTGAAATTAAAAACCAAAACAGACTGAATACTACATGAGGTCAAAAGCGGCCCAAATTAAGAGGGTTTAAGTTGTAAGTTACTGTAGAAGCAGAGAGACCTCCTCTTCGCTGCTCCTCCGCTCTCCTCCACTCCCAAGTTCGTGTTTTTGAGAGAAGGCTATCGTACGAACTAGAGATGGCCAAACTCGCACAATCACATCTATATCTACTGCGACAAACAGTATTGTTTATGATTGGTAACTGGACCGTAGTACTTTGCTTCAAGCAGTTGACCCGTTAACCAACCATGTTTTATATCCTCTTTGCGTTGAGGAACCTTTTGTTATGACTGAATCGGCGATTTCAAGTTCATACAACTTTATCCTTTCTAACGATTTTTTGTATTTTAAGATTTAGTTCAAGATCACATTCAGAGAGTAAATTATGGGCTTAGGGTAGGATTTTATGAAGGTTAGTGTATTAACTACTAAACATTCTTGAGGATGTCAATGGAAAATAATTGAATTCTTTATTTTTATGATAAACATAATATTTTAAATAAATTTAACCTAAAAAATTTAATAAGATATAAAAATAAAAAATCCAAGTAGTTAATAGGGACTTTTAATGTTTAGAAATTTATTAATTTAAAAATTAGTAAATAAGGTGTTATATAAAAAATGAATTAATTAATTTTTTTATATAAATAGATTAAGTTAGAGGAGTAACTTAGATTTTTAATTTTTAAATTTTAGGCTTCAAATTTTTTTATTTATATATTGAATTCCAATTTCTTTTGCATAAGATTCTATGTTAAATATAGCTGGATATTATTACAAAGATTTTTCTTCAAGCATGAACTTGTCACACAAGATGCGCCAACCTCTTTGCACTGCAATCTCACTTAGCTTCGTTAAAGTAAAATTCAATTTTATCCCGTGATCGTCGACCAACTTACTTATTAAGTCACCTTAGAATTCTCGTATATTCCTTTTATGCGTATGATCTAACTAACCTTTTATTTGATATCCATTTCAAACTTTCTTTTGGTCTTATATCCGAATCTTACTTCTCATCGAAGATTTAAGCTAACGTGCATCAATCCATGCCGATGCTTGACATTGCTCCTTTTCCTTGTCTTATCGCAAGTCTTCTTTGTCTTACTCCGTTGTTCCATGTGTCAAATACCGGTAAGACTCGCCAATGCTTACAACGATTCGGCTTTCTCAAACTTAGAGGTCTATCAGCTACCTTGAACTTGTTTCAGTTACAAATGCTATTCCATTGTTATTATGACTGCGTTACAAGCAAAAAGCTAACATCTTTCCATTCAAGATTCTCGGAAAGAAACTTTACAGGTTCCAATTGACGATCCATTTCAAGATATTTCTTCACCCAGAATCATAAAAAAGAATCAAGATTATACAGAGAATTTAGTTCTCAAGAACTATATCAAAGAAATGGGGAATACAAGGCAGAATCAGCCATAGCTTAGCAGCTGTGGAAGGATGAACCATATAATGTACCTTCTCCAATGGTGACAATCCAGGGAACCTTAAATTACTTCTAAGAAAAGCAACTTAGCCAACTATAACATCTACATCTAGTTTCGTTTATTCTATATGATGTTCTTATCAACAGTATGTGCTTTGAAGGAAAGCAAACTGAAGAGGAGAGTAGAGACTGGTAACATTTGTAACACAAGAAAGCAAACTTTTTAAAGACATTCCAACAAACATTGATGTAGACAACATAAATGAGGAGTCTTTCCCTACTCGGTGGAAAAACAAATGTGGAAAACAGAAAGGAAAGGTGTTAAAAACATGAAACAAGGACAATCGTAATTGTCTAAGCAGCGGTAGCTATTTTTTCAGGTAGAAAGTTTAAGCTCTGTTACTTCTATACCTGAGATATTTAGACAAATGTACATTGCAGTGGAAGGAGACGGCCTCCCTCTGCTGAAAATAATAAAGTGATAATCATATGGCCAATCATCTGGTTGCTTGAATCTAAAATACTACATTCTAGATTACACATTTGAATCTGCAGCTCATAAAATCAGAAAAAGTTGGAGCCAAATGATAATGCAAGCTCTCAAGATCAATCCAAAACTGGTTACCTTCATTCCTGCAAAACTTTATAAATCCTTAAGCCACAACTATCCACCAAGAACATAACATCAACCTTGATTAACCGACTAATCTGCATGTTCATCATTTGGCAGCTGAGACCATTATGGACATGTAACAAAAATTTACTGAGGAGAAGGCAAAAGGATGGATGAGGAAAATGCTAAAGAACCATTATTGGGAGCACCCTGAATCTTAAGAATTGAAGTAACTATATTATATATTTGGACATTCTCAAAAGAAGGTACCTTCCTACCCCTGGCAAATTGAGGGCCATGGCCAATGAATATTGTCCTCATTGAAAAAACAGCATTGTCATAGCCATGTGATCCTCCACACTCTTGTGGCTTTGTTCGCTTTTGCTCCACCTTAAATCCCTCTTCGATCAGCCCTATTATCGGTGGAATCCTATCACTCTCAATGTAATGAAGTCTACCAGGCAGCTCCTCCTTAACGTAAACTCGCAAATAATTACCGTTTTCAACTTTTCCAGACCTTAATCCTTCATTCATCTTTGAAACAACATCAGAAGGAACAATACCGGGAGGTGGCTGAATGGCAAGCACTGGACTGTAAGATTGCACCCATTCAGCTGGGACTCCAATCCAAGATGCCAAATCATCAATAAAGATCAGTTTTCTATCACAAGTACCCACCATGCCATGATCACCCACCATTATAATATTAACATCCTCAAAAACCCCTCTCTTCTCTAGCCCACTAATCAATCTCCCAATCATCCTATCAATTCCAGAAACTGCTTCTGTTATCTGGGGATCATCAGATCCCACCTTGTGACCCTGATGATCAGGGTCCTCAAAATACAGAGTCAAAAACACTGGAATTTCATCAGTAGGCAGATCAAAATAGCTCAAAACCTTATCAACCCTTTCCTCAAATGGAACAGATCCATTGTAATGCATGCAGAAATCTTTAGGACAATCCCAAGAACCTTTTTGCACCTCAGAGCCAGGCCAAAAGTAGGTAGCTGCTTTCAACCCGTGACTAGCCACAGTCTCCCAGAGTGGCTCACCAAGCCACCATTTTGCCTCGTGGCTTTGCATGGTGAAGACCTCACCAATGTGAGGGTCGATGAAGTAATTGTTCACAATGCCATGATAAGCAGGGTAAAGTCCAGTAACAATAGAGTAATGATTAGGGAAAGTCAGTGTAGGAAATACTGGAATTAAACCCGTCTCGGCCTCAGTTCCATTAGCAACCAACCTGTGAATATTAGGTGTAGGTGTCTTAAATTGGTAACCAAATCGAAACCCGTCTGAAGAAATCAAAAGAACAACCGGGTGGCTAAGTTTAGTCAACGGACGAGCAGTCTTGTCAACGGAAGAAGATTGCTCTGCCAACTTACACGAAGAAGAAGAGAAAAAGAGAAAAGCGAAGGCGAAAGCAACAGAGAGAGCAACGCAAGTGACGACAAGCATGGCGATAAAAAGTATCGTACTGGTGGCTCTCTGCGGACGATTGGGCGAGTCACACAAGTCAGTGTCGAAGGAAAGAAGAGTCGTAGAAGGGTTTGGCGGTTCTTGTTCTTCCGTGGGCAATGGCATGGGTTTCGTGGAGGTCAAGGCAGAATCAGAACCCATGATCGATCTTTTGCAGTGCTTGAAATCTTGAACCTCTTCTCTGGGTTGGTTCTCGATAAAAATCAGTAGAACAGAATCATAGCAATTTGTTGGTCTCTACTCTTAGACAAAGAGAATAAGTTGCTTGAAGTACGTTTTCAAGGTGGTGGTAGTAGCAGTAGCTGTTCACTCTTTACGGTGGGTGAGTGCTGTTGCAATGTTGCCGTCTGAACATGTCAAACTTAAGATTTACGTACACTGTGGTCTGGTCCCACCCAGGAATTGATTTAAAAATGGCAAATTTTTTGATTTTAGGAGTCAAAGACTTCGGTTTTCCTTTTATAACGACACGGTTTAGAAAAAGGCCACTCGTTCCAAGTGGGCTTTGGACGGGAAACAGAATGGCGTACCTGAGCATGGGAGAGGCTCACCGTCGAATCACGGACTATTTAGACCGTTTCTCCGACGCCATTTTCTCGCAAGACGTAGCTTCTCTCAAACAGCTACTCTCGCTCTCCTCCAACTCCGCCTCTCTCCTCTCTCTCGCTCACGCTCTCGACGTCTTCCAGGTTGCTTTGCTTCACCCAAGCCCTTCCAGTGTAAATTGGATGATAAGTCATTGAAAACTTCAAATTTTTTTTTTTACAGGATGGTAATAGATTGCTAAAACAATCGGACAAGTATTCCCAATTTGGCGAGATCATTGCTCCTCTTTTTCGTTCTTATCAAAGTTATCGAATTGGGAATTTGGTCGATTGTTATCACGCTTTCGAAAAAGCTGCCAAGTTTGTTTCTTTAATTCTCCCTTTGTAAAAGAACATCCCTTCCTGTATTTGGTATGTTAAGTATTTGTCAATCTCTATCGCAGTGCTTTCGTTCAGGAGTTTCGAAATTGGGAATCAGCTTGGGCGTTGGAGGCGTTATACGTCATTGTCTATGAAATTAGGGTTCTTGCGGAGAGGGTATGACTGAAAGATTTGAGTAAATTATTGGGTTGTAGTGGTGTGAATATTCAGTTGTTTTATTATGAATCCATCTATGAACAATGCTGTAGGCTGACAGAGATTTGGCTTCAAATGGGAAATCTCCAGAAAAATTGAAAGGAGCTGGTTCCTTCCTCATGAAAGTGTTTGGTGTTCTTGCTGTAAGTTCATCAATATCTTATGGTTATGTTTTTAGAGTCTTCAGATATTGAGTGGATTATCTAGTGCTTTGCTACCTATTTAATGCTTCTTATAAAATTTATAGGGGAAGGGTCCAAAACGAGTGGGAGCATTATATGTAACTTGTCAGTTGTTCAAAATCTACTTCAAGGTGAGCTTTTGCTTCCTCTTTCTTCAGTTTTTTTCTAGTCTTTCCTGAGAGTTGGAATAGATTACTGAAAATCAGCTGAGGCTCACCGAGTTAGGACTAGAGCAGATGTAATCTAGTTTTGATATAGCAGGTAAAGGTATTCATATGAGAAAGCTCGTATTGCCTAAGGTATTGCACTTAATGTTTTGCAGCTTGGTACTGTTCACCTTTGTCGAAGTGTTATAAGAAGTATAGAAACAGCTCGAATTTTTGACTTTGAGGAATTCCCAAAGAGAGATAAGGTCAGAACTGTGACTTGTAACAAAGAAATCTATCACTTTTCTTTGGATGGAACTTCATAACTTGGTAGAAACTACACTTGGAATAGCATCTGATTCATACTCTTTGCTATTGTAGGTTACATACATGTATTACACTGGCCGTTTGGAAGTTTTCAATGAAAATTTCCTTGCTGTAAGTACTCATTTTTTCTTGTTCAGCTTTGTCACCTAACCTGTATTTCACATGCAAAATTGTGTGTTAAGCCTTGCATTTTTCACTATGAATTGGACATTAGATTTTCAGTGCCAGACTGCCAGGTATTTAACATATACACGGTGCTCAATTCTTGCTCATAATTGGATCTTAACAATACTTTAAGTTGATGCCATCCTGTCAGCTTATATGGTACTGTTGCATTTTATTATACCTGATGTCAAATCTGAGTTTTACTACAGGTTTTTGTATTTAATCAGGATATCTAGGCTTGAGAAGCTCATTTTATGGACATTCCTTAATGATTAATTCTTCATTGGATTCTTTTCTTTGACATGACAGGCTGATCAAAAATTATCGTATGCCTTCACACACTGCAACCCCCATCGTGAAGCAAATTTGAGGTTAGAATAAACCATGCGTGGATATACCCTGCATCTGTTTGATAATGAATTGTGGATAGATTCTTCATATCCAGCCGGTTGCCTCAACTAATAGTTTGAACTAAGTCTTCTCGTATCAGCTTTTGTTGCAGTTGCTTGAACTGTATCTTATGCAGCCATTACATAATGCATGTCAATATAATTTCATAACAACAACAACAACAACAACATCAATTTCACGCACGAACAACCTCTATTTGTTCATGCTGAAAGGGTTAAAGTTGAGTTTTAGTTATTGAAAAGAAGAGTAATGCGTTTAGTCAGGAAAAGAAAGTGGATCTAATACTAGCAGGTTTGATAGTACTTATACTTCATAGCATAATCCAAAAATTTATTTTATGAGGGAATAATGATGCTGCTGAATATTCAAGTTGCAGCCCTTTTCCGTTGTATTTATATCTCTAGTTAATTCACTTCAGCTCCTATTCCTAAAAAGTCTTTCATTGGTTCTCTAGTCACGTATCAGTTTCTGACTATTTTCTTTATTTTTGTTTTGACTTCAGGATGATACTAAAGTATTTGATACCTGTGAAGCTTTTAATAGGTATTCTACCCAACAATTGGCTCCTAGAGAAGTATAACTTGGTTGAGGTACGTCCGCCACTTGAGCATAAATTTATATTCTTTCAGTTACATAAAGGTGGAAACAGAATTTTGGTTCATGTAAAACGGACAGTGCAAATAATTGAGCTTTTACGATCTCCCACTTTAAAGTGGCACAAGTATATTCCTGCTGAAACCATTTTTAGTGACATAGTAAGCAGTCATTTTCCTTGACAGTACAGTAATGTTGTGCAAGCTCTCAAAAGGGGTGATCTTCAACTTCTTCGGTTTGCTCTCCAAGAGCATGAAGATCGGTATGCTTGCTTTTGACATATGCAAGATCTAATGTGATTGATAAGAGATTTGAACTGATTTCAGAAGAAGTTTTTTTGTTTCTTCAAGTTTTTTAAGATCAGGAGTGTATCTCGTCCTAGAGAGACTAGAGCTTCAAGTTTACCAAAGATTGCTTAAGAAAATGTAAGTTCCATTCCATGATTTTGGACACTTGTATACCTCCTTGATCTTAACGTGTCTGAAAACTTTCTCATAGCAACCTGATGACTGTGATGCAGTTATATTATCCAAAAGCAGAAGGATCCTAGCAAAGCTCACCAGATGAAGTTAGAAGTAATCGTGAAAGCATTGAAATGGCTTGATATGGACATGGATTTGGACGAGGCAATAATCTTCATTCTTGTGCACCTTTAAGCTATTTTTGCATGTTTCTTTTCTTCTCAACAGCTGTTTAATCTAGTATTCAATCTAATTGAACTATCTGCTGCATTTGTAGGTGGAATGCATAGTGGCTATACTCATACACAAGAATCTTGTTAAGGGGTACTTTGCTCACAAAAGCAAGGTGGTCGTATTGAGCAAGCAAGATCCTTTCCCCAAGTTAAATGGAAAGCCCGTCAATTCCTAGATGTTGGACTGGTTTTGCAGCAAGTTGCACCTAGTTTAAGACCACTTTATTGTACTGGCCTTTTCCGTCTTTAACATATACTTTGTGTTCATATAAAGGCTCCCGACCTCGTAATGGCCTTTCCTCTGAAATCATTCATTCTCATGTTTATTAGTATGCCACTCATCATATGTATTTCATTTCATAGTTTATACTATATAGGCAGTTCCTGTCAGCATTCTAGTGCGAGTAAACAGGTTAAAATTCAAATTCCATGATTTTTTTTTAAAAAAAAGCACTCCTGTAACTACAATACCAAAATACTTTGAGCTCGTAAAGGTTCATAACAAAGAGGTGACATTGTGCGCTGAGTCTGTTATACAGAAGGTTTTTACTTAGACAGGCCGATGGGTGACTGTAAGGGAGTGATGCATCTCGAACCAGTCTGTTAAACAGAGTTTACTAAGACCAGCCGCAGGGTGACTGTAAGAGAGAATGATATTGATTGCAAAATTTCGCTCACATAATATATCATTACGTTTGGACAAAGATTGCCATGTTTTATAACTAAACCAAGGAAAAGAAAAAGAACAAAACTTCCAAGGGTATAAATCCTGTTGATGTAGTTATGCCTCAGC
The DNA here is from genome assembly GCA_027563595.1 of Erythroxylum suave. Lineage (NCBI taxonomy): Eukaryota > Viridiplantae > Streptophyta > Magnoliopsida > Malpighiales > Erythroxylaceae > Erythroxylum > Erythroxylum suave. The sequence goes on along the minus strand of JAOSBN010000008.1, from coordinate 2,829,295 downwards.
ATCACTCATCACCCAACTCAATCCCAGACATAGGTACCTCAGCAGATATTGGGTTTTTATCAACAGCTTCCATATCCATGACAGAAGCCTTACCGACATAATCGACTTTAAAGTCATAGTCATCATCCATTACGTCCACTTTAGCTGCTTTCTTCATCCGTTTCTTCTCTGCTCGTTTCATCTTCGGATTGAGTATACCCTCGGCTGAATATAACTTTTCATTTTGCCTGTCATTTGCATTTCTAGACTTAGTTTTGCTCTCATCTTCTTCTTCAGATCTCATGTGCTGGTCCCCAACATCATTTTCCATGCCTTCAGAGGTATTATCACGCTGACTAGATGGTTGGGTCTCTAGATCACCCTGGTATTGCGAAATATAACAAATTAGACCAGAACACAACATGGTTAGGTGACTAGTAAACAGAGTCATTGGAGTTTCTAGAGATATTTGAAATAACTTCTGACATCAACAGTACAGCTTTTCCAGAAATGAAATGCCTCAATGAGAAGGAACTGTCCCCTAATTATGCAACATATCAATATCAACTAAATGTGGCCTAGACAATATAAAATAACCCAATAAATCTTTTGTTTAGATTGTTTCCCAGTAATGCAAGATGAATTCAATATTTGAAATTCATCATTAAAACTTGTCAAGACTTGGGATAAAGCAAATGTGTATATTGGCAACTCTATCCTTTTCACATAAAGTACATTAAAAAGCTAAAATGTTTTATTTGGTTACATAATTAAAAAGAGACCTCAATCATCAAGTAACAATCTATGGACACCAAGATATTTCGGCCAACATAATCTCATTATTGGATAACTAAATGAAAAGTCAATCCACAAAAGCATGCAGTATGGATATCAACGGAACTACTTGCATGAAAATTTCAAGTACTACACTAGATCATCCAATAGTACAAAATGATGGATTGGCTCTAATAAATGGTAGGAAAAATCACCAACCTCCATCATACTTTCATCAAATTGGAGAGGATCACTTGTAGGCACTTCAACAGGATTAAAGTCATTGACAGACTTCAGGCTTCCAATAAATGACGATTCACTGTTGTAAACTTCATCAATATTAAATTCTTTGTCAAACTCTGATACAATTTTTGCCTCGGACGGTTTCTCTTGATTTCTACTTGGAGGCATAGTGTAATATGGGATCTTGCCTGAAAATGCCGATTAAATGATTTAGCTTTTAGAAAGAAAGACAGAAAGTGTATCAAATGAGCAATTCCTTATCTAAATCATTTTGATCTTTATATAACAGTTTCAAGGTATGTATAACCCCTTTTTAACAAAATTTAAAGCCCACAAAAAATAAACACCATTGGTACCACAATAATTGAGGGCATGATTCGTATCAAAGATTGTATGGGCAAATTTTTGTGTGAAAAGAATAAATGAAGAATTTTACCCTCATTCCAGTCGTGTAGAACAACTCTAGCTGCAGCTTCAACATCAACAACACCACCTTTTTTTAGTCTACCCCTGACTGTTGCCACTTTTTGTAAAAAGTCATCAACTGAATCAAATTGTGGAATCTTGTACAGTGTGACCAATTGTTTGTCAGGGCAAAGCTTGAGAATTTCCTTCACTGTTGTCCATACAAATGAGATCATATCAATAAAGTAATAACATTTCATGACTAGATTTCATTGCAAATATTTCCCCAAATGAGAAACATGTCAACTAAGAATCCCATAGTTGAGAGAAAAAAATAAAAGTAGAATTCTAGCCGAATTAAGTCCTACAGTTTTATGCCAGTAGTTCCCTTCTTTACTATTATAAATTGTTCGTGTCCAAGAAGCCATTTATAGACTTCATCTAAGTATAAGGTCTCTTCCAATAGATCAAATTTTACAATTTCTTACTAACAACAGCATCAACCAAAAAGATTTCTGAAACCATTACTTTCCAATTTTGAAATGTGGAAAAAGCCTGGGGTTAGCTTACTAACTAGATGAACATTTTAAGCTAGTTCTCCCTTGCTTAATCCTCTAGACATGCGAACTAATGGATGATCTAGACGAAAGGAAAACAAAAGGATGGTTCAATTACCAGGAGTGATTGGATCATCCAACTTCTCAATCCTTTTGCAGTTTCGAAGGGCTATAGATGCATTGTTCTCCTTAGATTTGAGCATTACGACACCGGGACAATCCAACAACTTGACATTTTTGTCTAACTGAACTTCTTGCATTGCTCTTGTTAATCCTGGAGTAGCACCAACATTGGCAACATGGGACCTCTTCAAGCTGTTGATTAGACTGCTTTTACCAACATTAGGCAAACCAATAATGCCAACAGTAATAGACTTCTTTATCTGCAAAATAACAAGATATTGAGCAAAGTGTCACTGCATGCTACACAACCTTCATGCAGTTGTATGATAATCTTATCTCAGGCATCTGTCCAGCTTAGAATACAATTTGCTCACAATCCTTAGATACCAATATATGAGAAAGGGGAAAGCTTATACACCTCATGACTTCTTGAGTAGTTTTTCAGCAATTTAATAAGAGTTTCAGCTCCAAGACAGTCACTTGTCTGCAGAAGATTGCTAGGCTTTGCAGACTTAGAGGAAGATTTCCAGCCTAAGTTTGATCTCTGCTCTTGGGTGCTGCACTTAAAGGCAACCGCAGGTAATTCTTCTCTAAGATAATTTAGCCATTTTTCAACAGCTTCACGGGGTACAAGATCTGTGGGATGGCAAATACAACCAAATATAGAGTTACATAGATAACAGCAAGAATACAAAATACATCTCCACAGACTGTGAAACTAAAATCTCAAATGACAATGCTTCAAGTAACAGAAGCATTAAGTTAAAAGGACAAGTTACCAATTTTGTTAAGGAGTAACACTAGGTGCTTGTCAGGACCAGCCTTCATCACCAGCTTTTCCATATCAAGACAACGGGTACCTAAGGGGTCCCGAGCATCAAGAACTTCTAAAATGACATCTGAAATTTCAACGACTTTAACCAACTCCTTGTAAAATGCCCTGTCAGAATTATCTGATGAGGAAAAAGAAATCACGAACCATTAGTATTAAACAAAGCATACATAAACCTTGTCCCTTAAAAAGGATTCGATAAAGGTATTAGCATACCCCGGTTCTTAGGGTTTCTTATGAATTCATCAGCTTCATCGTGTATCCCAGAATTTACTTCTTTCGCTATTTTGGAGGCCTCATCATTCTCTAGTAATCCCAATTTCCTCTTCCGAGCCTGAAAGAAAATGAGAAAGCACCACAAAATACCAAATCGAATGTCATGCACTAACCAAACCAGGTCGATGAAAAAGTCAAAAACCAACTACATCCCCCAATAAATAAATAAAAGAAAACTTCAATACTCTCTCTTTGCGATCAGCCTTTTTTTGCTCCAATTCCTCAAGAGCACGAGCACGTCGAGCTTCAAGAGCCTTAAGTTCCTGTTCCTTGAAAGGCCAGTCATTTGGAATACCGGGATCTTTCTCAACCTTCCGTTTATTGTTCAAGCCAAGCTTTTTAGCTTCTTTTGCCTTCTTTCTATGATGCTCTTTAACCTTCCTAATGATCTTATACTTCTTCTTCAACGTCACCCTCTTACTCTTGCTCTCTAATCATCACAATGAACAAACACACACTGACATCAAACTATGTAAAAAGAGAAACACGACAAGAACAACAATTAGGGTAAAGGGTCATTCTTACTTTTGCTCTTCTTCACCATCTTCACAGAAACGAACAGGAGCAGTAGGGTTACGAGGGAAGACGCAAACGGTTAGTGGCGATACCTTCATCTAATAGGGCTTTTGCGTTTTGGGTTCGGGATTTCAACGCTGCGTTTTGGCAAATTCACGTTTTGATAAACGAATTGATTAATGTATCAATCAAAACAATATTTATTATTATTAAATAACTTTTAAAATTTTAGATTTGTTAAATTTTTATGAAATTATTTTAAATTTAAATATGAGCTTGCCTTTAACTTGATTATAATTCGGAATAATACAAAAATAAGTTGATAAAAATTTAAGAGGTTTAAAATGTTAATACTATAAAATCTTATCAAATGAATTAAAATAATAAAAATTTTATTTATTAAAATTTTATTTATTTTATATCAATTAACTAATTTTACTAATTACTTTTCAAATAATTTTTTTTAGTTAATTCACCAAAGTTGGGTCCGAACTGTTGATGACACTTTTAAGTCATTACCACACTTAAATTAATTCTCGCTTATGCCTTGTGAGACTCCAAGAAACAAAGTAGCACTATCATCGAGTATTTAACATTGTTATATGCATAAGCCGAAATCGAAATCCTAACTTTGCTTAGGCGAAGGCCAACCTCTTACCACTAGAATATGAGTCGAAGTAAAAATAAAAATTTTTTAGTGGAATATTTTTGACAATCTGTGAAGAGATAGTTCACTAATAGACGAGGGATAAATAATTCCGACTCATTCACATCCAGATCATAAAGATTTGGAATCCATCTTAAATGTGGAGAGACGTGAAATAAATAATCGATACTACTAAAAGAATTCTTCTTTAAATAATAAGTACTATATTTGGTAGTATTGAGATTGATTTAATAAGCTTTTTTTTATGATTCTTGTGGATTTTTTCCTTTTGAATCAAGATATAAAATGAATCAAAAAAGTCTATCAAAATTTGAATATAATAAAATAAACACTAAACTAGGTATTACGTGCGTAATTTGTCACTTGTTTAAGAAATTTTTTGAGTATGCCTAGTATTTTGTTGGAGAACCGCTATGTTTATATTATTTATCTTGGAGAACAAAAATTTACGCAAGTTGAATTTAAACTTAAATGATTAATTAATATTAATTATAATTTAAATAATTAATTTTTATACTTTATAAATAATTTATTATTATTTTATAATGCTGGGGTGTGCAGATAGATTTATATTTAATCATACTATAAACGAGCTTTTAATGGCTAACTCGAGAAGTTAAAGACTTAAAGTAGATAAGCTGGTCCTTGCACAAGTTGGCCGTGCATGAGTTAAAAATTGAGAGTTATAATTGCTCGATTTATGCATAAAAAGAACACCTAAAAGAGATTATCAAATCAAACTAGACTAATGAATCAATCAAACGTGCATACACGTAGCTTAAATTTTTATTAATTATTAATTTTAGTCAACGTATAATCCGAAAATAGCTTAATTTACTAAATTTGCCTTTTTTTTTTGAACTAATTGAGTATCCAACCTATCGAATCTTCCTTTAATGACACTTAGATAGCAATTAAAAGGTACATAAGCTATTAGTCTAATGTAAGTCTTCAGAGAAAGCAGTTTATACTTTGCAACGAATTTGATTAAGGCTTAGTTTGGAGAAGCGATAGTGGTTGATAACCTGCTGAAATCAACCTGTTAAAAAGATAAGTACTTAATAAGTAATAAGTGCTTATTAATAACCTAATGAATTCAACCTGTTAAAATAATAAGTACTTATTTGTTTGTGATTGTTATTTTGGTAACTGCTGAAACGTGAAAATAGGTGTTTGGCAAGTGCGATTGCGGTTGTTAAAAAGAGATAAAATGACTAAAAAGTCTATTGATTTAATAAACTATTAATTGTTATATAAATAATTAAAATATATTATTAGTCATATAAATTTAAAATTACAAATAATAAAATATTAAATTAAAATAAGGAAAATATAACTAAAATAAATTTATTGAATAAAATATTTCATAAAAAATATATTATTAGTTATATAAATTTAAAATTATAAATATTAAATTAAAATAAGAATAATATAAATAAAATAAATTTAGTAAATAAAATATTTATAAAAATATAAATTCAAATTATAAATAAGAAAACATTAAATTAAATTAAGAAAATATAAATAAAATAAATTTAGTAAATAAAATATTTCATAAAAATATACTGTTAGCTATATATATTCAAATTATAAATATTAAATTATTAAATTAAAATAAGAAAAATATATTAAAATAAAATTAGTAAATAAAATATTTCACCTTACTTAGATACTATTGGTAGGGGATATATTTGAAGAAATATATAATATATCCATCGTTATCTTTTTCCTGATATGTGCTTATTTATATTATTGAAAAATAATAGTTTAAATTACAATTCTATAGTAACAGGATATCCTTGGGATATTTCATAAATTTAGATACCTTTAATATTATATAATTAAAATTATAAATAGTAAAATATTAAATTAAAACAAAAAAATAAAATTGAGAATAAACTACTTGATAAAGTATAATTGTTCGTGTAAAAGCAAATGAAATTCACACATTCATCATGCTCATAGTAATAGCAGCATGAATACTAGCCATTTCGTTTCCTTAACCAAAAGTACAAATATCATCATGCATTACATCATCTTCATTGTACAAATTAAGCTTTCCATCCACGTCATACTCTTTGAAATAAGGATCATCTTGAGAATGATGACGGATATAGTTGTGAAGTGCTATAGTCGCGACCACAAATTTCACTTGCTCATCAGATGAATATCCCGGCATTGTTTCAAGTATGCGCCGCTTCTTCTTCCATACACTAAAAATCCTTTCAATCACGCTCCGCAATGATGAATGAATATGATTAAAAATCTCCTCTGGTCCACTCGGTGCACTACCATGACGGAATTTTGGGAGTTAATACCTTTGGTTTCTATAAGGCCTAAATAATCATTTCTATTTAGATATCCAGCATCTACTAAGTAATATTTACCTGTAATATGTAATGCAAATTAGAGGTGTACAACGAAGAAATGTTTTCAAGGAATGAAATTAAAGTTATGTATACGTAGTAATCATATAAATTATCGACATACGTATGACTTTTACCTTGAGGAGGTTTTGGAAATCTTACGCAATGTGAATTGAGGGCATTATTGTAATAGCTCAGACCATCTACCCACAAATATTGTTCGCTTTAGGATTTGAGCCCAGCCTAAACCTTCACAGTTTTGCTCTTTCCAGCTCAGCTGGAAAAACGCGTCTTGTGAGAGAGATATTCATACCTTTATAAGGCGTACTCTGTTTCCCTTCCTAACCGATGTGGGATTCTCATAATTATTAAATATGCAAACATCACGTTCAGACCTTTCCCAACCAGCTCAAACAATTGTAAATAGCATATCGAAATTGCATATTGCTAGTATAGCTTGAGTAGGTTGGCTTTTTCGTCCAATATAAGGCACTTGTAGTGAAAGTGGTGGAGTTGCCTTTCCACGAGTTCCATTGATAGCACCAACGCAATTATAAACATATAAGAAAAAAAAAGTATGTGCAAAATTCTAGATTAGGCGGATTTATAATGTCTATGGCTATGGTGGCTACAATATCCAATACGGATGCAAAATTCGTAGAGACAGTCTCGCCAGAATGTTAAAAAGTTTCTTGAACATTTCTATTACTTACTCCATGTCCGAGTGTATATAAGAACATCCCTAATAACTCTACAGGACTGATATTCCCTGGTGTCTCTAAAATTATATTTGAGTTGCAGCTCTTGGCATACATCATAAATACTCTTTTATCCATCCTAAACATATTCAAACACCTTCGCTCATTGCCACCTAGGATTTCATTAATTTTGCTACTTCCAGAATAAAGAAAAACCATATATGATTCCTTATGCATATGTCGATTATACCAATCTAAGATCATGCAACTGGTTACACTTAAAATTAGATCATGCTCAAATTCTTCATCAGAATCACTTTGATATACCATACCTGAAACGATGAATACTATATATGATGACAATATCAATAAGTCATACACACCAAAGAAATATGACAAAAATAGTGAAAAGTTTGATAATATTAAATAAGTCAGAAGTCTGAAATAAGAAAATAAGAAATCCAATAATAAGTAAGAAATCTAATATAAAATTAAAAGTTCTAATGTTATCCATGTATTCGAAGTACCAATTCCGATAAAAAAGAATTACCTAAAAATATCATGGCCCCAAATTAGAAATCATAGACATAAAAGAGCCACTTGATTTTTTCAATTGTTGCCTTTGAAGCTAACCAACTTTAATAACAGCATCCGACAATGCTCCAAAGCACTCTAGCTTAGTTGTCTTTAAAAAGCTCAAGTGCAAAATAATATAAATCACTGCCTCGTTTAATTTCCGTTAGGATATTTAATTATGCAACCACTTCTGCCCAACTACAACTTGGGGATCTATTTTCACCATTCTAGATGCTTTTCTTTCTTCATTTCTACTCTTCTAGATCTTCACAAGAGAATCTATTGAATGAGATACTTGTTTACTATTAGAAACTTTTCATTTACCCTCTTTTACAACTTGAAATTGGGATGCATATCTTTTCTAATTCCTTTGTTGGTTACCTTGCAAGCAGGTTCATCCAAATCTAGCTCTTCTAGGTCATTGTTATCTTCACTTAAATCGATTAGCCCTTGAGAATTTTGTGATGATAACACCCAAATAGATGGTGACCATGCGGCATCACCTGTGGCAACCACATCCATAAATAATATGCCTAAATCATCTTCAAATTCTAAGCCTTGGTTGCGACATTTTTTGTTGCTTGGGGTACTGCCTGCAAAATTTACTATGTTACTATAAATCAGTAAATTAAATATTATAGTTATAGTAATATATATATGATCTATTGTATAATGTTCCTTTAGCCTTTCCTCCCACCATTTAGGAGATGCAGCAATTGTCTGTTTTTCAGGATCCCAGCCAAGACCTGTTTCTTTTCCCTTGAGTTCCTTCCATAACTTCCAATTCTTCTTGAGTTCATCTCATTTGTTTCTTAGATGAGTTTTGTTGTAAATCATATTTGTTACTGCGTTAAAATTGGTAACCAAATTGGCCCAACCAGTCCTATTGAAGTGTAAGGTAAAGCAATTACCCGCTTCTACTTGAACTTTACATGCATCTATGAAATTTTTTGTGAGACGAGTATCTCATTGAGCTTTTTTTGGATGTGTAAGATTCTTTTGACTCGCCATCTACAAATAACACATAAAAAATTAATTAGAATGACAATAATTGGTGTGGTGCAACTATCATAAAGCAATAATCCATTCAAAATAATATTATAAAGAACCTTCAAATCAGAAGTATGCCAAACAAGACAATACAACATAACTTATGAATAATGCAATACTAGTATATTCGAGTTCAATACTCGATCCAGTGGCTTGCTATCTCACTTGGAAGATTAATCAAGGACTGGAAATGCAAAAACTCATAAAATGGAGCCAAAATTTTTCATTTTGCAGCTCATGTTACGGGAAAAAAACCAAGTAGACGTTACATAAACTCCATACAAAATTAAAATATAAAAGCTACTGCAACAAAAGGAAAAAAGGATCAGTATAACAAAAGTCTCCAAAAATTACTTCTTGTATAAATCGTCTTCTTCGAGATACTATACTCATAATCAGTACTTTCGTCGATAGTGGGTAGTGATAAAAATGTGATGGTGTAAGATGCTCAACTACAGCTTGTACCTAAGTGATGAAGATTTAGTTTTATTGTTCGACCTTGTCTTGATAGGGTAAGAAGCATTCAAAGTTATACCGCAAAGTCCCTCTATTGCCCTAACCCCGCGTTTCATTCTTACGTAGCCCTTCTCTCTCCATCCAACTCCCCGTGAATTCCTCACAATCCAATATTTGGTCCCATCTAAATCAGCTCCATAGCCTACAAGTGTCACCGCATGGTTAAGTTGTGGTGACTAACCTTTAAGCCTCCATAGTGTTGCATGAACTCATGGTCGGTCATATCAGCAAACGGGTTTAGTCCCAACTTATAAGGCTTTTCCATCTTGTTAGCTTTGTCGATATACTCTAAATTCACTTTAAACACATAGAAATGTTGCTGTTTCTCGGTCAGGCTCCACCACAGCTTGTCCCTAAGTGATGAAGATATAGTTTTATTATCGGAGCTTGTCTTGATGGGGTAAGAAGCATTCAAAGTTATACCACAAAGTCTCTCTATTGCCCTAACCCCACATTTCATTCTTATGTAGCCCTTCTATCTCCATCCAACTCCCCATGAATTCCTCACAATCCAATATTTGGTCCCACCCATCCAAATCAGCTCCATAGCCTACAACTGTCGCCGCATGATTCAGTTTTGTGCCACAATCTCCAGCAAACAATCCCTGCAATGATGGTCATTTTGAAAACATTGATGAGTTAGTTTTTCTTACAAAGGCCAACTCATGCACAAGCCGTCATTATTCACTACATTAAAAGGAATGCATTATGTGACCCAAAGGCTCTTCTAATCAAAATGTGTAAGGAACTGAAAGCTCTTACCTTACCACTAAACTACATTTCAGTTCTTGCACCTCTTAAATTTTGACCATTTATTTTTATTCAACATGATTTCACTTACCTTTTGATAGTGTTGAGAGGTCTTGCTACTAGCATCTATTGCAATTGATATGGGTTGGTTTGCAACGACTTTCATAAGTGCATTCTCATCATACGGCGGAACCTTTTAATATCCATTGATGGTCACGGTGGGAGCATTAATCTACAGTAGGAATAGAAATATGAATTTGACAAGTACGTAACATGAAATTTCCTGGTGATTAATTAAATTACCTTGGCAGAGTCGCAGAAACCATCTTTGACTAAATAAGGATAGTTACTCTCTGTTATCAATCTACCGGTTTGTTCAATGTACTTGAATGCTACTTCTATCGATTCTCCATTATAGTCATGATTGACAGTGTTGCAGTCCACCAACTGTTGCTCAAATAAGGAGACCAGTTTGCCCATTTTAATTTTATTGATACCTTTTACTGCAGCAAAGGCTGAAAATGCCCAGCATCTATCTGCAAAAAAATCAATATTAATAATTAGTATGATTATGACTGCACGTAAGTGAAGCAAATAGTTACATATATATTTCAAGAACTATATTCTTCCTCAACGAAGGAATGTGGAGCTAGCAACAGAGACATCCATCATACTTACCACAATTTTCTTGGTCCTTAATATTATTGACGGCTCCTTTCTTCCACCAAACTGAAGCAGGAAGATTTTGTGTCCGCCCATGCATGAAAGGGGTTTCCTGACGAAGTTTGTGGTGACTATCCTTTAAGCCTCCATAGTGTTGCATGAACTCATGGTCGGTCATATCAGCAAAAGGGTTTAGTCCCAACTTATAAGGCTTGTCCATCTTGTTAACTTTGTCGATATACTCTAAATTCGCTTTAAACACACCGAAACGTTGTTGTTTCTCAGTCAGGCTCCACTACAGCTCGTCCCTGAGTGATGAAGATTTAGTTTTATTATCCAAGCTTGTCTTGATGGGGTAAGAAGCATTCAAAGTTATACCCAAAGTCCCCCTATTGCCCTAACCCCGCGTTTCATTCTTATGTAGCCCTTCTCTCTCCATCCAACTCCCTCTGAATTCCTCACAATCCAATATTTGGTCCTATCCAAATCAACTCCATAGCCTACAAGTGTCGCCGTATGTTTCAGTTTTGTGCCACAATCTCCAACAAACACTCCCTGCAATGATGGTCATTTTGAAAACATTGATGAGTTAGTTTTTCTTACAGACGCCAACTCATGCACAAGCCGTCATTATTCACTACATTAAAAGGAATGCATTTTCTAACCCAGAGGCTCTTCTAATAAAAATGTGCAAGGAACTGCAAGCTCCTACCTTACCACTAAACTACATTTCAGTTTTTGCACCTCGTAAATTTTGAACAGTTATTTTTATTCAACTTGATTTCACTTACCTTTTGATAGTGATGAAAGGCCTTGCTACTAGCATCTATTGCAATTGATATGGGTTAGTTTGCAACAGCTTTCATGAGTGCATTCTCATTATACGGGGGAACCTTTTCATATCCATCGATGGTCACGGCAGGAGCATTGATCTACAGCAGGAATAGAAATATGAATTTGACAAGTACCTAACATGAAATCTCCTAGTGATTAATTAAATTACCATGGCAGAGTCGCAGAAACCAGCTTTGACTAAATAAGGATAGTTACTCTCTGTTGTCAATCCATTAGTTTACTCAATGTACTTTAATGCTTCTTCTATCGATCCTCCATTACAACCACGATTGATAGTATTGCAGTCTACCAACTGTTGCTCAAATAAGGAGACCAGCTTGCCCGTTTTAATTTTATTGATACCTTCTACTGCAGCAATAGCTGAAAATGCCCAGCAGCTATCTGCAACAAAATCAATATTAATAATTAGTATGGTCATGACTGCCTGTAAGTGAAGCAAATAGTTACACATATATTTCAAGAACTATACTCTTCCTAGACGAATGAATGTTGAGCTAGCAACAGAGACATCCATCATACATACCACAATTTCCTTGGTCTTTAGTATTATTGACAGCTCCTTTCTTCCTCCAATCATTTAAAGCAGGAAGATTTTGTGTCCTCCCATGCGTGGAAGGGGTTTCCTGGCGAGGGTTGTGGTGACTAACCTTTAAGCCTCCATAGTGTTGCATGAACTCATGGTCGGTCATATCAGCAAACGGGTTTAGTCCCAACTTATAAGGCTTGTCTATCTTGTTAACTTTGTCAATATATAATTCGCTTTAAACACACCGAAACGTTGCTGTTTCTCGATCAGACTTCACCACAATTCGTCCCTGAGAGATGAAGATTTAGTTTTATTATCCGAGCTTCTCTTGATGGAGTAAGAAGCATTCAAAGTTATACCACAAAGTCCCTCTATTGCCCTAACCCCGCGTTTCATTCTTATGTAGCCCTTCTATCTCCATCCAACTCCCCATGAATTCCTCACAATCCAATATTTAGTCCCACCCATCCAAATCAGCTCCATGGCCTACAAGTGTCGCCGCATGGTTCAGTTTTGTGCCACAATCTCCAGCAAACACTCCCTGCAATGATGGTCATTTTGAAAACATTGATGAGTTAGTTTTTCTTACAGAGGCCAACTCATCATGCACAAGCCGTCATTATTCACTACGTTAAAAGGAATGCATTCTGTGACCCAGAGGCTCTTCTAATCAAAATGTGCAAGGAACTGAAAGCTCTTACCTTACCACTAAACTACATTTCAGTTCTTGCATCTCTTAAATTTTGACCACTTATTTTTATTCAACTTGATTTCACTTACCTTTTGATAGTGTTGAGAGGCCTTGCTACTAGCATCTATTGCAATCGATATAGGTTGGTTTGCAACAGTTTTTATGAGTGCATTCTCATCATACGGCCAAACCTTTTCATATCCATTGATGGTCACGGTGGGAGCATTAATCTACAGCAGGAATAGAAATATGAATTTGACAAGTACGTAACATGAAATTCCCTGGTGATTAATTAAATTACCTAGGCAGAGTCGCAGAAACCATCTTTGACTAAATAAGGATAGTTACTCTCTTTTGTTAATCTACCGGTTTGCTCAATGTACTTGAATGCTTCTTCTATCAATCCTTCATTATGGTCATGATTTACAGTGTTGCAGTCTACCAATTACTGCGCAAATAAGGAGACCAGCTTGCCCATTTTAATTTTATTGATACCTTCTACTGCAGCAACAGCTGAAAATGCCCAGCATCAATCTGCAACAAAATCAATATCAATAATTAGTATGATTATGACTGCACGTAAGTGAAGCAAATAGTTACATATATATTTCAAGAACTATATTCTTCCTCGACGAAGGAATGTGGAGCTAGCAACAGAGACATCCATCATACTTACCACAATTTCCTTGGTCCTTAATATTATTGACTACTCCTTTCTTCCACCAAACTGAAGCAGGAAGATTTTGTGTCCTCCCATGCATGAAAGGGGTTTCCTGGCGAAGTTTGTGGTGACTAATCTTTAAGCCTCCATAGTGTTGCATGAACTCATGGTCGGTCATAGCGATAAACCGGTTTAGTCTCAACTTATAAGGCTTGTCCATCTTGTTAACTTTGTCAATATACTCTAAATTTGCTTTAAACACACCAAAACGTTGTTGTTTCTCGGTCAGGCTCCACTACAGCTCGTCCCTGAGTGATGAAGATTTAGTTTTATTATCCGAGCTTGTCTTGATGGGGTAAGAAGCATTCAAAGTTATACCACAAAGTTCCTCTATTGCCCTAACCCCGCATTTCATTCTTCTGTAGCCCTTCTCTCTCCATCCAACTCCCCCTGAATTCCTCACAATCCAATATTTGGTCCCATCCAAATTAGGTCTATAGCCTACAAGTGTTGCTGCATGTTTCCGTTTTGTGTCATAATCTCCAGCAAACACTCCCTACAACGATGGTCATTTTGAAAACATTGATGAGTTAGTTTTTCTTATAGAGGCCAACTCATGCACAAGCCGTCATTATTCACTACATTAAAAGGAATGCATTTTTTGACCCAAAGGCTCTTCTAATCAAAATGTGCAAGGAACTGCAAGCTCCTACCTTACCACTAAACTACATTTCAGTTCTTGCACCT
>JAOSBN010000008.1:2788664-2814724 GCA_027563595.1 Erythroxylum suave | reverse complement strand
AGACGAAGGAATGTTGAGCTAGCAACAGAGACATCCATCATACTTACCACAATTTCCTTGGTCCTTAATATTATTGACGACTCCTTCCTTTCTCCAATCAACTAAAGCAGGAAGATATCTTTATAGCCTACAAGTGTCGCCGCACGGTTCAGTTTTTTGCCACAATCTCCAGCAAACACTCCCTGTAATGATGGTCATTTTGAAAACATTGATGAGTTAGTTTTTCTTACAGAGGCCAACTCATGCACAAGCCGTCATTATTCACTACATTAAAAGGAATGCATTCTGTTACCCAGAGGCTCTTCTAATCAAAATGTGCAAGGAACTGCAAGCTCCTACCTTACCACTAAACTACATTTTAGTTTTTGCACCTCTTAAATTTTGACCACTTATTTTTACTCAACTTGATTTCACTTAACTTTTGATAGTGTTGAGGCCTTGCTACTAGCATCTATTGCAATTGATATGGGTTGGTTTGCAACAACTTTTATGAGTGCATTCTCATCGTACGGGGGAACCTTTTCGTATCCATTGATGGTCACGGTGGGAGCATTGATCTGCAGCAGTAATAGAAATATGAATTTGACAAGTTCCTAACATGAAATCTCCTGATGATTAATTAAATTACCTTGGCAAAGTCGCAGAAACCATCTTTGACTAAGTAAGGATAGTTACTCTCTGTTGTCAATCCACCGGTTTGCTCAATGTTCTTTAATGCTTCTTCTATCAATCCTCCATTACAACCATGATTGACAGTGTTGCAGTCCTCCAAGTGTTGCTCAGATAGGGAGACCAGTTTGCCCGTTTTAATTTTATTGATACGTTCTACTGCAGCAATAGCTGAAAATGCCCAACAGCTATCTGTAACAAAATCAATATTAATAATTAGTATGGTCATGACTGCCCGTAGGTGAAGCAAATAGTTACATATATATTTCAAGAACTATATTTTTCCTAGACGAAGGAATGTGGAGCTAATAACAGAGACATCCATCATACTTAGCACAATTTCCTTGGTCCTTAATATTATTGACGACTCCTTTCTTCCTCCAATCAACTGAAGCAGGAAGATTTTGTGTCCTCCCATGACTGAAAGGGGTTTCCTGGCGAGGGTTGTGACGACTAACCTTTAAGCCTCCGTAGTGTTGCATGAACTCATGGTCGGTCATATCAGCATACCGATTTTGTCCCAACTTATAAAGCTTGTCCATCTTGTTAACTTTTTCGATATACTCTAAATTCGCTTTAAATACATCGAAACGTTGCTGTTTCTTGGTCAGGCTCTGAGAAATCTTGTGATGGGTCCTCCATCTTTCATTTAAGTTTTTGAGTCTCTCCTCCGAAGCCAAGTCCTCCTCTTTGTATTCAAAACATCGTGCCAGCCTGAAAACAAGAACCAACCAAAAGGAAAGCAAGACAATCCTTCTGGTATCCATAAAACCACAATTTGGATTCTACAAAAGAGTGTTATGAAACCAAGCTTTTGGGCATTAATGATTTTAAATATTCAGTCGAAAACCTGAAGGAATTTTGAATCTCTACTTCTCTCTCCAACCTCTTTTGCTGTCACCAGTTAATAAATAAATCAATAAATTGAAACCGATATAAATCTAAACAGTGACATCCATTATTATCTAGGGTTTCGTAAATTGGGGCAGACCTTCTCGTCTTGATGAAGGGCGATCCAAACATAAACCTTGTCCAAGGTTTTCCAAAGCCTGAAGGCTCCCAAAGTCATCTTGAAGTAAGTCGCAACCTTAACCATTTTCTTCTTTCTCCTTCTGCTAGTTGTGATTGAGCGCCAGAGAGAGATAATGTTGAGAGGTCAGTTGTTGATAACAAAAAATTGAGAATATCGTTACGTCATAATCAATAGAAAGAATTAAGAAAGAGAAACAAATCACATGCAACCGTCATTGTAACCTTTTTTTGTTACAACGGAAACAAAACAAAATTAAGGCAGTAGTCGGCGATAGAGAACGCCTTGTTGATCCTTATGGGCAACCGTTTTTAAATACAACTACTATTATACTGTGGTATAATAGTAGTTGACACCTACTATGGTGAAAGAGGAGCACAGTTAACTTATACTTGATTCTGTACGGCTACTCCCTATGTGCTTCCTAATCTTCTCTTCTTTGCTCAGGATGGATTCCCAGATTAAGCAGGTTATGTTGTGAAGATCATGCGTTGAACTAGATCAATTCATCATGAGGAACGTGAAGGGACCAGTGAGAGAAGGGGATATATTCACTCTTCTTGAGTCTGAAAGGGAGGCTAGAAGGCTCCGTTGATTATTCCACAATCAGATGCATTGTTGCTTACTCTATGATTCTCTTTTTAAATCTTTAGCTGTTATCAAGAGCTTCTTTAGACTTTATTCAGTTTTTGTGCACCCTTGCCTTTGATCAAGTTTCGAATTTTAATTTTTGGGTATGGTTTTGTTATTATGGTAATTGAATGGACATACCTAAATTAGTGCTAAAGAGGAGCGCAGTTGTCAGGAGGCCAAAACCAGAGAATTGCATTGGCAAGGGCAATTATGAAGAACCCAACAATTCTTCTTCTGGACGAGGCAACGAGTGCCATGGACAATGTGTCAGAAAGCTTAGTACAAGAAGCATTGGAGAAGTTGATGGTTGGTAGGACGTGTGTGGTAGTTGCTCACCGCTTCATACGAAAGTTAGACTACTCCATAGCTGTGATTAAGAATGGAAAAGTTGTTGAAGAAGGGTCACATTATGATCTTCTGGTTATTGGACGTATGGGGGCTTACTACTCCTTGACACTCTTTATAAGAGCACAGCCCCACACATCTGCTATTCCTTTTCCTCTTTCTCCTCCATGGAAACAAAGAAGGATGGAGTAATTCATTTGTAAATTGAAACAAGCATACAATGATATATAATAGGACCAAAAAAAAAACAATCAACACAAATGACAATAAGCAACTACCAAAAGCAGATAAGAAGCCATATTTACAATATCAGGTCAACTGCCAGACCATCCTCCATGTGCCTAGCTCCTATAAACAACATTCTAATGTGTAGCCTAAGAAAACAACGATTCTAGTGTAACCCTAAATCACAGAGTACATGGTTTTGCTTGGTGGAAACAACCACAAAATCACATAGGAAAGGAGGAGTTTACTTGGATGGGCAGGAGTCAGGGAGCCACAAGAGTCAACCTTGGCAGGAGTCAGGGAGGCACATACATTGGACTTATTTTCTATTAGTTGAAGATATAACGGAAAATAATAATTATCATAATGTTATTAATGGAAAGTAGAATTTCTACCACAGAAGCACTTTCCTTCCGCAACCCTCTTTCTACTTATCGATTTTTGCGGTGGCACAACACTCTCCTTCAACCTTCGCTTATTCGTCCGCAAATTCAAACATGTGACTGCGTTTGGAAAGTACGGTGGATAAGTACTTATCCCCACTATACCGCAGATCCAAATGCAGCCTAAATATAGAAAATTCAAATTGACAAATTTATGTGGTTAGTCATCTAAGTTTGAAGCTACTTCTTATAGTTACTATGTAATGACAAAGTGTTAAAAATGTCAAAAGTGAAGCCCAACTTGTGCAACGAAATACAACTTAAATCTTAATATCTCAAAGTATTTAAATTAACTAAATGGAAAATTTAACAGGGTTTACTTTTCGTCTGTTAAATGTCAAGTCCATATTTTTTTAATTGAAAGTGGATCACACTTCATGTAATTAATTTTTTATACTAACCAAAAAATAGAATCCACTATTACATATTAGTTTTATAAAATTCACTTTTTAGTTAAAAATAAAAAATCACGTGAACATTATACGTGACATTTAATTGATAGGAAACTAATCCCAGTAAATATTTCATTCACTTAAGTTCTATTTTAAAACTATTGAGGGTTAATTTGAATGCTTCAAAATATTATAGTCTATTTTACATTGTATTATGATTAAATTTTGAGATTTAAAATACATTTTTAGCTAAAAATAGATTTAAAATCCTTAATTTAGAATCACAAACATTCTATAAAGATATAACATAAACGAATATCATCAGAAGTTTGCTATGTCATATTTCTCATGTTAATTATGGCATTTAATTATAAGTATCTAAATATTAATTTTATCATAAAAATTTTTTAATTAATTAAGAATAATGCTATATATTTCTAAACTTCTCAGGACTCTACATCTTAACATGTTTTAATTATAAGTATCAAGAATCAAACGTTAAAACGATTTTGGAACTAATTACGGGACTAATAATTGATAATGTTCAGATGTTATTATTATTAAATAAAATTAGTTTAAATTATATATTTTTATAATTTATAATATTAGTAACTAGGACGTATAGTTTTTTCGTAATTGCTTTGCTGGTAGACTTAGTATTCATGTCCTAACCGATCGACGAACCCCACTGACGTATAGGGTTTTGCCAATCAAAAATGAACTAAGGATAGGTCTTCACTTCACATCCACTTGTTCGTCATGTTTCGCTACCCTATTAAGCCTATTCATTCGTAGGACCTAGACAATACCTGCAGCAAAAGTAGAAATCTCCAGGTGATTTTTCAGAGTCTTCAGGAAAAAAGCTGTAACCCTAAAGCTTGTAAGGTCAGAAGAAAGATTATAACAAAGGAACCTGTGTTCACCCTTTTTCTTGAAAGCCCTGATTTTTAAAACTCACTATCTAGCTATCTGGCGACTCTGAGCCACTCAATCCTTTTGACCTTTCAATCATGGATAAAATACATTCCTGCTATGACCTTCCCTTATGTGTCCAATGTCGTCTCGTGACTCTACTGTCTGGTAGCATCTAAATTCATTCCTGAACACTTTTAAGGTATTAAGTGATTTGTCAACGATCAACAGAGGGGAAATTTAAGCGATACAGAGAGGAAAGTTCTGAGTAAAAAAGATGGAACATTTTTTTTTACTTGATGAAGCTTGACATATATACTATCAAAACAGGATGTAGTAGAACAAGAGACCCATGATTTGTGGTTATCAACCTGTTCATACCCATCTTAATAAGCTCATTATCAATGTCAAACAACTAGTTTATTGTTCTCACTCAAATCTAATAATGTTTCTCCCTCACAAGATCTCATAACTATCTCTGAATTCTCTCACAAGAATATGCTCTCTTTCTCTCTAGTCATGATCTCTAGGTAGCTCCACTGAATTAAACTACAAGGATGGAATCGTGAAGAACTAAAATGGAGTGCACATATGGTATTATTAGAAACTGATCAACCACGAACAAGTCCTTGTGATAGAGCCATTAGCAGGATCGCTGCTTCCTTCTCATCTTGAGGGAAAACTCCATGAAAAGCTGAATTTTTGCTGAAGATGATCGATAAGTCCTCAAAACAAAGCTTCTTAGAACCTCCACTTTGTGCGTTGAATTTGCACCTTTTCTTCAATGGAAGGTGACTGTTGTTGGTTTTCTTCTCCTTGTGTTGCACCTTAGTTTTCGCGGTTGATTGTTTAGTGGTGAAAACAGTGCCATTAGCTCCGGTTGCCGCGGCTGCCGCCATGGCCCGTCTAGCCTTCCTCTGCCGAATCCCACAGGCGTTGCATAGAGACTGCATGCACCACAAGTAACACAAAGTTAATAACCATATGGAAACAAACTATAATTCAATCCGTACGCGAAATAATTATCAATCCCGGAAGGAAAAAAGAAAAAAGTTAACTAGAACGTACCTTGGGACCTCTAGGACCACTCCTCCAAAGAGGGGTCTTAGTGGTGTTACAGTCAGAACAAACCCTAACTGCGATGTTGCTGTTGTTGGAGGAATTGTTGCTGCTATTATTGTCAGCGTTTGAGGGAAGTGATCTTTCCTTATTATCTCCGAATTTTCTTATTGTGATTTCTGATGTGCTTGGGATAGTCTGATCCGAGCTCATCATCTTCTTCATCAACCTCATCTTTGAAGACATCCACTTAATCGACGAAATAGTGTCACTGTGGTTCTCTTCTTTATATTCTTTCTTCGAAAGAGAGAATTTGAGAACATTTCCATTCTCTTCATTCTTCAATGTTGCATGATCAAGCGATCCGCCATGTGTCAGACGTTTATCGTTAGCCTACAAGATCAAGGAAGAGAAACGGCGATCGGATCATAAAATGAAAAAAGTACTCCAAACTCATTACAAAGAAAAAGACAGATCATCAGAAAACAGCCAAGTAGCACATGATCAGGTTGATCTGAAACCCAAGCCTTGATATACTCTTAAAGAACAAACTAAAACAAAAATTAAGAGACAAAACAGCTACCTCTTCTTCAAGTTTCAACGACCCTGATTCCCTGTCAAAGTACCCTCCTCCTTCTCCATGTTGGTAAATGAAATTAGGGTATAAAAGCAGTGAAGAAGAAGAAGAGGTTGCTTCTGTAACATCTTGAGGACTGAAATGCTCTTGAGGTTGATCTTCGTTAAGGTCTATGGGGAAAGGAGAAAAGGATGAGTAGTAACTGGGAGTCATGGAAGAGATCAAAGCCAGCAGAGGAGCAGTGTTCTTGACAAGACAAGAAGGTTGGAGGACACTGAAAGAGAAAAAATTTGAAGACAAAGTGAAAGGCGGAGCTGTGGATCGTATGTTAAAAAGTCTTATAAAGGAAGCAGAGGGGGAGGCCTAGAAACAATCATTTAATACATAATGTGTAATGATATAAGATGAGTTCACGTGTCTTGATGACACCCTCCGACGAGTCGAACAAAACAATATAAATAGAGACAAAAGAAACCAAAACGAGTGTGGGATTTCTGCCTCATATGACAAAAACCCTATCCGTTGAAAACTTCACCCTCTCTCAAGTCTTAAGCCCTACTGTAAAGGTAAATTACATAGGAGTTTTGCTAAAACTCGCAGAATGTTTTAAGCATATCCTAACTATAAGAAGATACTTTTAAGTTATTCATACTCAAATTAATATCTACTCGAGTCAATAGGTCTTTTGCAAGAGATAAAGTTTAAGTCCTAAATTATAAATGACTGCATATACGATAAAGGTTCGAACTCGCGACCTAACTTAAACAGAAGAGTCCCTTATTAACTCACCTCTAATTTGGAGTTTACGTAAGAGTTTTTATTATAATTTTTAAAATTTAAAAACTGCTGTTTATTTACTCCTTTTAGAATTATTTTTTATCACTATATTATTTCCCATAAGAAAATTTAATAGAAAATAGCAAAATAATATCGTATTGCTTTTATAAATATGATAAAAGACAAAATCTTTCCCAGAAGAAATCTTACAAAAAGCACGTATCTTCAAAATTTTATAAACATCTCTTGTTTTTAAATTTTATAAAAAATCCCCATTTCTATATTTAAAAAAATAACGACAAAATACACGTACCATAAATATTAGACGTGAATTAATTAAATATTCACTAATATAATAATTTAACTCAACTCTTAAATCTGAATTGAATAACTTAAATTCTACTTAAATTAAGAATATGCTAAATTATTAGTTTGACTCGGATATAATTAGTTGAGATAGAATTTGAGAGACGAGTTCTATGGTTATAAATAAATAGCATTGATTAGTTTACATCTAATATTCATATTGCCTGTGTTTTATTATCAACTTTTTAACCGAAATCTAAGAGAAGAGGTTTTTGCAAAACCTTAAGGCTATATTTGATTGGACGTAAGGTTTTTAGTAGTATGGAATGAAATATGATGGTTTATAATGGAATAAAATGTAAATGAATGTAATATTAGAAAATTTTTATTGAGAGGGATAGAAATGTTTATAATGTAATATAGTGAAAGTTGTTTAGAGGAAAGTTTTATAATGTAGGTTGCGTTTGGATATGTGGTGCGGTAAAGATAATTATTTATCTACCGCAGTTTTAAATGCAGTTACATGTTTAGATCCGCGGGCGAATAATCAGAGATTAAAAAAAAGTGCGGTGCCACTGCATAAATTGATAAGTAGAAAGAAGATTAGTATAGGAAAGTACTTCTGCGATAGAAATTCTACTTTCCATTAATAACCTTCTGATAATTATTATTTTTGATTATACCCTCAACTAATAGAAAGCAAGTTCAATGTATCGTCTTCTTCGTTCTCTCTGGCTCTCCCTGTTCCTCATCCTCTTGGGTACTCGTTACCTTGCTCGTCTCTGCTTTTTTTTTTCTTTTTTCCTTTAGTTGTAGTAGCTTTTGCTCTAATATATGAGTTTTTACATATACAAGAATTAATAGTTTATCAATAGCTTTTTTATTCATTTTATCTCTTTTCAACAACCGCAATTACACTTGCCAGACACCTATTTTTACTTTTCAACAGTTATCAAAATAGCAATCCCAAAACACATAATTTCAGCAGGTTGATTTCAGTAGGTTATTAACCGCCACTACTCTCTCAAATCAAGTCATAATATAGTAAAAATTTATTTATCATTTTACATTTCATTCTACCTCCCTCTAAAGGTTTCTTATTTTTACTATTTAGAATAGAATGAAATATAAGAAGATGAAGATCAGAACGTTTTGAAGAGCAGTTCGTTAGTATTAGTGAAGGAAAATAGTGCAGCTAAAGTATGATCGATCATATTGATGAATGTATAGTTAGTTACAATAGGCCAATATCATATTGAGGAATGTATAGTTCGTTACAAGCCAATTCTCTGGCTCTTTCTCTTTCTCGTTGTAGAAAAAGGATCCAAATCTGATCGGTGAATCCGTTTCAGTTGTCTTCACCTATGGATGGCAAGCCATCCTGTCCAAATTATTTCAGTGGGGGCTAACGTGACCCTCCCTGGTCCTGGAGCCTTACCTGTTTTCTCAGGATCCCGGCAAAACAGATAAAGACTAAAAGAAAGCTGCGTGTAATATACCAGAAAATGAAGCTACAGAAAGAGAGAAAGATGGAAAGAATAAGTTGAAATTTGCAACACTTTCCTTTCACGAAAAAGTTGGGAAGCGTCTTGTTCATCGTGTGATGACAGTAAATTCCAGTGGATGAACACCGTACAACTTATAACTTACCCTGATTTTTCATGTAATGAACGACCCTTTAGCCCCTTTTGGGGCCGATAAAAGAAGCAAGTGGCCACGGAAAGGAATATTTTTAGTGAAGCAGAGACTAGTCCTGATCATGAAAATGTGAAATGCTATTGCATGGCGAACATATCCCCACCGTGGTAATAGCCAAAAGGCATTCAATGCTTGTGCAGACAAAGATCAGTGTACAGTCCCACCACAACGAATAGATCGTTGATGAAGCACGATTATTAGTGATAGTTCATCATCAATTTGATGGTTAAATATCGCCTTCTTTCTTGTTTATCTTGTTTATTAAAAAAATAAAGATCGCCTTCTTTCTTTATTTATAGAAAACTCTTACAATGCCTCTTAAGTTAGCCATTCCATGCTCTTAGGCCAATGACACCAATATGCATAGGAGAGTAAAAGAGAGCAAAACATGTGTTTCTCACTAGCTCTCCCTTACTAATTAAGAGTCCATGGACTTGATCACTAAGATTTAGAAACTTACTGTTATCGGAGAACATTGTCTTTTTCTTATTGTTTTTCCATATATATGTTGCAATCAGTTTTATTCTAATGTTTATTGTGGCTGTGCTTTTGGAATGAAGGTCTTTCCTATTCAGTAAAGAAAAGGACTTTTCAAATATGATCCGTTTGAACAGAATATTGGAAACACTAATTACTCAAACTTATCTTCAGTGTCCACACACAACTCACAAAACCTATCTATATGCTCTGACCCAAAGTTCTGATTGGCTATCGGGGAAGGTGCGTTTATTCCCGTGCATGAGACAAAAATATCCAAGTGGAGCTCCAAACAAAAGAAGCAAATAATTACTAATTAACCATTTGTGCACAGCCTCTTGTATCTGAAGCAGACACGATGGGGAGTAGAGGAAGGAAGCATTTAATGCTTCTTTTATTTATATTATCACCGCAAGATGATATTATCCATGCAATTGACAGAGAGAACTAAAAAATAAGCCAAAAATAATTTAAAAAGGGGCAAAGCTGGCAAAGCCTTCTTTCTTTTTTCTGCGATCACGAGGTGAGCTACGTATGCGGCTTGCCAATCACTCCTGTAAGTGTTGAAGGGTAGAGACATGGACAGAGACGTGACGAAAAATTATCGCATAAGTTGTCAGCAACATAGGATGTGTCCAAACACAGGTAGTTTTCATTAGAGCTTGCAAATCCAGAAGGGACCTTGGTCTCTAGGCTACAAGACATGAATGTCCTCAATACCAAAAGGTCCCAGTATCTTCTCTCTCTTTTCCTCGCCTCTCCAGTCTCCAGACAAGTTATGGTGGCTGAAAATCTTTATGGGCAAGGCAAGGCAAGGGCAGGGTGTAAAGTTCTTATGATAGCTATGCATGGGCAAGGAAAACCAGAAACAAATTAGTCGCCATCAACTTGTCAATCATCTCTTGGGATCAGGATTACTCGTAAACATCATCATTAAGATAAATCTTTGTTTATGTTAATCCACGCCAAAAAAAAAACAATATAAAAAAATAGAGATAATTACTCTTTATTTTAATTTAGAAAAATTTGGATTAATTTTGATAAAAATAAATTATTAAAAAATTAACCAATTCGATCAATATAACCTTAATTAAAAAAATTGAACTATCTAATTTTTCAATTTGATTTATTTTAATAATTCTTGTTGTTAAAAATAAATCAAAATTTTAATTAATTCGTCAATTTTTTAAAATTAATAAGTGTTGATAAACCAAAATAAATAAATTAACATTTATTTAACAATCTCCTTGTTTAATTAAATTTTAAATTCTTCGATAAGTAAAGACAATCTCTTTCAATTATATTTCAAATTCTTTAATTTTATTTAATCTTTAACCGATTTTATGACGATCTAATACCACTTGAACATTTTAAACCTTAAACTTCTTGTCTTATAGGTTCAACTTTTTATTCGGTTTTTAAAACATTGATAAAAAATGATTTTTTATTTATATAATTATAGTTTTTAGATAAAAACAAATTGATTAAGTGATTTTTCTAAAAGATAATATGATATCTTATGATTTAATTTAAAATTTGATATTTTAGAAAATCATTCAATTTATTAAATAGATATATTTTTTCACATGTTAATTCCTCCAAAAAACTAATAAAAAACTAACATAAATATTTTAGATGTCTTTATAATAAAATATGAAGATTTTTTAAGAATATTAAATTATAATGATTTGTAAAAAAAACAAATTACATTATATGTCATTGTCTTTTACAGATAAATATTTTGGTACCACTTTTTGGTTGAGATTGTGGGACTTGTCGAGGCCGAATTCACATAAACACAATCTCCTTTGTTAGGATTTGAGCTCCCAATTCAGCCCCACTTGATTCTCACGTTGGGACCAGTTTGTTTTATTTATTAATTTATTGTTTAAACTATTTAATTTCACGTGGGTTTAAATTTTAAATTTTATTTTTCAATTATTAATTTATATTTTAAATTAAAATAAATTTTTATTTAATTGTCAATGTATAATATTTAAATAGTAAGAATATAATAAGAAAAGGAACAAGGCATGAGGATAAGAAAGATGGATATGTGTAAGGTCACGATCAGGCTAGGCCTAAGAACCAATAAAGCCCCAACATGATAGGCCTAATGACCCGACAAATCCTTGGTAGGCCTAGCCCCACCAAATTGTATCTAAAGCATGTTTTAATTTAGTTCAATGATTTTAGTAAGATAAAAATAATCCATCCTCAAATTCAATCTCCTAAATAAAGATGATAATAAAACATGTGTCACAAAAATATATAATTTTTTAATTGAGGCAATAATAATATCAACAACTACTTAAGATTAGATCTCTTATTTCGATTATAATATTTATATTATATTTTATTAAATTTTAATAAAAAATTTGACACTCAAATAGTTGTAATAAGCAAGGATTCAAATCAACTGTACTCAAAAATTATATGCCCCTATTTTTTATAAATCTCAACAACTCTTTTTTTTTTCTTCTTCCACTTATTGAATGATTGAAATTTACGAAAAACAGAATGCATACCATTTTTTGGTAAAGATGATTTGAATCCGTCGGCGAAAGGGTTCCTATCTGGATTACAGCACACTCGTGTCACACCAGCAATACCCCCATTCCCGTGACAGTTTATCTATCACCTGCCATATGGGACAATTCTTTTACTATTTATGTTATTATTTTTGTTGGCGTGAATTATTATATAAATTCGCTATTTATATAATATTTCAAATTTTAAAGAATTAAATATTTAATAATTAAATGTTTCATGATTTTAGATTTTTTTAATGGTAATATAATAGATTGTCATTTAACTTTTTTATTTGTATTTTTAATAAAAACATATGATTTATTTATTAAAAAATTTAAATATAAAGAGAAGTAATGAAACATGTAACTTGTTAATTTTCAGGAATGTTGCAATTATCCAATAAAAAATAAAGTGGAAATTCTTCTTTAGTGTGTCATCAATATATAAATATTAATATAAATCCATGACAAAAAAATTCAAATCATTTGATCATTTTAACTATAAAAATTTTGAAGCGACTAATTAATCGGTCGTTTTTTTAAAATAAAAAATGCTTATAAATTAAAATAAATTAATCAATTTTTATTAACAATTTTTTTAATTAAGCTTCAAAATTTTTTACGAATAATTAAATAAATCATATTTTAAATTCTTTAATTTTATTCAAAATTTAGCTAATTTTATAACGGTTTAATACTGATTAAATCTTTTAAAATTTAAATATTTTATTTTATTGGTTTAACTTTCGGTTTAATTTACAATAATATGATTAATATTATCAAAAATAATAATTATTGCATCAATTTATTTGATTAATCAATCAAGGGCATCAGACTGAGTAATCAATTTGAGTTCTTACTTTCAAACAAAAATCTTAGTGAAATTGACTAGGCTGGAAAAGGGGGAAATCTCCAAAATATCTTTCACCTTTTAGGCATTTTTTTAAGGTAACTATGATTGTGATATTTGATAAATGATAATCACATATCCTCGCCGCCTTTCGATGAAGATTTACATTAAAGTTAAGTCATAAAATATTCTATAATAAAAATAAAAAACTATGAAATTGTTTTATTACCACTAATAATATCAAAAACAAAATGAGTCATGGTCTTGTAATAACCCAAAAAAAAGAGAGAGAGAGAGAGAAAAGAAAAAGCTTAGGTTAGCTATAACGTCATTTAATATAATGTCGTAAGATTCACGAGGTCGCCTTTATCTCACATCAACGTGCATATTATATATGGATCTAAGGATCACACTCGAAGACAAAACGATGACCAAACCACTTGGTCTGGTTCCTTAATCCTCGTTCTGTGATTCTTTCATGTTTTGTCGTTTGTCCACTCACTGCTGGTAAAAGGTGTAACAGTTATTTTGAGGACGTCACATTACAGCAGAATAAACAATATGCATCTCTTACGGTGGTTTGGAAAAAAATACTGGTTTTAAAATATTGGGTTGGATTTGCATGTATATTTAAGAATTAAATGTTTGAATTTTTTCAATTTTAGTTATTAAAAAATTTAAACATTTAATTAGCATGTACGTAATTTATAATCAAATAGACTTTTTTTTGAAAAATATAATCAAATAGACTTACTAAGTAATTAATACCAAATATATGGAATTTGATTTATAATTACTTAGTACGTATTCAAATGTTACAACAATAACAAATATAATAATAATAATATCGTTCCGACAAGAATTTCATTGAGATACGAAATTTAAAGAAGTTCAAAAAGTGCGTAACCTTAATTCTAATTAGTAAAGAGATTGTTTCTAATTAACCTATAACAAAAGGGTTTTATAATCAGTTGGAAGAAAAAGAATTGTCAAATATAAATACAAATAGATTGTATAAATGAAAAAATTGAAATTAAAATTAAAAGAAAATAAATAATAAACGAAAAAAAAGAAAATAAATGAGTAAATAAATCAATCAAGAATTAAAAAAGAAAATAAAAATATTAAATAAATAACAAAAGAAACAAACACTGTAAACAAAATTATTAATGCTAATAAAAGTCACAAATTTGGAAGGAAACTTGAAAGATTTATGAAAATAGAAGATTCTTCTATGTAAGGTTAACTACTCATATATTAGTTTGTCAAAGTTTTCTATTAAAAATCAAATCCTCCGTAAGCTCTAATAGGGTCGTATGATTCCTCACCGTCCCCTCCCTCAATTTTTCAAAGGTCTTCCTCTTCTTTTCTTGCAGGCCTTACAAATAATTTTCTTATATCTTATCACCGAATATAAAGATGTCTCTTCCTAATATACGCAAATTACCTACGCTTTTTTTTTCTTATTATAGTATCGATGGTAGTTACCTCCTCACTTATTATAAGATTACATATCTAACGGAACATTCTCATTTCTTTCACTATTAACTTATAACTATTTACTTGTTTGATAAAGCCAATATTTTGTCTACAGATTATAGTCAGTCTAATTGATAAATAGCAAGCTTTACTTTTTAGTTTGAGTGTTATTTTTTTGTTACATAAAACTCGTGAAGCGAGTCTCAATTTAAGCCATTTTGATTTGATGTAGTAATCATCATTTGTCTTGCCATTACATTTGGTGACAGATGTAATGTACTTAAAACAATAATTTTATAATAAGACTTCTATATCAATCTTGATCTCCTAATTATATACAATCAATCAAACGATTTGAAAAATTACACTTTAAATATTTAATTTTAATCCTTCTCAATATAAATGTATGTGACTATAAATTTTTATTAAAAAATTGTATTTAATTTTTAATAAATGTATGTGACTATAAATTTTTATTAAAAAATTGTATTTAATTTTTAATAACATTGAAATTTTAATTTTTGTACAAACCTTTAAAAGGTGCAAATGAGTTATGGAAGAAAATCTTGGATGATAATTGAAAACTATATTTGACTTATTAAATTTTTTACTAGTACCACCAAATTAAGAGAGTAAATCCCACGACATAAAATTGGCAATTTTGGGATTTTGATTCCAATGATTATTGATAAGTATGGCTTTCAATGGACTCAGTACTTCTTTACTTTGAACTCAGCGCTAAAATTTAGGAAAATTGAAACAAAATTTACTCAAATTTTTGTAAGGTTTCAATTTTCCTAAATTTGGGTTCGATTAAGTTTGAATAGTTTGAAATTTTATTAAACTCGAAATAAGCTTGTTTTTTAATTTTAAAAACAGAATCATTTTACTCTAAATGACATCATTTATATTTAACATATTAACATTTTAGGTTATATCAGGCAATAAAGTCCGAGCTCAGTTCAAAGTTGAAAATTAAAAAAAAACTAAGTTAGGTTGGACCGAGCTAAGTTAGGCCCTAGTCGTTACTTTAAATTAGGTTGGATCGAGTTGAGCTTGGTCGTAAAGCTTGAACCGGAGGTCAACTCAAAATTAAAAAAGTAAAAACACTGATAATCTTAATTTGAAATTCGATTAAGTCGGATCCAACTGGACTGAGACAACTCCGAGAGCAAATGTTATTCCTAAATATCGAAGATCTAATTCCGAAAAAAAAAAGACAACGAAAAACCTCCTATTACATAAAATTTCTATCAAATTTAAGGTTTGGAGCCGTTTCTAACAATCTATAAGGTGTATTCCAACTGATCTTTATGTAAAAAATTAATGAATATTTATATTCTTTATAATTACTTTGGATTTGGGAACATGATACTAGTAATAACAGTGCAGGTTGTGTAATTATTATGCTTAATTATGATTAACTTTGTGTAAATTGTAGGGATTTGGGAACACGATACTAGTAATAACAGTGCAGGTTGTGTAATTATTATGCTTAATTATGATTAACTTTGTGTAATTTGGAGGTTAAGTCTTCAGAGTGACGTAATTGGACGAGTCTTTGACCCATCTTATGATTACTTATGGACAGAAGGGGACGAGTGAGTTGCTCAGTTGGTGGGCCGTCCCTCAGCATATTTACATGTGAGGTTGGTGAAAGGCATTGTCTACCTTTATATATATATATATATTTATTTTTAAATGTATTTATATAAAAGTTTGAGTAAATTATATAATAAACGAGACACCTCAAAATTTACAGAAAATATCAATTCAATTAAATATTTATTATTTTACACTTTTATAATTGTTATAAATTTTGTAAAATGCACACTATAAATATGATATTTTATTATTAAGCTACATACATAAACATACTTCAGCTTAATTTTACAAAATATATATTATCAATTATTTTGATTTTTAATGATGGACATTTTTTACTTTTCTAGTAAAGTTGGACAATATTTAATTGCATTTTTTAGTTTTTTAAATTACTTATCGGTTAAATTATGTAATTTGATCCGGATAAAGATAATAAAGTGACTTAATAAATAATCTAAATCAATAAGTTGATGTTTGGGTGGAAAATGGATCTTAATCAGTGTGGATCGGATTCATATTAGGCCTGTAATAGGAAAGTTCGATATAGAAGTTATATATAAAAGTTAATGTCTTCTGCAGTTGCTCGTATCATTCATAAGTATAAGAATTTTTTTACCTGTTAAAAGAACTTATATTTTGAGAAAATTATAGAAAGACGTTGATCGTGTTTTGGTGATTGGTTCCCGTGAAGACGGCGGTAGATTCGCATTTTTGAAAAGCTTGTTTGAAATTGCGGAACTAAAATTAAGTATTTTTTGTATTTATTCTTTTATTGCCCTTTCATATTCGATGCGGGGCACGTAACTAAAGTATTGTAGCGTGTTACATTTAAATAATAAGAGATGATGAACTTTTGATTCAAGTTTTGTTAGAAGAGGCAGAGGAGGAGGAATACTAATTCTTAAGTCCTGATGAACACTAATTTTACATCTAACTAATTAAAAAAGGTGTTTTTGATGAACTTAAAAAAAAAAAAAGTCTTTAAATGAAGTGAACAGAAACATGTGTAGACAAGCTGTTCCTATAAAAAGGACCTATGGCTTTGAGGAAGAAGAGGCTAGGAACTACATTAATAGTAGACTACTGAAAAGAAAGTAAGGATCTGTCTTTATTGGATAAAATTTAATACTAGAAAAATAAAGTGACTCTTAAGAAGCTAGAGAACCACACACACTTTATATTAAGTCCCTGATTCGTTCCAATTACTCCATCTCACCTTACTGTTTCTTCTTCTTCATCATCATTTCCCCTGTGTGACTAGATTTGATTAAATTTTCTTCCTTGGAGTGCTTTAAAATCTGACAAGTAGGTGAAAAATGGTGGCCAAGAAGCCAAAAGTGGTTATAATTGGAGCAGGAATGGCGGGTCTTACAGCTGCGAACAAGCTCTACACTTGCACTAGCTCAAGAGACATTTTTGAGTTGTGTGTTGTGGAAGGTGGCACAAGGATTGGTGGCAGAATAAACACTTCAGAGTTTGGTGGTGACAGGATTGAGATGGGTGCAACTTGGATCCATGGCATTGGAGGCAGCCCAGTTCACAAGATTGCTCAAGAAATCCATTCACTCCAGTCTGAGCAGCCATGGGAGTGCATGGATGGTTTCTCGGAAGAACCATTGACCATGGCTGAAGGTGGGTTACAACCTATTCCTTCTATTGTGGACTCCTTATCCACCCTTTTCAAGAAGCTCATGGACTATGCTCGGGGAGAATTGATTGAAGGTAGTGAAAAGATCGAAACTTTTGATTTCGACAGACTAGCAGCTAAAGCCTACAAGATGAGTATGGCCAATGGTGGAGCTCGTGGTAAGCTTAGTGTTGGTTCTTTCCTTAGGGTAGGCCTAGATGCTTATTGGGATTCTCTGTTAGATCAGAAAGATGTCAAAAGTTGTGGGAATTGGAGCAGAAAGTTGCTTGAAGATGCCATATTTGGTATTCACGAGACCACTCAGAGGGTTTACACATCTGCTGGCGATCTCTCAACTCTAGATTTCCATGCAGAGAGCGAGTACATCATGTGTCCTGGTGAAGAAATCACCATTGCTAAAGGCTATCTGAGTGTGATTGAGTCACTAGCTTCTGTTCTACCGGATGGTCTCATCCAACTGGGCCGCAGGGTCACAAAAATAGAGTGGCAATCTGGAGCTCAACAACTGCTTGAAAATGGTCATGCTAATAAACCAGTGAAACTACATTTCTGTGACGGCTCGGTTATGTTAGCTGATCATGTTATAGTCACAGTCTCACTTGGGGTACTTAAAGCTGAAATTAGCAAAGATTCAGGTATGTTCAGCCCTCCTCTTCCATCTTTCAAGACTCAGGCCATATCAAGACTTGGATTTGGGTTAGTTAACAAGTTGTTTCTGCAAATAAATTCAAGGGGCGAGGAGGGGAAGAAGTTCCCATTTCTGCAAATGGCTTTTCGTAAGCCGGACTCTGAACTGAGAGATAAAAAGGTACCATGGTGGATGAGGAAGACAGCTTCCTTATGTCCAATTTATAAGAATTCTAGCGTTCTGCTATCTTGGTTTGCTGGGGAAGAAGCTCTTGAGCTAGAGTCCCTCAGTGATGAAGAGATTATCAACGGGGTTTCAGCAACAGTATCAAGTTTCTTACCGCATTTTCACAATAAAGTGAATTATAAAACCTGGAATGCTGATTCTGATGGAAGAACAGACAAAAGTGAAATTCTTTTCACGAAGGTTTTGAGGAGCAAATGGGGTACTAACCCTTTGTTCCTGGGATCTTACAGTTATGTAGCAGTTGGATCAAGTGGAGAGGATATGGATTCATTGGCAGAGCCATTACCCATGATTGATAATTGTGAAACTGCTGGTTCACCACCACTCCAAGTTCTATTTGCAGGGGAGGCCACGCATAGAACTCATTACTCCACCACTCATGGTGCTTATTTTAGTGGTCTTAGGGAAGCCACTAGGCTTCTTCAACATTATAATTGTGTTGGAGTTTAGATTCTTACTGCTCTCTACTATTATTTTTCAGGATTATATTTTCATGATATGTTTTCTAAGTATTTCCATCTTTCTTTCTTTAGTTCATGCTAGTGAGCACAGAAGAAAGAAAAGAAGGGAAAACTAGAGAGGGATTGGGACAATTTTTAGATGTATTGCCTGGTTTAAGAAGCTTCTTCCAATTCCTCAATTTGCTTTCACCATGTTTTGTGAGTTTGGTCTACTGTTTCAGCTTACTGATCTCCAATGCACAAAGTAGCAAATACTAACTAGGATTATGTTGAGAATCAAGATTACAAGGGCAAGAAAACTTTCAATGCACAATGGACAGGATCCGAGGAACCCGGCTCTTTCTAGCTGGAATTTCTTGATCAGTTCTTTTTTTTGTTCTTTAGCTTGTCGATCTGTGCTCCCAAAACCAACCCTTTGTATCTCAGACACAATTTGTAAGTTAAAATGGAAATCCAGTAGACAAATTGGGACAATGAATGAACTGGCCTGGAAGTCATATTATTCACACGAAACTGTAGATAGAAACCAAACTTCTGTGTCCATATGGTACTTGTTTCTGTATCAGATTGCAGCTACAATGGGCCAATGGAAATCAATCAGATTGCTTTCCAGGATGTCCTTAACAATGAGACATAAGTAGAGATGCTTACAATCATCTGGTTTGCTTTGAACATTAGTGCCAAAGCTATGTCGAGGGGGACCCAATAAGAATGATGGGTCAAATTCCATGCATACGTAATGTGCCAAAATACAGTAAGACAGTTAACTAATTAGCTCTTCATCTGCAATACACTTGGCCTACCCACTTGGTGCCATCAGATCTCTCTGCAGATACCAAATCCTTGAGTCTGTACGCCAGAGACAGAAAATGACTGTTCATAAACAACACATATATGCTAAATACCCCAGATATGTCTGTCTGGTTGTGCCTATAAATCTCAATCGCATTGCAAAAAGATGCAGCAATCGAGGACAACTATCAAAGTTGACCATCAAGAATGGTCCACAAGCTATTGATAATTGAATCCTTTGTTGTATCCTCTTTAGAGTGTTTCATAATACCAAATGAGATCAAACTTGAATCACAAGGTTTCCTGTGACAACAAAAAAGCCTCTGAACTTCGTGTTATCGGTGGATTAACACTATTTAGTGTTTGTCTGAGAACATTGTATGGTCAAATCAATAGAGCTAATGTACAAAGACTCCATTATTGGGATATTTGCCAAGCTCTTCCCTCGGAGGAAAAAAGAAGAAAACATGCAATGACCCACCTGCTGTCTCTTTCCACCTCTTGTGGGCTTCAATCAACCTTTGATGATTGTTCATATCATACACCAATCTGTCACCTTGTTGTCTCTTTCATCAAAGAATTAAATGAGAATCTCCATCCCTCATCCCACCTTAACCTAACCACAGCAGATAAATCCAAAAATGTTAATGATCATTTACATGGACCCTTGTTTTACCTATAATCATCATTAGCAAAGGTCAATAGTTGTTACCAACAAAAGACGAAACCCAATTGTAGCCTCAAACTAACAATTTATCCTTCGAGCCAACAGCTTCCCAGCTTCAGAATAGCTGTGAGACATTAACCAATCATCAATCTCATAATGCTCAGCTTCTTTAATTTGGTGGATTTCCTTTTGGAGGGTGCTAGTGCAAGATCTTACATCCGATTTCTTGTTGCTGCAAAGCAGTTTTCGTATGTGTCTTTTATGCTCTCAAATTCCATGAAATCTTTCTCACTTAAGCTATTAAAGTCATATAATCATTCACCCATATCTTTAAAGTAGCTAAAGTTGACAGGGATTCCAAGCATTTGATTGACTCTGGTGGAGGGTTAATTTGGTTCATTTCAACAAAAGGCATACACTTAAACCAAGTAAAGTTATATCAAACCCTTTTAAAGTTCATCATCATGGATAAATCCTCAGTAGAGCCGGAAACAAACATTGACAGGAAAACGACTTCTAGAGAACAGTAATCTGCTGAAACCATTATGCGAAGGTAAAAAGATAGTTTTCACCAATATTCAGAAGCTAAATTTCATCAAAGGGTCTTGTGATATGTTGTACTATGAGAACATACTTTCAGTTATATTCAGTTGGATTTGCAATCATCTTTTGTTTGTCAACTAAGGTTTGATATTGATATCACCATATCAGATTCCACTTGGTGACAGCATTCCTCTTTTCTCCATGTCCCAAAATCTTTAATAAACCAATGAGTGATCAACACTTGGGATGTTGTGCAAATCTTAGATTAAAAGTCTAATGATGCATTAGTAGGTGCGTATGCTTTATTCCTTT
Source organism: Erythroxylum suave (assembly GCA_027563595.1). NCBI lineage: Eukaryota > Viridiplantae > Streptophyta > Magnoliopsida > Malpighiales > Erythroxylaceae > Erythroxylum > Erythroxylum suave. Next base: position 2,793,419 of record JAOSBN010000008.1, on the reverse strand, counting down.
CTTTCCTTTTCTAAATGAGAACAACTTTACTATCCCTTGAGAGCCAATGAAGTCTAAAGAGAAGATATCAACTGATTTAAGTAACTTATCATCTTGGTATCTAAACATTTTCTTTGCTTTTTTGAGCCCCTTTAAGTCAATGATCAAACAGCTTCTCTTTCAATTCTTATTTGAAGGAATCTAGGGCCTATTCATCTGGTACTAGAGTGTTTGAACTCCTTACCCCAGCTCTCAGCAAAAAGTTTACAAGTGATCATGATATTTGTGGTTACAAATATACCAATCACATGATAATTGTTTTTACCTGCAAGTGAACTTCTGTAACTTTAGCGGCGCAGAGGATGTCCTTCATTAGACAAATGTGAAGAAGTTTACAAGTCACAACTCAGAACGAAATAACAAGGCATTAGTTTAAAGATTGTTGATTCAGTTGATTCAGCAGGTTCCAAAATTTCTAAACCTTTCGACTGATTGCTGCTGACAGAAGGTGTTGACCACAGAATTCAAGAGAACGGAATATTTTTTTAATTGTCTGCTTTGGATATACAGTCCTAGAAAGAAGCAGAGGCAATTGAATCTTCAGAAACACTTACTGCACATGATAGCAACCAGGAAACCTATCTTCAACAATCACATAGAACTGGACTCCTTGGTCAAGTCTAGTTTTGCCACTTCTGAATTACAAAACAGTCGACAAAAAGCCCTCCCTGAAAAGGATCTGTTCTGCTTGTCTTTTGTTAAGATTGTCCAGTGGTCCAGTCCATTCTTCCAGGCCTCTCGGAATCCTCGTCCCATTCTGTTTTGTCGGTCAGGAAAATTCATTGAAAATTAAACAATTGAGCATAGTTGTAATGTACGTGATATACATTAAAAGCCTGTCCCCTTCTGCCAGAATGTAAAAGAGGGTAGGTAATGGAACAAGAGGAGTATCAAAAGTTGCAACAGACTACAGCAAGAGTCTAACAACACAATGCTATGTCCTTACACACTACTGATTTCTGTTTACAATATCCAATTTCCAATTTCCAATTTTTCAACAGCAAGACAAGAAATGTTCTTCCTGTCCTCTTTACTAATCTTCTTTTTGGTCTACTTCCATTTTCTTTTAAGCTTACAGCTTTCACTTCGCTTCCATTGTGAAAACCTCCATTCATTTGACGGCCACATCACTGCGCCACCACCGCCACCAACCCGCCCTAACAAAACCCTTTCCTTTAGAAAGAAACATATTAGAAGACGTCAAACAAGCAGTCTTCTTGCGAAAACACACTCCCTCCCCGCTATCTTTCTTCTCCTCACGCGCTACCCATGAAGCACCTCTGACTACCATCCCGATCCCTACCATGTCCACGCTGGCCATGACCAACGAGTTGGAGCTTAAGAACGTGTAGGGAAACCGGATCGAAATTCTATGCTTACTGCTGTCGAACAATTATGAAACTTTTTTGTAATCTTTAGTTTCCTGAAAATCAAACATCTCTTTAATTTTATAAAATGATTATCACAAATTATAATAAAATGAAAACTTAATTCGTAACTTATTTTGAAGCTTGATAATAATCTTTTTGTATCCCTCGAATCGTTTTCGAAATCGATCCGTTTTAACTACTGTAACCACACAAAGGTCCAGCCTCTAATAGTATCTACAGAATGAGTTGAGAGAACTCTGTAACTTTTATAGATATGGTGAAGTAAGAAGTACTAGCTCCATAGAGCTTAAGTTTATTTATAATAAATTTTGGATGTTTTAGTAATTTCATTTAAATTAAATTCTAATTTCAATTAAACTTGATTAAATATCAGTTATATCTATATAAGATTCAATATCTTATATTGATCCTTATTTATTAAATATCTCATATTTAATCATAAAGTTTCTCAAACTTTACAATTAAGTCCATCTTGATTAAATTAATTTTACTCTCTTTAACTCATTCTATATGTGAGACCCATTAAGTTTCCAAATTTGTTGGCAATGATTATAAATTATAATTGTAATTTATAATTAGAATTAGGTAAATTAAAACTCCTTTTAATTTATCTTTAATTCTCTAATTAAAAAATTTATAATCATAGATCAAAATTGACGTATAACAATGCGTCACGACCATCCAAATATTTAGAAATCAAAGTAGTTTTGACTAACCTTTATGTGCATAATTTTTTAATATAATTCAATCCTTTCATTATACAATGTTCCGATTAAACATAGAGCGTGAATTTAATGTCTACTCTATTTTGAGTCTAATCATATTAGTTCTTTGCCATTAGATATCGATTCAATTAACGACATTTGTTTACATCTACTGCCTCATTAAACCAAAGGAAGAGACCGCGTAGATCACAAAGATTTACCAAAATACATAGTGAAGGACAATGAGAATGCTCAATCAGCAATGATTTTCCTATGTAAATGCCCCCCAGATAAAGCCCCCTCATCATGATCATGATCATGAAATATAAGAGTTAAGATTCCTACCAAACATAAAACTGAACCCACTAGAAGCTTGTCATAACGATCCACCTAATGAACTTTAAAAGCTAACTGTGACTCAGTGAATGGAATAAACTTGGAATTGAACTTTAAAAGTTAACAGTGACTCAGTGAATGTAATAAACTTGGGATAGTGAGGTAGGACCACCAAATGCTATCCACGAAGATGACTTTAAAAAAAGTTATAAAACCACGTTACCCATCATAACAAACACAAACATGATTTTTTTTTATAGGAAAACAATATAAAAAGAACTAACCTGAATCAAAACCATGCAGGCTGCAGCGTGAGTGCGTGACTGCGTGAGCAATATGAATGATTCGAAAGTTTTAGGAAATAAGAGAGACGGCTGCATTGATGAGAGAAGTTTTTGATAAATGGAAACCTAAAGAGTAAAGAGTAAATAATAAAGAGTATAAAATTAAAAATACATAATGTATTTTTAAAATTATCGAGGACGGAGATCCCACGGGTGGGCATTATTCAATTCGTCCCCGACCCTGATTCTGTTTCGGAGATTATGTTTGTCCCATCTCCGATTCTACGGGATAAATTTTTTCCCAATCCCTGCCCCGAATAGGGAATTCCCGCGGGGATCCCCGAACCCTGAACCCAAATTGTCATCCTTATTAGGACCAACCATTAAGGCACAGAATTGATTTTTCTAGAATTAACATATAAAAGACATAAGAGAAATAAGGAGAACGTGGGATGCGTTTTTCAAAACAAATAACCGCAATCATCCAGTTTCCATAATCAACCACCCAACACACACAAGTTTTTCAAAACACAATACTAATTCCAGCAATCAAGCAAACAAAAATTACACAAAAGCAGTAAACAAAATCGCAAGCCTCTTATTGCAGAATTCTAGAACAATTCTGGTCTCTATGGTTTTCCTAGAATTCTCAATCTGGATATCTAATTTTGTGGTTTAGGGTTCATACTGTATTAATCTGAAACACCTTTCAGATTTTGGTTGCAAACCTTTTGCAATTCAATTCCAAAATTATAACTAATAACAATCAAACAATTTAATCAAATTATAGAAATAAAATTGGCTCTGATACCACTGTAGGGAAACCGGATCAAAATTCTATTTGGAGCGTAATAGAATAATTACGAAACTTTTTTACGATATTTGATTTCATGAAAATCAAGATCTCTTTAATTCTATAAAATGATTAATACAAATCATAAAAAAGCAGAAACTTAATTCGTTCCTTATTTCGAAACTTAATAATAATCTTTTCGTATCCTTCGAACCGTTCCCGAAACTGATCCGTTTCAACCATCGTAGCTGCACAAATGTCCGACCTCTATCGGTATCCATATAATGGGTTGAGAGAACTCTGTTACTCTTACAGATAGGGTTAAGCAAGAAGTATTAGCTCCATAAGGTTAAAACCTGTTTATAATAAGTTTTAGACATTTTAGTAATTTAACTGAAATTAAATTTATATAATTCTAACTAAATACTAATTATGTCCATATAAAATTTAATATCTCATATTAATCCTTATTTATTAAATATCTCATATTTAATCATAAAGTTTTTCAAATTTTACAATCAAGTCTAACTTGATTAAATTAGTTTTCTTCTTTTCAACTCATTCTATATGGGAGACCCATTAGGTTTCCAAATATGTTGGCAATAATTATAAATTATAAATTATAATTATAATTATAATTCATAATTAAAATTAAATAAATCAAAACTCTTTTTAATTTATCTTTAATTTTCTAATTAAACAATTTATAATCATAGGTCAAGATTGACGTTTAGCAATGCATTACGACCTCCCAAATATTTAGAAATGTCAAAGTAGTTTTGACTAACCTTTCCGTGTGCGTAATTTTTCTGTATAATTTAATTATTTCATCATACAATGTTTCGATTAGACATAAAGCATGAATTAAATGTCTACTTTATTTTGAGTCTAATCATATTAGTTCTCTGTTATTAGATATCGATTCAATTAATGACATTTGTAAACTACTTACAAAGCTTCATTTTACCTTGACCAATGATTGCCTGAATTAATAATAATCGAGAACAACGAAACATGCTTCCTAATTACTTTAAGGTGATGAATCTTATCTTGATCACTCAATTACCTTCCATATAATTCATGATACATCTAATAACTAACTATTAAATGACTCATAATTAAATAGATCAAAAATAATATCAAAATATAACAATCCTCACACAAGATAATTTTGATGACTTTAAGTCAAATGATCACTTATACAATTA
>JAOSBN010000008.1:2774520-2788564 GCA_027563595.1 Erythroxylum suave | reverse complement strand
AAATAATATCAAAATATAACAATCCTCACACAAGATAATTTTGATGACTTTAAGTCAAATGATCACTTATACAATTATCACAATGAGAATTCCATAAACATATAAGAAATATTCCGAATAGATTTCTCATATTGGGTTTGTTAACTGACCTTATTCTCTAATAAATACCCACACGTTTATTTAAGTATCTCTATGTTTTAATCTATGAGATTGATCACTCTCTTCGTAAGGAAAAACAAAATATATGATAATCTTTTAACGTTATTTTAATGTCTAATTTTAATAAAACAATAAGTAAAAATATTTAAGAATAATACATAATTATAATTTCATTGCAGTCTGTGGTTGCTGTGTGGGTCCTACTCATAGATATTGTGATACCTGGTTTATGCCACGTGGACATAAGAGAGAGAGGAGTCACACAAATTTAGCGGCAAATGTGTGTATATATGTATCATATGTGAAGCAGTGACAAAACAGGAGGGTTGTGGTGGGCGTACGAGTATTGACTGTGTGTTAGCCGGGTTTCTGTTACTGTTATGTGCCTATCCTTCTAGAATAAAGTAATAACATAATAGATTTGTTTACAACTCATTCTAACACTTATATTGCTTTTTTTTATGAGTTTATTAAAAACATCCTCGCTTCCCCAAATTCTGCCTATCAACAAAACTTTAAATTAAATCCTTGTTACTCAGCACAAATTTCATTGAACCATAGTTGTTGGACCAGTATGCAAAAGAAGGGCACACAAGAACAAATATGTTTGTTAAGACTTCAGACCAGCTGATATTGGGAAGGCGGAGATAGTCAAAGAGTCGGCCGGAGCACAAGTGTTGTATCTCTTCAAAACTAAACTGTTGTTTTAACAATCTTAAACAAAAGCGTGTCTTAAAAGAGAAAAGCAATGAAGTTACTGCCAGAGCTTTTTGCATAGTTCCTTCAGGTGCTCTGTCCCTCTCTCAACTCAAGGCTTTGATCCACATGCAACAACATGGGCCTTGAACTTCTCCAGCTCGCTCAGTACCTCATCCTCTGGCCTATAGAGCAAATCACTCATCCGCCATATCTGCATTTACCAATAAACCTTTTCATTTGATATCTCCATCATCAATTGGTTTTACCAGAATTAAATATCTATCTATTTGAGGAGGGCTGGATATAATCGATTTCGAGTAGGAAGGAAAAATAACGGACCTGCAATGTGCCTCCTCCACCTGTTGTATCACAATCATCAGACACGCTGACAACCGTCCAAGGATCATATGTGTTCCAATGAAAATCAACAACTTTGTCCCTGAACAAAAGTGAAACAAGTTTACATTTTCATGAGAGATACCTATGAGTGTCAGATCAAATCAGGGACGAACCTGTGCCCAGCATGCTGGAAAAACAATCCTAGAGGAGTATTTGGGCCTCTAGCCCCACGCTCAGTCTTTTTACCAACCTGCAGGAGGTAATAACCAGAATCACATCTAAACCAGACAAAAAAACATTTAAAGACTTTTCAAATGAGACAACGCTGCAGTCTACAGTTGTTCAATGTGTCAAATAGGCCACAGTTTTATAAGTCACTTGCTTTTTCATAGATTGAAAAGAAAGATCATCTATATTTCACAAACCTGATGCAAAGAAAGGTATAAATCTTAAGGGAAAAGTCACTGGGGCCTGTCAGTAATTTTGCCAATTACTCAAATGTGAAATACGAATGCTAGACACCATTATAGACACTACAAATGGGTGCAAATAAAATGGTCCTCAAATATTCAGTATCTATTTCCTAATTATGCATATGCATCATTTTTCACACACGAATAGGAACACACAGATTCACCCACAACAAAAGGGAAACCTTCTTAGAGTTTGCTACTATAGACATACTTCATCACCTCGGTCAAGGAGGCATTTACAACGTGACAAATTTAGAAGTATGTGCTATGAAGATATTGACATCCATACCTTCTCATAATCCCAAATGTTTAAGAGGCCATCCTCTGCAGAACTTCCGAACACTGATGACTTGTCTGGACACCACTGGAAAGAGGGACAATTCATATAAAGGACTCCCCAGTAACACTTTTTAGGCTACAGGTGCATGTGAAAAGAATCAAAGGAAAATAAAAGTGAAGGTGTGTAGAGTACCTGTACACAAAGTACTGCAGCTTTGTGGCCCTCAAATTTGTGGACAGGTGACCCAGCTCCATTAGAAGTAAAATTGCGTCGGTCAAACATGCGAACAGAATTATCTGCAGACCTGGAGATAAAATACAAAAACAACCATGGTAAGTGTAAGACATACCAATGCATGAAAGAAAACAGCCAAATCCAAAGGAGAATAAATTAAACACACACCCAGTTAAAATAAGATTATCATCATGAGGATTCCAATCAACACAGTGAAGATCAGCATCATGAGCCTTTTCAACCTGTCAACATAAAACAGAAAATGTGTTGGTAACATGAGATTCTACCAAAAAGCTTCACAAAAACAAGTTATAGGGAATTATGTAATGAATAATGCTTGCACAATATGCAACACTTCCTCTATCTAATGTCACTGAACAAGGGTGAAAGAAAAGAAAAACAGATACTTTCAAAGGAAGAAAATAATCTGTTCAACAAGAATTAAGACAAAAATCTCTAGTTCTGGACACCATCAGATCAGAATCAAGGAAATCTCTTGATAGGTAAAAATTATGTAGCTGAGGACCAAAGGAAAGAAGTCCTGATGCATCAACATCATGTGTCGCTTCCTTTGAAGGCGAAGAATAAAATCCCTAGCAACTTGATCAAATTTGTATACTGCAAGTGTGAATCACGGAAGTCTGACGTAATTTGCAGACATGAATTCAAGGAATGGCTTTTGTTTTGGAGAGAATGTGTAAGGTTTCAGTATAGGGCAAGATTTTAATTTGGAATCTTAACAAGAAACTAAAGAAACAGAAGAAAAGAATATAACCTTGATAACTGGGCTGGTGCCTACTCGAGCATCCCATAATATAAGGCATGAATCATCCCCTACGCTACAAAACTCCTGTGCACTTCACCAGAAATGCATATTTTGTCAGATATAATAAAACAAGTCTAGGAAGCAAGACAGACTTTTTTTTTAATAATTTCCAATACAGGCATTATGTTTAAGACATAGATAGGGTAAAGCTAATAATACCACCCAATGTTTGTTAATATCAACAATATAGGTCTCAATAACACATCTTCCAAGAAGAAACCATCATCAGGAAGGTATGTAAATATATTTCCTGTGAAAATAACAGCCTACTCTTTTAAAATTAGAAAAAGAAGTCAATTGCATTCCAGAAACACCACAGCCTATGGTCCGAAAGCTCACTTATTTAGATAAACCTTAAGACTTGCATTCTGAAAACACAGTGGTGAGCAAACACCATTTAATCCATACACCATAGCTAGGTCACTGAAGATACCTAGATGGACAGAAAGTCACATCTTCAACCGTATCCTCATGCCCATGGTAAACACTTCGTGGTCCAATAGAAGGGCCATCAGCATTTTTTTCATTACCATCCCCAGTCTTTTTAATTATAGATCCACTTGAACCCTTTGCTCCTGAAGTGTCAGTAGCAGATGATGTGATGTGGTCCTGGATACTCCACAAAACTACAGACTTGTCTTTCCCTGCAATGAAAACCTTGCAACTGAGAGTAAAGTCTTAATGAAGAAAAACAAATTCCAAGAAGATTCCGACAAAGACACTACAATAAAAAATTATTGAATGAACTACAATAATTGAAGACAGAAAGGATTAAGAAATCACAACATATTGTAAAAGATAGAAAACAACAAACAGTCCAACCTCCAGAAAGTACAAAGGGTTCAGTCCGGCACATTGCAAGAGCAAATTCTGCATTATCCTGATGTCCAGTCAAAATCTGCAAGAATTGTTGTTTCAGAAAAAGCCTTAAAGTAACAGTTATTTTGTAATAGAGTGCTAGACGACAAACTTATGAAAAGGTCAGAGAAAATACATCTAATCAAATATCCTAAGTTCGCAATTCATGCAAGAAGTCACTTTAAGGAAAAGACTGATCAAAATCATGAATCCCCATCAGATTCCATTGTATTTCCTTTCTGCATTAAAAAAAATGTAACAAAAGAATCTATCCAGTGGTAATAGGGAAATTCCAAAACTTTTGTCAAAAGTATCAACAAGATATGGACAGAATCCAAATGAACACCCAAAAGAAGAACAACATAAGTGCCACATTTATGATGCAAATGTATACCAAATCTGGGCGAGAATTTACAGCTCCAAGTACAGCATGGCGATTAGGCTGTGCTTCAACGTCCCATATGAGAACCTGAAGTTAAGTTGTAATGCAAACAGAAATAAGAAACTTAATAAAACAAAACAATCCTCCCCCTATATAAACAATCATAAAAAAGAAACTCACATCAGGGCTGTCAGTATGAGTGGCCACTATACTACTGTTTTGAGGAAGTTCCCTTATTCTGTTTACCTGAAAAAAGATGTTGAATAAATTTTTGGAATGCCCATATAAAAGAAAATAATATACAAGTGTGGAGAAGGAAAACACATAAGAAGCAGGTAAGCAGTCAGCAGGGCAGGCCTTTAACATACATTGAAGAATCATTGTACCTATTAAAAGGTATATATAAGGATTTCACTGGTTAAAACGTAAAATGACTATAATGACGCAGGAAACAGAAACATGTATTTTGTTCAATAGATTCTCACCTCTCCAGGATGTATGATAGTTTTGTGCTTTCGTACAAAAGGAGAACGTGCTTCTTCATTGAACTGGAATATATAAGAATTAGCAATATGAGACAATTCTGTATCAAATAGAGGACCACAACTAAAGAGTAAAAGAATAAAATGATATTGGTAACAGGTAATCACCTGAGATATGTGCTCTGCAGCGGCAACTCTAGGCTTCACAACTTCACAATTAGCAATCACCAGAGTGTTAGGAACACTACCATCAGTCTAGCCACAGCAAGAAAGACAAATATATCAGTAAATTGTATCAGGAAAACCTTTGTCTACAAGTGCAATTCATAAAATTATAACTGAAGAAGACGAAAACATGATTGCCAAGACAAAAATCACATAGCTAACATCCATGAAAAACAATGTTCATACTTCCATACAAGAAACGTGAAGAACCAAAGTTCATAATTAAGAGTGAAGATTCCTTAAAAGATTTCCCACAAGTGCAGGAACACTTAACAAGAAAAAAAGACATAATTGCAATAGGGAAATGCACTATTGCCGAGAACCTCAAACTTGCTCAAGTAGTAACTTGGTAACAAATTTTCAATGTGCCAAAATGAGACATAATAAATGTGCTAAGAAGAAAATAAATTCTTCGCTAAGAACTAAGAACCAGTGTTCATCAAAAGCCACACATAATAGACGCGCATGTACCAACTTAAAAAGACGTTTGCAATTCAAGCATAACAGTCAAATTGCAAGCATACCTGCTCGGAGAGGTAGAGGCGTTGCCTGTTCTTGTAAGTAGACTGCTCCAGCTGCGGCCCCCACCTATTGACAACAAAGTCGAGTAATCGGCAAGCTATAGAGAAAACATGACTAAACAAATGTTCTACGAAGCTTGAACCAGAAAGAACAAACCTTTATTCACTTAAAACCAAAAAAAAGTAAGTACCCACCCAAACTACTCCCTAAAAACCCCACCCTCACACCGATAAAAGATATCACCCTTGGACAAATCAAACAGATAGATCCCAAATTGACATAACCACACCCACACCAACACACTTTAAACTGGAAATGGAGACAGACCAAAGATTACCCAGATAACAAGAACAGAAATAAAAACCCAAAAACCCTAGAAATGAGAACCCATACCTGCAAGAGAGAGAAGGCCAAACAAGATTATGATTAGCGAGCCAGTCATAGAGAACAGGAACAAGAGCTTTCCACTGAGAGTACTTGTCGTCGACGGAATGCTGCTGTGACCTCTTTCCCTCCTTCATCTTGCCAGCACTCTGTTGTTGCTGCTGTTCCTTTTCGTCCTTTGGCTTAGGTTTGCGACCTCTCTTCTTCGGAACTTGACCCTCCATTGCCGAAACTTATAGTGTAGAGAGCGTAGAAGAAGAACAAGGATAAAGACTATTACCCTAAAACCCTGGTCTGACCATGAATGGACCTACCAAGAGAGTGTAGAAGTGAGACATAAAACTGTGATCGTCAATGGTGAGTAAGGAAGAGGCCAATCGCGGTGAAAGTAACGAGGGTACGACTGCGCTCTTTCGGTAATTTAATCCTCCTCCGATGTCTTTTTTATTTATTTCACTCAATTAAATTTTCATTATATATATATATATATATATATAGGTTTGGAAGAAAAATGCTTAGGCTCGTTTAGTTTTACTTTTACTTTTTATTTTTTGTTATAATTTTTATTTTTTAAATAAAATAAAAAATCTTTTTATTATTGATGATAATTACATATTATATAAAATTTAAAGATAAATTATTTTCAATTAGTTTTAAATAATATATATTTAGTTGAATATTAAACCAGATTATGCAAAAACAAGAGACACTTTTTGTATTTTTCATAAATTTTAAAAATGGAAGAAACTAAAATTAAAAACTCAAATAAACATATTTCTTTTCCTACATTTGAAATCAAAACAATAAAACAAACAGACAAACAGTATAATTTCCCTTTTAGCCGTATATAACATTAATAATAAATTGTCTGAAATCTAATTAGAATCATTTAGGAGAAAACATATTTTTATAAGTTATTTTCTAATTATATAAAATTAATGATATTAAAGCAACATTAAATTTATTAAGAAATCTAATTTTAAGATTTGTTAAATTTTTAATTTTATATAATTAGAAATTTTTTTGATCAAATTTAAAATAAAATAAAATAAAATTATTAAATGATCAAATTTTAAAATTAAATTAATTTATTCTCAAGTCTCAACGGCTCATGCTGTCCAAATTTTCATATAAAACGTGTTCTTAAATTTTTTAAAATTAAAAAGTAAATTTAATCAAATTCAAGTCCATCGAACTTGAACTCAAGCGTAGAGCCTCTGGCTTAATCGGGCTATGTGCCGGGCCTAAACCTAAAAGCAGAATCTAGCCGGCCCAATCGATTGCCATACCTACTCCAGATAACATCTAAACATGTCCACCGTGAAGGATGCAATCCTGCCAACATCTTAAACTTGCAAAGTTCTCACAAAATCGTCCCCATTCTTACTAAGAGTAAGGAAAAGGGGCAACTGGGAATCTTAATTCTATCGCCTAAAATATGAAATACGTAACAATTGAGAGAAGGTACTTGCGACGCTAAAAGGATTATCAGAGGTAATCATTACAGTCACCAACTCAGATCCATTTAACTAAACAATGAAGAACATAACACAATTGAAAGGAAAATATTCCTTTTTAGCAAAATTTTAGCTGGTTTAATATCAAGATCTTAAACATAGACACCGGAAGCAAGCAGCAAGAACAAAGAGCCAAAACCCTGCACAAAGTGTATAGATTAGCAAATGAATCAGAACAACAAATCAAATACACAAACATAAAAGAAAATATACCAGAAAGAAAGATGCCAAAGCTCCTGTAGTAAGTTCTTTGGCAAGGCTTCTAGTTCTCCGGGAAGAAGTTGCCTCATAGCTGCAAAACATGACAACGGAATTATTTGCATGGTGCACTATATGCAGGAAAACAAAACGATGTCAAATTACTGCACATAAGTATCTTATTTCGCTGTCGAATGCTTAACAGTAAACAAGTATTAATATTACTGTTAATGTTATTCAATCAACACAAAACTTCATGGTCAGACATTTCTTTCATATTTACACCAGAATCAACCTTCACATTCCATACTGACACGTGCTTGTAAAACATCAAAGAACCAAAAGATCTTAATGATTGAAACAACTACTTCAATGACCAGAGTAACTTCACCACATTTAAATCGCTCTAAAAACTTCATATCGAATTATACTAAGGGAATTTCTTTTAAAAACTTACGTAACTCCATATAAATATCAAGATAAAACCTCAAATCAGTACATTTATTTAAAGAAGTATTTCTATCGAGTTTTGCACATCAGGACATCATTAAAAGAGATTAAGGATTTTAAGCACACAGAAAACTAGAAGGTAACTACTCCATCACATCCTATGACAACATCCACTATTAACAGAAGATAGACAGGCAAAGAAAAGGAGTTTTTTGTAAATATAAAGGTCACTATGTGCCCCAATTATTTTACTCAAGGACAAGCAAACTTCTACACAGAAGAGGCCCAACTCCAGTTTGAAACTTATAAAGAGAACCATGATGAAAAGACAAAAATCAACCAAATTGTTCCCAAAAAATCAAATGAGCTTAACAGCAGCCGCATAGGGCAGTCCAAAGAGCACACTGAAAAGGCCATAATACAGTGCAAAGGTTCCAACCCTAAACAACAGGATACTGCTAGTTGCACAGCAGTTAATTACTATGAGCTTAAATTTCACGATTATTGTAGTTAAATACCAAATTGATTTTATATAATTACAGGATATGCCGAGTTAATTGGTCGATGTCAATCAATCTGTGCAGAATTGTACTACCTTCTCTTCTTTCTAATCAGTTTCATCAAGAAAGAGAACGGATCTTTTAGAAAATAGACGTCTAGCAATTCAAAGGTCCAAAACTTTTCACACGGATTCCACGGAAAACAGCTAGAATGCACATTAAAATTGCAGGTTTAAAATATAAGCCTCATAGAAAGAAGGAATCAGACGTTATTAACTAATCGAATCAAATCCGATACATTCACCAAGCCACAACACCACGAATCTACCAACATTAAAACTGGAAATTCAATCATATCGCAATACTCATAGAAAGAAAACAGTTTCAAAGATCAGATCGAGAGGTTACATGAAGAAAGAAGCAGTGATCACGAGGCCGATAGCGAGCATGAAGACTGATAAGGTAGGGTACCATGATTCTGGGACGGGACTTGTGATCGCCTTAGGTGCCTTCAAAATTACCGAAATAAAAATAAATTAAGCTCATCGCACAAACCCTAGAAATGCGATCCAAAGGAGAATTAACAAATACCATATCGCTGGTGGTGGTGGCTGCAGTGACGGATAGGTAGATCTTCTGGCTTCGATCGAGTGAACTACGCGCCGTAAACTGCTATATGACTCGGTAGTCTTCTCCTCGGAAATGTTAACGTGTAGTAGGAGACTTCGTGGACTGTCCTATTTGGAAAAGTCCTAGCCCTTGGGCCTTAATTAAACCCATCACCTATAAGCCCATATTTGGATCGCTTACTTACGTTATTATAAGGCCCGAAAGAACAATTTCACCGTAACCTTTATAATATAATATAACTTGAACAGTAATATTTTAATTATTTAACATAAAATTTTAAAAACGTTTAAAAGATATCATAAATTAAAAATTTTTTGACAAAAATTAAGTAAATCCAAAAATCACTTAAAAGAATGTTATTTTTAATAAATTTCACACGGTCGGTCTCACTTGATACATAATAATAGGTTCATATTTATGTTTTTATGAAAAAAATAAAAATAATATCAAACTAACATAGAGTTAATTTCGTTAAATTTTTCATTTACAGAATTAGATTATCTGTTTCAATTATTCCGTGCTTATTTTATTTCAAGAAAATTCATAAATTCAATAAATAAGACTTACAAAAATTTGACTCACAACAGAGTTTTGGGGATCTGTTCCCACACAAAAGCAGTTTATGATCTGAAACAAAAATTCTGTACGTTCAAGTGACATGTGCCATTGCCTCCTACAAGCTTCCGGGCTATTGTTGCAACTACCCTACATTGGAAGCACGAAATCGGCCTCACTTAGCACTTGTTACCTCTGAAACTTGATACTGAGAATAGAGCATATTGAAGTTACATCCTTCCAGGTTATGAACTTTCTCCTCGACTAGACCTGTGACTTTCTTGCATTTCTTGTCAGTTTCTTCACGATTAAAAGCCCTGTTGTGGAGCAGTGTTGTTTGGTGGAGGACTAGATGCATTCTTTCTCACAGTAAGAAATTCAGAAACTGGAAGCTGTTAATGTTAATGTGAACCTGGTGACCATATTCTGAAAACAATCCCATGTTCGCTCACACTTTCCCCCCTCAATCTCTTCAGTCTCTGCCAAAACCATCTACTCCTTCCTGTTGCCAATGGACCAGAACTAGAGTATCTCCTGAATGAAGATCCCTGCCTGTTATACCTTGCAGACGAACCAAACAAAACGGACATTGACAATGCCCTCTCTATATCTGGGTCCGAATCGTAGTTAGCTGCTGCGATTGCCTGGTTTTGAAAAGGATCTAGCAGCTGTCTTGAGTCACCACTGACCTCAGCATCCATATCAATGGATAAATCCTGGCTGGAACTACTGGAACCAGCTTCTTTTGCCTCATCACACTCATTGCATATTAATTTTAAAGCCTGAACAACCTCACCCATGAAAGGACGGTGTGATGCTTCTGGTTGCACACACATTGAAGCAATAGCTGCGACTTTGGCCACACTATCTAAAGGAATATGGGGTCGTAGAGATGGATCCATAATCGTTTCCAACCCTTCTTTACTTGTGAGAAGTGGACGTGCCCAGACAACTAGATTCTCTTGACCTGGTGGCTGCGTCATGTCCACTGGCTTTCTTCCAGTTAGGATCTCAAGAAGCACTACACCATAGCTGTATACATCACTCTTCACTAGAAGATGACCAGTCATTGCATACTCTGGAGCTACATAGCTGGTAAAAACGATAGAAAAGAATTATTAGCACAAAATCCAGGAGGCAGTTACCTGTAATTGACAGCCAGCCAGAGATTAATATTATTCCCCCCCAAAAAAATCCTTGCTACCTTTAATCAGAATAAAACATATTATCACTGGAAATTAATTGTACCTCAAAGTTACCACACCAATTTCAACAACTTCCTGGAACTACCAACATATATTTGAAGTGGCCTTAAATGATCCAAAGACAGTGGCATCCTACTGAGGAGATTACCTTTCAGCTCAAGATGCGGACAAAATATTTTGACTGTATCTGTCAATAACCCCAGATTCATGTACATATGATAATATCATTTTTTTATGTCATACAACTTTATAAAGCGGGAGAAGAATTCTCACCCAAAAGTTCCCATGACACGTGTTGATATGTGTCTGTTTTCCTCATCCATGGCAGTTCGGGCCAATCCAAAGTCAGAAACTTTTGGTGTGAAATCATGTTCCAACAAGATATTGCTGGACTTGAAGTCCCTGTGTATGACTGGAGGGTTTGAATCCTCGTGCAGATAAGCTAGACCTCGAGCTGCACCAAGTGCTATTTTGATGCGGGCATTCCAACCTAGTGGAGCAGATTCCTTATCAAACCCTGATGAGAAGAAATGGATTAGTATGAACATTTTGCAAAAACATATATGAATTGATAGGAAATTCCAAGAAAATAGAGTAGAGATTTTCTTTGATCTAAAGAGCAGAAGTAGTACCATGTAAATGAGATTCCACACTTCCATTTGGTATGAGCTCATAAACCAAACAGTGGGCATGCACCTCTGTACATATTCCTATCAACTTGACCAGGTTCCTATGATGAAGGCGGCTAAGCATTTCAACTTCAGCCAGGAATTCTCGGCTACCTTGTTGATCATCTCTCTTTAGAACTTTGACTGCTACTTTCGTTCCATCCTCAAGAATACCACTATAAACACGGCCAAAGCCTCCTTCCCCCAGTATTCTTGAAGAATCAAAACCATTAGTAGCTCTTTCAATTTCACCTATGCTGAAAGTCTTTGCAGATCCTGTGTAAGGAGCAATACTAGATCCAAATGACAATGAAGCCGAAATGGGACCACTTCCATTCCTTGATCCAGTAGTACCTATTCATTGCAGTATCCAAGAGTTTTAAAGGTATGATTGTTAAATAAGGACCACGTACGTACAAGGTTTAGGCTAGAAACATAATGAAAATGAGGGCATGCAAGCATGTCCAACTGCTTGTCGACACATTCAATCAACAGAAACAGCTAAAAAGGAAATTTACTCGAAGTGCCTTGCTATGAGAATGACGCTTCCCTAATGCTTGGCTAAGTCTTGCACACCAATAAAAGGACTATTTAAAGCAGAATGAACCAAACGAGGCTGATGCATCCTGTGTGATTGAATGTATGCATCACACAAGCAATTCATTCTCTTGAACTACTATACAAGAACAAACATGCCACACATGCACCGAGCTTTATATATTATAATTCCATGAATCACCTGATGGCTTTGCTACAGCAAGTGACGAAGTCTGTACAATTGTTGCTGGATGATTTCTGCATTCTTTATGCCTAAATAACCAAATCCAAGCTACAGCAGAGCATAGTACTAGTGCTACAAAACCTGACAGCACAATAACAGCAATGATGCGGCCGCCAAGCCAATTTTTATTCTGCCTTATGGTTACATCAGCCCCAAGGGGCTTTATTTTCCTGTCGTTATTATCATGTCCAAAATTGGGTCCATCATCTTCTATGTTAATG
This sequence comes from Erythroxylum suave, assembly GCA_027563595.1. Classification (NCBI taxonomy): domain Eukaryota; kingdom Viridiplantae; phylum Streptophyta; class Magnoliopsida; order Malpighiales; family Erythroxylaceae; genus Erythroxylum; species Erythroxylum suave. Next base: position 2,775,976 of record JAOSBN010000008.1, on the reverse strand, counting down.
CTTCCTGAAGGTGGTGATGGAGGTAGACCTACAAATGCAGAACCTCTGAATGAATATCCAGGAAAAACTATCTATGGAAACATTATGAACCCAAGATAAGAGAAGTTCACAAACCTGGATAGTTCACATATAAGACTTCATAGTCCCCAAAAAGGGAAGTTTTAATAACAACTAACTTTTTCCAAAACCTTCTGAAAATAAGAAATGCAGTTGTATCATCAAATCTTTCTCCAACTGGAACCAAGTCAATGTGGACAATCGTCTTGTCTCGCTGCTGACTGGTAGCGTTTGCTGCCATAATACGAACTTGACTACGTTTCATGAAAACACCCGTAGCAATTTCGTGAGAAAGCTTTGAAACCAATGGGAAAAAAGTGTATAATGCAACACTTAAGCGCAGTCCAACTTGTATGGGCAAGACACAGCCACATGGAGACCCACGAGGGGTATTTGTATATGGATCTACACAAACAGTAGTTGAACAATCTACAAAACCAAGTTGGCCAGTGTGACATTTATGAAAACTTTATAGGGAAGACGAGAACAACAAAACGTTAGAGATAATTAAACTCCTCAGATAAACAAAATCAGAACTTTTATAACCTTCATTAGGAGGTGGAGGTGGCAATGCTTGGACAGGTGGCAAGAAGGGTTTTGAACTCCTTGATGATGACGCAGAAGGAGAAAGAATGGGCACTTGAAAATGAAACCATAATCATAGTAAATAGGCAAGCAAAGTGTGAAGGTAAAAAGTCACCAATTACAACCAGCAAAAAGAAAAAGGAAAGGAAAAATATTAGTGTTCCATACTCTCAGTCCAGACAGAGGTTGCCAGAGATGGGGAAGGAGCAGGTAAGACCATGGTTGCTGGTTTATGAAAAAGGCCATCAGAAGCAGAAGCTGAAGGACCTGACAAGCAGGAAATCCAATGTGTTCTTAGATCAGAAGTCAAAAGGTGATTCACTAAAGCATTCATCATTTGGTGTACCTGAACCAGGATCTGGAGAAGCATGATGTGTATGCCTTTTTGTCTGTAAAAATGACAGAGGGATGGCAGGATCTGAAAAGGATGACAAGAAAGCATTTGGAATCAGAAATTTAAGAGCATAATACAAAGCATTTGATTATCTGGATGGGGAATTTCTTCTAGTGTAAAATAGAAACCTTGTTCATGTGAAGAGGGAGGATATATTGGGGGTGACAAAGCAGAAGCAGGGTGGTCGGTCTTGTTTCTTGTGTGGTTTTGCTTATGAAAAGGGATAGAAGGTGGAGATGCAGGAATTTGGTACCCTTTACTTGGAAAATATGACCTAGATGGAACAGGAGCACCACCAGAGTGCTTCACAGCTTTGTGCACTGAAGGAGCAACAGCAGTAGAACCTACATAACACTAACATAAAATTTTAATATCTCCAAATTGTCATGCCATTCAGTGCTTTGACTCATATTTGCATTT
>JAOSBN010000008.1:2759205-2773174 GCA_027563595.1 Erythroxylum suave | reverse complement strand
GCTTAGTCCCAACTCATAGGGACAATAACTTCAAGTTTACATAAAATAAGTTTCAAATATTAAATGAATTTGAACCTAGTAACATGGAAGGAGATTCTACAGGTATGACTGGAAGCATTGGTGGGGCATTATGTGGTTTTTCCTTATCAGGTGACCCAACTGGAACTGCTGTTTTCAGAATTAATAGAATAAGGATTAGAACAAAAAGTAACAACCAGGTCAATGTGAACTTCTAAGTCAAAGAAAAGACAGTTAGCATGCATCCCAGGTGGTGTGGATGGCATTCCTGAAAGTGCTAAAGAGAGGTCCGCAGGTTTGTTTTCTTCCAAATTCCTTGGTAGGGTTGGGACTGAGATCAAATTTTGGAAAAGGAAAGAAAGAAATAGGTGCAATTTAAACTTGAATCTACTCTTATCTAATAGATGTAATAAAGGAAAACACTATTTGTATTTCAAATGAATTATAAGGAAGACATGATTGGAGAAAGACCAAACGAGAATGAAGTACTTATATTCAACTAGTCACCGTTAGAAAAATGGGAAATACAGCATACTCTAAACAATAGATTTTGGGGCATGAACTCCATTGAATGATCTGTTTCCTTAATGAAATTTCTTGATGAAGATTACGGTGCACTAGGGAGGATAGCTGGTTAATTTTGTGATAAATTACTGGCAGTTGATCCAATTCCAAACATATGCATACTTGACAAATTTTTTATTTGCAAGAAAATTATAGAAGGTAGCAGCACTAAGCAAGTGAATACCTAGCACTTGAGCTGCTGAGGGTCGATTTGAGACTGCATTGTCAGAAAACAAAAATGCATAATCAAGCAACCTTAATAAAAAAATTACCAATTTAGATTAACAGTTCATGGAAGTTACTATTTGGATGGATCTCAGAGATTGGTGCGCTGCTTGTCATTGATGCCCTTAGATGGACTGGACTAGCTATACTTTGCATTGTTGAAGGAACCTCTGAAGAAATTGCTGGAGATGGAGATACATTATACGCTGAAATAAAATAAAATCTGAGAGCTTTTTATACCAAATTCAAATAAACCACGCAACTGACTGCACATTATCAAGGCATAAGATAACAAAAAACTTGGAGAACCAAGTTGAATAGCTTTCAGTTGTCTACGATATAGAGGATAATATAGTCTTATGTCCATGGAACTTAATCTCCTTGGATAACTCCTTAACAAAGCATCCTTCCCTAGAAGAAGCATGAGTTAAGGATTGAGAGTGAGAATCCATTTCAACATAGTGATTAGGCCCAATCTGCGACAGTAACTTCAGTTAGATCATACAAGCTTAGCACACACTTGATGAAAACGTATTTCCAAACAATTCCATACATGTTCAGGTCGACAAAAGCATCCAAACTTGATCAAAATTCTATGACTCGTCTACTCCATATCTAAAATTAGCAAGACCCAATAAACATAAGCCAAATGTATTCAAACTTCTAATCATTAGCAGTCCACAATTGGAATTCCTGAAGTTTAGATTACATCCCAGTTAGACTATCAAGAACCTGATAATTTAATCAACTGAACCATAACTTAAAAGTAAAGCTCATGGCTTTACCTGCAGATTCTTCAGCAGTGCAAATGAAGCCAATGACACAGAGCTTTACCAGCTGAAACATGACTTCGACCACCAACCCCATCCCATAAAGCACCAAACCTCGAGAACCTTCAGCACAACGTCCTCAATGACGATGAGGAAAACCCATAGCAATCAAGGAAATAGCTAAGAATGAACTTTTCACAGGAAAGAAGAAAACTTGAAGCGATAACAAAAGCAGGGTTGCATTAACAAAGCCTCACAACCAGTGCAAGGAAAGCAAGCTGTGAGAAACCCAGAGTTTGTCTGGTGAAAAGAACCCAGGAATATCTATAATCCGCGAACTTAAAGCTCCAAAGTTGGCAGAGCTCAGAGATTCCTTCGCATGTAGCAACGTTGTCACTGACATGACTTAGTATGAAACATTGAAACATTGAAACGTAGTCAAAACCTGCCGAGACTAGGAAACAAAAACATAAACATAAATCAAAGAAAGATAAAAATGGACATAAACCAGCATAAGACACCCACCTTTACAATGTAACAGCCACCTTTACGACGCATAACAGCTATGGGTAGTTTAGTGGGGAGACAGATGGAGAGAGGGCATTGTTTAGTGACATTTTTTAAGAGATAAAAAGTTGACTTAGCTTTTAAGGGTGGTGTGTTAATGGGGATATAATCAAACTTTTTAACGTGGTGGGTAATGGAATTTGTGGGGCTTGTTTAATTGGTTGCTTAGACTCCAGTTCTGTTGATCCTTTACCAGATTGAGTCACAATGACTTTTTAAGAGTGAGGTGTTGCTTGTGTCAATGGAAGATCAGATAAACGAACAGCCGACGTCAGTCACTATTGGATTGCTTGGTCACAATATCATGATCGACGTGTGTGTTTGAGCGGGTGTAATCCTTGACACACTATGGTTAAATCCTGTGTACATGGTGAGGTTGACATGTTGTATTAACTACACCATCTTCGAATAGCTTATCAGTTAACAGTTACTGCTTAATCCTTCTTCTGTAGCGATAGTCCTCAGCGCACACTTTTGCCATATAACAATTTCTTTGAAGAAATGGTTTTTATTCTAAGAATTTGGATTCTCAAAAAACAAAACAATATCTTTGTGTCCACTTTACTTCGATTTGGTACTAAACTTTGTTTCTATGTCCTGGCCTTGTAAATTACGTCTCTCATTATCATTTTCTTGTAGGCTAGTACGTTGCCATTATTAAAACTCCAAACTTGGGTACTATCTTTATGTATCTCTTTGTCTTTATAGACGGTTAGATTTTCAACGGTCGCGAAATAAAAATATTTTTTAATTTATGCCTACGGAAGAAAAAGAAAAGTCCTTTTCCTGCCATCAGTGGTTTAGCTTTAGCATGTCATGTTTCCGCCTCCGAAGGTGGTTGAGTTATTGGAGTGAAGAATATGATAATAAAAGATTTTGTGTTCGGATCTTTTTATTTATATTTTTTTGATTGAATTTGTCGTATAGAAGTTACCTAGTGTATAATACTTAGTTAGTGTGATATGCATGCTATTGAGTCAATCCAGATATTTATCGAGTACACATTTAAAAGATAACGACCGCAGATTCTTACATTAAGACAAAAGTTATGTTTCAGGATTTGAACCAAAAATTAAAAAAAATAAAGCTACCGTATAATGATATTAACTTAAGAGTTAGGAACGTTTGCTTTCATTTTTATTTTTAATTTTTTCAAATTTAATAAAAATTTTATTTATCTCAATTTTATTTAGTTTTTGACTCTTTTAATCTTCATATTTTATAAAGAATTATAAGAAATTATTTTTCATAATCTAATCTACTGTCAATTAAACAATTAAATATATGTTATTTAATTGTATATTATTAATTGTTATTATGAATAATTTTATTTAATATTATTTATTTAATTATTGTTAATTATATTTAAAATATCTTCAAAATATATATAATTCAAATAATTTAATAATTTAAAAATAAATTAGCAAACAAATATTAATTTAATATTAAATTATTCATTTTAATAAAATTTAATAATTTTAACAAATGATTTATCCAAAAATAATGTATAAAAATTAAAATAAATTTATTTAATTCATTTATTTATAAAAAGTAATTTATCTTTAGATTTTATATAATATATAATTATTATCATTTAGAAAATATAACTACGTTAATATTTAAAACTAAACAAATTTTATTATTATTTTAAAATAAAAATAGAAACCACCAAAAAAAAAGCAAAACATAAAAATCTCTCATAGTCTACCTACCAATTACATACAAATTTTATGTATGGTTGGGCATAATGTTCATTTACTTGGACATGATTATTGTTCTTACCTTCATCGGACCCACTACAATCTTACGTTTGCGTAGGTATACATCTAACACTTGGTTATATCATAATCATTTTCTTTTCCTTTTACATATTCCCTAACGACTTTGCTTTCTTTTACTTCTGCTAAATATGAAAATCAATGTTCTTTAGTTAACACGCGCCCGCACTGGCTTGGATCTTCCAAACCCAACTGTCAAGGAACCTTTATCCATAAGATCCTTGTTGAAATAATGAAATGGACAAAGTATTCATTAATTGGGCCCAGTTAGCAGCTTTTGGTGCCCTCACACTTTGCTCTGCTATATGAACAGACCGACCTGTTTGCATATTCCATTCAAAGAGACGCACGAATTGTACCTACGAATCTGAATTCAAGCATAAGTTGAAAAATGAATAAGTTAATCCAAACTAAAGCAATTCGAGCATACCCAAAATGTCCGAAACAATTTGTTGGGCCAAATGTGAATAGTTTAAGCTCGAACTCAATCCAAATCTAGTCCGAAGATGATCAATTCAACTTGTCAAATGTGCAATAGGACTAATTTTCTATTTGGAGACACGAGCTAAATTTAAGTCTGTCAGAAGGCCGACCAAGATATTGAGCTCAGGCCATATTGCCATTATATCCAACTTACAAACCCCTCCTTAAAATTAATTGCAAAAATGGTCAGATAAGCAGCACAGTATGTTACATATTCAGTGGTAAAAGAGAACTAGATGCCAAATGTATAAACTTGAAAAGATGAAGGAAAGTGTTACATGCCGATGGCTCGACGAGTTCAACCCCTAGATCATAGCATCACAGGCAAAGGGGCACTTTAATTTGCTAGGTCTGGCAAAGTTTCACAGTTTCCAATATAAGCACGATACCAGTAGCAGTACAGGAATGCATTGGACGTCATGGAACTCGAGCTCGTCCATCAGTGGATGAATTATCCTTACTAACGCCCCAAAGACATTTACGTTAGAAATGGAGCTAAAAGATAATACGTGATAGGAAACAAGGCAAGGAAGTACCTCACCAGAGTAGAACAAACAGGGGCATATGGTAGCACACTTGGTTATACACTAGATCATAAAGCTTGTTCTAGCATCAGTTTGTCAAAATCATCGATTTGGATCAACTTCTTCAAAACGTTTCTTGAATTCCTCCGTCATTTTTGTCTCTTCTTCTTTGCTAAGCGTACACTTTCTCCAATCAGCTCTCTCAGGCATGTTTAGTAACCCTGCTAAAACCTGTAAAATGTTTCCTCTATATCCCAGGCGGGCTTACAAACATTCATTTAAACCAAATTAAACATGCAATAATCATGATTATTATTGAGCTGACGACACGTGGCATCAGCAAATAGTGTAGGCAGTCCGTAACATGGTTCATTCGGGTTCCTAGTTCGAGTTATTTATTTATTTATTTTGGGTAAATAGTACAAGGGTTTATTGTAAACATCACGATCCTACTCTTTCCCCAGATAAAAATTTATTTTCAGATGGCTTATCTGAAAATCAATCAGTGGGCTTAGCCGCAGTCAGCTACAAAAACAGGTTTTTGTTAAGCATTACTATTTATCACTCGCAGTAACAAATTTAAACAGGAGTTTTGCATAATGTGAATTATTAAACATTTCAAGACCTTCACTAGTCCGCAAGAATTATTTATTTGTTGGGAACAACAAAGGCACACGCATATTGGGGAGCCTCAACAATCAACAATAAGGGTGGAAACTAATTAGTTGAACCTCTACAGATAATTAGGGAAACTCTAGAGATTAACCATGTCTGATAGAGAGTTTGTAAGTTTGGAATGAAAACAGTTCTGCAATGTATCAGAAACATAGCTTACCTCTCGTCCAAATTGGACTGGAAAACTCTCACTTTCCTCAACTGAATGTAATAGAATAGTGCCTCCTGGAAGTTCCACGTAGAATAAATTATAGTTCTTATCAAACTGTTCCCTCAGCCATTTTCTCCCTTTAGAATTATCACTGACTACAATAGAAACATTTGAATTAGGATCAAAGAGGGACATGTTAGACATCATGTATAAGCCATCATCAAGGTTGCCAAGTTGAAAGTATATCAACACAAAAAACGTGGGACCTAAAATTAAAGTAAAATGGAACTTGATTTCCAATGTGGATTCTAAAACAAAGCAAGGGCATAAAAACAGGATAAGGGAACAATGTCAAACAAATACAATAAATATGCATTCAAGCTGGAAGTGCATAACTTACATTTCATGGTTGTAAATTTAAAGCCCAGCCTCTTAGCAGCCAAGTGAAAGATATCATCAATGGCAGCCACCCTGGATGATGGAACTGGAATGGACTGTGGGAAAAGGAAAAGGAGGATATAATAAGCATAAGGAAAAAAAAACTAACCACAATAAGCTGATAGGAATAGTGTCATAGTAAAATCATGGGCATCAAAAAACGTCACCAATTTCTTAAAAGCCACATACCTCACTGTAATTTTGGACAAAAAGACAATGATAAGGTGAAGCAATTATTCCATACAACAAAAAGCATTTCAATACACTTTTGGGTTTCTAAAGTTCAATACAATACACAAGTAAACCAAAGTATGCAGAGCGCAGAAAAGAGAAACAATAGAAATGCATTTCTTGTAAATTCAGCAGATGAACACATTCAAACATATAATGAGTGTTTATTAAAAATATATGCTTTACCTGGAGATTAGCATGAGTGCCACGTCTGGCAACCCACTCAAAGAATACAACATCATTTCCTTGGTTTTTAAAATATAACTTCAGACTACTCTGGAATCTGACCAGCTCAGGGTCACATTCTTCAGGAAGAGAAAGGGTATTAGGTGAATGCTCAATTGGTACTAATAATACATGGTCTTGAACAAGGGGACCTTTAGCCAGGGCACAGTAGTAACTTTCTCCTATGCTAATGACAAGATGCAACTCCACATTGGGGCTTGACAAGCAAAACCAACACTCTTTTGACCTGTCGCAGATCATACGTTATTCTCTCATATACCTTTCCATCAAACCAGTAAAATGAAAAGCAGTGGAATTAACAAGAATATCTATTTGGTAGAGATTAAAAGTTAAAGAATGAAAAAAAAAGGAAAAGAATGACTCAAGAGTGTTATATAGCAAATTGAGAAGAACCTTTAATGACCACTCAATTAATATCTGGACCAAAATATGCAATCATGGCAGTACCCAACAACTACGCACTTAAAAACCAACCTTTTAGCATCTTTCAAGCCATATCTCCGGTGAGAGTGACTCTCAGCTTCATCTTGTAAGCTGTGCTTAAAGGTGCAATCTGGGCCCCTTTCACATTTACCCTTAATAAGAAAATCGATACAAACACCTCTCAAATATTGCTCCCTGCCATCCATGTCATGCTGAAAGCTGCATTTCTCTCCACGTGGACAGGAACCAGAATATATAAATTTGAAGCATGGCTTATCTCCATCCCCAGTTCCAGATTTCTGCCGCTTCTTGGAGACATCGTATCTCCAATATTGTGAATCAGATAGATCATCATTAACTCTCTTTGTGATCTCTTTCTGTTGAGCCTTTGGCTCTGTGGAGGTGAATGGAGATGAGGTAGAGTTTGGAGGCTTTGTGCTAATCTCAGAAGCTGACATAGTAGATGCCGGAGTAGGAGAAATTGCATGAATGAATTTCTGAGAAGCAAGAACACGAAAGAGATATACGTATGTCAAATTCAGGGAATAAAATTGAAAGCTAGCAGAATTATTACCAAACTGAAAGAGAAAACGATGTTCATAAGACAAATCAGAATCTTCTATGCCCGGTTCTCCCAGGAATTTATATTAACACAGTTAATAAAAAGATAAACAGAATCTTGCAAATCAGTGAGAAATCCCTATTAGGAAATAGCTAACCTGTTTATCCTTATTCCCAACAGAAGCTAGACCCAAGAAGCGGGTGACATGGACAGCACCATCATTAGAGTAAGGTTCACGAGCATAAAATATACCCTTGGTACCAGCTATATGATACCTACAGCAAGAAACACTCTTTTAACAGAAAGTATTGATGCCAAACTCTATCTCGTGACAACGACACCCGTGGTCTACTCTTCACAAAATAAGAGAAACAGTTGACATAATGGCTATTAAAATTATCTAAAAAAAGCAGTGCCCAAACATGACATACCGTGGTTTGATCTCTGCTACTAACACAGACACAGCAGAATTACAACCTGTCGAATCAGAAGCTCCTGCCGGAATATCAGATACAGAAGCCCTGTTTGTGACCCCACTCGGCCATTCATTAGTGTAACATGTTAAGGAAATCAATCAAACACAAACACTAACAAGCATTTGAAATAGAAAGACCCAACTGTTAGAAGACGCTAGCTAGCTTCTTTTTTCTTAAGGAAGGATATGTAAGAAACAGGTCGACAATCCCAGGCTCCTCTGCCAATGCTCGCAATGAATCAACATCGTCCTGACTATACACTCCGAATTGTTGACCATCCCATGACTCCTTCCCAGACAAGTACATAACCGACAAACCTAATGCATACAAAACATTTAGATTCTATAAAAACATAACGCCCAAATCCTCCAAAACCCTAACCAACTTGAATAACAATAGTAAATAGACTCGTACCATGAAGAGTAAACTTCCCGCTGCCTCTGAGCCAATATAGATTATCACAAATCCTAAAGCCGTCCATTTTAAATCCTAAGTTAGCGGAGTTTCTAGAAACAGCGGAGAGGACTTTAGGAGCACCGACGCCGTAGTCACCGATAAAATAAGTAGGGATAGGAATCGGAGAGCGGCCATCGATATAGTCCATGAACTCCTCAAGCCTCTCCTCCGAGTCCGGGAAGAATTGGCCGACGCAAAGCAGCGCATCGAAAGGTCCGGCTGATTTGTTCACCTGAAAGTTACACTAAACTACCGTTAGTGAAGTTTAGGTAGCTAAAAAATTAAAAAGTGATGGTGAGAGAGAGAAGCAGACTGATTGAACACGCTTGAAGAGCTGGTTGAGTCGGCCAAATACGTCGCCGCAGAGGAGGATCCTCGGAGGAACCATGAAGCTCAAAGTGCTTAGTGAAAAAAACTCGGGATAGAGAGAGAGAGAGAGAGCGAGGGAAGAGGGAACAGTTCGAGTAACGGAAGTGGCAAAAGTGGGCTTTATTTAAAATTATATGTTTAGATGAGCCCAAGCCTAGATTTTATATTTTCTTTAGGTATTCTCTGGAGTTCTAAATTAATGAGCTAATATTTATTTAATTTGAAATAAAATTTTAAAAATATTTTATAACTAAATTTAAAATATATTTAAGTAACTATCAGATTATAAAATATCTTTATTTCTCAAACTTATTCAGTTTAAATTAATTATCAAATTTTCAAATCGTCAAATATTTAATTTTAAATAATAATATTATATTCATATATTAAAAATAAAATTTAGTTTATAAATAAATTTTAAATTTTATTTATTTAATTATTTATTATAATAAATTACATGCATATTAAGTAAGAGGTTAAAATAAAATTATACACTTAATTAGTTAATAAAAATAAATTTCATTAATTTATATATATCTTATTTAAATTTTAATTATTGGTAATAAAAGTTGGATTAGGTTGATATTAACAATTAAGAATAATTTATCTTTGTTAAATTAAAATTAAAAATATAATAAAAATAGAGGTAGACATAGGTTTGTTTATTTTCACTTCTAGCTTTATACTTTTTTTAATTTAGAAAAAGAATGTGTTCGGTTGAGTTATGGCTTATGTTTAGTTTCTTATAATCTTTATAATTTATAAAATTATAAAATTATTAACTTAATAATCAATAACAACTAATTAATTATATCTATTTAATAATAACTAAATAATTAGATAATATTTAGTTAATAAAAATATAATTTGTTGTTAACTAAAAAATTATGTAATTAACTTATATCATTCTTAATGCCAGTTAATAATAAAAATTAAACAGTATACAAATTTTCTTAAGTTTATAAATGAAAATAGAAAATTAATCTGCAGTAAAGCGAAACAAGCCTTTAATTTTTCACGGAATTGGTTACTTTGGTTGCAAACTTGGGCACATTTCGGAACCCTCTGCAAAATTCCGCCCGCGTGAATTATTTTGTATGCCTTTGCTTTTTAAAAAATTATAATGTGATTGAAGACTGTGCTTTACTGTTTTCTCCTAGAAGGTAGTTTTACCAAAAAAATATTTCGACTTACCCCTTAAAGTACAAATTTTCTATAGAATTAGACTTTTAGGATTAATTTAGTCTAACCAAAATTTTAATTTCTTATTTAAGATAATCTTTTTATTATTAAAAGACTATAAGTAATATTATTTTAAGTACAATTAAAGTTTGAGTTTCAAAATAGATCAAATTATATATTTTAAATTTAAATTTTATTCAAAATTCATAACTTTAAAAAAATACAATATCACTACAACATTTATTAAGAGTCTCGCTGGAACGTGAAACTTGAGGATGTCCAATAGTAAGCAGTCTTATTTTTATATGACTGAGAGGTGGTTAATAGATCCACATGTAATGTAAATTAATAATAATACAAAATATAAAAAAAAATATGTATAACTAAACACATAAGATTATGTAATGCAATACATATAGATTACGGTAAAGATTAACAATGCAAGATAAAAAAACGCAAATAAATACACACATTAGAACAAAAAGAGATGTGTACAAGAATAAATAACACTAGCCATTACGATAAAGTAAATAGATTAAGTAAGAAACAACTTAGGCAAAATAGCTTGAAGAGAAGCACTATTTAATTAAAATATTGATGTTATCTGTAAACAATTGACTTGAAGAAAAAAGTTAGAGAACGATAAAGACCTCTCTACGTGAGATTTTTTTTCCTTATCCTACTACAACAAAGTTTTTTATTGCAGACTATATACGCGGTAAATTCCAACAAAGTCACATCATTCTTAATTACCTCATCTTAATTATTTTTAAGACTCCATTTTTCCTCTTAGAGTATCCAAGTACTATTTTCTTGCATTTTCTAATTAGGGAATTAAGATGTTTTTTTAAATATGTCTGAAATACCTAAGTCTCGTATCTCTTAATTTATCATTAATATTGACAACCTTTAAAAAATACATATACTCAATTTAAAAATGTGCAAGTTTTTATCAATTCAGAATGATCTCGAATTGTTTTTTTAATTAAAAAAGGTAAGGAACTTATATTCGCAGGGAAGCTTCTTGTCTTTTTACTAGGTTCTTCCTCTTCACACTCTACTTTTTGTTTTTTTTTTACCAATGTATATGATTTAATGTGTAGAGCTCGCTATCTCGAAGCATTTATAGCATGATTCATCACTAGGTAACTCTCATCTTTTCTCATTATCCTTGGCTTGATTTTGTCTCTTTTGAACCCTTCAATTTATGCTATTTCCATTTATGTTTCATCTTACTATTGAAAACTCAACCTTCTGGAAACACCATGATATACAGTCTTGTATCGTTGAATGCAACAGTCATAAGAGATGAGTTGGGAAAGGATCTGACAGAGAAGATCCGTCTATTCCTCTCTTCTTAAATGTCCTTAACCAGGTAAGTCAACGAAATTTTATACAACCATTCCTGGTTGCTATTGTGAAATTTTATCAGATGCATGCTTTAGCTGATGATATCTTCTCATACATATAGGGGATTCTCAACCCCACAACTACCTGCAATTCTTTCCCATATACTACTAGTGTATTGGTATTTGAAAAATAAATGCTTGATAGATTCACTGTCTTTCTCACACAGTGCAGACCTGTTAGGAATTAGCACGTATTTGTTGAGTTTGTCTTGCATTGATAGCCTACCTCGGATAGCCATCTAGAGGGTAAGGGATGTCCTCGGGAGTATTTTGTTATTCTAAACTAGTTTATACCAACACATATTGTTTTCCATACCCCAAAGTAAACTTTGTATCATTTGTTATTGAATAAACCATTATGAGTCCTCGTCCAAGTCACTTCATCTTCTTCCTCTGAAAGATTGGAATGAAGGAGGAGAGTTTTCATTGGTGTATCTGGTATCTTCATCAGAGCAGCTAAACCCTTTTTTGGAATTTTGATGTTCTAGATATTGTCGTTAATTATGTATTCACTCCTAACCTAAAATTCGCTCATAACCCAACTCACCCATAAGGAATGTTCCTTCTTGATTAGCCTTCAACATTTTCTTGCTAACATTGTTGAATTGACTACTTGAATCGGAATGAGACTAAATCCCCCATGTTTCCTAGAATTGACTACTTGAATCTTACCTTGTCTGTCCCCATTCCACAAAAAATCCCTCAAGATCCTATTGATGAATTTTATTACCATACTTGGTATTATCAAATGTGAGGCCCAACAAGTATTGACTAAAGAGAGGATAGATTCAATTAGTTGTAAGCGACCGACCATAGAAAGGCATTTCGAACTCCAATTCTAAATCTTCCTCCTAATCCTCTCCTTAAGTGGTTTGAAATCTGAATATCTATGGTTTATGGAGTTGACTGGTATTCCAAGGTATGTAAAATGTAATGGAAGTATTTTATATTTGTAATGATAGAAAACCACTAGCATTTTGTGTTGCATTAACAGATAAGTAAATCTCACTCTTTTGATTGTTTACTTCTAGCCCCGAAATGTTTGTGAAAATTCTCAGAGCTATAACTAATGAAGTAATGGGTGCTGATAAGCTCTTGAGAATAGGAATAGATCATCTGCAAAATTTAGATTTAGGATTCCATAGTTCTTGAATTTAGAGTGTATTAGCACAAATAATACAATAATCCAAACATCTTGCACAGTTAGCCCTAATTAGATCATCTAGAAAATTCTTCTGTTATTATCCTAGGTATGCGTGTCCTTATCTTGTGAATACTTATCCTTATATGGTCTCTATATAAACATTGCAACAGTATCTCTAAAAAGCAAGATTCGAAAGTAATGAAATCTTTTCTTTAATATTTTTGTCTCATTTCTTCTTTGTTCTGTTATGGTATCAGAGCCTCTGTCCCTCGTCAGCCATGAGAGACCTTTCAAAAATCCCTACCTCACCCTCCCCATCCTCTATCTCTGACTCAATAACTTAAAACCCAACTATTACCATTCCCTCCAACGTCTCCCATTTTCTCACAGTCAAACTTACCCCTGACAACTACCTCATACGGTGTGCTCAAATGCTTCCCTATCTTTATGGCTAGCGCCTTTTTTGCTACATTGATGGCTTAAATCCTCAACTACCTCCTAAAACCTCTGATGGTGCCTTTTCCTCGGAATTGGTTACTTTGGTTGCAAACTTGGGCCCATTTGGGGACCCCCTGCAAAATTCCGCCCGCATGAATTATTTTGTATGCTTTTGCTTTTTAAAAAGTTATAATGTGATTGAAGACTGTGTTTTACTGTTTTCTCCTAGAAGGTGGTTCTACCAAAAAAAAATTTCGACTTACGAATTAAAGTACAAATTTTCTAAAGAATTAGGCTTTTAGGATTAATTTAGTCTAACCAAAATTTTAATTTCTTATTTAAGATAATCTTTTTATTATTAAAAAACTATAAATAATATTATTTTAAGTACAATTAAAGTTTGAGTTTCAAAATAGATCAAATTATATAGTTTAAATTTAAATTTTATTCAAAATTAATAACTTAAAAAAATGCAATATCACAGCAACATTTATTGAGAGTCTCACGTAAAATCTGAGGATGTCCAATAGTAAGTAGTCTTATTTTTATATGATTGAGAGGTTGTTAATAGATCCACATGTAATGTAAATTAATAATAAAAATATCAAAAAATATGTATAACTAAACATATAAGATTATGTAATGCAATACATATAGATTACGGTAAAGACTAACAATGCAAGATAAAAAACGCAAATAAATACACACATTAGAACAAAAAAGATGTGTACAAGAATAAATAACACTAGCCATTACAATAAAGCAAATAGACTAAGTAAGAAATTACTTACGGGGTGTTTGGAAACCTTCGAATTGAATTCATTAACAAATTGGATTCAA
>JAOSBN010000008.1:2679910-2701568 GCA_027563595.1 Erythroxylum suave | reverse complement strand
ATAAGGTCTGATTCAACTGCTTTTGCTTTCAGGTCAAGTGGGTTCGAATGCTTTACACTGATTTCTCTACTTTCACAGAAGACCAAGAAAGACTGATTTCAGTGAATGGAAGGAGACAAAGTAATGCACTTGATTACGTGGAAGGTTCACTTCTCATAGACCAAGGTCCTCCAAATAATTGGAGATCCTCCTTTCCGTCCTCTGATATCCCAAGGATAATGTCCCTAGTAAACCAACACGGCATTATCTACTGCCTGGAAGTCGTCAAGTACTATGATGATCACACTCAACATATCGTAGACAAGGTATGTCGTTAATACTTGACATCATCGTCATTCCTGTTATGTTCAAAGAGTTAACCTTTCGTATCATTCTCTTGTAGGAACTCCAAGAACTGCTCAAGGGGTTAAGTTTCAATGCTGGATTTACGTTTCAGAGAGACGTTTCCTTCGTCCAATTCTTGGACAGAGTTCGAAGTGAAGAACTAAAGCTTCGCTCCCAGGGTCTCTGGGAAGTTCCTCACCCATGGCTAAACCTCTTCTTACCAAAATCTCGTATCTCAGATTTCAATTCAGGTGTCTTCAGGGACATTGTTCTAAAACGAAACATTACCACGGGACTTGTCCTTGTATATCCTATGAATCGAAACAAGTAAGTGAAGCCATACTCTTTCTTGTCAGATAAACCTTTCTATGGTTCTGAACTTGGATCATTTGATTCTATGAAAGCAACACATTAACGTTAATGCTCCGAATTTCTGCAGATGGGATGGAAGGACTTCCGCTGTTATTCCGGAAGAAGACGTTTTCTATACCGTGGGGTTTCTGCATTCAAGTGGTTTCGATGGCTGGCAAGCTGTTGATGATCAAAATAGAGAGGTCTTAGACTTCTGTGACAAAGCTGGTATTGAGATTAAGCAATACTTTCCCCATTACAAAACAAGACAAGATTGGAGTAACCATTTTGGCTCCAAATGGAGCATGTTTCAAGCTAGAAAAGCTCGGTTTGACCCGAAAAGGATGCTATCACCAGGACAAATGATTTTTCAGTGACATTTAAAGGTGACAAGTTTTGCAGATGTATGATCATAGAAGCTAGTAGATAGGATTCTATATATTTTCTTATAAGTTTACAGGTGTAGAGATTCATGAAGACACCAAAATGGTCTACCACCATTTACGAGTACAGTTGTGTACTCCGACATACTTAGAAGTTGAAACAAGTGTAGCCCCTGGAGACAAAAATTCCAAAATTGAATTATGAAATTTTGTTTTTTCATACAATTATCAATTTCTTTCATAATATATCTAAATAAAAATAAACAATATATGATGTAAAAATATATGTTGAAATGCGTGTTAATTATAAAAATGAATATATTTTTTTACAATCACTTTATGAAAAATAATAGTATTTACAAGCAAAGGAGGAAAGAAACTAACAATAATCTTTTACTAAGGTTTACCTTTTGATTAAAGTAATAAAAGGATTGAATTAAATAATTTTTTAATACAACGAGTAATTAATTAAATTTCAATATTTTTTAAAATTTAAATAAGGCTTTTTTTATTTTCTGTTAAATTAAGTGTAATCATCATTAAATTGAAACTGGTTTAATTTTTCAGTGAATTAAGTGATTGTCGCCATCTACATAACTAAAAGAACATCATCGCCATTCATGAAAATGACTACGGGCCCTCTCCAACAAGGCTTGGACTGTTGGCTCGGCCTAGAATCCAACTTTCCCTATTTGGGCCTAATGTTGGCCCAATATTCCAGGAAATCCAATTCAAAAACTGGTACTGATAGGTTCGGATCAGCAGAGCCATGGCTATGGCTTCCTCTCTTCACGCTTCTAATAATTCATTCGTCTTTCATTCTCTTCTTCAACTCCACACTCACTTCCCGAATGCCTGTTGTACCTTCGGAACACTCAAATTCAGGGCTTCTTGTTATTGCTGTTCCAATGGTGCTATTCATGCTACTTACACAACGAAGACCAAGAGAAAGCCCAGGCCAAGCTTCTTACAATTAGTTCAAGGCAAATGGTCTCGTAAACTCACTTCCACGAGGAAGAAATTGCCGTGGCAAGAACAAAAGCATCAATTTCAACATCTAGAAGAAGAAAATGAAGAAGAAGAGGAGGAGGAGGAGGAGGAGGACAAAGAGTGTTTAGAAAAGAAGCCAAATTCTGAGTTAGACTCGAGCTACTCAGTGACAACTTCATTTAATCAGTCAACTTCAGCTCCCTGGATTCATGGGGCAAAACCCCGAAAGAACAATTCGCTTTATCGGCCTGAAAAGCACCGATTACTAGAGCAAGAAGAAGAAGAAGAAGAAGAATATATAGAAAAGAGGCCAAATTCTGAGGTGGACTCGAGTCAATCAGTGACAACGCCATTGAGTCAGTCAACTTCAGCTCCTTGGACTCATGGGACAAAAACCAAAAAGACCCATTCGTTATATTGGCCTGAAAATGGAGAAAGGGTTGGTAGGTTCTCCGAGGTTAACGAAGGCAACGTACGAAATGTATCTGCCGTGGAGAAAACAGAGGAAGCACGGAAGCGCTTGAATTCCAACCACAAAGTTACGGAAAAGATTGCAACTTTAGACGATAATTCTATTGAGTTAACTAGAGACGAGAAATTACCTGTCGTCAAGGATTTAAGTGAAGCAGTCTCTACAAAGGAAGAAAGGCAATGTGAGGATAAGCGGTTGTTTAGGAATGTTAAGGATTTAAACGAAGCAGTCTCTGCAAACGAAGGAGAGCAGTATGAGGGTAAGGGATTGTTTAGAACTATTGACTTTATTGGTGATGGTAGTGACAGTAATGGCAAAATTGAGTTGCCATGGAAGAGGGGGAGTGGACTGGAGTCTAGAGAAGAGGATGGGAGGGGGAAGACAAGTAAAACAGAGTTGGCTGAGAAAACGCTGCCTGAGCATGAGTTGAAGAGACTAAGGAATGTGGCCCTGCGGATGCTTGAGAGATTTAAGGTTGGGGCTGCTGGCATTACACAGGAATTGGTGGATGCTATTCATGAGAAGTGGAAGCTGGATGAAGTTGTAAAGTTGAAGTTTGAAGAGCCCTTTTCGTGTAACATGAAGAGGACACACGAAATTTTGGAGGTGAGTTGTTACAGTTTGTTTCTTTCTTATTGGCCATTTATGCGAGAGGAACCATTTCAATTATATTTCAGAGCTCTGGTGACTTTGGTTGATTTCTTCCACTTAAGTGAGTGATTGTATTTTAAATTTTATTAGTGTTTTAAAGTAGGGATTGTCTTAAAAGTGATGGTAAAGCTTTTATGGTGTTACACATATTCTTTATGATTTATGGTCCAAGTATTTTATGTGATTCTTATTCTGCTTCCATCTAAACTTGATTATATTTGCTGCTAAATCAGAGGAGAACTGGGGGTTTGGTGATATGGAGATCAGGCAGTTCCATTGTCTTGTTCAGGGGAATGACATACAATTTCCAATGTGTACGATCATATAGCAAACAAAGTGAGGATGATGTTGATGTTTTGCCACATACAGAGAGGATAGTGTGTGATTCTACACGTGATGCGGGGATAAAGCTCCTTGTTAACAATAAGTATTTGAAGAATCTATCTGAAGAGGAACTCATGGACTATAGTGAACTGAACAATTTGTTAGATGAGTTGGGTCCACGGTTTAAAGACTGGTGTGGTCCAGATCCATTGCCTGTGGATGCAGACTTACTTCCTCCTATAGTTCCTGGTTATCAACCTCCATTCAGGATTCTTCCTTATGGGGTAAGACAGAGTTTGAAAAACAAAGAGATGACATTGTTTCGTAGGCTTGCAAGAAGAATGCCTCCACATTTTGCCTTGGGTATGGCAGAACTAATATGTTGCAGTTGTATACATTCAATCTTATGATTTTAATTCCAAGTATTACTATAGGAAGAAGCAGAGATCTGCAAGGTCTCGCAAATTCTATGGTGAAGCTATGGGAAACGAATGCCATTGCAAAGATTGCTATCAAACGTGGTGTACAGAATACACGTAATGAGAGGATGGCAGAAGAACTCAAGGTGAGGCATTGACTACAGTGATGATTTTACCTGAACACTCAAACGCAAACATATGACCTTGTGCAATTAAACACATTTTCCCACTTCATGTACAAAATCAGTCATCTAGTCCTTTGTCTTCTGTATTAAACTTTACTAGGCAGAGGAAAATTTTCCAGTTCCCTCAATAAGATGCTAGTTATAAAGTAAGTGATTAGCACATTCAATTGTTGTGGGCGTTGCATTGACTGTGGAGATTTTTGGATGAAAATGAAATATGTCAGGCTGTCTATTTGTGATCTAGATTGGCATCTGTTTTCCAGCAACTACTATTTTAATGGATGATGATTGGTGTCTGAATTTTGTCTGTACAAGTGCATAAGGACATTCTTATCTTCCTTCCTTGACAGGGTAATGTTCGTGTCAGGATCCTATTTGGATCGATTATTCAGCACTCCGATTTTGTTTTCATTTAAATTCTTCTCAAAGACAGGCTGCTAAATTTGATATTTTAATTGAAGTTTGAGATTCTGGAAATCTACTAAGTTCTGCCTGCCTGATCTCGACTGCTTCATATTACATGCCCATCATTGACAGTTTCTTCCTTCTGTTTTCTCTTCTTTTCCTTACAATAACTTTTGCATTCCTGTCTTGCAGATACTGACTGGGGGAACACTTCTTTCTAGAAACAAGGAGTACATTGTATTTTATAGGGGAAATGACTTCTTGCCACCTGCTGTTCAGGAAAAACTGAGAGAGAGGCGGCAAGTTAGTTACCTCAAACATGATGAGGAGGAGGAAGCCAGGCGTGTGGCATCAACTTTTATTGATTCTACATCGAATACTACTGTGGGCTCATTGGTTGCTGGCACCCTTGCTGAAACTATAGCAGCAAACTCTAAGTGGGGGAATCAACCAAGACATGAAGATGTGGAGGAGATGATGAGAGAATCAGCTTCAGCCAGGCGAGCCTCATTAATCAAACGTCTCGAGAATAAACTAGCTATTGTAAGTAAAAGTTATCCGAACTAAAGAGATTCTAGGATATTTGCAAACCTCCTCGAACAGTTTTTTGATAATAGATTATATAGGCAAAAGGGAAAGTCACAATTGCTGAGAAGTCGCTAGCAAAACTTCAGCAATCTCTGCAACCAACTGAACTGCCAACTGATCTAGAGACCTTAACTGATGAGGAGAGGTTCCTGTTTCGCAAGATTGGTCTTAGTATGAAACCATACCTTCTCCTAGGTAAGTATGTATGGCCACCTTGATTCCAGACTTGGTGATTTTAAAAGGAGCTGTTGGTTATGCTTATGCTTTCTGTTGCAGGCCGGCGAGGACTCTATGGTGGTACCATAGAAAATATGCATTTACACTGGAAGTATCGTGAATTGGTGAAGATAATTGTTAAACGGAAAAGTTCTGCACAAGTAAAGCACATTGCTATTTCGTTGGAGTCTGAGAGTGGTGGAGTTTTAGTATCAGTAGATAGAACTTTGAAAGGTCATGCTATTATTGTCTATCGTGGAAAGAATTACATGCGGCCTTCTGAAATGAGGCCGAAAAATTTACTAACGAAAAGGCAGGCTTTGGCCAGGTCAATTGAACTTCAAAGACGAGAGGTAACATTAAGATTAAGGCTTATGCACCTTTATGTGAATTAAGATGCATCATCTTTCTTTTCACCCGATTTTTTAATTGACAGGCATTGAAGCACCATATCGTAGATTTACAGGAGAAAATTGAATTGCTCAAGTCTGAACAGGTATGACATTGCTTTTTGTCGTGTATTCCATTATGACTGAAAATTGCATAAGCTATGCTGTTTGTTTACTTAATTTTTATTTCAGGAAGAGACGATTTATTTAGATAAATACTCTATGTTGGATGATTCTTCTCTTTCTGATGGTGATGATGAAGAGGTAAATGAAAATGAACTCTTGCAATCTTTCAAGCATGAACCATGTAGATTGTTGCATCCGAGCATGACAACATATTGCATTAATCTTTTTGTTTGGACAATAATTTCAACTCAAAGCTACCTTTAAATCGTTAATCTGTTTGCATTTTGAAACTTTATGTGGATGATTGTGTGCTAGTAATCTAACAAGCGTACACAGTGCTTCACACAGATCCTTTTTCTAGGGATTGGGGTCAATTCTGGTATTACATGCAAAACAATGATCCTCCACTTGAGCCTTTGCTCTGTATGCAACTGGACTTACCTTCTCCATTCTTAAGTAACATAGTGTGAGTTGCATGAGAGACATAGCATTTATGGTAGATGAATTAACAAATTGCTATACTCCAACACAGCAGCACGAAGCAAAAGGAACGTATCTTAAAGAATATGACAGCTGCAATGAAGACACCGATGACCAACACTAAAATTCAATTCAACTGACAGCATGAAGAAGGCCATACGAGCATGTCGCATGGCAGCATTAAGTGCATCAGGCTCACGGGCGGTATCTATATCAATGAGGATAATCTTAAGCACAGGATGCTGTCACTGCCTGCAATTTTACAGTGTAAGCACAAATGTCTAACGAACAAATACATTATCCAATTCCGATCGGATTCGAGGCATGACAGGTTTCACTGTCCACTTTTAGCTTTGATGAATGGGTTGAATTGAAGCAAAGGGTAGAATTGGAGTCGTTGAAAGTTATCATAAGTTGCATATGTTAGTCAAGTTAATTTTCCTTCTGAAAATATGCGGAGTTGGGACTACGGAGTCTCAGACCATTACAGAGTAATGCCTCCTGCGGCCATCCAACTTTTATTACAATGGTTTAGGATAAGTTTGCTAATGTTGCTCATACCTCAAAACACCATTTTCTTTATATAGTGAACAGGCACTACGGATGAAAGATCAAACTTTTAAATCAAGGCTTGATCCCTGTATGTTGCTTGATTGCAGATAAAAAGGAATTCTGAGGAAAGATCAAACTAGGGTTAGTATTAATTTAATCTTTTAAGAACAATACCGTTGAAGAAGAAAAATCAGAAACAAAAGTCAAACTGAACTATTTTTCTGCAAATAAAAAAAGACAATATTCAAAAACCTCATGTTGTATACTTTTCACTTTGCAACAGCACATTTTGATGCTGATTTGGGGAAAAAATCAACAATTAAATCATACAAATAAAATTCTCCGCAACAACACAATTTGGGAAATCATTTAATGCGGATTAAACGAATGCTGGAGGATAGCTGGATAGGTGATGCTGAAAATAATAGTCTCCATACATGTTCATACAGTTGACATCAAAATATATTCACACTTGCCTCTTTGTGAGGGTAAGTGAAGGGGAGAGTCTCTTATGAGGGTTTATAATATTTAATTTTATTCAAATCGAAGTTATTGCTCACACGTGCTTCCTTCCACCTTCGTCCTTCTTCCTTCTTCCTTCTTCCTTCTTCCTTCCAGTGGTTTTCGGTGAAAAAAGGAAGTTCTTAATCAAGAAAGCAGGTTTAGAGTAGGGCCAAACTTCAACTAAGTAAAAGAGTGGGGACCCCAGAAGTAGAAAGCTGCGTTATACCAAATCAAGTTTCAACGTATGAAATATCCTTCCATCAACTAACCATTCTTTTCCACGTATTTTTCGTAGATATTATATAAATGAATGGATAAGATTTAGTTATATTGAATTTTATTTATATTATTTCTATTTTTTAAAAATATTCTTTAGATAAATCATATTTTTTCTTGCCGTAATATATATTAATCATTTATTCCACAAAACTCGGTAAATTCGCACGTGAACCTCCTCAGCTCTTTATCACACACGATTTCTCTTCGGGTCCCAAGACTCTGCAACACCTTTACCGTCCTTTACTTTTACCGTTTTACAGTAATGTTAAAAGTGGGCTGTGAAATTAACAAAAGAAATAGAGCATAGAATAAGATCTAATATTTTGAGCCATTTAGATTAAATTTTAATATTTTTAAAATATTTAAAATAGACTTTAACTAAAAAAGTTTAACTTAGTTAACTTTTTATTAAGTAAATGTCAGATTAAAATTAACCTGGCATTACCGAAATCATGGAATATAAATTAATGATAATAAAACATACTTTTTAATTAATTTAAAAAATAAATTATGTAATAGTAGGATTTATTTTTACTTAAGAATATAAAAACATTATCGTATTCGCCAATTTGAAAATCTATTCTAAATGTTTTGAACTTTTTAAAATATTAGAATTCAAGTTATATCTTATTATAAATATTAAAATTGGGTGAAAGTAAAAAGTTAATATAACATCCAATAAAAAATATTTATCATTATTTGCAAGTAACGATGTCGATAAGAAGCTGGGTGGCCCGATAGGCTGGAATTGTCCGGCCTACTTACAGAATGATTGGCTCGATTCATCCTTTCATTTTTTCAAAAAATTTACAAAACAACATTATTTTTTATGCTTAATTTGCCTGTAGGCTAATTAACCCGGTCTATTCTTTTTTTTTTAATTTACAAATCAAGGTTGTTTTGTCACCCACTACTTGATTGGGTCAAACTATTTTAACCTATAATAATTTAGGCCAAAATTGAACCGAGTTAAATAAGTCTGGCCAAAATTGATGAGAGTAAAGAAATTGTAGAAAAAGTAGAAAAAAAGAAAAGGGACATGAACAACGCCTAAATTGTCCGTATTCAATAAAGACATCACGCTTCACGAGATTGTGATTCTAATTAAGTCGTTCCTATTCAGGTATAACATTCTATTGTTAAGCATATTATAATAAACTACTTAGGTACTTTTAGTTGCTAATACTGTGGTAGTGGGAATCTAACTTTTTGTTATACAAAAAGACAAAAAGTCGAAGAAAAAAGAAGGATGATAGCACTAAATTTACAACTAAAAAATAATAATAAAATTGACAAATAAACAATTCTAACTAAAATTTTAAATTTTAAATAAAATTTATAATAAGTTAATTAAAATATAAAAAAGCATTTTAATTTAAATTTATCCATGAGATACAAGATTTAAAGAAATTTAATAGTACGTAATTTTATTTCTAATTAATAAAGAAGTTATTTATGAAAATAAAAATAAAAATAAAAAATTAAGGTTAGATTCTGGATGTTTAAATTTTCTTTAAAGATTAAAGAAAACTAGAAAAGAGGAAGCATACACACTGCGTTCCTTTGCCTTGACTATTTTCAAAACCTCATGACAGTCGACTTTGACCTTTACTTTTCAAGGTTTCCATGGCTGGCTGTGACCTCTTCCCTCTAACCCTCCCTCTCTC
Organism: Erythroxylum suave; assembly: GCA_027563595.1. Classification (NCBI taxonomy): domain Eukaryota; kingdom Viridiplantae; phylum Streptophyta; class Magnoliopsida; order Malpighiales; family Erythroxylaceae; genus Erythroxylum; species Erythroxylum suave. The sequence continues at coordinate 2,692,263 of JAOSBN010000008.1, read as the reverse complement.
TTTCTACTTTTCTCCTCTACTTTTCATGTTCATAGACGTTGGTGGGTCCTCTGTCTTCCTCTTCCTATCTCTCTCTCTCTCCCTCTATCTCTCTCTCTCTGTCCAATATTTTTCTCTGATCAACGATTAATCCTTAACCCTACTGATACTTTTCAAAGATTTCTTTCTCCACTTCACTTTCACCTTCTCTACTTTACTTTCCCATTTGATGATCGATCTTGTCCTAGTTTCACCATGTGCCTAAAATTTTGCCCTTTATACTTTGCATGGATTGAAATTTCTTGGATCCAATTTCAACATCTTGTATAACTTATATATATATGGTTTTCAAATGGAGCATCTCTCCATGGCGATCAGGGTCAAAGGCACAACCGAAGGAACAATAAGAGGGAGAGAGCTGAAATAGTAGTGCTGTCACTGAAGGGTCTGGTTGTACTCGCCGCAATTGTTTAACATGGACATGGACGCGATCTTCTCGCTAGGCCAAGTCGAGCGCATCAGTTATCTCCAAACGCTTGTGCAGTCTTTTGGCAGCACTTACATTTGCCTTTGGTCGTATCTGCCTCAGCCTTCCAAGTAAGCTTCGCTTATACATTCCATTGTAGCTTTCGTTTCATACATTGTATTGGTTCCTAATCATCCCCCCTTTTTTTTTCTCTCTCTCTTATTACCAATCCATCAGCTGTTTGATGTTCTATGACGGGTATTTGCAAGATGAAGTAGCTACCCAACCCAGAGCTCGAGCAGTTTTTGAAGAATATCGGCAAGGATTCTACGCCATCGTCAATGAGTATGATTCACTAGTTCTCTTAATATATTTCTATGGCGTAACCCTTGCATGTGTGTAATACTTATCAAACGTCTTCTCTTTTCCGATGTGTTTAGTCGAGTTCCGGGACAAGCCTTCCTGATAAAATCTCCCTGTGTAGAGTTAAATGAAATGGACCTTCACATTAAGGCTTCCATTAACCCACAACGGCAGTTCTATCAGGTAACTATAGTCAAAGGTAGAATCTTTTAGAATAAATTCCAATGCTGTTAACTTGTTGGAAACATTTTTGCATTACCTGACTTCATCTCTTTGTCTCAATCTGTTGCAGGAAGCAAGGATTAAGGTTAGTTCACTCCCTAATTCTTAGGACTCTACTGTAGGTGAAGATTCATGTTATAGGTAAGATTGTCTCAGTTTTTCAGATTCCTTTCCTCTTATATATATTTGACCACAGATAGCAGTTTTCATGGGGTGCAAGAGTGGAGAAATTGAACTAGGCTGGTCCAAAGTTCCTGGAGTAAGAACTCTTCTTTTATATCAGATGTTTCTTTCATCTTTATAGATTCGCAGAGAAGACCTCACCGTAATTTAAATTTTGTATTTTATTTGCAGATTAACATAGAAAATGAGATGAGAAATTTGTTCCCGGAGGACTTCTCTCTAAAATCTCCGTTGAGAGAACTTTCCAAAACAGTTGATCCAAGTAGACATTCTTCATCTTCATCTTCATTGAGATCACTATCCATGGATAGCCCAGATACTTCTTCTTTTCTCTTCAACCTTCCAGGTACATCCCAGATACCTGAAACTTTGCAAGAGGGACCATCACCATTGCAGCCACTACCAAGCACAAGTACTTTTCCTCTTCAAAGAGCCTTGCACTCTTTGCAGCCATTGCTAAACCCAACTTATCAACTCCATCAAACTATCCAACCGTCCTTGCAACCAATTTCAAACACAACTTCTCCGCTCCAAGAAGCCCTCCAATCTTTGCAACCATTGCCAAACACAAGCAGCACCCACCAAGAAACCATGCAACTGATGGCCCTAACAAGAGAGAGTGTAGATGCGACAATGACACGAGCCATTCTCGCAGTTTTGAGTACTTCTCCATCCTCTTCTTCTTCTTCTACGCATAATTTGCTTTCTCTTCGGCGGACGAGAGAAACTGCTTTCAAGAACTTCGCCCCAGATTGGGATCGCAGAAACCCTCTAAGAGTCAATTCACAAAGACAAAGTATGCTCAAACGAGCGATTACATATTATAGAAGCTTAAACATTGCGAGGCGTGAGCATCTGCTGGGCAGCCGACCTACAAGCACTCAGTTGCACCATATGATCTCAGAAAGGAAAAGGCGCGAAAAGCTCAACGAAAGTTTCCAAGCACTTAGGTCACTTCTTCCTCCTGAGACAAAGGTATGTGAAAGACGAACAAAAACAGTAGTAGCACATGAACACTTTTATGTGCGTTAGTCCTGACTTGTTCTTCTATCGAACAGAAAGACAAAGCCTCAGTTCTTATTCGAACGAGGGAGTACCTGACCTCACTGATAGATCAAGTTGCGGAGCTGTCTCGAAAAAACCAACAGTTAGAGTCACAGCTTTCCGTTGCCAAAGAAGCAGCCGAAGAAATAAGTGATGCCTCCTCGACAGGAAGGCTTGACGTCCGGCTCTCTCACGTACCTGACTCAACTTCATCAGACCATAGAATCGTGGACTTGAGAGTGACCGTAAGAGGAGAACATTCTGTCACGAATGCGGTCGTTCGTCTATTAGAGTTCTTGAAACAAGTTGACAATATAAATGCTGTATCAATCCAAGCCAGCTCCCACATAATAAACTCAACTCCTTTCATTCGCATAGTTTTGAGATTGCAGATTGAGGTACGCATCTGACTCAGTGATCATACACAGAATTAGATGATAGGACTACAACATTTCCATGCATTATGTGTTTTTATATCATAAATTCATGACATTAGTGAATCTCCATACAAAACTGAGGCTTAGTTGTGTAAAATTTGTTAACTTGTGGAACTCAGTTGAGCAGACATCGAAAGTACGAGGAGCTTTCCTCATCTACTGTTTGCTATGTTACCACTGGAAAACGGAACTTTTTTTTTTTTTGGATTTGTCTTCCTTTCCATTATCAAGACCGCCCACATGTATGACCATTAGGTTCGTAGAGTAGCTCGTCTGTGTAAGAAAATAGCAAGAGTTTGACAGGAATATTGATTCCTTGCTGCTTTGATCATACTTTCACAGGGAAGCGAATGGGACGAGTCGGCTTTCCAGGAAGCAGTGAGGAGGATTCTTTCTGACCTGGCACGTTGACAAGTGGATTGATATATACCACCTTTTGTTCATTTCTTAGGCACTATCACTTATACTCTCCTTTTTTTCAACGAATCTTGGCCATTCATTATCGCCTGCCAATGTTTAATGTATTACTCCTTGTGCAATGCTTTGTTTTAATGAATCAATCGAAGTTTTCTGAACAGTACTGATTCCTGTCTACTTCCAAATTGCTGAATGAATCTTGGTAGCTACTTACTTGAACCCTTTGTCTTGTCCTAACATAACCTGAAGCCTTTTGTACTGAATCCAGACATAACCTGAAGCTGTTTTCTTTGAACTCCTACTTGTCGCCCAATTTGACTCTAATTTTCTAACGGGAGATTTGTCAGGACCCTTTGAAGAGGGGAATTGAAAGACATGAGATGGATGGAACGATCGATTCAACTTTGTCAACTTCAAAAAACATCTTTTTGATTTGAAGGAAAAGAGAAAAACTCACCAAACCACGTACCTTAACAAGGTTCTTCCCAGTATTTTAATTCCAAGGACTTATCACCTAACTTCTTGATGGTAATTGAGTAAGATGTGCACATATCATAACTGCTGATGTGTCTCGAAATAGGGAGAAAAAGCGTCGGTCATCTTTTTCCTTTGTGGAAATCAAACATTAAGTCCTTTTCAGGTGGCGAATTTGACCGCCATCTTCCACATTGAATCTAGTGAGCTCTTATTGACGACCGTATGATGATGATCTTACTATTTTTGTATTCCATAAAAACATGTTATTGCCTATTTTATTTTTCGTAATAGTGGGTCACGAGTAACTGCCTCTTTTCTTTTACCAAGGTCGCGCCTGGTGGGATTTTGTTCTTTAAGTTGCTTGATTAAAGAATTGTTAGATTACGCAGAACTTGTCAATGTCGTCCAATGTGATCTCTAATTAATTTAAAATACCGGTTTAGACAAAATACAAAAAATAAAGCATCTAGAGTATGGAAGAATATGTAAGATTCTCGAAGGTTTAATTGACAATGATTGTAATTAAACAAATAATAATAATTAAGACAAAAAAGAGGAATTGTATGTATCGATTTTAAAAAAGATATGTAGATACATTATATTTTTCCCTTTTTGAAAACACCCTCTTGAATACGTATATATATAATCATTGATTAAAAAATTTAACCTGTTTAACAATAAAAACTTTGACTTGTCCAAATTTTAAATTCAGTTTTTACTTTTTAATTCGATTTTTTTAAATAATTTTTGTTGTTAAAATGATTATTTTATTAATTAATTGGTTAATCTTCATAAATTAATAAATTATTATAAACTAAAATAAATCAATTAATTTTCATTTAATAACTTTTTGTCAAGTCAACTTTAAATCATTCAAATAGTATAAACAATCTCCGTCATTGATATATTATATTATTTAATTTTATTCAATCTTTAACTAATTATATGACAGTTTTATACCGATTAACCCTTTTAAAACTTATTTTTTAAAACACAAAACATGGTCACATAAAAGGAGATAGAATTTTCTACCTTCTTTATGAGTCAAGGGCAGGAAATAGCATCTTTATGTTACCTAGTCACTCAGCAACCAATCTTTGCGTTGCATAGAAAAGGGAATCAAGAGAAGCATCGCATGAGTTTCCCAAGTCCGATTAATTCACGTTCCCAAATCTACCATTTCTACCATTACAAATAACGTAACGCCAAGTAATCGGGATTTATTTGGACCATTTACTCTTAAATTCAAGGTTTGGTACCTTTTCAAGTTTTGGTGGATCCCATACCTAATGTTGGGTCCAAGCCTCGACAAAATTCCATCCATTTTTACCTAAAATTTATATTATTTTAATCATTCAATTCTTTTGTTTATTGAAGAAAATAATTCTTTTAAAATTTTTAATTGTTTGGATTCTATCTTTATCTATTAACTTTAGATTAAAATATCAACTTTGTCGATATCTACAAGTTAATTTAGAAATCATCCCAATCAAAATTTAATATCGTGGATATGATTATATGCATGCATGACATCAAAACGTAAAATTCCAAGTTCCCCCTCGTCACACCAAACAAAAGAAAAGAAAGAAGGTCTTAAAAGCTGGTCTACGGTCTAATCAGTGGAATAAATCTTTTAATAATTACTTAATCCAAGGATCGTTAAATGTTAATCCGAGTTATTATAAAAATAATAGTTAAATGACAATTAAATTAATTAATTATATTTATTTCAGTGATTTATTTAAAATCAGATTAAATAATATATTAAAAAGGTATAATTTATAAATTTTTATTATTTAAATTTTTAAAAAATGTAAATGCCGATGATGAGCAATGAATGAGATTTGCCAGTTGCTCTAGAAAAGATATTGAAGTGGTCATGGTCATTTCGTACCAAGTCCAACTCCTACGGCCAAGACAAGTATAAAAATGCACCTCAAGTCATAACTATGTCTCTTTTAATTTCACCTGTGGATTATTATTTCATCTTTAATTACTTACAATCACGTGAAGAACATCGGTGTTGAATGTTGATGTTCATGTTTGAATTAATAAAAAAAATGAAAAGTGGGTTCGGAGTCACAAGTCATTTTGTTACTTGTAATAGTTATTTATTATAAAAAAAGTAAATTTATTAGAACGTGTGATTTTGCTGTCAACCTCAACTAGTAAAATATCGGATTGTTTTAGATTGAAATTCTAATCTTTTTATTTACCTCTAAAAAGTAAAAACTGATATTATACTTCACATATATGGTTGATGATTAGATATGATTTTAGTCTCACAACTTAGGATATCTTTGAATCTCCTAAAGTGTTAGAACATTTTTTAATAATTATTAAATTTATGATTATTATTTTAATGTGTAGTAAATAAATTGTCGGGTATATATACAATTATTTATAAATTATATATTTAAAACAAATAATTTAATAAATTAAACTATTGTTTTAGCAAATAGATTTTATAAATAATTTCTAAAGAAATTATGATTATTAAGTTAAATATAACTAAAAAATTAATCGGTTCAAAATTTTCACCTTATTATTAAAAATTGATTTATTTATTAATTTATTGAAAAAGTTTTATAAATGAATTAATTTTTATAGACTATAATAACTCAATCAATTTTTATTTAACAATCACCTTTTTCAATTAAAATGTAATTTTTTTCAATAAATAAGGGTAATCTCTTGTTTGACTTCTATTCAAAATTTTTTATTTTTATTATGATAGTAAAATTGAGTATGTTGATTGATTTAATTTTAAAATGTTGATATATTAAATAATTTATTTAAAAGCGTATTATATTATTTTTTAAAAGCCACACAAAAGTATTACATAATAATAAATTGACTTAGATTTAGGAGGCGGTTGATTCGCATAAGGAATCATAATAGGAGTGAGAATAAATATAACGAGGAATGAGAATGAATATAATTATTATAATTATGATGTTAGATTAAGAGAAATGAATGATTATTATTACCATTAATAACAGTTGATTTGTTAAAAATATTGAGAAACAAAATAAATTATATTTTAATTAATTACATTATAATTAACTAATTATTTATATTTTAATCAATTATATTTAATTAAAAATAGAAAAAAACTTAATCACAAACGTGACAATAAGTGTCATAGAGACACTTACCTGTTAGTAAAGAATGAAAGTCATTCCCCTCACACATGAGGGGTATGAAATAATACCAAAAAGTGGGATATTGCATTCAATCATATTAAATAACCAATCAGCAATTTTTCGTGTCTTGAGATAAGGATTTGACTAGTTGGTAGATACAAACATTCATAACTTTTATGTTTGGTACTACAACCACGAAAGATGCATGGGAATGACTTAGGTTCTAATTTATGTTTTCTATAATCTCCTAAAAAAGGAAAACACTTATAGCCAAGAATCCTCGTAGAGCTATAGTCTGGATGTTTGCGAAACAGTCGAAAGTTTGGAGATTCCATTTGTAATGTTAGAGTTGGTAATTTATTAATAAAAAATACTGCTGTAGTAAAACAATCAACCCAATATTTAGTAGGTAAATTAGCATGGAACATCATTGTAAGACCCAAGTCACTTATATTCTTATGTTTTCTTTCTGCAAGCCCATTTTGCTCAGGAGTTTTTGGACAAGAAGATTAAAGATGAACACTTTTATTGGCTAAAAGGACTTAAAATCTAAGTTGTTGAATTCACCTCCTTCATCACACTGGAAATCTTCTTTTTTTTCAAATTGGCATTCTATAAATTTATCAAAACACAGAAAAGAAGAGAAAAAAATATGATTTTTTCTTTAATGGATAAAACCAAGTAAATCGAGTATACCCATTAGACTTAACAAGAACTGTCCCCTATAGATCATAATGAAATTTTCAAAAAGGTTCATCACATTGATCATTTGTCTCAAGAAAGGGAAGTCTACAAGATTTGCCCATTTGGCAACTTTCACACATAGTAGCAATGTTGCCATTAGAACTATATTTAATAAAGTTTTTCTGAAATAAGAAATCAATTATTCGATATTGAATATGTCCCAGACATTGGTGCCATCCTTCTTTATTAGTTTTTCTAAAACGAAAAGAAAAGAGAGCTGTATGTCGACCATCAAGGGTATATAGACCTCCCCGTTGAATTCCTTTAGCTAAAATTTCTTTTGTTCGTCTGTCCCTAATCACAAATCCAAGATCATCAAATTCCACAGAAAAAGGTTAATCTTTTGTAAGTTGACTTATAGATAAAAGATCCATTTTGATACTAGACACAAGCAATACATTTTTTAATGTAAAATTAGCATTTTCACCATTTTTAATTGAATCTCCAGTGTGTGTAATGTCAAATGTATCACCGTTACCTATCATTACAGCATCATGTCCTGTGTATATATGTCAAGTGTATCACCATTACTTATCATTATAGCATCATGTCCAGTGTATGGTTTTTGTCCTGTGTATGGTTTAATATTACCAGGGTCATTAGTCAGGTGCATCGAGGCTTCACTATCTGGGTGCCATTCATAAGTTTGAGGAGTATCAATGGCAAAAGCAACCAAGGCAGTTGGTATATCTTTGGACTAATACGCATGATTGAATCGGTTGAAGCAATTTAAAGCATTATGATTCTGCTTATCACATATTTGACATATGATTTCTTCTTTCTTGTCATCGTGTTTGTCCAAGGCTTGTCCATTCCTAGTCACGGATCCATTATAAATGTTCCTTTGTTGATTTCCTGTGTCAGGCAAAAAACCGCTACCTCCTCTATTTGTACAAAACCTATTTCCTTGAGTAAAGCCACGACCTCTAAATTTAAAGTTATTAGAATAGTTACCTCACCGTCGATTTTGATTCCCATTAGTCCGCTGACCAAAGAAGGCAACTTGTGGTGTGTCATGAATATTTTCATGATAAAGTTAACTAAAAGTTTCATGACTTTGAAGAAGTGGCATAACTTCACGATACGAAGGTACCGATATATGGCTTCAGTATGGTGGCAACAAACTTCTCATATTTATTGCCTAAGCTTTGAAGTAGCCAAAAGACCTGTTTCTATCGGACATAGGTTTACCAATGGCTGCAAGGTCATCACAAATAGATTTGAATTTGCGAATATAATCATTCAAAGGATCAGTACCTTTTCATAGGATTGTCATTGATTGGATTAGTTCACACTCTCTCTTTCGAAAACTTTGTGCAAATGCATCTTCAAGTGCAGTCCAAATTTTTGCAGCATTGTCAAGTCCAACAATAAGTCCAAGGATAATGGATTTGATACCAGATAAGTGAAATTGGCTTTGATACATTATAAGTAAAAGCCTTTTGGGCTTGAAACTTGCACAAGCTCACTTTACCTTATGTTGAATTAATTTGATGATAAACAAGTAGATAGTAGGATTTGAACTAAAGATCGTTTGGTCATAAAGGCTCTGATATCATGTTAAGCGACCATTTCACCACAATAGCTTAAGCTATTGTGTGAAGCCAACTTAATTAGTTTATATATTAGCTAACACACCCCCTTAAGTGAAAACTCTTTGGGCTTGAAACTTACACAGGCTCACTCTACCTTGTGCTGAATTAATTTGATGATAAATAGGTGGATGGTAGGATTTAAACTCAAGATCGTTTGGTCATAAAGGCTCTAATATCATAAAAACAAAATGAACAAAGTATAATTATGTATAACAGGACCTCAAGGTGACAGGAGGCAAAATAATCTACTAGTATATATACAAAAAAATGAGAGCAATCCCTCCTATATCAATGGGACTTAACAGATACAATAAATAACTACAAATAGGTCAACTATGCACATAATTAAATGTAAAGATTTTCTTAACTTATAAAAATATGTCGTTGCTTCCTTGATTATTGTAAGACCGTTGCTTCCTTGGTTATGCATGACAGGCAGGATATATGTTTACTGCTAGGAATTTGAGAATTGCATGTGTAAGGCTCATTGGGTGCCACGTTCAGCTGAATCTTTGATAGGAGCAAAACCATTATCTTCTATACTTACACTTCTGCTTGTGGTTATTAGAGCTACTTACACTTCTGCTTGTGCCCTGCTAGTAGCATATTCTACAGTTTTTTACTAGAATAATGTTCAAGGGTGCTTAATGGCTTCCTATGCCCACCATTGATTTGTGCATGTCTCACACTAATAGCTATGACGAGTTTATTTATTTTCTAAAACAAGTGGTCTACTTAAGTTGGCTCTCCCACTTAAGGAGGACATTGCATATTTTGTGAACTCTTATTTCTTCTACTTTTACTTTAAACTTTCCCCTACTGCTGCTTTATTTGTTAATTTTCATGTATTGTTATAGCATTACAATTTGGTCCTTCAACTATTAACTCCACTCTTAATTACTCTTCTTTTACTTCAATAGAATTCCAATGGATTTCATATTTTATGAATTGAAAGTTGAAACCATGAATGGCTTCAGGATATAGAGGCCAACAGTAGAAAGGCTAAAGTGGATGGTAAAGGGTTTACATTCTGCAAGACAAAATGGAAGAAACTACAAGTTGGGGACGTTGTGAAGGTGTGTAAGGACGAGTGCTTCCCTGCTGATCTGCTTTTGCTCTCGTCAAGCTATGAAGATGGAGTTTGTTATATTGAGACTATGAATCTTGATGGAGAAACCAATTTAAAATTGAATCATGCTGACAGGAGATTTACAACATCCTTTAAAATAGGAGATATTACCTTAGAAGGAGTCTATTTTAATATTTAGTATCATAACTAGTAGGTTTATTCTTGTTAGAAGTCTTATCCTAAATAAACTAGTAGGTATATTCTTGTTAGAAGTCTATTAGATTTATTCTTGTTAGAAGTCTTATCCTAAGGGTCTGTTTGGTTATGTTTTGTTCGTTTTTCGTTGTAGTTTTCATGAAAAAATAAACAATTCATTAAAACACGTTTGAATGAGTATTGTTGCCGTTTCTAGTTTCTAAAAGTAAAAAAATTGCAACAGGTTTACAGAAACGTAAAAAAGACGTTTTTGTAAGATTTTAAAACAGGTTTTCTTGTATTCCAAAACCATTTCTGCGCCGACTCTTCTTCATCTTCAAGCCCTGCTACAATTTTTCTTTTTCTGGTCTAGGTTTATGTTTGCTTTTGTTGCTTGTTACTTTGTTATTCTGTTCCCATGATTTCTCTATTTATTTGTTATCTGTGCTTGCTTTCGTATCTTTCCACCGTTACGTTATTTGTGCTTGCTTTCATATCTCTCTACAATTTTGTTATTATGTTTTTGCGAGTATTAAACATGTAGGCTAGACACAGAAACACTAGTTTCATGAAACCTCAAACCAAAATACCTCTTACTTTCATAGTTTTCATGTCTTCAACGCATTGAAACTTGAAACTACTCGATATTAGAGATGATCCAATACTCGTTTTCATGTCTTCCATCTTCTTCTTCCTTCTTTCTCTCTATAACAATCTTAGATGCACACAGTTAACAATCTTGACATAAGCTCTGACCTACTTCTTTGTCTCTTCTTGGCTTTTGGTGTATACATAAGTATGTTTTTTCAATATCGAACTCTCTGCGTATAGTCAGCTTTCTAAGCGTGAGAAGAAGGTGACTTTTACAATCTGTTTGGTTAGCGTCTTCAACATGCAGAGATAGGATGAGACAGAAATCTGAAGACGGAACAAAACAAAAATTGGAGACGGTGAAGTGTTTGGTTGCGATGGACAGAACAGAGGAAATTGTCCCCGTCCTCAGAACATAAATGTGTTTGGTTGCAGTGGACAGAACAAAAAACAGTAATTAATAACAAAAATACCCCTGCAGTATAATATATTGGAAAGTTGTATTTCATTGGTTATTTCATAATTGTATTAATATTTATATGAAGTGTATTTGTAACTCTAATGACATTAATTATCTTATTGTTATAATTTTGGTAATAACAATTATTATTGATATAATTAATATTAATTATTGTAATTGTTGTTATTATAATTCATTTGTTATTTTATAATTGTATTAATATGTATTTGAAACTTATATGGAACTCTAATTGAATTAATTATCTTATTATTATAATTTTTGGTATAACAATAATTAAAATTATAATTATTATTAATTATTGTTATTATTGTTATTATTAATTATCATGATAAGCAAATGTAGTTATTATTATAATTATTATAATTATAATTGTTAATGTGTTAATTATTTATCTTATTATCATCATCATCATCATCATCATCATCATCATAATAATATTATTAGCATCATCATCATCCACACACCACCCTCTGCAATTGATGAAATTTTAGAAAAGCCGGTTAAAATGAAATTTAGTAATTTAAAATTGTGATTAACGAATGATGTAGAAATCAAAGACAAAACCAGCTTAACATATTCCCAATGAAAAACTATATAGCTGTCTCACAAGTCTCACAAAAACATTTTCTTACTGTAGAAAAATTTGCTCAGATTAACGTCAGAATATTTCAAAGCTTCGAATCCCATTAACGAATAATTCAGTGTCTTTGAAACAATAAGAACATTCAACCAAAATACACTACAATGCATTTCAACAGCAAAACGAGCAGCAAAATTCTTGTCAATATCCTCCCTAAAACAGATTGATAATATTGAACCAGGTCGCCCACATTCACAGATCTTGCATGCTCAAACCTGCAATAATGGAACAAAGAGACAATTATTAATTAGACTACACAGGTTAACTAGTGGCAAAAACTGTTGTCAAACCTACCAAGAAGGAA
>JAOSBN010000008.1:2660957-2675445 GCA_027563595.1 Erythroxylum suave | reverse complement strand
AATTTGAATATTTTAGTTAACTTTATTTATGAATGTGCTTTGTGAAATTATTTTTTAAATTAATTTTGAATTTGTCGGAAGTCTTCGCTACCAGTTCATCATTCTCCAATCAGCCCCGGCTCTAGGACATTCCTGGCTCCACCACTGCGTGATATAAAGAGTCGATTGTTTTAATAAAAATCATTTTTTCAAATATCAAATAACACTTAATACAATTGTTTGAATATAAAAAAATGAGGTTAACATTTTCTAAATGTTAAATATTTAGTTAAATCTTGTCGATAGTTGAAAAACTTAAGAACTAAAGTGACCATTTTGCCCCAACTGTTAAGCCACCTCAACACTCTACAACCTTGCTTTGCTGTCAAGAGGCCACTCGTACGGGCACTCAATTCAGTTTCGTCACTCTGACGACTCCTCGCTTTTTGTTGTGGACTCTGCTCCTAAGGATATGTGCTACCTGCTGCCATTCTTTTACTCTCTTCTCTTTCATTTCTTTTAAGGTACACCTCACTCTTTAAAAATTATTATATTAATACGTGTTATATTTTAATTAAAAATTTGAAAATAAGGTTCTGTTATATAACACAACTATTACGATAATGTTAGATAAGATGCAAAGTCGGTGTAATTAACACTTATGTTGTATTTTAACCACATATTTAGATGGATGAAGGAGTGACAAGTGGACTTCATGCACGTTGTAGACCGACTGACCGCCTGATCTCCACCTTTGTTCGACCGAGAAATCCAACGGCTGAGACTCACATCTTTACTGCTTTTAACAGTAGATAATTTATCTACAGTCAAAATGTCATTAGCTACTACATAATCTTCACCACTTGGGGTCCCACAAAAGGTGACAGGTGGACGATCGATTAAGTTGACAGAATAAGAAGGGGCCAAAAGGAAGTTCCCAGAAAGTTGAGGGACTGAGATGGATAAAATAAATCAAAACAACGCATAAAAAGTGTGAAAAGTAATGGACACGTGTCACCCATCCTTTTCCGTTTTGATTCTTGTTATAAATGAAACACCCACCCCTACGTGTCTCACTGTCTCTCTTATCGCAGTTTCTCTCTCTGAAACTAGCTCATTCACTTCAATGGCGGTTACTGATATTGATGATCACGGAGGCGGTGGTGGAGGAGGTACGGCTGCAAATGAAGAGAGAGTAGAGGTAGCAAACACGTCAGTTACTGATCGGGACTTTACTAGTCCGGCCATTTGTGTCTCGTCGCCGCCGTCCTTTACGTCCGTGAAGACGGAGAAAGTTGAGGCGGAGGCAGTCAAAGCGTTGAAGATCAAAGAAGAGGAGGAATACGAGGATGGAGACGGAGGCGGTGGTTGTTTGAACGGATGGTCATCGTCGTCATCTTCTTCGGTGTTGTTTCCCAAGCCTGTAGAGGGGTTACATGAATCCGGCCCGCCACCGTTTTTAAAGAAGATCTTTGAGATGGTGGAGAATCCCGAGACTGACTCTATCGTATCGTGGAGCAAGAGTCATGATAGTTTTATCGTTTGGGACTCTTATGACTTCTCGAAAATTTTGCTTCCCAAGTATTTTAAGCACAGCAATTTCTCCAGCTTCATCCGCCAGCTTAACACTTATGTATGTTCATAGCTTCATATATGTTAGTAATATGCACTTGTTTGTGCTATTGTCTGGCCTTTATATCTAGTTGGTATTAGACGTATTTACTTCTAGGTAGGTGGTTGCATAATATGCGTTTTTGTTTCTTATACGTCGTCACTTGGTATTCTCGAAAGTTAATATAGATTTATGTTTGTGTTGGAAGAAAATATTGGTTAAAAGCTGTTGGTTATTGGAGTTGATAATGCGGGTAAAGTTAAGGACATAAAGATCCCTGAGTGAGAATCTGATTGTTATCTACTACTTATTATGATATGCTAATTGTTATACCTGCTTTGGCAATTGAGCTGTTATCATAATGATCATGTATATAAGATTTGGTTTTTGAAATAACAAGATCAGCAAAAACGGAAATGAAGAAGTGATTTTGGTATTGATCAGTGATGCTAGTGTTTTTTTAGTCCTATCATATTTTCTGCATATGAAATTCTATATGAAGATAAATCCCAATTGGTGTAAGCTTTTCAGTTCATTACTGATTCCAAGTGATGCAAATTGATTTCAGGGGTTTAGAAAGATCGATCCAGATAGATGGGAATTTGCAAATGAAGGGTTTCAAGGAGGGAAGAGGCACTTGCTCAAAAACATCAAGAGGAGGAGTAGGTATAACAAGCAGCAGAATGTGGGGGTTGATGCAACAAAACTTGATCTAGAGGCTGAAGTTGAGAGTTTGAAGAATGACCGTGAGTTCATGAAGATGGAAATCTTAAATCTTAGACAACAACAAGAGGACTCACGTAATCAACTGATTGCAGTCCAAGAGCGTGTTCAAGTTGCCGAATGCCGGCAACTGCAGATGTTCATTTTCTTAGCTAAAACAACCAAAAACCCTGGCTTTATTCAACCACTAATGCAGAAGAGAAAGCAGCGAGGAGAGTTGACTGAAGGCGAATTCAGAAAGAAGATGAGACTTCTTCACACCCAAGTCCCTGAAAGCCAGCCCGATGCTTTGGGTGCCAGCCAAACTGTGAACTGCAGGAACCAAGCTCAGGAACAATTGGCAACAATGCAGAACGAACTTGCTGAGACATTGCCAGACACAAATGAAAGCCCCATGTCCAAACTCTTTGCCCCTCCAATGAACGATGAGTTCGGCAGCCCTTTTCAGGATCCTAAGGCCAGTATGATGTGTCGAGCAGGTACTCAAGATGTCTCATCTATTTATGATATAATGTCTGAGAATCTATTTGACAACAGTTCAGTTGTGGAGAATCCTGTTGAAGAGGACCTAGATGTGAATGACTCAAATTTCTACCTTGAATTAGAGGATTTGCTAGGCAGGCCACGAAGTTGGGATGCGTACACTGAGCTGGTGGAACATGCGAGTTGTGTTGGATAAGTTCCCCTATTCGGATAGTGTTCTCTTGGGTGTGCGTATTACTTACTCCGTAAATCCTGATACAGGAACTTGAAAATGTTATGACAATTCACACAGGGGTTGCAGGGATGACTCGGGAGTCTATAGGAGATGGTTCTGCTATTCCTAGAATTTTGTAGAGAAAATGAATTTAACAGTTCTATATAGAATTTTCAATACTGCAGACGGTGGACATCGCCTCCAAATTCATTTGGCATCTTCAAATTTCTGATTATTATGTTCTCTTAGTTCCTGAGTTATAAGCATCTGGGTGGATTTGTACAAATTGGGACTATAAGGACATAGTTGGAGCTGTAGTTTTAACTCTTGTAAAAGAACTAGGATCAAACTTCTTGTATCTTAGCTACTTGGTACAGGTTACAGTACTTTGGATTTTTCATCTGTCTACTGGATGGTTGCATTCGACAAAGTGAATAATAGTATACAACCCCTTTCCCTTTCCTACTTAAAAATAGTCGTGGTTAGACATTGAAGACGGTGCTCGGACAAAACCAGTAGTGCACACGTGTTTGGTTATGGTTATGGGGAGTTTCAAAATGAATTGTAATAATGATTCATATGATTGGTTGGTGGGGTCTTGAATGCTACTAAAGCGGTGGAGATCGATAAGATTTGCTTACCAAAAGCAGGAGATCGATAAGATTTGCTTACCAAAAGCAGAAGGAACAGATCCCGTGAAATCGTACTAATTTTGTTTTATTAGATCTCATCTATATTCGTGTGGAATAGAATTGGTACAGAGTAGTAGGTACAGAAGATTTTATTTCAAAAGCAAAAAGAATAAAGCACTAACTCAAGATGTTTCCTCTTCTTTGAACATTTTCTTTTTCTCTCAAAGTTTCCATCTTTTTCTTGACTCGATCATTTGAAGATGCAATCAATTTGGGATAAAAGATGGAAAAAAACTAAAAAATTGACTATTTGTCCTTTGAAGGTAGCAGGGAAGGGGAAGACAAAACCAATCGAGGTAATCGAATTTTAGGGTGAATTTGCGTTTTGGAGGTCGGTACTTAGTTTGGTTTGAATTATTTATGAATTGGACAAAAGTATATTGATTTGATCTTACAAAATTGCAAAGAGCCTGCTCTCTGCACGACTAAAGACATTAACAGATGTTGAAAGCTATCTCCTTCCTGTATCTATGGGCGTCAATGACATATTACCATCACACTACAAGGAAGAAGAAACTGGAAAAGAACTGATTTAATCAAATACCAGACAAGAGGAGAGAGTCTGACCAAGGGCTAACTACCCCTGCCTAGGAGCTTGCCATTGGACCTCGCCGTCCCCATTGACTTGTTCAAGGATGTGGACGCCATGGCTAAAGGCCTTACTGAGGTCTTCCTAAGTTCTGCTTACCTTCTAAGTAGTCGTTCCTCGGGAGTGTCATTACCTAAGATTTGCTAGTCCAACTGTTATAATCATTGAGCAAGTGAGCATGTAATAGCTCAATGCATCTATCTAATCCATACGAACCATCGGATTTTTATGTTCATAAGACCAGCAGCAATCTTGCAAGTTTCATAAGTTTCAGGCTTTCAGGAAGTCGTTACAAAAAGTTAAAGCTCTCCAATCCCTAATGAAATGATGACCGAAGGGCACTTAGTTCCAAATGACTGTAAGTGCAAACCAACCACGTTCTTAAATGTTATAGGGTCAGCAATTCATGCTCCAAGCCAAAACTGCAAAAAAGTAACACTTCGTACAATTTTTAGTAGCTAGATTCTGTGTATAAAAGGGCAAGCAGGAGGTTTTGCCCTGGGTTCAGTATCCCATGTTCTGATTTCTTATTCACGATTCCTGCCACTCGACTCACTAAGCCTTCAATTCTTTATACATTTTATAATACCAATGGAATCAGATTAAATAACATACTGATCTTATACGACTTGAATATATTGTTGGTTCACCCTGAAAAGTTGTTGCTTTCATGTGAAGGTATTTATTGAGAATATTATGGGAATATTATCTCGTAGATATGCTGAATTGTATGAATAACTGTCGGATTGTTCCCAGAAATGATGAGGTCATCAACGTAGACGAGAACATTGAGTTACGTCGTCCCTTTGTGCAATGTGAACAAGGAGTAGTCGGAATATGATTGTTGAAACCCGTAATCTTTCAAAGCCGTAGACAATTTAGCAAACCAGCACCTCGAAGCTTGTTTCAAACCATAGAATAATTTTCACAGCTGACATACTTTACTGTCGCTTGAGGCCTTGTATTTGGGAGGTAATTTCATAAATCCATTTGATGCACTTCCCAATTCATGGCGGCCGCTATGGCAAGAAAGACCCGAGCAGTCACCATTTTTACTATCGGAGCAAATGTTCTGTGTGATCGATGCCCTCAACTTGATGATTGCTGAGAATCACAAGTCTTGCTTTAAACTGCTCCACTGTACCATCTGAGTTATATTTGAACTTGTAGACCCACTTACAACCAAGAGCCTTCTTGCCAATAGGAAGATTGTTGATGACCCAAGTGCCATTCTTTTTTAGAGTTTCAACTTCATTTTGCATCGCATTTCTCCACCGAGCATCTTTGATAGCTTCTAAATAATGCATGGGCTCCCGTTCCAAAGTAATAGCTGCAAGAAAATTCTGATGATGTACAGAGAACTTATCACAATTCACAAAGCGTGCTATAGGATAGGGAGTACCTTAGGATTGTCGTGATGTGGGTGTCTGCGGGGAAGGACTCAATTTCCAAACAATGTGAGAGACATAATCACACAATCGAACTGGTTGTTCTCTCTTCCCCTGTCCTCGGCCCAATCTTTCTTCACCACGATGTGCTTCATGATCATCCTGAGTGACTTGAGCAGGGACATTATGTCCACGATCAGTAAACCCAATGCTACCAGGTCTTGGTTCAAGGGGTCGAGTAACAGTGCCCCCCTTAAGTCCATATCCTCATCATCCCCAAATCCTCCATTACCTATAACCGCACCGGTTGGATCATCCATGATCGGACCCAAGGATGACGCAAAAGGGTATATGTCCTCCAAAAAACCACATCACACAACACAAGAAATTCGTTTGTCTCTAGATCGTATACCCTCCATCCCTTCTTCCCATATGGATAGCCAAACTGTTGGCTCCTACTATCAAACTTATCCCCGGACTTCCCTTTTGTGTGAGCACAACATAAGGACCCAAAGACCCATATGTGTTTCAATGGAGGATCATGCCCAAATAAAATCGAATAGGAGGTTTTCCCATTTAAAATGGAGGAAGGAGTTCAGTTGATCAAGTACCTAGCAGTTAAGACACAGTCACCCCAAAAAGTGGTTGGAAGATTCCCTTGAAACCGCAAAGCTCTAGTCACGTTTAATATGTGACGATGTTTCCTTTCAACCCTCCCTTTTTGTTGCGGGGTCCCCATACAAGAAGTTTGAAAAAGCATGCCATGTTCAAGAAAGTAGTTTTGCATGTATGTAAATTGAGTCTCATTATCACTCCTGACAACTTTCACTTGTTTACTAAACTGACGCTCAACCATTACGAAAAACCTCATGAAAGTTTCAAACACTTCTTTCTTATCAACAAGCAAAAAGATCCACACATCACGAGAAAAATCATCTACTATAGTTAATAAATACGAAGCACCATAAGAAGAAAGTGTGCAATATGGATCCCACAAATCGCAATGAATTAATTCAAAAATATCGGAAGATTTACAAGTACTAACAGGAATTTGTCCCTAGTATGCTTTGCTCGTTGACAAATATCGCAAAGCTTATTCAAATCACTATTTTTCTCTTTTCTAAAACTAACTCCAGGAACTAACTTTGTTACTTGGAACGATAGATGATGTCTGTGCCATATATCAACAGGCACTCCACCTTCAATTGCCAGAACTTGAGTGCGCGGTATGCCTCGGAAATAGTAGTGTCCTTCCCGTTGTTCACCGGACCAATTAGTATCCTCGAAGTGCGGTCCTGTATAACACACAATTTGTTAGTGAATTGGACAATACAATCGGAATGATCAATTAACTGAGATACGAATATTAAATTGCAAGTTAATCTAGGGACATAAAGGTCATTTTCCAGGACCAAATTCCTGTCAAGATAAATTTTCCTTCCTTGTTACCCATCTCATTGCTTCCCTACAGTAGTCCCACGGGACATTGTGGTATGTCCCGTAAATTACACAAACCAAGAAGACTAGACTACCTGTCATGTGGCTAGATGCCCTCGTGTCAATGATCCAACATACATCCTTACTAGTCAATTTTTTGGTCAACGCAGGCTTCGAACCCTTGAGCGCTTGCAACAAAATCTGCCACTGCTCCATGCTCAAGCCAGGAATTGCAGCAGCTTTAGTTTCTGGTGCATTTGACGATGGATCACCAGTAGAGGTCTGAACAGCATTAGCACGCTGCTGACCCCAACCACGACCTGCACCGCTACTTCCCCCTCTCCTGACTCCTCTGCCAAGGCCTCCGCTCTTGACGTCACCACGGGGACGATCCCCCAACCATTTCGGGTATCCAATTAATGCGAAACATCCATCAATCTAATGGCCTGTTTGTTTACAATGAGCGCATACAAGATTGGACTTGTCCTTCACATTGTTACGGGGTGCGAACTGCCAAAGCCATGGTTTCACCTCGTTCCTCCTTACCACGAGTGATCATTCGCACTTGTTCCTCCTGAATAAGAAGCGAGTATACTTTGTTCAAGTTGGGCAGTGGGTCTTGTGCCAAAATATTGGATCGAACTGTGCCATACACCGTCTCATTGAGTCCCATGAGAAAAAGGTGCAATTTTTCATCCTCTCGTTTTTTCTCTAAAACTAATCTGAGATCACATGTTCACTTTCAGCACTTGCAAGTAAGAAGTTGGTTGAAATTAGCCCACTTATCCCACAACTGTTTCAGTCTTCCATAATAGTTGACGATGGTCATCCCTTTGTTTACATTTTGCCATATCAGATTTTAGTTGTTGAATTTATCTCGTCGACATGCTGAATTGTATATAGTTGTTATGGATAGCGATTCTATTCTTTTACCTTGTTTTTAGGAGATCATGTAGGAAGGTGTTTCCTTAGTTAGTTGTAACTTTGTATATAAATTATACTGATGAATGAAAGAAGACGGAGGAAAAACTTTAACCCAAAAACTATTTTGTGCAAATTGTCAGCATTCCAAAACATACCGATGATCATTGAGTTTTGTTGCAACAAGAATCCATATATATCAAATTCTTTTGCAATTAAAAACGAAAATTGAATGACGAGCCAATGCTAAACTTAGAGATTACATAGGATTCTATTAATGAAGGCATAGTGATTAAGAGTATTTCGTCAAAGTATCAATAAAATTTCATCAAAATGATTAGAGCAGATATTATTCATTTTTAATTTATTTTGAAATAAGCAATGTTTTAAAAACCGGACCGGACATCGAACCGGTCAAAGGAAATGTTTAAAATTTAGAGGTTCAACCGGTAGTGAATCGTTATAAAACTGGTATATATAAATAAGAAGTAAAACTTGTAAGAGTAAGTAAAAATAAAATATTTTATTGAAATAAAAAATACACCAATGTTTACTATTATATAATGAACTAGTAATAAATAAATATGAGTCTAATATAAAACTTAAAATCAAAATCAAAATCAAAATTGTTTTTAAAACCTTGATTTTATCCCTCCTATGGATTGACTAAAAAGCTTCCTTGATGCTCATCCTTCTTCATTAGTATGAGGGCAAGCCATTATGGTAATCTGGGATTGGACAGATGTTTAATATAAGCATTACGCAGGCCTCTATAGGAGGAAAAGGTTGACCAACAAAAGTAATGTTCAGTGTATGACCTTCAAACTGATTGTTTTAAATCTCAGTTGAACATTATTTGCACTACCATATAAGTTGTAGTTGTTTGTTTCATTCTCCACCATTTACTGACATGCTAACTACAAGTATGCTAGCCTAATTATAGAGTTATAAACCCTGAAACTAAGTTCAGGGACTAACTATCTAGTTGCTTTTTCCATGAAAGATTTGTTTGTCCAGTTCAATGCTTAGGAAAGTTGTTGCGCAAATATTGTTCTTTAGTCCCAATATAAACAGCAGAAATTGATTAAAACCCTTCAAAAGTAAAAATGTAGCCCTGTAAAAACATCCAACTGGAACAGGGTATCCATTGTTTGTGAAGTGTAGAAGTTTTCAAACTAACAAAGATTTTGAACAAAAATAAAATTCTTATTCTGAATCTAGGAAAATGTTAAACATTTATCCCAATACAAACCCAATTCAAAAAAATTTTCCTTCTAAAATACCGAATTACATAACTGAATCGAAATACCTACTCTTCTTATAGTTTTTTATATCAAATCATGGAGCTTCCTTTGTGGCAAACGGAAAGTTAAAAGCTTATCCGTTAGTTTACAAAGTCTAAGACACATGAATTCTTCCAAGGCCCAAAAAAAATTTCAAAGGCACAGAGATATTACTTCTTCCATAAAACTGTGCAATTCTGGCATACTTAAGGTTACGTTTTTTGCAAAACAGTATAACATCACCAATAGAGGCAAGATTTTAAACTTTTCCCTTTTCCTATTTCAGCTTTCATTATAAAAAAATTTCATCGAGCACCTACCGTGCTTTAACATGAAACAAATAACAAAGGAGTTAATCTCGTTTTATTACATTGACAAGAAAATGGTCAAAGAACTTATATTCCTAGATGGGCTACACCTTTAGTTGGGAGTCTTCTGAGTACAGGTAACCGTTGATCTCTGTAGAAATATCAATGAACATACTCCATCGAGAATCGAGCACTTTGTCAATCTTGTAAAGAGAAGCCATAGTCTAATAAGATAAAATAACTATGAGTAAAGAGATTGTGTCGAGTCCTATGGCACCAATCAACAGAGCATAGATGATTTAGATATCAAAACGATTATAATAACCATGTTTCTTTACAAGAAAACGAAGCACCCACAATTGACGAGAAGGTAAGTAAATAGAAAAATAATTCCCCAGTTGGAGTGGACAACTACAACTTTTGTGAAAAGAACTTCGTAAATGAAGTTAAGCTCCACTTCAATCACTATAAGAGAGCATCTTCTAGCTTAAGGGTAGCAAAAAGATCTTGACTTTCTTTTCGTTTCATGAAACTAAAGATTAAATCGACAATTGGTCCCTTGAACAGATTAAACCACCTGTAAGCTTTTTGCACATCCTTCAGCTCTTCCAATGTTACTTTTTCAGTCACTGGGTCTTTGTCCTTCTTAAGCTCTGCAAAAAATCGGTTACTGGCGTTGGAAGTTGTCGAGCTTTTGGCAATGGCAGCAGGCAAGGCAAGTGGTTGAATTGTAGGCATTCTTTGACCCAAAAGACATTACCAATTAGAAGAAGAGTAGGTATTTCGACCCAAAAAACATTGCATGGTCTGTCTCGCGAACCAGTGTAACCTGTTTGATGAAAACCGGATAGTTTTCTAACAAACCAGTCGGTTTCATACTGATAGGTTTTTTGTTAAAACTGAATCGGATCACTGACTGGTTCAAACTTTTTCCGGTCGGACTAGCCGGTCTGGTCCAGTTTTTAAAACCTTGGAAATAAGTACCGTTAATTGACAAAAAGGTAATAATTCAATGTCTAATTATAAAGAATATATCAATTAAAAATAAGAGAATTATAAGAAAATATGCACAAATAATTAATATATTTTAGAGTAAATAATTTAAATTAAAAAATGATATTCATTATATTAAGTAATTTTTTAAAATTATTTTCTCTCTAATTTTGATTTTGTTATAAATTTTGTACTTTTATTTTATTTTTAAATTAAAAAAGAAAAAGTATGATACTAAAAAACAACATAAATTAAAAATGTGTTATATCTTCCTCAGACTAAAACACCCAACAGAAATGGTACCTTGTCGATTTCACGTCAACCTTCAGGTTGACAGGTAGAAACTTGAAGACATGTAAGGAAATACACTTTCAGCTCAATTTCTGACATGATATTAGAGCTCACGAAGATCTTAACCTACCGTTTTCCCCAAAAGGAGGGCTATCATTTAAGCAACTAGAGAAGGATTTGAAGTTTGTATGGAGTAAAAAGCCTGACAGTATTGCTTGCCTCAGGAGGGGGCCTATTTGACCTCAATTAGAAGCCCAGCACTGGTGAAGATTATTTACGTACTTCTCTAGATTGCTCAACTTAAAAAGGGACTCACATGTGAGGACATATAAGTGTCCCATATCGAAGAAAGAGGAGAAATAAGACTAACATATAAATATAGTGAGCTATTCCACCTATTGCTAATTAGTTTTACGATGGAACCTCACTTAGGCCCACAAGTCTATTTCAAATTTGACATGGTATTAGAGCTTTAAGTTCTGATAACCTAAGCATATTATGGCCTTCATCGCCATATTTTTCTAGCCTTCATAGCTGACATTTTTTCTTTCCATAAGTTCTCTTCTTGTTTTTCTATCTCCCATACAATTCGGCTTTAATTTCCTGAACCCTGTCAAGCAAGATGTCAGAAATCGAGGAGTCTACGATTAAGATTAGGGAGATTGCCAAAATCCAAACGAAAGAGGTTATTCGAACCCAACAACGTGGAGAATTACAGAGAATTCTAGCCACCTACAAGTTAGATGGAAAAAATTATCTCAAATGATCTCAACTCACCCAAACTATGTTGAAAGGAAAGTGGAAGATTAGTCATCTCCTGCGTGTAGGGTCTAAACCAAGGGATCCGTAATTTGAAGCATGGGATAAAGATGACGCTATGATCATGGCATGGTTGTGGGGCTCTATAGCTCCAAAAATGAGTGAAATATGTACGTTTTTGGCCACTGCTAAGGACATATGAGATGCAATCCAATAAACTTATTCCAAGGATAGAGATGCGGCACAAGTGTACAAAGTAAAGGTAAAAGTTGTTGCTGCAAAACAAGTAAACAAAATAGTCGCCAAATATGCACTTCAATTAAAATCCTTGTGGCAAGAATTGGATCACTACTGGGTGATAAAAACCAAGTGTTCCAAAGATGCAACAGTTCTAAAGACTTTCATTGAACAAAATAGTGTTAATTATTTTTTGGTTGGACTAAATCCAAAATTTGATCAAGTAAGGATACAAATTCTTGGGAATCTGAAGTAAAGAAAGTAGGAGAGGGATGATGCTTGAACCACAAATCATTGATAGTTTAGCTATGATGGTTGGTAATAACAAATCAACCACAAATATGAAGAGAGGAGTAGTTTTTGAAGGAAGAAAAATAATCAGTCGAAGCCTTAAAATCGCGATGAATTATGGTGTACTTATTGCAAGAAACATTGACATACATGTGAGAAATATTGGAAACTTCATGGAAAGCCTCCAAGCTGTGAAGGAGGTTAGAAGGGAGATCAGTCACTAAACAATGGAGAAGTGCATATTGCTGTTGTATGACAAGACAAATCAATATTATAAAAAGCCAAGTAGCCTCAACAAAGAAGAAATTGATAGGGTGAGATCACTTACCAACACCCAAACTTGAATAGCCTTAAAGTACTTGTTCTTTGGCGTATTCAGGTGAGTTTCCTTTTTCTTTTGGATTAAATGCCTCAGGTACAAACTTCACTAACTCTTGGGATATAGACTCGGGAGCAAGTAATTGTATGAACCACTCATCAAATGGTTTTCTAACCTACCACCCATATCCAAGTAGTAGGAAAATAGCCACAATTGATGGATCCTTAACCATTGTAGCCGGTATAGGTGATGTCAAAATAAGTCCATCAGTAATTTTGAGAAATGTCCTTCATGTTCCTAAAATATCCACAAACCTTGTTTCCATATAGAAACTCTCTCAAGATTTATCTTGTAATTTAATTTTTCACAATAGCTATTGTGTATTTTAAGACAATAATTCGAGGAGGAGGATTGGACGTGCTAAGGAATGGAATGACCTTTACTATCTCGAAGCACCAAGCCAATTGATCATGACCAAATGGGGCAAAATGGTTTGTTTCTATTCCATGACCAAGAATCAATTTGGATTTAGGGCTAAAAGCTCAAATTAAGGCCAATCTCTTTTAAGTTTGATCAATTTAAGACCAAACCTTTTATGTTGCTCAGTAAAAGTCTAAACGTTCATGAGTTTACTCAATATTAGGCTATTTTGCATGGAAATTATAAAGTGTCATACATGCGTCATTACTATATATAAAAAATGTGTTTGGATAGGCCAGGTGGATTTTAAATGTGACCTAGATTTACAGAAAAGGAAAAAACATAATATCTCTTCAATTTTTACAGAACCCTAATTTTACTTTATTTCCCAAATATTCACCCTCTCTCCTAGGAATTTAACAAATGGGGTTGTCTCCTTCACGCATCATCACTAGCGATCACTTTAATCCCTCTCTTTGATCTTCCTTCCAGTCTCCGATCAAGGGGTTATCTTGCCTCCTTCACGCATTCATCACTGCCGGTGACGCTAATCCCTCTCGTCGATTTGCCTTCTAGTCCATCATCCATTTCTTGTTGTGAAGTTTTAACTAACTCGAATATGAAAGCATTGACGCAGGCCTTAAGCAAGGAACTATACGTGAAAACATTAGGCTAGCAATGAGGAAGAGTTTTCATTTGGTTAAGATTGGAGAAAGCATTGTCAATCAAATTGTTGCGACAATATGCAGCAAGTAATGGAGTGTAAAGTTGAGCAGTAGGTTCTAATCTTACTTCAAGCATTTCATCGAACAGTTGATGAGCACGATGGGTTGGCCGCATCTTCCCAAAAGAACTAGAAGCTTTATGTAGGTTTCTTCTTTTTTATATTAGAAAAGTTGTTTTAGCATCTCGAAAACCTAGTGAAGAAAAAAATTGAAACTTTACAAAACTCAATTGCCAAAAATACATGGAAATGTCAACAATAAATAAAAAGAGGAAGAACCTCAAATGTTTGCAACCGTTGTTTCTTTTGAATGGAATTGGGCAGAGCTTTAATGACGGCATTGGCTTGAGCCTTAGCATTAGACTTGGTGATCGAGTTTCTTCTTAAGATTCTTAATGGGGGCTCTCTTAGGATTTGAAATTTCAATGATGACTGGGTACTAACCTTTCTTCCAATTTCGTTGCTGCTTTTGGGTAGAAGAAGAAGGTGTAGTTCTAGTAAAGGGATAAGCACATCGAAGAAGAAACATTTGATGATTTTTTATCTTCTTGTTATTGTTGATGCTGACATTATTGCAAGGAAGAGGAGAAGAGATAAGTGAAGAAGAGAAATAGCATAACATGACTGATTTTCACCAAAAGCTAAACAATTTCTCCTTCTATGCTTCGCTTTAAAAGCTTCACCCCAATGTTGCGAATATCGTACCGGACTCGGTACCGGATTCAGTTCTAATACGGTACTGTACCGAACAATTTTTTATATTTATAAAATAGTCCTTGAAATTTTAAAAATTTGCAAAATAGTCCACTGATATATTGTACAGTT
>JAOSBN010000008.1:2642029-2655253 GCA_027563595.1 Erythroxylum suave | reverse complement strand
AGAATTTTATTGAGGAAATTTTCCAATTGAGGAAAGCATGTGGATTTGAGTAAGATAAGTTTAGAATAAAGATGAAAGAAAAAAAATTATACCGTTTCGGATTGGATTAGTTTTTAGGTTTCCAACGCAATAGTTATTTCTAAGTTTTGTTCCAGGATGTCGGACATCTGTTTTAGTTCGAATGAACCATTTGTTCCGCTGCTGATTCGATTCGTCTTCGTTTCGGAATTTTTCTTTTCGTTTTTCGGTTGGGATCCGATTCCCGGATCGGGTCCCAACAATTAGCCTCCTTATAAGCCTCTGATACATTTTCCGATTCACAGGAGGTTCTTCTTTTGCTTCTTTGAGTTTTTTATTAGCTTCTATTGGTGTAGATATCGACTTACATCTAGTTTTCCTTGTCTCCTTTAATAAATCAACCAAATATTTTTGCTAGGATATGAAAAACCCCTTTCTCTAGTATGTCACCTCAATACCTAGAAAGTACTTCAATCTCCCAAGTTCCTTTATCTCAAATTCCTTGACCAGTCATTGTTTCAGTTCTAGTTTTTCCTTTTCATCATTTCCAATGACAATGATGTCATCCACATACATAAGAAGTGTCTTCACTCCCCCTGCAGACGAGTGCTTTATGAAAAGAGTATGATCACCTTGACTTTTTTGGTATCCAGATGTTTTCATAACTTTGGTAAATCTTTCAAACCATGTTTTTGATGTTTGTTTTAGTCCATAACGGTCCTTCTTCAACTTGCAAACTTTATCCCCCGTTTCTTTTTCAAATCCTGGAGGGATAACCATGTAAATTTCTTCATCTGAGTCTCCACGAAGAAATGCATTATTTACATCGTATTGTAAAAGTTGTCAATCAAAATGTGCTGATAAGGATAGTAGAATCCTAACAATGTTAATTTTTTCCATAGATGCAAATGTCTCATGATAGTGTGCCCTATAAGTCTGAGTATATCCTTTAGCTACCAACCTTGCTTTATGTCTCTCAAGTGATCCATCAGCCTTATACTTAGGTGTAAAAATCCACTTACAACTAACTATGTTCTTCCTCATTTATCCACAATCTCCCAAGTTTGACTCTTTTTTAGAGCATTCATCTCCACTTTTGTGGCATTTCTCCATTCTCTTTTTAACAGTGCCTCAATTACGATAACAGTGCCTCAATTACGATAGCAGGGATAACAATGGTGTTAAGGCTTGTAATGAATTTTCTATAGTTTGGTGACAAATTTTTAAGTAACATATAGTGAGACAATGGATACATAGGTTTTTTGGTGCATTCTCTAATGCCTTTTCTGATAGCTATAGGAAGGTGCATATCATCACTAAGTGGTTCTACCGACTATGTGCTTAAAGATGGATCTGATCTTACCATGGGGTTCTTGTCAAAGATTGAGTTAGATTCTTGAACTTATTGCAGGTGTAGAATCATCCTCCCAGTATATAACTACAAAAAACTAAGAGCATTATGAATAACCTGATCTGGAACTTAAGAAGAAATAGTTTCAGGAACCTGGGCTAGATTCGGATTAGATTATGCAAAAGTAGAAATTGATGATGGACTTTGATTTGATGAAGGAACAGACTCTAATGGAGAACCAAGGAGTGATACTGACTTTACTGGATAACTAGGGAGATCAAAGGAACAAGTACTATCAAACTATCTTCTAGTAGGGATGTAGTCGCCCCCTCAAGTTTGGATTGTTTGAGGTATGGTTGGTGTTCTGTGAAAGTCACGTAAGCCTAAACATAAAGTTTTCTGTTTAAAGGATTATACCATTTGTAGCATTTTTGTGTAGAAAAATAATCAAAGAAAACACACTTATGTGCTCGAGGATCGAATTTTCCTCTATGAATGTGAACAAATGTTGTGCAACCAAACACCCCAGGAATGAGTCCATTAGAACTTCGAAACTCTAGATAAAAGGAACTAAGGACCTTCATGGGACTTTTATTAGATAAAACTCGAGAGGGTAGTCAATTAATCATATGAGTATCTACAAGGAAGACCTCCCCCCAATAAGATTTTGGAACATTTCTGAAAAAGTAAGGCCTAGTCACATTGAGTAAGTGCCTCTTTTTATATTCAGGCACACTGTTTTATTGGGATATGCCAACACAAAAAGAATGATGAATAATCCCTTGCTTTTGAAAGTATGGAGTCATTGTGTGGTTAATCCCTAGCATTATCTAACCTAAAATTCTTAATTTTGACCCCAAATTGATTGTGAATTATAGATAGAAAATTAGGGATAACAATTCTAACATTAGATTTTTGTTCAAGTAAAGCCAAGTAACTTGAGTACAATCATCTATAAACTTAACAAATCATCTAGCACCAAAAATATTTGTAATAGGAGAAGGACCTCATATGCCACTATGAATCAAATGAAAAGGTGTAGAACTTCTTTTATTGTTAATAGGAAAAGATATACGGTGTGTTTTGCCAACTCACACATTTCACAATGAAAATCTAAAATGTCTAATCCTTTGAACAAGTTAGGAAACACTAATTAAGGACTCTAAACATAGGATGAGCAAGGCAAAGATGATAGAGCCAAATGGTCTCTTTATTGGAAGAACTAAGCAAAGACACGGATAAATTATTCATAATACTTTGAGATGAATCAAGGGGATAAAGACTATTCCTTTCCTTAGCAATTCCAATCTTCCTCCCCGAGCCCTAATCCTGCAAAACACAATAAGTAGGAGAAAAATTGTGAGGCAATTAAGATCATGAGTAAGTTTTTTTATTGACACAAGGTTGGTTGATAATTTTGGCACATGAAGAGAATTTTTAAAACTGAGGGTAGGTGTAACCATGATGTTTCCTATGCCTGTAACAGTAGCCAAGGATCCATTTGCCACTATGATCTTCCTATTACTAGGGCAAGGATTATAGGTATTGAAAAAACATGATGAATGAATCATTTGGTCTATAGCTCGGAATCCATGGATTAATGTAGTTGTATCTAAGACATTCATACAAGTGGAAAATTAAGACTTACCTGAGAGAGCTAATGAACAAGCCCCGTATGGTTTTTCATGAGAATCTAGCAAGTTTTTCAGTCTTTCTATCTCTTCACTGTTGAATCTTCCACTAGCCACATTTGTTGAACGTGTCACTAATAGTAGGATCTATCGAATCCTAAAGCCATGACATAATCATTGAATATCCTCTACATCCCATGTTTCAAATGTTGGGTCCTGCTTTGCTGGTCCATTTCCTGTGATATAGCTAAGTCTTCCTTTACCTTTTAGGTATGTAAGAATCAATTAACATCGCTTCAGATAGTTCTTTTCCATTGAGTCAATAGGAATCTTTAATGTTTTGTAACTCTCTAATTTTTTGGACGGAATTTACCTCTTCTGAGATAGAAATTTTGATTGTAAAGTATGAGATGGAAGTTTCGATTGTAAAGATAGTGAAGGAATAAAAGGTTTAAAAAACTAAAGACTTTGGGAAAAAAATTACAACAATTAAGGCTGTGAAAAAAAATTGGAGAAAAACTAATAACAATGAAGGATGTATAATGGCAAAATTTTAACAAAGAAACCCTAGAGCTCTGATACCATGTAGAAGTAGATTGAGAGGAAATATTCTTTATTTTTCTCTTACTCTTTTGGGTTAGAATACATCATAATATATGTAGTAAGTCTTAGATATAGAATAGGAACTATTTGATATAGAAATAGAGAAAATCTTAACTAGAATCCCTTAAATCAAGGGATATCATTAACAACCATAATATCTATCAGATAATATTAGTGTTTACAGTTAATATACATCTCGACATTTTCAAATCTTCTCAAAGAAACAGGCAATACAACATGCAAACTAGCAAGCAGTACTCCCATGGATCTGAATCTTAAGCTAGGAAAGGTAGAGGAGGATGTAGTAATAGATAGAGAAATGTATCAACGCCTGGTAGGGAAACTCATTTACTTATCTCACACGCGACCAAATAGAACATATGCTACAGGTGTGATTAGCCAATTCATGTATAACCCGAAGAAGGTTCATCTGCAAGCGGCTCACAGAGTACTACATTATTTTAAAGAAACACTAAGGAAAGATATTTTGTTTTAAAGGAATGGGAGATTAGTACTTAAAGCATATTATAATGTTGATTTTGTTGACTCAATTGTCGATGGAAGATCAACTTCAGGATATTGCATCTTCCTTGATGGAAACCTTGTGTCATGGAGAAGTAAAAAACAAGGAGTGGTAGCTCGATCAACTGCAAAAGCCGAGTTCCGAGCAATGGCTCAAGGTGTATGTGAACTACTTTGGATAGAGATCATCATTAAAGACTTGAAGATTAAATGAGTCGGTCCTATGAGACTATTGTGACAACAAGTCTGCAATAAATATAGCTCACAATCCGGTACCATATGACTGAACCAAGCACATCACAATTGTCGGGCACTTTATCGAGGAGAAGCTGGAGAATGAACTGATTTGTAGTCCTTATATGTCTACAGATTGTATCCTTAAGTTAAGATAATATTGGTTAAAATTCTGATAGGATTGGTTAAGATTCTAATAGGATACTCCATAATTTATGGCTAACTATCAGATTTGGGTATTAGGTTTTGTGTATATATATATATATACTCCAATTATCTTCAATACAATTGAGACACAGCAAGAAAATGAAAAACAAAAGCTAATCAGGTTAAAGAATTGGAGTGAGTACAAATTGTCTGCTTCACTTTCCTACAATTGAAATTCATATTTCGTGTGCAGGAAAGCGACAAGATAGCTTATCGTAAGCACTTAATCTCCCTTACTACCCCGAGGAGCGCAAACTTTTTCCAACCCTTTACCAAGTGAAGCTCTAAATCCATCTTCCTTCGGTGAACATATTCTCTCCAACCCTCTCCCCAAGGAAGCTCCAAGCTTACCTTCCTTCTTTGGAGAAGAAACATGATTTTCGGGTTCCTTATTCTTCGGATGGATTGTCTGAACAATGGCTTCAATTTCTTCCTTTGCTCTTTCAAAAATATTTGGACCTTTGATCTCATCAATTCTAGTATTAACATCAATGTCATCACTTCTTCCATGAGTTTCTTTATCATGAAGAACCTGTGACTTCTCATGGTGGATCATTGCTTCGATGTGTTCCTTCGCTCTGTCGATTAGATTTGGTGCCTTTGCGTCATTGTCTGCCAGTGTAGAGAACAAACATTGGACAAGTTCAAGATTAACAGAACAGATATGGTAGCAGACAATCAGGAAGTGGTGCCACTACAACATCAAAACCATGAAAGGATAAAGCATTTTAAAGCTAAGTCTGTCAGGAACCTGCTTTCTCCGCTTCTAATTCTGCCTTTGTAGATCGATCCCTGAACGGAAATGACCACATAAGTACTACAAAACAAAACAAGCCTGCCTTTTCTAAAATGTAATCTCTATTCTAGTAGTAAAGAGTTGATTCAGACCTTTTATCAGAAACTTTGTGCTCTTTCTTGGTATGACTTGTTTGGACAAGAGCCTCTACTTCCTCCTTGGCTCTCTCAAACATGTTAGGCGCTTTGACGTCATTCAATGGCTGACTTGTTCCGTGAGTTTCCTTGCAATGGTGATTGTGATGCACTTTTTTAATCTCCTCTTTTCCCTTCTTCAATAGACTTGGTGGCCTCACATTTTCATCTGCCAGAATCACAAAAACCATCAGAAAGAACTCAGTTCTGCGTTCTAGTTTGCTTCCAGGGTATTCAGAATTCACTAACTCAACTACAGAATCACAACCTAACAAGTATTGAGTTCAAATAATTTAATCACTGCCCATCAATCCACCTTGACGGAAAAGATCTCCAAATTGCGCATATGCTGCGTTTGAACGTGTTAAAAGGAGAAAATGATGCGTGCCCTTTTCTTAATTTCTTCATTTTAAGAAAAGGAAAACAAGTGATAAACAAATTTGATCTGCAATATCTTGTCTTCGCAGAAATCAATCAAATCAAGTTTTCAAAATACATATGAAAAACACGAACAAGTTTGATCTGCTGTATCTTGCAAAGTAAACACAAACATTTGACGAGAGACTTCCATGATCAGATAATGAGAGAAATCGTACCCGAGTCAGCCATTTGATCGAAGTTGACGACAGAGAGATTCGGTTGAAGCGAGTTGGTGATCGGTTTTGGTATAATTTTTCTAGGAAACAAAGTTGGCGGGCAATCCGCAATTGATCCAATCTTGTTTAGAAGAGAAACAAACGACGTGTGTTTTTGCCACGTCAGACACTTCAAACTGATGCCTTCCTTTTAAACTGACTTTCCGTTATCTTTGACGTTTTGCATATGACGTTGACGGCAGGTAAGTTTATGATTGGTTTTCACAACATAGACAAAGAAAATCTTATTAACTAAATAAATTAATAAATATAATGTATAGAATAAATTAATTTATTACAAAAATTGCAAAATAGTATCTAAATTTTATAAAATTACAAAGTAAGTATTTAATCTATTATTTTATATCATTTTTACTTGATTTCAATTATATCTAAAAAATTGTAATAATATAAAATTGATATAACAAATTTTTTATTTTTGTTAATATTATTTTCATATATTTCTTATAAATTAAGATAAAAATCGGTTAACTCTTCATATAAATATCAAATTAAGAATAATATCACTTAAAATATATATTTACAATACACAAAAAGTATATAGATCGTAAATATGAAATATATCAATTTTGAAAATATTTAATTATGTAATCTATAATCACTTTATATAAGTCTAATTACTTAAAAATATTTAATATGTTCTTATTTGTACCTTTACTGTTTACTAAACAAATTATAATCAAATTTGTCATTTTTTTAAAAGTAGAAGAGAAATTTGAATTTTTTAATTTAATTCTATAATTTTAAAAATTAAATTTTCAACAAGTATTTTATTTATCGTTTTGTACCAACTAGTACTAAATAGGAATGTTAATAGGGCTGCTCCTAGACCAACCTGACCTAACTATGGGTTAGGGTAACCTATGACCCGACCTGTGGCTTGACCTGATCACAGGTTGCTCGACTCATGCCTAACGGGCCACGGGCAGGTTAGCCCAACCCAGCCCGTCTTATAATTTTTGTTAAATATCAAAAACGACGTTATTTTTTAAATAACGGTCGGGTTGACCACTTTTAACCTGTAACCCAATAAACCCTTAGACCAAAATCAAGCCGAGTTAAAATTGACATAGCTAGTTTACCATCCCCTGATCCTCACAGCCCTTGGGAATTTGGTGAGGAAAACGATGAGGCTCAATGAAGCCACAAGCCATGCACAGCGCGGCAAATTCGCCAGGGTGGCTATGGAGCTTGATCTTCGCAACTCGGTCCATTCCTAAGTTAAGCTTGATGGCAGAACCTTGAAGGTGGCTATGAAGGGATGCCTCACCTGTGTTATTCCTGCGGACGAGTGGACCATGACACCAATGGATGCCCGACGAAAATGGCCTCTCCCGCCCCCACTGATCAACCGTCTTCCAGCGTGAACTCTGGCGAAGGAGACAGGACGAATACGGGTCGCGAAGTGCTACAAGCAACCGAGTCCCCCACCGATTACGGACCCTGGACACTGGTCCAACGGCGAGGACCACCACCAAAGGCGACGCGTCAGGGCAAGGAGCCTCCTACACGCCAACGGATGGTACCTAGGAGAGTGGACAATAGGTTTTCAGCTCTGCCAATGGAGGATGATGCGGGAGCAGTGGGTACAAGAGTGGCAGGGCCAACGGTAACTTCTATTGCAGCTAGGATGGGACAGCGCATTAAAGTCCATGGGCAAATGAGCAAGCCAGGAAGCGTGTTTTGGGTGTGCAAGGGACTGGGCCACGCAAGCCTATGAGGGCTGAATCACAAGGAACACAGCGCAGGCCTCACCAGATAGGCCAAGGAATAGGCCCAATGGCCATCGATCTGTCTGCTCAGGGCCCAATCAACCAATCTGCTATTCAACTCTAGCCAACCGCCACAGCCCAGCACATTGCTATCGAGCTTTCTTCCCACACCAAAATGATCTGTGACAGCCAAGTCCTCCTCCAAAATGCTCCAGTGGACCAATCCCAGCTCATGGAAGGAGTCAAGGGACCCCCGGACGTAGCTAGGCCCCGGGGGAGTGGCAAGGCCACCATAGTCGAACCACCTGACTAGGCCAAGGGGTCCATCCGGATGATGGACAATCTCTTCGACGGGGTGTCAGCAGAGGACCCGGATCAACAACTGCAAGGTACTGGGCCAATAAAGGAATACCAAGTCCATGAGGGAATCCCCTCGGCATAGGTATGCTGCTCCATCCCCCTGAGTTATCAGTTAGTACTTATTTGGAACTGCCAAAGGGCCGGGAGTGCCAGATTTCTTACCAATTTATGGAATCATCTTAGTATCTATAGACCGAGTATTCTCACGCTTTTGGAACCACGGATTAGTGGTTCCAAAGCGGATACTGTCATGCAAAAACTGGGTTTTGATTATTCGTTCCGTGTCGAAGCGGTGGGTTTCTTGAGGGAAATCTGGCTACTTTGGTCCAAACCCTTTGAAGTTTCAGTTCTCCTTGCCCATCGCCAATTCATTCACAATACTGTCCGTGTTGACTAATGTAGTTTTGATTTCACTATAGTTTACGCTAGTCCCCAGCTATCCTCCCAAAAACATCTCTGGCCCCTCCTAGGGTGGGTAAGTGGCCTTCGATCCAGACCCTGGATTGCCAGCGGGGATTTCAGCGCTAAGCTAGAAAGTTCAGACAAACGGGGTGGCGTAGCAGCCTCTAGGGTGTCCATTTCGCGACTAGGTAAATGGTAGTGGACTGCATGATTTGGGATACACTGGATCAAAGTTTACGTGGCGGCGAGGCCTAGTCCAGGCCAGACTAGACAGTACTTGGTTTTACAGACTGGTTGGAAGTTTTCCCTAACTCCGAGATCCGACATCTTCTGTTCCACGGATCGGACCACCAGCCGCTATTCTTAACACTAGTTGGTCCAGTTTCCAGGAATAGGAGACCCCCAGCGTTTTGATTCCAAAATGCATGGATCACACATGGTGGCTTTGGGAGGGTGGTTGCCACACACTGATCTCCCCATGAGGAGGACGTGAGTAAGGCATTACAAACTCTTTCCCACCATCTGACGACCTAGCATAAGTCTAAATTTGGGAGTTTCCTCTCTTGGAAGAAACGCCTAATTGCCCAGTTGGAGGGCATGTAGCGAGCCATGATAGACCACAATTTGGACTATCTGTTGGCTCTGGAAGATCATCTAAGTAAGGAACTACTTCAGGTGATGTGTGAGGAAGAGTTGTGTTGGCATAAAAAAGCAAGATGTGACTGGATTTCGAAAGGGGATCGTAATACAAAGTACTATCACACAGTCACTCTTACTAAAAGAAACCAACTACGGGTTAAAAGGCTGAAGGACCATGGCGGGGTTTTCGTATCGGATCCTATTCAATTACGACTTCTAGCTAGGACTTATTTTGACCAACTTTATATGAGAGAAATGAGTAGCCCTGGGTCGTTTCCGACTTTGGGCTCCTTTTCAGGATTATCCACTGAGCACATACACGACCTTGAGCTACCCGTACATACTTGCAAGATTAAAAATGTGATATTTGGCCTAAACCCCAATAAAGCCCCTGGAGTGGATGGTTTTAATTCGCTCTTCTTCCAAAATCAATGGCATACGATCGGATCGTCGATAATGGAGTTTATCCAAAAAGTTTTTTGGTTGGAACGGTGGGACCCAAATCTGAACCAAACACTCCTTGTTCTAATTCCTAAAGTACCTTCCCCGTTAAATATCTCCCAATTTTGTCCCATTAGCCTCTGTACAGTGATGTACAAAATAATCTCACAGGTCCTGGTCAACCATTTGAAACCTCACATGGACCATCTAGTTGTGGGAAATCAATACAGTTTTATCCCTGGTCGCCACATTTCGGACAATATCATCATCGCTCAGGAGATTATCCACTCCATGAGGAAGTTCAAAGGCAAGACTGGATATCTAGCGCTTAAAGTTGACCTGGAAAAAGCTTACGACCATTTTAACTGGGATTTTATCCAGGACATTATCCTAGATATCGGTCTGTCAACTTCCCTAATCACAGTTATAATGACGTGTGTCACGACCTTCTCCATGCAAGTCATGTGGCAAGGCATCCCTTTCAAGCCCTTCCATCCTTCTCGGGGAATTCGACAAGGGGACCTGGTCTCGCCGTATCTGTTTGTCTTGTGCATGGAACGGCTAGGGAACCTTATCTTAAAAGAAGTGGATCAGGGTCATTGGAAACCGATCAAGGTGAGTCATACAGGACCCCCCATTTCTCATCTCTTCTTTGCGGACGATCTCATTTTGTTTGCCGAAGCTACAGCAGCCTAAACGCAAGTGATTCAGCGGACGATGGACGTGTTTTGCCAGGCTTCGGGCCACAGAGTTAGCGTGAATAAAATGAAGGCTTTTTTCTCCAAGAATGTCCCACGATTGGAAATGCGACAACTGAGACTTCTGCAAGTGACTTGTACTCACAATCTCAGCAAATACCTAGGAGTACCACTACTTCATGAGCATACGACAAGGAGCACATATTAATACCTGCTAGACAAAGTGTAAACCCGACTTGCAGGGTGGCAAGCCCAGACTCTATCCCTCGCTAGACGGATTACCCTTACCCAATTGGTCATTGCGTCCTTGCCAACCTATACCATGCAAATCGTGTGACTCCTACAACAGCTTTGCAATGAGCTCGAGATGATTATGCGCAAATTCATCTAGGGCTTGATGGGAGGGCAGCAAAAACCTCATCTAGTGAAATGGGAGGAGGTGTGCCGCCCAAAAGAAGTAGGGGGCCTTGGGCTAAAGAGATTATGGTCCTCCAATGATGCCCTACTCACCAAGCTAGGATAGGAGTTGATCACGAACCCCACGGCCCTATGAGCTAGGATCCTCCGAGCAAAATACCGATTGGACACCCGTACCATTCCCCTTTCGGTGGCTTGAGCCAGAGCCTCCACCTGTTGGCGAGGAATCGCCCCAGTCTGGCCAATGGTGCGACGGGGGTTAACCTGGACCTTGGTTAATGGTAAGCGTATCCAATTCTGGGTGGATAACTGGTTGCAGAACTGGGGCCCCCTCATTGATAGTGTGACAGCCCCTCTTCCGGAAAGTGTTGTATACCATACCGTGTTGGACTATATCATTGCAAATAGGGAGTGGAGACGGAGCTCATTCTTTCAATACCTACTCGAATTCATCTGCTTGGATCTTACAATAATACAGCCACTCAGTGTACAAATGGAGAAAGACTCTGTCGTATGGGGCCCTAGTCCACATGGTAGATTCACCGTGGCGTCAACTTATGGCTTTATTGAAGACC
Source organism: Erythroxylum suave (assembly GCA_027563595.1). Taxonomy (NCBI): domain Eukaryota; kingdom Viridiplantae; phylum Streptophyta; class Magnoliopsida; order Malpighiales; family Erythroxylaceae; genus Erythroxylum; species Erythroxylum suave. The sequence goes on along the minus strand of JAOSBN010000008.1, from coordinate 2,643,857 downwards.
ACGGTACGGAGGGCGACTACAAGATTTGGGACCTCATCTGGAGATGGCCTGGGACTCAACGTATCCGAGCCTTCCTATGGCTGGCGGTCAAGTCAAAATTGCTCACGAATCAATAACGAGTAACCAAGCGTCTTTTTGGAGATAGCAGCTGCCAAGTTTGCGGTCACGAGGAAACTATTCTTCATGTCTTACGCAATTGCTAGAGAGTGTAAGCATTCTGGCGCCAATTCCCAGATGCAATGGTGACTACGGGTTTTTTCAACCAAGCGAAGGAGCGATGACTGCTGTCAAACCTCAAGCAACAAAAACGTGTTTATCAGGTCGGATGGGACCAGATATCTGGAGTTGCCTTTTGGTATCTTTGGCAATGGTGAAACCACAGTATATTTGAGTACAATTTTATCTGGTCGGCGACTGGATAGAGGTTCGTATAGGAATATGTCAAATGGATTGAGCGAGAGCAAATCATTGAATCCAAAGTGTTCCCTCAGCACGGATTGGCCACGGGTCAATCAATTGGATGGCTCAAACCACCCCAGGGGTGGGTTAAACTGAACACCGATGGGGCGATCAAACAGGCTCCCCACATTACCACTGCGGGGGGCCTACTCCGGGACAGCCTCGGCCAGTGGTGTGGGGGGGTTCCTCCACAACATTGATGGGGGTTCCCCGCTCACTGCTAAGCTTTAGGGAGTCCACTCGGGTCTCACGTTAGCATGGGAGCGGGGCTATTGACGTATCATCGTTGAAGTGGACTCCCTACAGGTTACTAATAGTCTCTCTTCTTCCATTCTAGTTCTGACTGAGAATCACGTTTTGATTGCAGGTATCCGAGAATTACTTTATCGTAATTAGGAGGTGACGGTCCAGCACATATATAAAGAAGGGAACCAGTGTGCGGATCGATTGGCTGAGCTAGCTGTCTTATCAAGCCTAGGCTTGCATTTCATCTAGGAGTCTCCGATTGTTATTACTGACCTTCTTGATAATGATGCGTAAGGAATACTGTATCACCATCTATGAGTTAGATTAGTTTTCGTTTGTAAGCAAAAAAATTTTTTTGATAAAGTACCCTTTTGTTCGGTATTAATTTTTTGGTCGATACAGTCAATATCAAAGGATAAGGTATGGTATTCAAACCTATAGTAACGAATCAGAATAGGTTCTTGGTCACTTAGAAAAAAGATTTTAAAATATTAATTTTAACTTTTTTTATTTAGTGCTAAGCTTTCAAAACTTTTAAATTTAGTAACTAATTTCGTAAAACTCGTATAACCTGAGTTCAATCATTATTTTTGCTTATGTAGCTAATAGATGGACATGTACATAGTATTTGATGAATACGTCACATTAACAAAAATAACATTTTAATTTTATTTGTACGAGTGTTAAAAATTAATCACTAAATTATAAAGATTAAATACTTTTTAATTTATTATTTCAATTTTTTTATATAACTTTGCTCCAAATCTGATTAAATTTTAATAATTTTAAGCATCCTCTCTGATAAAGTGATTGATAAATTGATACAATCGATGTAGATCATTTAGATTAAGTCATTTTTGCCATTTATAGATGTTACTATCAAAATTGAGACGTATGCGTATTAATGGCTTGCGAATATGTTAGTTTAATTTAGAAGCTATAATGCAGTTTTTTAAAAAGTTTAAATTTGGAATTTTTCAAGAAAGTTCTTCATTTTAGGTTTTTTGGGTAGACATTTTTTGGGTCATTTACATTTATAACACAAGCCACTACAAGAAAAAAGAGGTTTAGCGACGGAAATTACCGACGGAATAACCAAAAATTTCGTCGCTAATAATGTTGC
>JAOSBN010000008.1:2613610-2625783 GCA_027563595.1 Erythroxylum suave | reverse complement strand
CGAGACGACTATATAGGTAAATTTCTCGGTCAAAGTCCTAAGGATCTTCTCCACAATGGTACTTTCTCTCATTTGCTTACCATTACTCCTCATCTTGTCAGCAATAGCCATGACACGAGCGAAATAATTAGTGATAGTCTCACCTACTTTCATTTCCATAATTTAGAAATCTCTTCTCAACGCTTGTAAAGTCGCACGCTTCACCCTAGCATTTCCTTTGAATTTTTTTCTCATAGAATCCCATATCTGTTTTGAGGTGCACTTCTCCAGAATTTGCTCAAGAATTGTCCTGTCAATCGCCTGGAACAAATAATTCTTTACTTTGAGGTCTGTAGTCCTCAATTCCTCCAATTTCTTTTGCTCTGTCACACTCAATGTTGCTCCTGCTTGTGGTTCTTCATAACCAGTCTCAACTAGACTCCAATAACCTTTAGATCTCAAAAGGTTTTCCATAATCATGCTCCAATGGTTGTAATGACCATCAAAGCGTGGTATGGCAGGTTGCAAAAAATTCTTTTCTTCACTCATTCTTCTCTTGTTTGTGAGTCACTCGAAAGACTGCAGCTTTCTTTTCTCAGATCTCAGTGGGGCTTTGATACCAGATTGTTGGAAATTATTGATATCACACAAAAAGAGAATTACTTTATTTGAGATGAAATATCGCTATATATAATAGCCTTACAAAACAGAAATCCAAAATGCATCCCATGTTACAGCTAAAAACGTGGTAACTAAACTAGGAAGAATTCAAACCTATAACGACATCCTAAAGACCAGGACATTTATTAACAAAATAACAAACTCTAATCCATAACAATTAGATAAAACTTAAAGATAAATTATTTTGAATTAAATAAATTTATTTAATCTCTTATATAATATTTATTAACAAATTTTAATAAAATTGTGTTATTTTAATAAATTAAATAATTTAAAAATCAAAATTTTATTTATAAATTAATATTTATTCGAATATTTATATATTTTAAATTTAACTATATTTATTAATAATTATTAAAATTTAATTACATATAATTTAATTATTAAAATTTAATTAAATATAATTTAATTATCAAAATTTAATTATTGATAATTCTTACTGATAGTTAATTTTAATTTATTAAATATATAATGTTGAATAAAATTATTAATAATTTTATTAAAGTATTTAAATAAAAGTAAATCAGATTATAGAAAGAACATAAACAGAAAACAAAGATTACTTTTCATGGTTGTCATAATTTTAGAAAACTGGAAGAAAAACAAAAAATAGAAACTAAAAATTCAAACAAACGTACTTTTTTACTAGATTTGAAAAAAATAAAAAATGGAAACAAACACCCCCTTAGTTGTTGTTGTTATTATTGTGGAATTTAAAGATTAGAGCTACAAATATCTTTTTTATTGGACTATAATAAGATTATTTTAATTTTTTTGTGTAACTTATTATTACGCACACAACAAAAGTTTATATAATTATTATATTTCAATCTAATTGAAATATATCAATATAAAACTAATACCTACAATAAATATATATGTGTATGTGTATGTTGAATTTTTTAAATTTAAGCGTCGAATGGTAATTTTATTTAAAGAAATATGATGAATAATTTTAGTAGATAATGTAAAATAAAAAAAATTGATGGTCAAGAATACCAAACGTAAACGGTTGTTGAAAACTTGAAGTGGCTTCCAAGTATCAGCATGTCTATAAATTAACGGACACTTGTCAATATAACAATATATTATAATTTCAGTTTTATCTAATATAATATATCAACACCCACATCCCAATTTTCTTTATTTTACACGAAAGCCTCTTGCTTTATTCAATTACGGGTTGATGTTTGGGTCAATTTTATAAATATTTTAATATATCCAACTAGCCAACAATACCAATTTCAACCGGCGGCTGCGAACTCTCGTTGAAATAATAATAATAATCACATTTTAAAATACCAAAATTCTTTAGATGAATTAAATATATTATCTTTATAATTGGAAATTAGCTTGAAGTCAACTTACTGATATTTAAATTTAATTACTTTACAAAAAAATTAAAAGATCGTTCACATTGGATCAATTAAGGTGGCTAAGTGAAAACATTTTTACTTAGAGTCTAAAAATAGACCATTTCGCCTCCCAAGAGGTCGCGGTTTCACAATATTAAAATTTGTAATATTGGTTGGTGGGATAAAATTTATGTAAGAGATGTAATTTTTTTTTAATGTGACTTAATTAATTTTTAAAAAATATTTGAAAAATTTTATAATTTTTACTAAAATATTATGGCTGTTGTTGTTCTTATTTACTTGTAAAAAATAATAATTGCAGATTCTTAGAAAAAATTAAAAAATAGATCGTTTGGCAGTGTAATCTAATGCCCACATGGAGTCTGGAACGACGTGGGAAAATAATGGAATGCAGTAACCAAAGCTGTGAGCAAATCTTTGTTGAGTATTGACCGACGAAAATATTCCTCTCTAACCGTGTGATTGACCCCACTCCCGCGCCGCGACCAGTAAAGTAGTTCAATAAACACAGCACAGAACAAGAAGACGAAAAGAGCAAGCAGCCAAATTCACAGTTGCAAAATACTAAATAAAACACTGCAAACAAAAGAAAACCCAGTTGGCGCTTTTTCATGGAAGCTTACTTTCTTTGACCGTCTACTACTCTTTCTCTAGTCTCTCTCCATATATGTATGTACATACGTAAAGCTTATATAAGGCTTCCCATCCCAAAGGGTATTCAAAGTATCGATCTTTGAACCCATCAAACAGCTCGTGGCTAGACTTTGAACCTCAAAAGAAAGGGGAAATAATCGTTGAATCATAGATCCGCCATCAAGATTAATTTTCCATTCAAAGCCATCCGTACAAGTGGACTTTTTGTTACCAGACTTCCACGACTGCTCCTTGACACTCTTCTGTTCTAGGACACGTATTTGAAAGTTAATAAGGGGGACCGCTTTTCTTTGTCGGGTGGGGGTATATATAAGGAGAGAGCCGCAAAGGGTTAGGTGCATAGATAGCATCCACAAACTTAAAGATAGAGGGAGTTTGGTTTCTTAACTAGAGCTTAGAAACAGTTTTGTTTCGGAGATATTTTGGAATTGGAAGTTGGGACCTCTGCTTTTGGAACACAAGGTAAAGACATGGAGTAGGAGAAAACAAGCAATCTTTCTTGTGTACTGTAGTTAGGGAGTGGTTCTTTTAGTTTGGTTATGGACTAAGGGTCTTGATTGCTTATGGGGTCCTTCCATTTCCACACATGCTTTTCATGATACCCAAAGTTTCTCTTGTTTTGATTCTATTATCGGTTTTGCATGTTTAAGTGTGCTTTATTTGGGTAGTTACTTGAATCAGGATGAGGTTTCGGATTGGGGCAAAGGGTATTTGTGTCGATAATTGCCAAACTCTGAATCATCTTTTCAGCATTTGAGTTGTGTTTCATGGTTTGACTTGATTGTTTGTTTTAACCATCTGTGAACAGGTGCAAGTTTGTCTTAGGAATCGAGTTTTTTGGTGGCTGAGTACCTATGGGATTATCCCTTTCCTTTCTGTATTCAGCCTGGAGTGAAATCGTAAGACACAGCTTTTTCAGTTTGGCGTTCAATATCAGTTTCCGTACCAAAAATTGTGTTGTGCCCTTGAGAATAAATAGCTTTAAGAAAACAGATACAGAATCCATGACCAAGTCCTTTGCTTCCGAGGCTGGACCCCGTAAAAACACTATAAACCTGAAGAATTGCAAACCTGAGAATGTAGTGCTGGAAAGGTGTTTGTCCTTCACAGATCTTGTACAAGTCAAAGGGAACTCGGGTTCAGAAAGTCTCGACCACAAAGATGGACAAAAGAAAAAACCAGCACTTTCCCTTCCTGATCCGGCAATTATGTTTTCTCCAAGGCCAGTTAGTGAGCTTGATGCTGCAGCAATCAAACTTCAGAAGGTTTATAAGAGCTACCGGACAAGAAGAAACCTTGCAGATTGTGCAGTAGTAGTGGAGGAATTATGGTGAGTACTTCTACCATCTGTAGAATTTGGAAGTTTCTAAAACCTTCAATCTTGAAGTTCTTGTTTTATGGATTGTGTTGATTGATAATTCTGAATGTTGTAGGTGGAAGGCATTAGATTTTGCAGCTCTCAAACGAAGTTCCGTGTCGTTCTTCAATGTCGAGAAGCAGGAGACAGCTATTTCAAAGTGGGCAAGGGCTAGGACAAGGGCAGCCAAGGTGACCTTTGCATACCAATCTTTTTATTTCTTTAAAGATAATGAATGTAATCTGTTTCTATATCTCATTGAACATCACAAGGATATTAACACTAGTACTTCCTAATTGCAGGTGGGAAAAGGTTTATCCAAGGATGAGAAGGCTCAGAAACTAGCATTACAACACTGGCTTGAAGCTGTAAGTTTTTTAGTGATGATCATTTCATTATCTGTTGATTATGTGCACTCAATGGCATAACAATGGAACAATCAGTATAATCATGCTTTCTAACTTGCTTTTTGTTTCACGCAGATCGATCCACGCCATCGGTACGGCCACAATTTACATATGTACTACGATGTCTGGTTTGCTAGTGAGAGCTCTCAACCTTTTTTCTACTGGTAAGAACTTCCCCATACAGTTGCCTTGTCGATTATGATTATTTCAATATCAGAATTTAGACAAATCATGCAATCTGAAATCTTTTAAGCACCACAGGATTGGTTTCCTGCCTGACTAACTGGTGTTGTGCTAAATTTTAGGTTGGATGTTGGAGATGGTAAGGAAGTAAATCTAGATAAGTGTCCAAGGACTGACCTGCAAAAGCAGTGCATCGAATATCTTGGACCGGTAAGTTTGTTTTGTAGTTTCATTTATATGCAACAACTTGCCAATTCAATCCACATGAGCCTAACTCAAGTTGCTTCCTTATCTTCCTTCCTGGCATTGCAGAAAGAAAGAGAAGCATATGAGGTGATAGTTGAAGATGGGAAGCTTGTATATAGGCAGAGTGGAGATCTAGTGGATACAAAAGAGGGTTCCAAGTGGATCTTTGTACTAAGCACTGGGAGGGCTCTGTATGTAGGGTCGAAAAGGAAGGGGAAGTTTCAACACTCAAGCTTTTTATCAGGTGGTGCCACCACGGCAGCCGGGAGATTAGTCGCCCATAACGGAATCCTTGAGGTATACACCGGTTTCATACCTTGACAGATTTAAGTAAAAGTCAGGAATCACCCTACTTCATGGGCTAGCTATAATTGACACAATTTCATCTCTGTCGTTTCAGGCTATATGGCCATACAGCGGTCACTACCACCCAACAGAAGAAAATTTCAGGGAGTTCATCAGCTTTCTCGAAGATCATCGCGTAGATCTCTCCACTGTCAAGGTCTTCATTCACTTGAACTTGTTTTTGGAGCGTAACTTAATCTGCCTGTATTACAGATTACTTTGCATAGGAACAAACAGCTTATTGACTGATGATTTTGATTGTTTTTCTAACAGAGGTTTGCACTTGATGATGACAATTCCTACTCATTCGTCAAGCCCACAGAAGAAGAACAAAATCCAGGATCACAGGAACTTCCTTCTCAGAATTCGCAATCAAGCACAGCAGAGGAAACAACTACAGATGACAGCAGCAAGAACACGATCCCAGTTGTTAGCCAAGAAGCAAAGGTTGATCTCACCATGGAGGCAGGAGGAGCGTTTGACCTGTCCAAACGCTTGCGATGCAACTGGTCCACTGGTACAGGACCTCGCATTGGGTGCGTCCGTGACTACCCCACAGAGCTTCAATCCAGAGCTTTGGAACAGGTCAACTTATCACCCAGAGTGGCTCCCGGAACTGTTTGCAAATATGGTCCGATACCTTCTCCTCGTCCAAGCCCCAAACTCAGGGTCTCTCCAAGGCTTGCATATATGGGACTGCCCAGCCCCAGGACCCCAATTCCTGTGAAGTAAGCTAATTGCTGGAACGTGGTGCACAAACTCATGGTCCCGACCAAGCAAGGAGATGAAGATGGGACTAACCAGACTTTTTTTTTTCATTTTTATTGCTTCAATTTTTTGATTTCAGAAACATAATCGACCCGATTCTTTGTTTTTTAATTATCACTTTAGGCCCCCTGTAACAAAAGAAGCCAACATTCGTTGATTATTTAGAATTAAAGATTAAAATTTTTCCTTTATCTTCTTCTTTCTTATGCTTTATAAAAAGAAAAAAAATAAAATATTTCATTTTCTTAAAATAAAATATTTAAGTTCTAATTAATTTAATTAAGATAAATAAATTAAATCTTAAGTTAATTATAAAAATGATTTTATTTACATCGATTAATTTTTAAAATAATATTAACCGAATTCGATCCATTGCACTTCAGTTCAGCCCACATGCCTCAAATTCTCCCGCCGCTAACCTCAGTTAATCGGGGTCCTGATTTTGTTCTCGCCCACCTTCCGCCGTCGTTGAAAACCATCGATTTCAGTTAGTTTCATCCTCCAGCATACAAATCCCGTCAAGAGAACCTTGAAACATCTAGCTCCTCCATCGAATAGCCTCTTTCCGAAGTTCATCCAGAGCGAAATAACCTTGTTATCGCTCTGCTGGACTCTGTTTCCTCCTTGTTCTCTGTTTGTTTATCATTTTTCGAGTTGTAGGTATCGTAATAATTCCTATTCAGCTTGTTTACCGTGGACGAGTTTTCCTCTGGCGTTCAAATTCATAATGGAGAATCCGCCACCGCAAACGGAGAGTGCCAAACCTAACCCGCCGTCTCATCGGAGATATCACCTGAAGAGCCAAACCTACCTCAGTCTCCTTCGAATTCTTTCCTACTGTTCTGACCATCCTCAACTGTGTCGACCGCCTCAGGAATTGAGTCTAGGTATGTATAAATCTCCCTTATTCACAGAGATGTTACTCTTTTGTTAACCAAGAATTGTGGAAAGTCACTTCCTCTGTATAATTAATTCGCGATATGTTTATGTGAAGCCAGTGGTGGCAACGAACAGCAGCAAGTTCCTGAAAAGGAGGCGTCCAGTTGCTTCAGTTGTGATGGCATTGATAGAGAGAGTTCTATGGCTCAGGACAGTGTTCCTATCGATGGCAATAAAAGACCTGTGGGTTTTCAAGACAGGGGGTTCAGTGATACACAACTGGAGATTGATGAAATTGACAACTTAATGAAAAATGAAGAAGATGGGAATCAGTCTAAAGAAAAGAATACATTTGACGGAGATGATGCTGATGGGGACCCAAGACAACAAGTGTTGATTGATGAATTAGAGCATCTTATGAAAGGAAGTGGAGAACTTTTTCCTGACGACAATTGTCACTTGTCTACAACATTAGAGGAGAACCTGAATAGAAATGATGGCGGAACTGCATCTTTGTACAACCAAGAACAATGGCAAGGTGATGCTGGACTCTGCAATCAAAATGTCTCTGACATCTCTGACTCGTCTTTGGATAGGATTATGACTAGTGGAGGTCCAAAACCAAGTTATGCTAGCGGTAAAAGTTGCCTTTCTCAGACTAATGAATCTAAAGTTGTCAATGAAGTGCAGCAGGAAGACTTGGAATTGGAGAGACCAGTTTCTGCTTGTAGACCTATGGATTCTCCTAATCATATGATTGAAGAAGGAGAGATAGAAAATATAGAAATTTGCGGGGAACCTGACGTGGATAAAAGACCAGTTGGTGTAGTTTCTGAAGATGCCATGGTTATAGCAACAAAGGAAGATGTGGGAGCTTTTAGTGTTGCTTCACAGAATCAGTCACCTCTTAGAGGAAAAGTTAGGGACTTCGAGTTGACTTACATTTCTGCGGATGTGGCAGATAATGATGCTAGACAGCATAAGGCCAAAGAAAGCACTAGTTCTGAGATAACATGTAAGCGGAAGCTAGTTGTATACGAGGATCCTATGTTTGCTGAAGAGCTAGTTCAGGCTAAGAAACGTGAGACAGGTTGTGGATCGAAGGTACGCAAGAAAGTTTCTGAATCCAAGAAGAAATCTCATAAAGGAAAGGAACAAAATATGGCCACGAAACAAAAAACGGGTACTATTGTGAAGGATGTGGCATCTAACGATCTGGAATTAAATGGAGCAAAGGTAGATCAGGATGCAACTGTAAGACAAGGAACTGCATCTAGTGAAAAGGTACAATGTTTCATGATAGTTTTTCCGGACTTGATTTTATTATGATTACTATTTTAAGTGCAGCTCGTGCTGACCAACAATGTTGGCTTTTAGTCTTGGGCTTTGCTTTAGAAATGGAACATCTTTCTATAGAAGTTTCTGCTTCTTTACTCTCTGTAGAAAGGGGATGGCAGAGTTGCACAGCTGTTGTCGATGAATAATTGTACTGTTGTCAGTACTATTTATCAGGGTTTGGATTCCATTCATCAGTTTGCTTAAGATGGATGTGCTTCTGGAGTTTCCTATTTGTCTCTGAGACTTATATCGAGTGTCTTGAAATTTTGAGTGAATTAATCTGATAGCTATTAAAACCAAGCAAGTTTGTGCGAACACTTTTATGTTCTCTTTCCCTCCCTCAAATATAGCTCATAATCTTATGGGCGTCGGTGTGCAGCAATCTGTTGATGAGACCTTGAAACATAGGTCACATAGAATATTTGACCTTATAACTTGTTAGAATGTTTTTGAAGAATTTCAACTTATTTTTTGCTATGGTTTTCTGCCACAGGATGATGCCCCTTGTAATAAGAGAAAGCGGAGTGCTCCTTCCGAACAGAGTAAAGCAAGGAAAAAGGTTCATGTTTGTTCATTTATTTTCTTTGGTTTTTGAATAGGCATTTTGCAGTATCACTGTTCTACAGTTCATATACATGGGAACTCCTTTTGTGTCTCATCTTTACTATACTTCATCTTTCAACCAAAGATTTAATAGTATTGATCATTGCTTCTGATGTATACAAAGTTGACTTTTCAAATTGACCTTTTTTCTGCAGGAAAAGAAACGAAAGAAGCGAGCGGAGGCCAATCGAAAACTTGGTGTTAAAAGGCTGAAATTGCGCCCTGTGTTGAATACTCCAAAACCGGTACAATATTGCCGCCATTATATCTTAGGAAGATGCCAAAAGGTAAGTAATTACGTCTTATACGTGCATTATAAGTACCCTTATTTTTGTAATTTTGAAGTCAGAAATTGTTCATCCTGCATTAAAGCATCCATATAGTTAACTAGCAGAATGTTCCAGTGTTCTAATTTGCTGTGATTTACTTGATAAACTGCTATGCTGTTGCCGATGTGAAAATTGTTATCTGAAATTCTTGATCTTTATGATTTGGTGGTACTACTTTCTGGGCCATGTTTCTGTCTTTCATATTGACATACATTTGATATTACATGCATATCTGATGGCCCTCCATTAATGAATTTTTAATAGTTATCTCAAGTTTGGGCTGAATCAATTTAACAGTCACAGAAGTTAAGCTACTTCTTTCAATTTTCTTTACCTTCTTTACGTTTATCCCAAATGAAACAATGAAATTAGCCCTTCCCAGCTGTTTCCCTGTCTTATTATCTATTATATAGATCTGGAGACTCCCAAGTAGCTGATGTTGAGTCATCTTTAGTTAAGAAGGGGCTTTTTTGGGGGGAAAAAGCTAAAAAGTCATCGAATTTTCTTAAACTATTCAGTAAAATTAACTCTGATTTTGTTTAATTTCGTCTCTAACTTGTAATGTTGTAATAATAAATCCCAATAGTTCATCCTTGTGGTAAATGATGATCAAAATACATTGAAAAGGTTGTCAGGTGTATGTGTAGGAACATATCCTAAACCGTGGTTGGGAGCTAATTTTGACCTTCCACAGATGCAATGCATGGTTAATTTGGATCTATTTGTTACTAAATTAAAAGTTAAGGTCAGATTGAAAAAAAATAAAGTTGAGGGCTTAATAGAATGCTCTTATAAAATGTACTTAGTTGAAATCATTTTGCCCTTACAATGCAAAAAATGCCATCTTAAGTTGGAGTTTATACCCTTATTTGATTTGTTAGGTAAGGTGGTCACTTTCTTTCTTTTTCTGATTTTGATAGGGTGAACAATGCAAATTTTCACATGACACGACACCTGTGACGAAATCCAAGGTATAATGCTTCCTTTTCTTTTGTTAGACAAGATATAATCTGTTACATGTTGCCTTTCTATTTTCTAATTCTAGTTTGACAATCTTTCCTCAACTGTTCTTGAAATTTGTTGCTGCAGCCATGCTGTTATTTTGCACGCAATTCATGCATGAAAGGAGATGATTGCCCATTTGATCATCAACTCTCTAAGTACCCCTGTGCTGCTTTTGTGTCAAAAGGTCATTGCAACAGGGGTGCAGGTTGTATGTTTTCACACAAGGTAACTTCTTTTCTTGAAAGAATATGTTCTTTATTCAGCCAATTTATAGATGCTACGTAGTAACAATGGTTGTTAGAGTTCTTTATCTAATTATTGACTATTATCCTTTCAGATGCCTCCAAAAGAAGAGTTACAGTCTGCTTCAAATGTTGGCTCTACTGACATTAGGCCTTTGGCATTGACGGGCACTTCAAATTCAAAGACGCACCTCGATATTAGTGCCAATTCAGATCAGGTTCTCAAAGCGTTACCTCATTCTGGAGGAGTCACTTCTCATAAAAAGTCAGGACAGGGTGGGGAAAAGACTGTAGTAAATCTGCCTGCAGTTGCACCCAAAGGCATCAACTTTCTATCAACTGGGAAGTCATTAATTGTCGCCTCCAGTCATCAGAATTCAAATAGTTTATCTGACGGAAAAAGTATGGGTGCTAAATTTGGGAATCACGTAGATCAAAGCACACATGTTCTTAGTATGGGTGATCAGAAAGAAAAAAGTGCATCAGGTTCAGTTAAAATATCGAACCGGATTGCAGAAGGAACTCATCCAGCTGTGGCAATCAGGGGGGTAAATTTTCTTTCGTTTGGCAAATCTCCGGTGGGGTATTCTTCTGTTGGAAAAATTTCTAGCTTGAGTGCCAATCAGGGTGTTGATGATCTCAAGTTATTAAACACTTCTTTAAAACACAATCAACCTAGTTCTTCTCAGAGTATGGACAGCAGCATCCAGGCAAGCAAAGTGCCAGTAAAAAGTGTGTCAGATACCAAATCTCCATTGTCAGTGTTGCAGAAAAATGAACTTTCAGGGGCATTGTTTAAAGCGAACACTGCATTACTTGGTGAATCTTCCACAGATAGCTCTTCTAGATGTAATAAACAAACTAGCTCAGTTTTCAGCGTCGATGGATCCGTTCAAGAAAGTAGCGGTACATCTGATAAGCATCAAAATGGAGCTGCAAAACCTGGACAGCTGCTGAGGTTGCCGCTTAGCTCTGATCAGGCTTCAGGTCGCATGTTGGGCACGAGCACACCAAACTCAGCCCAAAAGGCTCTTCTCTCAACGCTAGCGTTTGCGAAAAAGATGGAGTCTGAAATGAAAATGAATAAGCCGAATGTTGATGATCTTGTTGACAGCTCTGGGGTCAAGAAGGGAGTTGGTAGCAGTAGTTCCGATGGTTCCCTGAATGGTTCAGCAAGGGCTTCAAGGATCTTGGATTTCTTGTCTGGTAAATAAATGAGTAAACTTTCTGCTTCTTTGTGTTCTAACCAGAACTAGCAGCTAAACCAAAGATTTCTTTAATACAAAATTGGTTTAATTTTTACAAAGTTTGATCAATTTGTTGTTTATTAATAAAAGTATTCCTTGCACGACAATTAGGCAATCTCAATAGTCGACACGTGACTCACGATGCCTCTTCCCTTTCAAACACAAACCAAATCATGTGAATTGTCTTTTTAAGAGTGGAAACAATAAAATGATGTTGCCTCGCTGTTTCATGTAATAGATGAGAAATTATGTTTTATATTTTCTTTTTTAGGTAATTTAAAAATGCTAATAAAAATATTAATTGATTTTTTAACAATAAAAATAATCTATTGTAACATTCATCCATGATGGATAAATCAGTTTCTTAATTATATCCCGCCAGGTGTCTCTACGTAACTTTTAAACATCAATTCATCTTTCCACTCACTACATGTTTATCACACTCGCAGGTACCAGGCGTTTCATATCTCAACAGTCTCTTCTTTTGTCAACTTTTAGAATAAAGCAAAGATGAAGCATAAAGATATAAATAAA
>JAOSBN010000008.1:2584806-2613510 GCA_027563595.1 Erythroxylum suave | reverse complement strand
CGTTTCATATCTCAACAGTCTCTTCTTTTGTCAACTTTTAGAATAAAGCAAAGATGAAGCATAAAGATATAAATAAACAAAGGCAATACGAGCTATAAGTATATAATTATTATTTTTTTGTTTTTGAAGTGGAACAAAGAATGATTATACCATAGCAAAAGAAGAAGAGGAAGAAGAAGATGGATATACTAATACTTTTGAAACAGATCACAATTAAATATATTTTCATATAAAAGATACAAATATTAAACATTTAAAATTGGTGTAATCTATTTATTTATTTTTTAATAATTAAATTTTTTACTTGATAAAATTTATTAATCAAATACTACTAATTGCGTTAATAATAATAACAAAAATTAAGGAGGAGTTATATATAATGTTTTAAAAATTGGAACGAAAGTTAAACTATTAAAAAATATTTAAGGTTTAAATGATTCGATTGGTTAAAGATTGTCATTAAACTGATTAATGATTAAATAAAATTAAAGAATTTGAAATACTTATAAAAATTTAAAGTTTAATTAAAAAGAAGACTGTTAAATAAAATTAATTGATTTATTTATTTTATAAAAATTGATTAGTTTAAAAATTGAGTAATTAATTATTACATTAATTAGTTTTAAATAATAAGAGTTATTAAAATAAAATAAATTAAAAATTTAAAAATAAAAATATTCAATTTAAGATTTTCGATTAAAACGTTAAAATCAGTTTATTTTTAAGTCACCTTGTACCTGAAAATTAAAATTTACTCGCTAATAAATGAATAAAATAAATGCTCAATTTATTGCAAAAAAAGTAAATAATAAGCAATAAAATTCGCGTTCACTGTCTTTTGTTACACGCGCGCGTATAGACACGCCCACGGAGACAATTACAGAGGAACAGTGGGAGTTGGGAAATTAAAACCAAAAATTGGGTGAAATTAGAGTGAGAGTGTGTTTGATGGAGGTAGAGAGAAAAAGTAGACATGTGAATACCTAGAAGACTAGGAGAGACCCAACTTTTTTTCATTTCACCTTTGGTTTCCCAATCCTTGATTGGATTCACATCTGTAATTAACAAACACTAGAATAGTTTTTTTTTTTTCCTTGGGTTTTTGTTCTTAGTTGGAGCTAAGGAATTCTGATATTTAGACTAGGAAGATCTTCAATCTGCTCTGTGGCTTTCCCCGTCTCCGTACGAGTTTTTTGGATTTGTCGGTGCGGTTGTTGCGGTGGTGTATAGTGTTGCTTTGATTGATTTTTCAATTTTAGCGGCATTGAACTTTAGAAGTTTGGAAATTGTTTACTTTTCAATTAGGGCTTTTTTAGTCGGATCTTGAGTTTCGATTCTTTTCTGTGGATTTGGGATTTGATATGGAACCCCGTGTTGGCAATAAGTTTCGGCTTGGTCGAAAGATAGGCAGCGGGTCGTTTGGCGAGATCTATCTGGGTTTGTAAATTAGCTTCGTGATACTGTGTTTTTTTTTCTTTTGGCTTTTGCCCTAAAGTTGCTTGCTTGGTGTGATTGAATTATAGGTACTAATATCCAGACTAATGAAGAAGTCGCTATTAAGCTTGTGAGTAGTCTCTTTCATTTGTTAGTGTACTTCTATTATTATTTTTCATTTTCTTCACCGTTTTCTTCTATTTCTGTATTGCCAACGTTTAATATCACCTACTGGATGGTTTTGGCTATATATGAATTTACTGCCCAACTGTAAGATTGGTATAACTCCGTTGAAAGTAGAAAAATGACGGTTGCCAGGTCCTCTTAACTTCTACTAGCAAGTAGTATAATATAAACATGGTTGGCTTTGAAGGCTTGAAGCTGTCAAGCTGCTTTGACAAAAATTTGTCCTGGTTAGTTGAAACAAAGAAGCTGAGGGGAGAAGCGAAAGTGATTTACAATGATCCAGAGGTTTTAAATGCTAGTATTATTGCATAGTCCAAATCACAGAATATCTGGAGGGTGCCAATCAGTTTAGTTGTCCTGCCCATGTATGGGTTAAGGTTAGAAGTGCCTGCAGCTGAGGAAGACTTTCTGTTGTTTCAAGATGCGGGTTTTTCCCCAACTTGTAGTTGCTTTCAAATATTCTTTTGCTAGTAACTGGACAAGGATATATCACAGGTTGGCTGTGTAATTACTGGCTTATGGTAAATCCATCTAATATGAAGCAATCTTCAGGGATTTTTCTAACAAGTTATCCCTTTGTGGAATGGAGAAGAACTTATTAGAACTGTTGGGGTCCAGACAACTTATAGCAGTTTTTTTAATTAATTGAAGTAGAAACAGAAGTTCTGTAACAGGATTAGCTGGTCAATCGAACTTAGTTTTCTGGCAACTAGTCTGCAGCTCTTTTTAAACAGGGTTAAACGCATAGGTATTGGTAAACTAGCCACATACCAGGCTTCCTAGCTGGTTATTTGGCACCCGCTAGATAATGTACTCTGGTGAAGTATTTGGAAAAATGAATCTGGTAGAAAATTTATGTTTACTGCAATTAAGAAGAGAATGTGCTTAATTTGATGTTTTGACCTTTTTTTGCTATCCCATCAAATTCCTCTTGATGAGTACTCGGTCTTAATTTTATGGGGCTTTTGTTGCTCGTAATTCTGCCCTCAGGGTGTTGACTGTTGACTTCCATTTTCTTTAATGTTCAGGAAAATGTGAAGACAAAGCACCCACAGTTGCTGTATGAGTCAAAGTTGTATAGAATCCTTCAGGGAGGAAGTAATGAGATCTTTAGTTCATTACAATTTGCCCTTTTCCCATTTTGAGCAAATAATCAGATTTCATGAACTCTTTGATCCAGTTTGCATCTGAGTATTTTGAGACTCTTACCATTTTTCTTGTTGTAACAGCTGGAATCCCAAATGTGAGATGGTTTGGTGTTGAAGGAGACTATAATGTCCTTGTGATGGATTTGCTAGGACCAAGTCTTGAAGATCTTTTTAACTTCTGCAGTCGGAAACTATCTTTGAAGTCGGTCCTTATGCTTGCTGATCAAATGGTTGGTTTGCTGTAATTTTATATTTCCTTTATGACTTTTCAAAACTGTCAACTTATGTTGTTTGCTAATTGTCTTTTTAGATCAATCGAGTTGAGTATGTTCATTCAAAATCATTTTTACATCGAGATATCAAGCCAGACAATTTTCTTATGGGCTTGGGGAGGCGTGCAAATCAGGTGTTGTTCTGTTATGTTTGTTTTTATTACTTATTACCCTTATTTGAGATTTATGTCAATGTAATAGTTATGGGTTACTTGCATGTAGGTATACTGCATTGATTTTGGACTGGCAAAGAAATACAGAGATAGTTCAACCCATCAGCATATTCCATACAGGTTGGAGATTGTTGTTCACATGAATTTGAAATAAGTTTCTAGTATTTGTGCTTCAGTTGGGAGTTGTAATACCTTAAAAAATGTTTTGCGTTGTATTCTTGAGCGTGATATATTTGCTCATTTTCTTAGAAGTGGTGCCAATGCTGCTGGCTTGCACTATGGTGGTGCCTATGCTGCTGCATTGCACTGGCATAATGGTCCAGAGATTGTGTTTTTACTGCTCTGCATCACTATGATGCAAATACCTGCAAAAGATATTGGTATAGTATTTTAATTTATTTTTTAAACTTGTATTTAAGAATAGCTTATTCTTATTGCAGGGAGAACAAAAATTTGACTGGAACTGCTAGATATGCAAGCACGAACACTCATTTGGGTATTGGTATGTGCTTTTATCTGAGTAGTTGACCATTTTCATCAATATATTGGTCCTATCGCTGAGTTTTGTTTGTTGATTTCAAATATTTAACTTTCAGTTTACTGATGTGTTGGATTATGTAGAGCAAAGCAGGAGGGATGATCTAGAGTCTCTTGGTTATGTTCTTATGTATTTCTTAAGAGGAAGGTGAGTTTAATTTCTCAAAGTTCCTGCCTTCTTTTCTTCGATACTGTTTGGTCATTGGGCTTCCTTCTTCTGTAGCCTTCCTTGGCAGGGACTAAAGGCAGGAACTAAAAAACAGAAATATGAAAAGATTAGTGAAAAGAAAGTTTCCACCACAATAGAGGTAATATGTTTGCAGTTATTAAGTTTTAATTTTGCAAATGGTGTTTGTGATTGCCAAAAAGATGAATAGATAGTGCTTATTCTAGGCTTTATGCCGAGGTTATCCCACTGAGTTCGCATCATACTTTCATTACTGCCGGTCACTAAGATTTGATGATAAGCCAGATTATGCTTACCTGAAAAGAATATTCCGTGACCTCTTTATTCGTGAAGGTATGCTTCTTGTAGTAGTTGAATGAATTTAGATTGAAATCACCTCATCCCTGTTTCAATTTTGTCGGTGAAGTGCATGACTTTGGCATTTATTTTTCTGAGATTATCTCTTGACGATCGTACAGGTTTCCAGTTTGATTATGTGTTTGACTGGACTATACTGAAGTATCAGCAATCCCAACTTGCTAATCCTCCAACTCGAGCTCTTGTACGTTCCATTTTGAAGCTGGAAGAACTCTTCCATGTGAATTTAGTGTTTAATTTTATTGTATATTGTCATGATGAACATTTAATGGGTTCTTGATTTAGGGCCCTGTAGTCGGTACCAGTTCTGGAATGCCCCCTGTCATCACCAGTACAGACAGACAAATAGGTATATAGCGTACCACTTTTATTTCTTTCTAGGATTGGTGAATGTTTGTTTGTGTAGGATTGTTTTCATTTACATGTAAATTCTCCTTTAAACTTGCAGTCCTGGTCGAGAGCTTTTCGATTCTTTAATTGGTTGCCTCTAGAATGTCCTCATAGGTTTTGTCACTTGGTTTTTTTTCTCCAGTCTGAATTTGGCTGTGTGTGTATTGTGGCTGTGACATTGTGGTTTATTTTATGTCGATGGAAAAAGTTAATTATTGAATCTCATTAATCTAAAGACGTTCACGTTGGACGTTCCAGCTGAGGGCTTATGATTATTATGATTTCTGGTTTCACCCATAGGGGAAGGTGTTGCTCGTTACAAACTATTGAGATTATGCTAATTGTTTCTCTTTTTTGCAGGTGGAGAAGAAGGACGAACTGCTACTGATCCATCTCGTAGGAGGCTATCAGGGCAACTCCTAAATACTGCTAGTTATGCAAAGCAGAAGAGTCCAGCTGTAAATGATCCTACAGCTTCAAAGGATGCTATGGTAAAAAGAAGGAAAATTGGATTTTCACCCTTGGCTCCCAATTTTGTGCAATATAAGTGATTTGAGATTAATGGGAGATGTGGTTTTACATTTTACCTCTATAAGAATTAATATTTAAGTTGTTATTTACTGGCAGGCCTCAACTTATTCCTACTTCTTTGGGATCTGTAAATATTGTAATTGAATCCTCTATAAGAATTAATATTTAAGTTGTTATTTGCTGGCAGGCCTCAACTTATTCCTACTTCTTTGGGATCTGTAAATATTGTAATTGAATTCTGATCATATTATGGAGCTCTTAATATCTACACCTCCGTTGCTGCATGAATGTTTGATCATTATAAACTTTTCTTCCTTATCTTTTTGTATAATTCTCAGTTTGGTATCTTTCTGAAGCATTGTAATGCTATTCAGAAACTGCTCTTTTGAATTTCATGCTTTTCCATCCTCCCATACCCAAAGCTTGGCAGTTTAGTTTCCTCCAATTGGTTTCAGATCTAATTATTTTTTGTTTGGGCAATGCAGTTACCAAGCTCCAATTTTCTGGGGCGTCCAAGTGGATCTGCAAGGCAAGCTGCAGCTGTTTCTAGCAGCCGTGATGCATTTGCTGGAACTGAATCAGATTCCCAACGTGCTCGGGTAACTGAGACAAGTGCAGGGACCATGCAGAAGATATCAACCGAGCAAAGAAGTCCTCCTCTTGGATCTTCAGATCATAGGCGCTCATCATCAGCTAGAAATATTTCATACATGAAGGCATATGAATCCAACATCAAGGGCATTGAGAACCTGAACTTCGACACTGATGAGAAGCTTCATTACTAGGTTGCTCAGCACTTTGAATTGTTCGTGAATTTGCCAGTATCAGATGGTGATGAGTTCTGAAGTTATTGGTTGCCATGTAATTCTTGTTCAATTTTGGGCGGCAAGGCATCAGCTGATCATACATGAAGCAGCTCGCAGAAACTGAATTCAATTGAAGATGTTGAGAAATTTAGGCTGGACGTGTTAATGTTATTTTACGGTTCTTGGCATGGTTGAAATTGTAAGTGCTGTCCTCTGCTCAAAGCTTTCAATTTGTATTTTCACGACTTCTTGACACCTATAGCCTGGCCAGTCTATACTAAACCCCGCAAGATTTCCGGATATGTTAGGCACCACGAGCATGTGATTCAATGTGTTTTAGGGTTGCCATGTTTGGTTTTGACGTGCTGGAATTTAACCTACCTTTCAATTATTTTCATGTCTTTAAAGTGGTTTTAGTATTAAATTATCATTTCACGTATTTAGGGTGATTCTAATGGATAGCCTCTTTGTTGCTTAATGTCATACTTTGGTTTTATAAGTCTCCGATCGCTTTAATTTTTCATAAAGTTATGTATTCACATTTCCATAATTTGTAGGGCTAGTTTCTTTTTCTTTTGTAATTGATAAAAGCAAAATAAAAACAAAAGTACTGCGATGTGTCATTAAATATGCAGAACTAATTTTGCATATCAACTTGTATAGACAAACTCTCTTTCAGCTTGACTCAAGGTATATGGATTTATATTTTGAAGGAAGGTAAAACTTTAAAAAATTGAGCAGTGCTTAACAGTCAGGGCTAAATGGAAGCACTAGTCATACAACAGCAAGCTGAACCAGAACTGGTTCAATTTCAGTATAGCTATCTTCAAAAATTGACTCAACAGAAATATGTTCTACAGATATAAAAGCACATAAGTAGGTGTAAATCATGAAAGTAGCTTCAGACAAGTATGTCATCCATAAATTACCTACGCAAGTTAAGAATAACTGAATTGGAAGTTAGAATCGTGTGTTCTTGTTTAACAGTACTAAAACAATTGGAAATCTTATCGAAATGAACCCGTGCAATTCCTCCGAGGAATCAAAAGCTTCTAAATTTGTGCAGTTTCTCTGTATCAAGCTTCTTCCATAACATGGAGGAACGATTATTTAAGGACGAGCAGCGGAATTCCACACATGCAGCAGACATGAAAGGAAGGAGCTATCAAGTCATGTCAATGTTGACAGCCACATTGCCGAAAGAATACATGCGGCGGATATGAAAGGAAGGGGCTATCAAGTCAAGTCAATGTTGACAGCTACGTTGCAGAAAGGATATCGGAAACTGTTGAAAGAGAGAGGATAACTATAAGACCAAAGACATCTTTTAACTGAAAAACACTGCCTGAGTTGTTCCGACACAGGTACTCACAATTCGTTAGTCCTAAACTGCGGTAACAAGTGCCAGATAAAAACACTAATTATCATACAAGTTCCAGTGATTTCTAATCAATCATATACTTGAAAAGAGGGGGGGAAAAAAAGAGCAAGTAGCAATACAATACACAAGACTGGAACTTATTAGAAAAATAGTAAAAGAAAACAACAATATATAAATCCAGAAGTAGTCAACTATTGCTCAAATCACCACCAGCCATAAACAGCTCTAGAGCACCTGTCCTTGAGCCACCTAAAACTCTTCTTAAAAGACCCTTTAACGTTGCCTTCAACGGTATAAATCTTATAACTAGCAACCCTCCTTTTCCTCTGCAACTCTGGATCCTTGAAACTCCAGCTTTTTGAAGCAGACCCATTTGCAGACTTGCCCTTTTTGAACTTCACATCCTTGTTTCCCATCTGGGTTTGTGTTGAGGAAGCATAAGAAACACTGTAACATCTTAGATCCTGCATAGCACCCGAGAAAGTGGGTACTGTTGTTGTTGTCTTTGTTGCTGCTGCTCCATAGTAGCTCTCTATTTGCTTTCTTCCATCTCCACATGACTTGGATCTGAAATCCTCCATCTTCTGATTGATTTCAACTGATGTGCTCCTCTCTCCCCCTGGAGATGAAATCACTCTCACCGTTTTATCACAGGAGTGAGTGAGTGTCTCTTTTGTATAGCCGGAAAACAGAAAGAACTTGGTAATAAAGACGTTGTCAAGGAATCGCCCACTTGTAAGTTGATTATGCGTCGGTCTGATTGATATGAATTAGAAGGCTCTTTATTTGGTCGTAAGCATTTTATCATATGGTATTTCGGGAAGCTAGGACTAAAATCGAGTTTTGCTTCATCATTTTAGATAAAAATATGAGTAGCTTTTATTATTTTAATATGCTCAAGAAATATTGATGTATTCTAAAATTATTTAAAATTTCATGTTCTAATCTTATATTATTATTTTTAAAAATATATATTTTATTAGATTCAAAAGGATTTTACCAAATTTTATTTTTCTTCCTTTTTTATGTAATTGATTTGACTGGCAAAGGATTGAGATCTTGAATTTGCACGAGGAACATATTCAAATTCAACCTTACAAGGGGAAGTAACCAATGTGTTAAGAAAAAAGAAAAATTGTCTAGAAATTGATTACATATGAATAGAGAATAGTTGTACTAGTGCGAAATATTTGGTTGTTGTAATTTATAGAGTATTGTGTCAATTCAAAAATTTATTCAATACGCATTCAAAAAATAACAACTTAGCATTATTCTGTTTCAAAAAAAAAAATGGTCCTACCTAACTATAAATTTATGTCAATGGAGAGGCATTTTATGTGCAAGTTCACATATTCCTAAGGCACATGTATCGAAATAGCTTCTTTAGGGAAAAAAATAAAAAATGAGAGTAAACTCTTCATAAATGAAAAAAAAAATCCATAGCATCTTTATTAAAAAAAAGGAAAATAGTCTATCAGATTAAACATTAGTCAAAAGAAAAGAAGATGACTCTTAAGAATAATTCGAGTTTAATACATATAGTAATTTATAAATGCATTATATATTCCAAATAAATCAATTAACAATTCAACAATAATATTGAAAGTGATTAGATTCAATTCAATAACTTGTTGTTCAAAGAATCCAAAAGTTTTTAATTCAAATTCATAATTAGGCAATGAGATTGGGAAAAAGAAAGAAATAGCTCTCACCATTGAATAGGACTGCCTCCAATCCTTAAAAATATGGAGTTGGGCATAATTTCCTGCAGAGGAATAATATGGAAGATGGTCTCTTTTGTTTCGTCTTTCCCCTTGATTCCAACAATTGCAACTTGTGCAAGCTATAAGGGTAACCGTCGTGCTTTGTTTAGTTAGTTACGGAAAAGAATGTGACCAAGAGGATTTATAGTAACCAAAACACGTACGTTAGAAGAAGCATAGTTTAAAGTGTGAAATTTTTTGAACATTCTCGGCTATATGACTTCAGACTTCCTATATACACTTAATAAGTTTGGAAACATACATTCACTGTTGAAAATCATTACTATACAAAGGATGCTAAAAGCACGTACCCTTTCATAGTCTTTCATAAACATGTTTGGACATGTTCCATCATTCTCTCCGACTTTTGGCTAACCTGAGAAATCTATTTCAGAACAATAATAGGACTTTACTGTTGGACAAGCATGCATTCACTGTAAAGAGGGTAGTAATCATTTACAACTTCGCAAAATGATTGATGAAAATGGTATTTCCTCCAACCTCTGCTTTATCCTTCTAGAACTGCTTATACATTGACAAATTAACAAGCTTATCTGATCGTCGGACTAACTGGGTGATGGCAATGAATCTTCCCATCGGAGAGATGGCTTTTGGCACTCTGGGTTTAAAGTTCAGCGGTAACCTGGCAACCCAACTTTTGAGAATAATATCTACCTTAAAAGACTCACTCATTTAATTTGATCATCTTGATTCGATTTTCTCTTTCCGATTCATCAAGTCATGGTAATACAGAAGCACACACATCGGTTGACCAAGAATGCAGAATATGAACCAGAAGATCATATTCCCAACCTGTGATTTCAAAAAGCAAGAACAATTAAGTATATGCTTAGTACAGCAATTGGAATAGCATTGTACTGGACTTTGACTATATTGTACTCCTAAAACTCTTCGGCTCAATTTTCTGTCAGGCCAATGCTCCAACAGCAAATAAGTTTTGAGTGCCGAAGAAAATTGTACAGAAACTTTACTGTTAGAAACTGGGGCTAGAATGTTACACATCCCATCTAAAAGAGCCTTCGTTAATTTCAAATTGTACAAAATTGCTGCCAGCTCAACTGATTTTCTCAGGACAACAGAACAGGTTTATTGTCAAGGGAAAAAACAAGAAGATGAACATACTAATAAGTTTTGGTAAAACAATAGACATACCATGGAGTTCCTGAACTTATTCTGAAGGAAGTTTGTGAGCACAACCAATGGAACCTGAATCACAGAGGTAATAAAAAAAATAGAATTTATTAACCCTGAATCAAGAATGAGCCAGATATAATCTCCAGAAGGAAGATGGTCATTTCGCTCGTTCTCTCTGCCCCATCGTACTGAGTGTTTGTGGGTTAGAAAGGAGGGTCGTGGAGGGGTAGGAGACTTGCAATCATCTGATAGGTTTTTGACTGATTTTGAGTTAAACTTATAGTCAAAATGATCTCACCTGAAACATAATTCCAATAAAAGCCCAGAGCTTGAATATGTGGCAAGGAACAGCAATGCACAACTGCAAATAGGAAGATATTGAAATCAGTTATAAGCAAAACAAGAAAAGAGAAACGGACAGGTACAGAAGAGAGTGGCAAAATTCCATAAAGGTAATGATGGCACTTATCATTTCACATGTATTATTTAATGTTCCAGAGAATAGTTCTACGTAAAAGTTGTAAATCTGATTTCAAATTGACAACTTTGATTTTGCCAGTGTGCAGCATCATATCCATATAGCAAAGAATGTCCTTTATATTAATGGCATGCAGCAAGCACGGAATAGAAAAAACTTCTGTAATTTAAATCAGTTACAGATCTATAACAAAACCAGTAATACAATATTCT
Source organism: Erythroxylum suave (assembly GCA_027563595.1). Taxonomy (NCBI): domain Eukaryota; kingdom Viridiplantae; phylum Streptophyta; class Magnoliopsida; order Malpighiales; family Erythroxylaceae; genus Erythroxylum; species Erythroxylum suave. The sequence continues at coordinate 2,602,500 of JAOSBN010000008.1, read as the reverse complement.
GATCATCTTGACAATCCTCCTATTTTAGGGGGCCATCAATAAAAGGAAACTTCAATCTAATAAAATAGTAAAGATCAACCAGATGGTACCTCATGAAATATTGCCGAAATGATGAAGGCGACAAGTAATGCTACCCCCTGCATTATTCCCATAAAAGAAAATATTTTAATAAACTCCTGAAACTTTTTTTTTTGAATCATAAACTCCTGAAACTTAGATCATCTAGTTTATGCCAAGATCCACACATGCATTAAAAAAATGTGAGGCAGTCTATCAAAACATTCTAAGAAGAAATTTACAATATTAAAAAATTCAGATTAGCACAGTGCAATGTTCAATTTACACTTATAATTCAGCAAACACTAAACAAAATAAAAGGTGAGAAACTAACCTTGGGTATTTTATTCCGGATGCATGGAAAATAGATATGCCGAACCATCCACTTATGAACAGGCTGAGATCAGTAAGGACTCTATCAGTAAATTGTTGGACCTACTACTCACACACACTCTTCTGCTAGCATGTTTATACTTATGAGTGTGAAAAAGAATCAAATGGGCACTCACAATGAGAACAGGTATCATGTAACAGTCTAGGTAACTTCTCTAAGAAAATGTTGACATGGATAATCTCCTAAGATCAACACGTTGATAGATTCTCATCCCCTTGAATGACAGACATGGTCATTGACCTCAATTTAATAACAATATGCCAAAAGTAGAATTCTAGTTGCATTCCGTAAAACCCCTTTTAACATAAGCAACATGTCAGGTGCAAACACATGGCAAGAATGCTATTAGGTGCAACCACATGGCAAGAATGCTGTTAAATTTTTGGAGCAAAAATAAAGGGCCATTTATGTTTGCCTCCTTATCAAAATTTTAGGTCACATATGAAGAAAATAAGAGCGCAAACACCCAAACCTTTGTATAACAGAATCCTATATTTTATCTCAATTGATCAAAATTCAAAGCAAGAAACACAAACCCTTCTGGTTCTCAAAGTATTATAAGCAGTAACAAGGCAAGATCTACTTTTTATATCTTCAGTTAATTACAATAAAATCTGTTTGTTAACAAAAATTATAGAGCATACAATGGAAAACTCCAGAAAAAGAACATCATATCTAACTTATAAAGAATTAATGTCTTTACATAACAGCCTGATTGCAAATGTAAACAGTATGGATCCAACAAGTTGACGAAATAAAACGAGTTCTAGGTGAAGAAGCATACCATATTCCACAATCTCCAATACTGATGACAGACAGATATCCAGATAGCCAAGGAACAGATTAAAGATTTAGAGACAGTGGAGAATAATAGACAATAATTCTAAAGGAAACTGTTCCTGCACATAAAAACCTACCTCATCAACAGTTCTTGCATTCCACCAATCTTTGTAAAATTCCCGATCACCAAAACGTAGGAGTTCAGCTAGAATATTTAGCCTGATTTTTGGAAACATGTAGGCAAGGATAATGTGCCTTTACTCAGTTAAAGAATAAAATAGCAGTGGACGAAAATGCTCATTCACACTCACCAAAGGTGAAAAAAGCAATAGAACATGCAGAGCCACACGTATAAATTAGGAACAGATAGCTTCAGAACCCTCTCAATAGCATATAAGAGATTTCCTTTCAAGGGGTGTTGCGAGTTCTGAACAAGAGGGTTGATATACTGAATAACATACCAGCAATGATGTCAGCAATATGATGTGTCAACTTTTATCAGTAAAATGGAAAAATGTGAAACATCCAGTAGTAACATGAAGCTCTACTAACTTGTTCTATGATAAATCCCATCAGCCCTGTGAATATTACTAACTTGACAAATTGACGAGCCACCCAATTCTTCCTAACAGAAGCCGTACGAGGATAACTTGGCTGCAAAATCATGTGTGAAAATTATGATTAGAGAAGTCAATAATGCTTGATATGTTTATAATAGCATAAATGAGCAAAATTTTTGAATGATGTTGAAAAAAGGATAACTGTTACCTGGTAGCATAACGTTGGAGCAACCATGAAATATAACAAGCTCTTGAAGCTGACATCTTGAGAATAATCCACATTCAGAGAATTGGGCAAAGTATCTCCCTACATGATAATTGAGGATGGGACAACCAATTAATCATCAAGATAAAGGTGAAAACAAGGATTAAATGAAAATGGTGCAGAAGATAGAACACTTAGTCAAGCAAAAGATTCATCTCGTTTTAGTTTTTTTTTTTTTTTTGGGTGGGTTTTTTGTTTACTTTCTTTTTTTTTCTGTTTTGTGTGGTGGGGAAAGAGGAGGGGCTGTATGGCCTAGGTATTATGAAAAATATACCGAAGTGAGCTTCGGCAGTTTTTAATCCCACAATTTGCAAGAAATGACCAGGAAGCAGACAAATATTAACTTATAGAGAGGTGTAGATGACTCAGCTTTTTGACAGTATTACATTGTTACCTTCTCAACTAACTTTGCAATTGCTCTCATATCATAGTTCGTATGTGCGTAAGAAACCAATTTCATCCAAACAACGCAAGCAAAAAGCATCAACGTAACACCTGACAAGAAAGCCGAATCACAACTGCACAGTTAAAAAGAAAAGTGAGTCTCTCCATTAACACTCATTACAATGGTATATAATAATCCCTTCACGGAACAGATAGCTGATAGATATTATGAACAAAAGAGAAATTTTGCAGAAACCCTTTATATGAAATCCAGTACAAATTATTCATATAACATTGCAACAAATATCATTACATCCTGGATAAATTACTCCCCCAAATTTGTTGAACAGACAAAATAATTCACTAGCATTGAAAGACAACTGCAGACTTGATGATGAACTCGTGACGGAAGACATGACTGGAGCAAATAAATCACGAACATGTAATATATATCAGCACAACAAAATGTTAAATTTTCAGAATTTTTGTTCTCCTCTTCTATGCATTTCCATGTATCAAAACTTACCTCAAGATCACAAAAATCGGGTACAAAATTGCTGCTGTCGTGATGAATATATGAAGCAAAACGACAATCTGCAATATAAACTCATAGTTAAACCTGAATAGCTTCAGTAATACCAAGTCATGTATATTCCTGTAAAGAGCAACAAACTAAACAGACTTGAAGACTTACAGGTTCAGCTATACATTTTCTATATGCCAACTTTTCAACTAGATATGCAGTAAGAGGGAATATTGGCAGAGTAAGGCTGCAATAAAAGCGCACCGGAAGCTTTTAGTTAAATATGAACTAAAACGAAACAAGATATGCGCATGGCTACATGAACATTACCAGCACATAAAGAGGGGCCAATCACGTAATGATCGTGAGCTAAACCAAAATCCGGTCTTAATTAGCCAACCATACTGCAAAAGATCAACAAGATGATAAGCCTTTCAACACCACAAATTCTAAATTCGTGAATCATTCATAAGGATGTTCCCAATTAACCATTAACTGTGAATGGAAATACAAACCTTCATTAAATTTTCAATGATAAGCCTGCTGTTTACAGCTACAAGAACCACTATACAGAGGTTGAAGAGGCCTGCGTGACTCTGCTAAAAGGAATGTAAAAAATAACTAATTAAAAATCATTGCAATCGATAAAATGTGACAAAACGGCACTTGTGGAACGTCACTGTCACTGGGTGTTAACTCGCCATCCTATGACTAAATAAAATTCATTTCATTTTTGCACCTACCTATTTGATAATCAATTCTCCAAAACAAACTTAATTATCAACCAAATGAATCGAAATTCAACCCAAAACCAACGAGTTCGTGAATCACCCATAATTCAAAAAGCATAATGCTTCTGAAAAATATGTGACTAACAGAGTTAAGCAAACAATGAGTTCCAAGCACAAGTAACTGACATACAAAGTCTCTACCTGCTTAAATATAGCGACGGAGCTTAACGGACTTTCTTTGATGTTGCGATGAGCCGGCATCGTCGGTCGGTACAGAAATTTCATGTCCGTTTCACTGCGATTCTCACTTTTATCCGCGTCACCTCCTCCGCGTACCTTTCCCGTAACACTGAGACCGTCAGGATGCACCGGAGCAGACGGATTCATCACATCCTCGCCGGATGAACTACCGGACTCGGAATTGTCAGCTTCGGCAATCGAATCGTTCACGTGTCTGACGGCGCTCGGCCTCTGACGAGGCGAGCGATTAAGTTCTGACGACGATGAGTCGGTCAGAAGAGCATCTCCGGAATCGGCCGTGGCAGAACCACCCTCCGACGTCTCTAGCATCGCCATTGGAGTAACAGAATCGGTTAGAACCCAAGCAACAACTGATAAACTCTTCCGAGAGGCAGCTTCTAGAAAGTGCTTAATCTACAGAAAACGCGTAAAAGAGCATGCGATTTTAGCTCGAATGTATAAGAGGTAAGAGAGAGACAGAGTGCGGTTGCTCGTCGTCATGCAAAAGGAAGTTACAGGAGAAGGAGATTTGATAAGAGTTAAAAAGGATTTCAGTAGCGGACAAATTAGAATATAAATGGGTTTATACGAGCATAAGCAATGCGGCGGTGAAGCGTTCGAAACGCGGACAAGGCTCTAAAACGTACGATGTTTTAGACTTTCCACTTCCTTCTAGCTAGAGGAATGGTAATTTGGGTTGACCTAAATTTAATGAATCAAATAAGAGTTAATTAAAATTTATGATTTTAAGATATTAATTTAAATAGTTTAATTTTTAAATAATATTATTTAAATTTAAATATGTAAACATATAAATCTTTAAAGAAATTGAAATTTAAATAATATTATTTTAATCAATTACATAATAATAAAATATTTATATTATAAAGGCAATTTGAATGATTTATCAAAAGTGTATTTTGAATTTCAATATTTATAATAGAAATAATTTGAACCTTAAAATTTAAAAATGTTTAAACTAAAATTTAACATTTGCAAAAACTTTCGTAATAGATTTAAATTTGGCTTGACCTATCCCGATTTTGTTTTGAATTGACTAAGCCATGAATCAAAATAGTTCAACCTCAACAGGGCACAAGCCTATTTGGCTTGGCCCTTGGCCCTACTAAAACTACAAAATGACATCATTTTATAAATTAAAAAAGAAAGAAAGGATGGGTTGGGCATGTTAGCTCGTGGCTACCCATAGGCCACCCAACTCCTAACTCGACTCGGTATATTGACATTTACAATGGCTAACGACTAATCCAATTAACTGGATGATTTGAGTATTCTTATTTTGTTACCAAATTATAGCTTAACATTTTATAATTATGTGTTTTAAGTTTTCAATAATTTATACTCAAACAATTAATTTAATTTAATTTATTCATTAATATTTACAATTAAAGTAATATTTACTTCATATCTGATTTTGTTTAATGAGACAAATTTGGGTAAGTTGACTTTGGATTTTGTTGAGAATAGTTGACTTTGGATTTAACAAAGCAATTTCGGTTCGGATGCCTTAAGTCGTAAGCATCCACATTCAAAGCACCTCAGGTCTCAAGATAATTCTTCACAACAGCCTGAATGTATGACCAAACTCTTGCACGCGCTTCTTCCTTATTCTCTGCACAACGTTTCCTTCAAACAGTGTCCTGCTTTTCATTCACTTTGACGTACATCTAAGTTAGGACAAGTCCGACCTAACCAATTTCAGACTTAGACTCAGATTTAAGAGGAATGACTAATTCAAACAAAAGTACGTCGTTCAATCTTCAAGTCGAATCCAATTGAACTGTTTAGTCAAAAAAAAGAAAAAGAGTCAAATTAAATCCAAACCAGTCCAATATCATCCCAATAAATAAACTGTAAATGGCATATTTATTTTTATTTTATTTCTAATTTTCTAATTTTGATTTCAGGTTGTCCCTTTGATCATTTCTTCAAATGTACCTGCAATAATATTCAAATAATGCCCTTTGATTTCACCAATTTTCACCTATGCTGTATAAAGTGCTTCGGCACAAAATAAGGAATAGGATTTTCAAAGCACAGATGGTTAAGAGTTCTTGTCGTTGTCGTCATCATCATTATCACCTAATTCGAAATTCTATATTAAAGCAGAGTTTGGAGAAGTTTGATAGTACACAATTTGACTCTTATAGAGTAGAAAAGTTATTTTTGATAGACCCATATATAAATGTGACAGTAAAAAAAGCCCCTTCCAATCTTCTCGCAGCAGCAGCCTGAAAACCTCCAGAACTATCACTCATCACCCAACCAACACTTGAACACGCTAAATTCATCCTTACTGCTACATCTGTATTTAATTTCAGAAATCCATTTGGAGGACAAGTCTACACCCTAGCTACATCAGTTCATGCTAAAAGAGGAGCACCCACAACCTCCTTAATGTTCCTGGCATCCAATTTATCTAGCAACTTCTATAACAACTGAGCACAATCTTCCAATAAGGCTTGATTCTGAGCATACCACAACCACCAATAAAATAGAGCTATCTTTGGGTGTTTATCCTTAGTATTCAAAGAAAACAATAAAGTAAGCAATTCTTTGAAATTAAAAACATTTATAGTAGGTAAAACAAATCCTAAAGAACTCCACCCTCTCTTCAGATAACCACATCCCCAAAAAACATACAGAACATCTTCTACAAGACCCCTACAAATAGGACATATATCTTCACAGGTCACCCTCTTCACTATAAAAGTTGCACAAGTTGGCAAACAATCAAAAAGAGCCCTCCATAACAAATTCTTAACTTTTGGCTATCATACATTATCACAACAGTCAAATAAACTCATAGGGATTTTTGCAATTAATATTTTATCCCTATAATTAAAAACCTATGTAATAAAATCATGATTCCATCTTCTCTCCTTTTGAACGATAAGATCGGCTACAATAGTAACCGTAAATGAACCTAAATCAAAATGAATATGGTCATTTGATTCTGGCAACTAAGGTTCAAAAATTAATACTTGTCTCCCATCACCAATTCTCCACCTAAAACTAGTCCTAATTAATTCCTGAGAAGTCATCAAACTCCTTCAAACATAACTTAGATTATTTCCAATTGAAGCATCTAGAAATGAGCAAGTTGGAAAATACCTGGCCTTCACCACTCTACTAGCCAAAGACTCAGGATATTCAATTAACCTCCAAGCACATTTACCAACTGAAGCCAAGTTAAAATTATGGATTGTCTTAAAACCAATACCACCGTCATATTTCATACCACACCAAAAGCTATTTATCATCCTCTCTAACTCTTCGCATAATCCTTTAGGCAACAGATACACATTTATCACATAATTGGGCATTGCTTGCGCTGCAGACTTCAAGAGAACCTCCTTTCCAGCTCTTGACAAGAGCTTATTATTCCATCCTTGTATATGCTTAACCATCCTCTCTTTAATTTACCAAAAAACTTGCCTTTTGTTCCTCCCTAGTATTCCTGCAAACTAACCTCATCAACCCCCAAGCGTAGCTTAACACATTGTTTAGTACTCAGAGTTGTATTGGTGCTAATTTCAAATAATTTACAAATTGCCTCGATGCTTTCTCATACACTCTCAAAACATCACGCAACACTCCAGCTTTGGCTTGTGTAGCTCGAAAGAAAAAATAAGATTTATCTGCAAAAAACAATTGTGATACCTCAGGAGCCTCCTGAGCCACCGTACAACCATGTAACAACCCTTATCGAAGGCACTTAGACAGCGGACCCACAAGCCCTTCAACTCCTAAAACAAAAAAAAGGCGACAACGGATCCCCTTGCCGAATACCTGTTGTAGAATCACCGGTTCCAATAAATCTAACTCTCTTTAGACGAAATATCTCACAAATACAATCCCCATCATTACCAAATTTACCCACATCTCCTGAAAGCCAAGATGCAACATTATCCCTCGCAAGCAATTCCATTCCAATCAGTAATACGCCTTGCTCATGTCGGCCTTTAAAGCAGCAATCCCTATACGACCTTGAGACTTCCTTCGCATATGATGTAACACCTTTATTGCCACAATAACGTTGTTTGTAATCGATCTTTTTTTCACAAACACACTCTGAAATTCAGAGCCAATATCTAGTATGATCTTACGTAACCAATTAGCAAGAATTTTGCTCAAAATTTTGAACATGACATTACAAAAGGATATCAGTCACCTTCGTGGAGTTTGCAACCTTTGACAATAACACCAGCATTGTATCATTCATCCCTTCAGGTAGAAAACAATTATGGAACCAACTTAACACAGCCTGTGTAATATCCTCACTAATAATATGCCATGAAAATTGGTAAAAAGCAAGATTTACATCAAGTCTAGGTGCCTTGTCCGAATGCATATCAAACACTGCACACTTAACCTTTTCTACGGTAAAATCCACAAGCAATTGATAATTATGTTCCTCTGAAACACATGAATTTATACAGTCCATAATTTCACTAAAATTTGTCCCAGATGAAGTAAATAAACCACCAAAATAATTCTCAATGAGACCCCTCAGCCCTGAATGTCAGTCATACCACTGGCCTATTGAATTTTGTAGCTTTGTAATTCTATTCTTCCTTCTTCTCATCGTGGCCATGAAATGAAAGAATTTCGTATTTGTATTCCCCTCCTTATACCAATACAACTTTGACCGCTGCCTCCAAAATTGTTCCTGTTACTTTAAGAGTTTAAAGTATGAATTATTTACCTCTTTCAATTCCATTATCGCAACTACATCTCTTCTATCACTTAGGATGCGAACTCCCCAATTAATGGAGGAAAGTTCCTCGTAATATTAGAACCCCATTGTTGAAATGCACGTCCACAAGCTTCCAATTTTTCCAAAATTAATCCACCACCACCACCAGACCAACTACGGTCGACAATCTGAAGACATTGCTCCTCAAATCATCACACGTTTTCAAACTGAATCACCGAGCTTTGGTCACTGTACGCTGAACGCAAGGCTACAACAGTAAAGGAGAATGATTTGAACTAAAGTAACCCAATTTGAGAGTTTATAACCTAGGAACAAGTCCAACCACTCTTTAGAGACCAATGCCTTATCCAAGCGTTCTTCCACTCAATCATTTGTATTCCTCCCTCTTTCCCATGTGTATTCAGGTCCATCCATAAGCAGTTCTACCAAACCACAATCTTGGATAGCTTGATTAAAACCACTTATCAAAGAAGTTGGGTATGTTGATCCTCCTCTCTTCTCCCAAAAGTAACAAATAGAATTAAAATCCCCAATTACACAACAAGGCAATGATGATCTCCCCATTAATAGGTGTAGTAACTCCCAAGACTCGATATGCTTCGATCTTTCTAGAAAACCATAGAACACTGTTAACCTCCACCACGTTGATTACTAGCACCCACCTCCAAATCAATAAAAGTGCACCTATAACTCAGTAATCTTATAGCTGCCCTATCACACCAAAACACCACCAAGCAGAGAAACAACATTCAAAATTTAAACAAGCCTTTACCCTTTCTACTTGAGACCGTAAACACATAGTTTCCATCAATATCATAACCTTATGCTTATTCTTTTAGATTAAATCCAAAAGAAAATAGATTGTACGTAGGCTACTTAGCCCACAATAATTCCAACTCAATGTAATCATTGCTTCAAGTGGCCTTGTACACTAGGGCCCACCTTTTCCATCAATTAAGTATCAGTAATTTTAAGCTTACTAAATGAAGTAAAGGCCTCTACTAATTGAGGCTTAGTAACCACATTATACTCCCAATGTCGTCATTTAGGGTCCAACACAATCTGAATTGGTATACCCGAGCTTTCCACATCAATACCATATTCTCCCATTATTCATCCCATTTTCATCTCCACATCCATCAAAATAAAATACTTTTAAAGATATGTCTTAACAAAGAGAATGGGAAAGTATTTTGTTGAAGGATTAGAGAGAGCTAGCATTCATTTGGTACACATTGGTGAAAACATTTGGCTGTGGACGAGATTAAAAGCAAATGAGATGGAAATTGAAATATTATATAAGAAATTAAAATAAATTTATTTAATTAAAAATAATTTATCTTTAAATTTTATCTATATAATTATTATCATCGTAAAAATATAACTACAATAATATTAATAACTAACAAAAATTTTGATTTTATTTAAAAGAAAACATAAAATTAAAACTAAAAAAAAGTGAAACCTTTCGACCTTGAGCTTAAAGTACCACAAAAACCATGAAAACAGACCCTTTATTTTAATTAACTAGTTCTTACCGCCATTTTTAACACAGAAGATCCGGTGCCAAAAATCACACGCCATCAGTCTTCTCTTCCATATACGTCAATAATATTAAAGGAATTTAAGATTCGCCGCCACACATATCCAAGTAATTTCGTGAATCTGTAAGGCCAAGGTATCCTAAGTAACCCAAATATAAGAACAATAAACATAGAATCCTCAGTTACAACAAAATTTGCAGTATTCCATCAAAGACCATACGTGGCATCAAGGGACATGGTTCATACTCAAAACAGCAAGCTTTTTACTACACCTATGAAACAAGACGTTAAATAAAAGAGGTTGGGATATAACAACATATAACACTTACCAAACATATTCCATCTTTCTACAAATAATGGGAAACAAAATTTGTTTACAGGAGGTCAGCAACGTTCGATGGCAGCTCTTCAATTACCACATTGTAGAACTTCTGGATGTCAAACAGCATCCTTTCATCATCAATTGTTACAAAGTTGATTGCAACACCTTTCCTTCCAAACCGTCCACCTCGTCCAATACGATGTAGGTAGTTCTCTGGCTGTGTAGGGAGATCATAATTAATGACAAGCGAAACTTGCTGGACATCAATGCCACGGGCCAAGAGATCAGTCGTAATTAGCACGCGAGATGACCCAGATCGAAATTCACGCATGATGATGTCTCTTGTATTCTGGTCCATATCACCATGAGTAGCAGAGACTGTGTGGTCTCGGCTCCGCATCTTATCTGTCAACCAGTCAACCTTGCGCCTGGTATTAACAAAAATAACGCTCTGAGTAATGGCTAATGTTTCATAAAGGTCACAGAGTGTTTCGAGCTTCCACTCCTCTTTCTCAACATTGACATAAAACTGTTTTATTCCTTCTAAAGTTAGCTCCTCACGCTTCACAAGAATTCTAACAGGTTTGTTCATAAACTTCCTTGTTATCTCAAGAGCTTCAGGAGGCATAGTGGCAGAGAAAACACCCACTTGAATTTTTGTTGGCAAAAGTTGGAAAATATCGTAGATCTGTAAGCAAGTGGACAAGAGGTTAAAAGCAATAGTAAAACAGTTGACAAAAACCTTGACCGAAAGCAGCAGATAAAGTGATTATGCACCTAAAAATTCGATAACAGAAAAACCAAGCAAGGTAGACATTTCATATTCTAATATTTCCCCAATTTCAAAACCTATTTTCTATTTGTTAGGGAATCTAATTCACAGTACTTCCATGAACAAATGGATATGAACTTGCAAGCATAGATCATATGATAGCTAAAACAAAAATAAATGGATGACCTGATCCTTAAAACCACGAGAAAGCATTTCATCTGCCTCATCAAGTACAAACATTTTGATGTTATCAGCGCGAAGCGACTGTCTTCGCAACATGTCAAATACACGCCCCGGCGTACCAACAACAACATGCACTCCACTCGTCAAAATGCGTTGATCTTCACGAACACTGGTCCCACCAACACAAGCATGCACCCTAACACCAAGATAATCTCCAAGGGCTCGCATAACTTTCTCAATCTGTTGAGCAAGCTCCCTAGTGGGTGCCAGGACCAAGGCCTGGCAATCCAACAATCCATACTCAAGCTGCTGCAGAATACCAGAACAGAAAGTTGCAGTCTTTCCAGTCCCAGATTGCGCTTGTTGAATCACATCAAGTCCCTGGCAGAAAGGGACAATACCCCTCTGCTGAATTGCTGAGGGCTTTTCAAAACCTACAAAAAGATTAGTTCAAGTTCAATGATCTGATCATCCATTAAGAGAAGGAAACGGAGAGAAACAAAATTGTAAATACAAAATCCTTGATGCATAAGTCCTTCCTCAATTGTTGTCATTTGCATCAATATGTACCAAGTTGTCAACTGGATATCTCCAAAAACATGAAATACTTTGCTGCATAAAGCATAAGAATATGCAAATACAACATACGAATGATGGATCTACGTCATAACATGCCCAGGCAAATATAAGAGTACTATAAAGAAAGAACATAAAACCCAGGAGGGGATACCATATGCATAAATGCCCCTCAGAAGATTCTCTTGCAAACCCATTGAGTCAAAACTTTCATAAACCTCTTCATAAGGTGTAAAGAAATCTTGTGCATCAGCTGCAAGACTGCAGACATCAATATGAATCAGAAACAAATTAGAATGTCCATTTTAGGTATATTAGCACCAAAATATGACAACTAATATGTAGCTGATAAGTACATAAACAGAAAGACAAATAACATGAACTAATAAAAGGGGGCAAATCACGTTTCCATTTTGGCGTCATACTGCCGAGCATCGAAGTGAGATCCTTCTGGTGTTATTCCTGCCATAACTGCAATAAAAACCAAAATTTACAAATAAGCCATGGTAGTAGACTACTGCTGCAAAAATTATAGCACGTGGTCGTAGTTCTGCATCAACTAAGTAAGGAAGATCTGTCGTAAACTCCACATCCTATAGGTTATCTACCAAGAAAACAATTGCCCTCAGTAAGGTAGGGTCCAACTCCCTAAACAAGGATCACCTTTTTCTTCAAAAAAAAAAAAAAGACAAACTTTTCGTGTGTATACACTTGAAAAACTCGAATTCTAATTGATCAAGAATAATGAAACAGGACAACACGTTCGCGTTTTTTGTTAAAACCCTGACCTAGCTTTTCACGAGAAACAAGACAAGCGATCAAAAGATAATACTTGCAGCAAAGGATCAAAAACAATTAAAAAAACATCACAAAACGCGCTGAGAACCAAATCCAAACAAAATCAAACAAAAAGCAATATTCAGCACTCAAATCAGTTAGCTTCCTTGAAATCAACCAGGAGAAACGGCAAGGTAGACATATAAAAAACGTAGAAATCGCAAACCAACAAGAAAGGAAAGCAAATTTCTATTAGTAATAAAAATTGGAAGAGAGAACTAAATAAATAAATTAAAAAATAACAAAGTTAGATGGACACGACAGATGAGAGAAGTGAGAGAAAAAAGACCTGAAGATGAAGAGAGTCTGATTTGCTGTAATTCGGGGAAATTAGGTTCTCTGTTTTTCCCAAACTCCTCAGGAGTCAAGGAAAGATTGTTCAGAAAGCACAAGCACCACAATCAGTGCGCTTTCGTGAGATTAAGAAGCTAACAGATATCGTATCCTATTTATACATACACAAACATGATTCACCCTCGTTGTTGTCTAATAATTACAAAACAAATTGAAATCGGATTTCAAGTCGGTGTAGTTTGGGCTCTTTAAGGCCCATCTCTTTTATGTTGCGTTTTTAAACGTTACTTTTTCTTTTTTGTTTTTTTCCCTATTCTAACTTTTGTGCAATCAATCAGGAAAATGACACTTGAAAGTTTAGAAATTCCCTACCTATTAGCTATGCACTGACGACTTGATAAAGCGGAGGGAAAAGTAATTTTAAGTGGACGGTCGAAATTTATCATATCCAATTCAGCCTATAGGCTTTAACAAATAACAACAAAAGATTTAAAGAAGGATTAACAGCTTGGACCATATATATATATTTTATTTCTTCTTTATTGTTTTTGAAACTAATCAAATTTTGAGTTTCGAGTGAGGTTTTTAATTTTAAGTGGACGGTCGAAATTTATCATATCCAATTCAGCCTATAGGCTTTAACAAATAACAACAAAAGATTTAAAGAAGGGTTAACAGCTTGGACCATATATTTATATTTTATTTCTTCTTTATCGTTTTTGAAACTAATCAAATTTTGAGTTTCGAGTGAGGTTTTTTTGTTTATGCGAAAGAAGGAAAACAAACGAAACTGACTACATTAAAACCGACCCTTGTGATATAAATGACTTTGCCTATCTAACTAGATAAACATTCTTGTTTTTGGTAGAGGATTCTGCAGAATATGCATTTCTGGATGTACTCTGAAAGCGAAGGAAGCTAGCCTATCGACACTTTGATTCTCCTCCCGATAGACGTGTTGGATCTACGTCTTTCAATCTCGACTTAGCATCACTTTAATTTCCTGCACCAAAAAATAATCCGCTGTAAGTAAATGTTCAGAAGGAGAAAGAACATTGATGGCTTCTAACGAATCCACTTCCAGAATGATACCCCGATAACCCCAGTTTCAGGTCAATGTAAGCCCAACAATAACTCCACGCAACTCGGCTCTCAAAGGCAAACAATCCCCAAACTTTTGAAGAAAGCCCCTACACCACTAGCCAGTACTGTCCCGAAGGAGACCCCCAACCGTGGCGCCCGGCCAACCCTGTTGGGCTGCACCATCTGTATTCACCTTGATCCAACCCTCGAGCGGTATTTGTCAGTCTACAGGCTGCCCTATTTGCAATCCCGACCTAGGCACTACGCAATTAGTCACCCTTTGCACTTGACGGACCCAGTCTGCATATTCTATCACAAGGTGGTGACCAGCAACTGGTCACTCGAACCCAGCTTCAAAAATGCACCTATTCCGCCACTGTCAGATATACCAGTAAGAGATGCCAAAATTAGTCGCCCACCCATTAGTCTGCTGGATGAGGTTTGACTGTAACCAGTCCTCCTCAAGTGAATGAAAGAAAATAGACTCCTGGTCCGTTGGAACTAGCTACCACCAGAAATTCTGGACCCTGTGACAGCCCCGTATAGCATGAAGTGTTGTCACCGCCTGTCCACATTCTTGGCAACTACTGTCTGTTGCTAGGTATCGCCGAACCTGCTGTGCATTAGTCAGTAGTTTTCTGTTTGCTAATAGTCATAGGAACAACCAGATAAGCTGGGGTCCTGGCCATGCCTAGATCACTTTCCAGATTGTATTCGAAGTCCCCGTATTGAGATCTGCGATTAAATCATACGCCGAAGCAACTGTGAACGCCCCTTGGTTTTCGGACCCCCACATAATTCGATCATCTCTCATGGCTCCCGAAGGAGCTCTAATCGTTGCCAGAACGGCACATACTTGTGGGGAAAGATGTGGCGTGATCAAATCTCATTTCCAAGTTTCGCCCTCTTGCACAAACTCAGATACACTTGCATACAGCACCTCTTTAGGAATTGGAGCTATTGTCTCTTGCACTACGGGTCCCCACTTTTCCACCCATTGGTCCAGCTAAAAATAAATTCAGCTCCTCTTCCCCAGTTTCCATCTGGTATCACATCGTACATACTCCCAGGTAGCGGAAATCCCCCGCCAAATAATTGAAGCGCCTTAATTCTACAATGTAGGAGGGATATGGTGCAGGTTAACCTGATATTTGGTGCGAAGGCACTGGACCCATAGTGCTGAATGATTAGTAAGCAACTCCCAACCCAATCTGGTAAGCAGTGCATCGTTGGTAACTCGAATTCGTTTTAGCCCTAGAACTCCATCTTTTTTCGGACGACAGACAGTTTCTCAATTTACTAGGTGTGATTTTTGATGCTCATCGTGGGATCCCCATATGAAGGTTCTCATTATTTTTTCGATTTGATCGCAAATATGATTGGGTAGTCTCACAGTTTGCATGGTATAAATGGGTAGTGAGGCAATCACCGCTTGTGTTAAAGTGACGAGTCTTGCCAGTGATAATTCCCTAGCACGCCATCCTGCTAGCTTGTGCCAGACTTTATCGAGTAGATATTGGTAAGAGTTCCGCGTTATACGCTCATGTATTAGCGGGACCCCCAAATATTTGCCCAAATTAGCCGTACTCTGAATCTGTAGTTCTTGGCTAATCCAACGCGCTTCGTCCGGTACCACATTCTTCGAAAAGAAAATGCGTGTCTTACTCAAATTCACTTTCTGTCCGGACACTCCACAGAAGGTTGCCAATATTGTCGAAATTTCTTTCACTTGATCTACTGAAGCTTCCCCAAACAGTACAAGGTCATCGATGAAAAAAAGGTGTGAAATGTAAAGCCCTGCGCCACTCCATCGAAACAATTTCTACCGTCCTTGACCCACTGTGTCGTCAATAAGATGACCTAACCGTTTGATGCAGAGAACAAATATGTAGGGTGGCAGCGGGTCGCCCTGTCAAAGACCTCTGGTAGGCACAAAAGGATCAGATAATTGACCATTCCACGCGATTTGCATCAACAGCGTAGTGATACACTTCATGATAATAGTAAGTAAAAACGTTGGAATTCTAACTTCCAGGAGAGTATCTTTGATGAAATCCCAGTTCAGACAATCATAAGCTTTTTCTAAATCCACTTTCAGAGCATAATAACTAGTTTTACCCTTCTTCTTTCTCATTGTATGGATGATCTCCTAAACTATGATTATATTATCGATGATTTACCTTCCTTGGATAAAACTACATTGGGTTGGTGCCACTACATATGCCAGGTGTGGCTTTAGTCTGTTGGTGATTACCTTGGAGATGGTCTTATACAGCACTGTACAGAGACTAATAGGTCTAAATTGGGTAATATAATTTGGGGACGGGACTTTCAGGATTAGGACCAGAATGGTTTGGTTCAATGCCCTGTCCCATCCTTCCGCCGTGAACAGTTGCTGTATAAAGGATACCACATCAGATCCCACTTTATCCAATTGGGACTGGAAAAAAAGAGCCGTAAATCCATCAATTTCAGGCGCTTTATTGGGGTTCATCTCCATAAGAGCTGATTTGATTTCACTCACCTGGATCGGTGTGGCTAATTCATGAACAGTCTCCTTGTTAAGCCGCGGGAAAGCGCCCGAGCTATGGAGGCCATGTGCCTGGGCGTCGTCCGCTGTGTAGAGGTGCTCAAAATAATTACGAGCCATATGTCGCAATTGTTCTGGATCTGTGATTTCCGTATCATTATGGTCGAATAATCGTGCAATCGACAAAGTCTTCCGTTTGGTTCTCATCATTGTGTGATAATACCGAGTATTACGATCCCCATGCGAGATCCATTCACACCTTGCCTACTGATGCCAATAAAGTTCCTCCTCACATCGCACCTGAACTAAGTCATTGCTCAGTGTGGCCTCCAGATCAAGCAAATAAGAGGAGTTATCGTTGTCCAAATTTCGTTGGATACCCTCTAGTCGAGCCATCAGTCTTCTTTCGCTGAAAAACATTTCCAAAAACAGTCTTATTCCACTGCTGTAAATGACTCGAGAACTGGGGAAGAAATTGCACTAACGACTCGTTTTGGGGACTCCAATGAGTCGCGACTAGGTTCGAGAATTCTGCATGCGCTAGCCACGCTGATTGAAACCGAAAAGGGGTTGTCCCCATGTCTCTCCAGGTAGTCCGAACAAAATTAACCAATAGAGGCCGATGGTCAAATCCGAGAAAAGGGAGATGGTGATTAACCATATGCGGGAAGATTTCAATCCAAGCTGTCGATCCCAAGACCCAATCTAGTCGAGCTTGTACAGTCCCTCTTTTTCAGGTAAATCTGGAACCAACGTAGCCCAGATTGTGAAGGCCACTCTCGTGAACCTAGGTGCTGAATTCCTTTTTAACCACGGAGGTATGCGAAGACCCTCCCCGTTTGTCGCCAATGTTCAATTTAGCATTAAAATCCCCCCCC
>JAOSBN010000008.1:2573674-2584706 GCA_027563595.1 Erythroxylum suave | reverse complement strand
CCCCCAAAATAATCCAAGGCCTATTGACAGTTTGCCCGATCCCTCGCAAGATATGCCATAGATACTTTTGGGTTTGCAGTTGGGGGCTGGCATAAACAGCCGATAACTCAAAAGAATAAGTCTCATACTGAATAATAGCATGAATTAGTTGTTTATGAGCCATTGAAATCTTAATAGTAAATGCCTTGTTCCACAGCAGTCAAATCCCACCTTTAAAGCCATCTGCTTCGACTCGAAAGACAAAATCGAAACCTAGTCGTTTGATCACGGCTGTCGCTCGTAGACCACTAATCCTAGTTTCAACTAATACCAATACCCCGATAGTATACTGCCGGATGTAATTGCGTAATATCGTCTGGCATAATTTGCCCCCTACTCCTTGGCAATTCTAAATGAGGAACGACATAACGGATTGCAGGAGTCAATTCCCCTCACTCCGGGGGGTGTTCGGAACAATGTTCGGCTCGATACTCATTTCTCCATCCGGTGACTGCGGTACGATCTCGTCAGTTCGTTCCGTCTCAGTCAGACAGTCAATCAGTTTAGAGTCCTCGGCCCCCTCATCCGGGGGCTTAGAGGGGGGGTATTGTGTAATCAACCCTAGTATTGGGTCCGGGAGGCCCGATACCCTCGACATCGTCCATTGGTTGCTCTTTTGTTTCCTGGACCCCTTTGCTCTCCATCTCGATCCTATCGCAAAGTATTTCATGGTGAGTGTCAAGGATCACGGCTTTATGTTGTTTGATTGAAGTGGGTTGTAGCTTACAAAGACCTCCTGGGCCCGTCATCTGCACTGGAGGTTGGGCTCAGCTTGTGCTTCCTTTTTCCTGCTGGGCCGCAGCCCTCCCTTTTTTTTGTTTTAGCCAATTTGCTGTCATTTTGGAACTTGGGCCAACGTTAAAGTGGTTCAGCCCAATTGCTATCATTTTGGAACTTGGACCGAAGTTAAAGTCCAGCCCATCGACTTTAAACGATGCTTCACTAAACCTATTGTTGATCACTTGGAGTTCTGGAGACGTCGCTGTTGTGTGAGGGTCGATGGCGTCGTTTACATCTGACAAAGCCTCGAAGCATAAGCCGGTTCTTCGCATACAATTACTGTGCTGGGTGGCGGGGCTGGCAGGTTGCTGTTGGATGCTGGTACGCGGAGAGTACCGTTGGACCTGGATCTATGGTCCTAACCTGTTTGCCATCCCATCATGCTGCTGTGCGGGTGATACGTCGCCTGGAAGGTTAGTCACTGATTGCGGAATGGTTTTGGTCGTGGGAGTCTCCCCATCCTTTCCAGAAGTTGTACTTGGCTTTGGTTGGGTGGTAAGAGGGGTGGTTATCTTCGCCGGACAGTTGCCGGTATCATGACCTACCTTACCGTAGTAATAACAGATTTGGGTCAGGCCCTCATAAGCAATATGGATGGTCTCTCCGTCGAGCTCCACTGACAGGCACAGAGGTAAGCTCAGGTCAATGTTGATAGCTAGCCGTGCGAATTTTCCTCGTTACGTATACTAGGTAGCTGCATCTAATTTAATTGTTTGTCCTAACAGGTTACCCAGAGCTAGAAGGATTTCGGGGTGGTACCTTACACTGGGGATATCATGAAACTGCACCCATACCACTGCTCTGGTGATTTGGTCATGGACTGGTCGGAATGTGGGCGTCCATCAATGGACAGATAGTGCATGCCCAAAGATTACCCAGGGCTATTTGTTAATGCATTCAAATAGTCAGATTCATCGATGAATTTAATGAGGTAAAAATCGTAGTCTAGACTGATGATTTTGAATGGTCCTTGAGGTTTTCATAAATTCTCTAGGCATTGGCAGAGAAGACGGTAGCCAATTTTTCGGCCTAACAATTTCACTACAACTGCTTGAGTCCAATTGCTATCTAGTTTTTCCTTCAATTTGAGCGAGAGCATAATTCCTGCTTCGTTTCCTTCTGATTGAACCTTTAGGTTGGATTCAAACAGTCTCGAGTCTACTTCTACTCAATCCATTACTATGCTTATATCAAGATTCAAGCGTGTCTCCACTTTTAATCAACTATCATTTTAAAAATTACAATTTGGGACTCTTTTCTCCATATTCAAACCTTCAACTTAATCTATTTTTAAAGAATTAATCAGCACTTAGACCATCCCTTCGAGGTCAAACTCAGCACCGTTGCAAGTAGATGATGATGATAAATAAGAGAGGTAAACCAAAGGTCCAGCTTAGGAATCACTAGAGCACAATTAATTAACATAAGTGTATTATACACTCAAGCTATACTTCTTAATCAAAGACAAACTTGCAGTATTATACACTGACGATTAGCAGTTTTCCTTAGCAGATCAGACATTAATGCCTCTGGAGATTCTCAGCACTCTTTTCCAAATCCCGCAATTAAAATATGACGATGCCACCGTCGGTGACCCGTGAACTCTTAAGAAAACTTTCAGCAAACGACTTACCTACATTCATACTCTATTCAATTAACTCTTTAACCACATCTGCAGCAGAAAGTGCAATAGTGGCTTCCAAACTGGGAGATGATATCTACAAGGCCTCCATAGCCTCCAACTGCAGTCACCTGAAAACAGCGGAGGCCATTGATCAGACATCAGAAGCAGTGATAAGAAAAAGCTGCCAATGTAATTCCTAATGCCATGCTGAACCAAGGTGCATGTACCCAGATGTGAAGAAAGTACATTGCAATATATGAGTATAAAATTTAACAAATACCCCAGTTTAAACATTTGCTAATGAAAATAGATTTGTTGACTATTAAATGCAAACCATGACATGACAAATATTCTGAGAAGGGAAGCTTTCCCAACCGAATTCATAGTAAGAGCTGTAGGAACATAACTCAAGATGACTCTAGAAACAACATACAGGTAAATAAAAAAGAAAGCCGGGTGATTTTTGAACATTAAGCTCCAACAATTGAAAGCAGCAGTTAACGAAAATAAGGCAAGGGAAAATACCCCTGATGGGTGTACGGAGACAGAAAACGCTGACTGAGGAGCACATGGTATTTGTGAGAGAATCGCTCCGCTTATATCAAAACGACTGAGTAGAGGTTCAGCTCCAACAGCTAAAATCTGAGACATGATAAAATGATTACAAGGTCTGGATAAAAACAGAACATGATAATTTCTAATAGCTGCCAGTGTCTTTTCATTGGCATCAAACATGGAACTGCCAGATTGAACCAAGGAGATCACCAGTAGTCCGATTCATATGTTGCCTAAGGTGAGATCTCCATAACCCAACACGTAAGCTAACCAATTTTGGTATAGAGTTATGATCTACATGTATGTTCCACCAAAAATTTTAAACCTTTAGGTTCAATAGCTGCTTGAAATTATACAACCAACATTTATAACCTGTTCAATATTGGGCAATAAGCCATTTGTCAAATATTAGCACAAAGTAGCTCCATATGAAAAATATTTCCTTTTTCCCTTTCAATGATAGTGGTACTTGAAATAAATCCACATACGCACCTAAGTTAGAAACACATCAAATATTCTGAGATAAAAAGGAAAAACACTTACTTGATGATCATCAAATTTCACATCCTGTATTGATGCGCTGGTGGAAGTTCTTGAAACACATTCAGAAACAGGAATATTCCAAACAGATAAGCTTCTACCAGTGCTACAAGCCTAAAAGTGAAATCGGTTAAATAATGTTACATCATAAGCAAGCAAAACCAACATAGAACTTTTTTATCATGTTCACTCCTATCCAAAGTTGAATGAAATTATGTCTTCCAAGGCATGAACTCTTACCAACCAGCTTTCACTTGCATCAAGGCCAATGCAGCTAACACATGACGAGAATCCTTTCAACTTCTTGTCCTTCCCAGGATTAATTACTTGTAAACACTTTCCAGTTTTGCAATCTAAGGAAAAGGTAAACATATAAATGGCAAAGGCAAAGGCAACGTCCCATAACTATAATGGTGAATATCACGAGCAGAAGTTTGAACTAACTCTATTCATCCATCACTATACTTAGATTGAGTACTGACTCAAATGGCATCATGGTAGCAGTTATATAAATGTGAAAGGTAATTAAAAGAAGGGAATATTGTTCAACTCTTTAAATCAGGATTATGGATAAATCATTATTATATCATGGCTTGATATCCCAAGTCGACTATTTTCAAGCTAAACGACACAAACAGAGAAAAGTTTTTTTTCGTAAAAAAGTTCTTAAAAGATCATCAGCAATTTCTTCCATGTTCTCTCCTTGCCACCCCAGAACGTTAGAAGATATAAATAATTAGGAAAGCCTCAAAGCTGCATGTTAAATCAAGATTGTTTCTTCAACTACTTGATATAAGATAGGACAAATTGCTTTTGAAAAATAGGAAACTAAAAATTTTATCCCAGGCCACATCCACTTAACTCTCGGCGAGTTCCTGATATTATTAGCTCATCACTCGCAACAAATACAGAATCAAGTATAAAAATTGAACCATAATTGAAACTAAATAGTGAAAAGCATAAATATGTTTCAGTTTAACACTTAAATTATTGAAATAAAAGGCCAAGCATTACCCCAAATTCGTGCAGTTCCATCCTCTGAACCAGTTATAATCTGAGCGATAAAAGAAGAAGCAGTTAGAAATCATGCTACATTAACCTGAGTTGTCAGATGGTGATGCTAAAATGGAGCTAAATCTTCCACACCTCCTGGAAAACAATGACATTGTGCAAACCAAAAGCAGTAAAGAATATCGCATATAATAGGTAATAAAACTGCACATAATATTTAACAAGTTTGGGCAAGGTTTTGTGGCGATTGTGAAGAGATAGTAGAGGCTGACCTGATGTGTAGAGTTGCGAGCAACTATGCAATGCAAGTAGTCTGAGTGGCCTTTAAAAACCATGTTGATTTTATTTGTCTCCTGAATAGCTCAATAACGATCAGACTACATATTAATAACAATGCAGGACATTAAAAGAAAATGTCAAATTCTCCAGACTGGAAAAAGTTTACAACGCAGTGCATGCATGGTTATTTATTCACCTTGGAAAAATACATACCACATCCCAGCCATAAGCACAAGAATCACCAGCTGCTGAGTAAATGGCTCCTCTCTAATTCACAACAAACAATGCAATTTATAATTCAGTACGCAGATGGTAAATCCAAATACATCAAAATGAGCTGAATATATGTTTGAATGAGTTAATCTACATGCTTACTCCTTTTTTCACATAAGAGTAGGGGGAGAGAAAGATGGAGTGTATCAAACCTGAGGGTCCAGAGCAATGGCATTATTTTCTGGAATTGGGGAAAGAGCAGCCCATGGACCTCTGAAACACAGGACGAAGACAAGAAATGGAATAATACATAAAATGAGGCATTCATGAAGCTGTGGCTAGCTAAATGTGAATATTTAACCCTAAATGTGTCTATGAAAACAAAATCATAAAAGCTCTTTGGTTTCCATGCACTAGCAAGCAGATTCTTATCTAAAATTCCTCACCTTATATAATAGTTGATTTTTTACCATGGTAAATATATTTCAATACACAGTCATACCTCTTTCTCTTAGACCTCATATATTACTTTATGCATGTGCTTATAAGACCCATAGAACAATAAACCAACTCAAATAGTAAATTTGAAACTGAAATCTGGACAATATCAACCTTAATGTTTCAGTTATGCACCTAAAATTTAGGAAGCTTAAAATAACAAGTAAATGAATAAAACCACTTCTAAATCCATGAAGTGGAACATAATGTGATAGATATGATAGATTACAAGACACAACAACAAAAAATCAACCCACTGAAGAGGCTAATCCCACAACTTTTAGTAGAAATAATAAATACTTCAAACCAATTAAACTCCTTATATCCGCTCCTCTTTCTCTTGAGCAACACACAAGAATGAAAAAAGGCGAGGGTGAGGAGAAAACACAGATTTGCTATTGATCACAAATGTAGTCAGAAAAGCAAACAACTATAGAAAAAATAGATTGTAGCATATATTGTGACATTATCACTCACTTGTGCTGGGGATTCATCAGGTCAAGCACAGCATTTGTGTGATTTCCTACGGGGAAATGAAAAAGATTAGGAAAGAACAGACAGAAAAATAGAGCATGACCACAAACAGTAATGCAAAAAAGCTAACAAGTTAAAAATGGTCTGTAGCTGAAAAAAGTTCTAGAAGGATGAAATTAGAACCAATAAAACAAAAAGTCATAGCAGCCAGCCCATCTTTTTCATCTGCCAGATGCAACAAACAACAACTATACTAAATACATCAAGATATTTGAACTCTAATATTGCAGCAGTGAAAATCAATTACCTTGAGGAGGGACAGACAGTTCTGGAGTACCAAAGTCTTTCCACCTCCATCCCCGTATCCGACCATCATCACCACAGCTAAAAAATTTACAAAAATATGAATCTATAATGCATTCAAGACAAAACGGTAGTACAGAGCAATTTCCAACAAATTCACATTTATAAACACAAAACAGATCCACAAGATTATCAGCAGACATGAGTAAAATATGAAACCATGGACAAAAAAGAATCACAAATGAGGCAACTAAAGAATTAATCGCTTTCTGAGGACTAATCAAGCAAAGAACTCAATGCTAAAGGCCGATAACTCTCGAATAAAAGGAACCTGAGTAACAATGTATTTTCACCATTGGCGTAGAATTTGACATCGTACGCAGGTCCATCGTGTGCTTGAATGAATCCATCAGGTTCAACCCTAATGACATACCAATAACATTTTCATTAAATCCAAACGCATCAACTCACTATCGATCGCTCATTCACGGCCACATGGCGCTCGGTGTACTTACAGTTGAGCTCTCTTTCCGCTAAAGGCAACTGGCTGCAAAATAACATCAAACAAATGATCAACCAACACACAAGCAAATTCAAATCCTATTAAGCGTCACGGAAAGTTGAATGAAACGCACAATCTTGGAAATACAAGTTGAGAGAGAGTAAGAGGCGAGAGATCCGTCGCTAGAGGCGACGACGACGGCGTCGGGGCCGGAGTCCCGAGACGGTGCCCAGGCCGTTCTGAAGACGGTAAGCGACTGAAGCTCACGCTCCTTTAGAATGCTGTCTCTGTATGAATCTTCATCCCAGTTCGTCGCATCTCCCCACATGGTGGTGATTTTTGACTAGGGTTTGCTCCAGTGGCCACTGGTTCAGTCTAAAGACTCTCAGTTGGCTTACACTTCAACGGTGCCGTTGCAAGACGTTTTTCCTTTCCTTCTCCGTTGTTCGGCTTGAGAAGTTGTTTTTTGGAGGGAGAAATTAAACAAAAGCGATAAAGTTAACGAATTAAGCCGGTTTGATTGGTTCCAACTTTATTTTTTAAAATTTTAATTAATCATAAAATTGGATTAAATTAATATATTAAATTATATTTGAAATTTTTAATTAATATTTTTAATTCAAATCCATTATTTAGATAATAATAATAACAATAAGTACACATTTTATCAGTATTAAAGAAGTTAGGTTTAATAATTAAGTTATTTTTAGTGGCAAGCAAATTAGGTAATTTCTTTTAAATTATAGCATTCGTAGCAAAATTGTATAATTTGAAATTGATTTTCTCTCTTTTTATTAAATTATATTTAAAATTTTATAATATTAACCAAGATTATTAAAAAATAATAAATATTCAAATTTTAGTTTTCTATAAAATTAAGATGTTAATCATAACGTGATTAACAGTGCTTGTATCATGTTAGTAAGATTATTAAGGTGCAAGTATCTATGTGAAAAAAAATTAAACGTAACAAATTTATTAAAAATTTAAAAATATAATCCTCATATTTAAGTTTGAAATTGCGAATATAACCTTAACTCTTACTAAATATCTTTAAATAAAATGATTGACTTATAAATTTTTTGTCATGTGCGATTTACTATTTTTTATAAATTATATCTAACAAAAAAAACTTGATTTTAAAAGAAATTTTAGATCTTTTCTGAAAATAATCACCAAATTTAAGGATAATATTTTCACCAAATTTAAGGATAACAATGAGTTAGGCCTAAGCCTTCGTACTCAAGTTCAAGTAGGGTTGTGTCATTGAGAAATCTTTTAAAAGAATTAAAAATATAAATGATTTTGTTTTGTTTATTAACTACTATACACTAAGCATGAACATGGGTGATGACAAAGAAATGAAATCCAACCGTCTACTTCATCAACAACTGTCATCCTCCTCTTTTTATTGACTACTATGGACCACTCTCTAATCTCTTCCCATTAAATATTCTTCGCTTTCTGTCTCTCCTCTCTCATGTCTAGAAACATTGTCAATGATTATCCAATACTCAGCTCTCCAAATTTCTGATCTGCTTAATCATTGCAAAACAACAGATATTGATTTAGCTTCATTTCGAGAATTTTGATCTTTAATCAAAGGATATATGATCTTTATAAGCTCGATTTAGTAGGTATTGTTCTTATTTTGATCTCTCAAGTCTTTAGATTTGTTTAGTTGTTTTGTATCGTACATGGTTTTTCTATATCTAAGAAGGTTTTCGTATAATGTTTCATGTTCTTTTCTAGATGCGCTTGATTCTTGTGTAGGCAAAGTGGTTAACATGTCAAAATGGAAAGAGGTTAACGCGAGGCTTTTGGTATAGGCCGCAGGATGATTCCCCCATCGACTGGGACTAACCCCTCTAATGTTCATCTAGGGCGCAATTGAATTTCAATTTCCCTCAAAATAATGACTTAATAATATCTCTGCCTTCACAAAATACCCGCTCTTCTCTATTTAACTTTTCTCTTCCCTTCCAAACCCCAACAACCAGCTCTGCCTATTCTTTTAGGTGATTTCTCATCATTTTCCTCTGTTTGATTAGTACTTCAAGTTTCTGTACTGATTTGTGCTTTTGACCTGCAGGATTTGCGATGAAATGAGGTAAATCTACGTCAGACACTAGAAACACCAGGTGAGTTGTCCCTTTTTTTTTTTTTCTGTTCTCCATTTAAGGACCTTTCATATCTCAGACATCAAAAGTTTAACGACGAATCACCATAAGTTCTATGATCTGTAGTTCGGTTAGTTTTTGCGTTCGTTTTCGATGAACCCACATAAAACCTTTTTGGGTTTTGATTGAAGATATCTACCCCTCGTCTCTCAAATCAATCTATCATTAGAATACCCACCAAATCGAAGTTCTTCGACCATCACCATAAGCTCTACGATCTATAGTTCGGTTAGTTTTTGTGTTCACTTTTGATGGACTCACATAAACCCTTTTTGGGTTTTGATTGAAGATAAGTTTGCTGATGAAGTGGTGAATACAATAATGGTTTTTCTACCCTTTTGCTTTCTGGTTTCATTTTTTTGTTACATTCCTACTAAGCTCATAGAATTTTCGAAAAAGACAGTTTAGATAGAGCGATATTTGAGAAATTTCTGAAAACTATCAAACATCAAATTACTTCATTTAGCATAAATCTTTCACTTTTTTTTCTTGCATGACAGTACAAGTGCTTGACGTTTCTGTTTATCATGCTTATTATCAGCTTGGTGGTCTTAACTCTTTATTGGCAATTGAGCAATTAAGAAATTTGCCCGTGGTTTAAAAGGTTCGAGAATGGATGTTTCACATGGCTCTCCTGGTCAATCTGGCATTGCATCTATTGCTGTGGTGTGATTCTTTTCCATTTGTTATTGTGAGCAGCTTAGCTTTGGTTATTCGTATCCAATTTATAATGACTAAATTTAACAGTTCTAAGAAGTGGTCTCTACTTTTTCGTTACAGAGCTTATGTTTGTAGCCAGTTACCAGAGGTTGAGGCAATAGATTCTCTTTTCCAATCAATTGAAAAAGGTGATGATGGGATACTCAGGTAATACTTCTAATTATACACAAAAATTATATTTATTATTTAGTTGAACTTGAAGTTTTTGTTGTCCCTTTCTTGGTTGTACTTTTCTCTAAATACAACCCCACTCACTTCCCTCTGTATATCCATTGGTGAATCTGTTCCTATTATAGACTGCTTACATATTCAAGTTGTGCTAATCCCTTTTATTTCAGGTAACTATTATTGGACTTTTACAAAAGTTCTGGCCACATAAAACCATCTCAGATAATCATATTCTTTTTAAACTCTGTTCTTTGCAGACTGACCTTTTGTATGAGTTTCATTGGGTCCCATTTTCTTAAATTTCTCAAAATAACATGTAAACAAGCAAGGACTCTTTGTAGAAGAACTCAGAATATTATGCGCCTCTAAGGTTGAAAAAATTTCTTAACTTTTACATATTAGTTCTCTCATCTTTAAGTGCAAGTTATCATATATATAATTGTTTTTATCTCTTCTTGATTGTCCATTGGGGGTTTTTTAATCAGAATTATGAACAGTAGAGCATGACGACTTCTTTTACTTAAGTTCATCTTTGTATGCCATTGTGCACTTTGTTTCTGCATATCTTGCTCTACTTTCCCTTTTAATGGCCTATTGTCCATGCTACTGATCGTGCTATAATGTTTTTTATCCAACAATGCTCTGTGGCCTTAAGTAGACAGTATGGAAACTTTTTTCCTGGCAAAATAGATTCAATATACAATCCTATTCTTACTGCATAGATATATAATGAAATTGTTATATTTAGTTGCGCTACTTTCTCCTTGTCTTCTATCGATATAAATTTTAGCATGACCACTCTAGTATTGGTTTTTATTTGAAGTTTTAGTCTCAGATTGAAACTTTTGAGTGATTTTGATCAATATAGCCATTTGACCCCTTTTGGTGAGATCTATATAGTAGTCCTTTACTTTGGAATCATTGATATCTTACATGAAACAATAGATTGGGACTATTATGCTAGGAGAAGAATCTAAAAACAATTGAATCTATTTGAAAACAGGCTGTTTGGCCTTTAATTTGTTAAAGGACAACACGTTGCCCTTTGGATGAATGGTGTGAGCGTGCCAGAAATTTTAGGTATTTCCGAACCGAAAGAAAAATGGAAAAGAAATTATAGCGCCTCGTAAACTGACTCAAAATCAA
>JAOSBN010000008.1:2553885-2565405 GCA_027563595.1 Erythroxylum suave | reverse complement strand
TTGAAATGAATATTAATTTAATTTAATTAATATTAATTAAAGTACAATCAATTATAGATTTTCTTACCTTTTTTATTTAATAATGATGATGATAATAATAATAAAAATAAAATTTTATATTACATAAAATGTTTAAAATTTTTAAGTTAAATTTAAAAAATTTAAAAAATTTTAAAAAGAAGCGTAAAAATTTTTAAAATTAAAAGGAGATTTATAATAAACAAGAATTTACTGAAATATATTGTCCGAGGCTCATAACAATGTTAACTAAAGTCAGACAAGAACCTTAGAATTTCCTTAACCCATATTACTACACCACTTGCGACATGGACTTTGAAGAGACTTCCATTTCCACTGAGGACTACAATTTCCTGACAAATAATTATGCTGAGGACTATAAGAACATGTTCAGATTAAATTATTTATTTAGAATAAAAATTCAATTCTTCTGATTCTCTTCACGATTCACGAAATTCTTTCTTGCTTTTATACTTCGTGTCTTAAGGTCAGTGTTGACATAAAACTGGTGGCAATATTTCTTAGAAGCAAAATCAAATCAAGGAAGCCATAGCCAGACCATTGAAGATGTGTAGCTCAGCCATATAGTGCTTTGATTATTTTAATTTGCTTCCTTTGATTCGTAAGAGTATGAAGTGACTTGTTTTTTTTAATCTCTTTGAGATTCCTATCCCCCCCAATTAAGCTAAACAAAATAAGACGTTGAAATGGCAATTGCTATACAAACGGCTATAATCGGCACCTATTTAAAAGAGTTGAGTTCAATTAAGCAATATTTACATCCATATTCAAGTTGGAAAGGCACTTTAGATTATTACCCTATTCACTCGAGTTCTGAATTCAGAACTCAAACCATGAGCACAACCTCACCACGTGAACCTGCAAGGGGAAGAATAGTTCAAATACAAGCTAACCAAAAAGTCTAAACAGCATGGACATGCAGAAAACAAGCTACTTAGTGGCAGATGAAAAGAGTACGATATAAGAAGAATGAATTCAGACTTTTACATCTCTCAAGTATCTCTTTGGCAAATTGCAGAAGCGAATCTTCGTGTTCAGCCATCTTAGCAGCCTTCTCAGCCTCCTTAACTGCTTCAGCTGCCACAAATGATTTATTTTCAGCTTCTGCAATCCTGTAGGCAGCATCCGTTGCTGCCTCTTCAAGAGCATCTTCAGAGTTTACATAACCAGTGACACCTAAATGTCTGGATTGTAGATGTTTCTGCTTCGGGCTACAAGTCTTTGGGGCAAATGAGGAAGATTTCTTGACTTTATAGCCATTTTGGACCTGCATTTCAATTGTATGCAAAAAAACATAATAAATATTCTGCTTTTGATAGATCTGACCTATAATTGCATGAAATGCTCAAATTATTCACTTTACAAACATGTTTACCTGGGTAATCCAAGTTGTGTTTCTTTTATTTATCAATTGAACCAAATAACCACATAGGAGCTAGCCTTTTAGTATATGTTGATAGTTGCATGTTACAATGAACTCATTGACATCATGATTATTCCAAAATATCTTTTGGCTAATGGATGGGCTGTCACCATATAAGTCAAATCTTATGATTGCATGTTCATGTTTTCTGTCTTGTCTAAGTTAAAAATGGGTATCATCATCTAAACAAAGAAAAAACATCATACTAACTGAAAAAGAAAAAGACAATTTGGGTTAAACATATTGAAAATAAATTACATTCTTGTGAAAAGATATTGATAAAAAGATTATATCAATGAGAGACGATGGACATCTCTTAACCTTTTCAAGTTTTTCTTGTGCAACCAATCTGCTCAACCTTGAACTCAATTGCCTCTTAAAACTTTGTGGCAACACTTGTTTTCGCTGCATGTATGGTCAAGAATACAACAGAACATGAAAGACAACCATATTAAAAATCGCAGAAATGAGAAACTAAAAACATCATGTCTACCATTTGAAAATTGCTAGAGAACTGATTTCTATGAAAATTAATTTATGCATTAATGGAAGCTTGATTTTATATTGAGATACTTCAAGAAGAGATGCATCCACTTTAGTTATAAGGCCTGATTTTGTGGTTCCTTTTTTCCTTTTCAAATTGTCAGTTTTTCCCTTCTTGCACTTACAAGTTGGAAGCAACATACAGAAGTGCATAAAAAGCTTAACAAAGTTCACAAAATCATGGGTTTATTTCTATATAAACAAGATGAGTACCTTCCTCCATGGTTAATCAATGGCCAGAAATTAGGAAGAGAGAGTAACATGACAGTTGCAGAAAATTACTTCAAACCTCGATGTAATTGACAATGGCACTTGCATCAGCTCCATCTGGCTGGTTCAAAGCTGCTATTGCTTCAAAAATCATAGTATTGTACCTGAATAAAGAAAGAACTTAGTTAAGAGGTACAGAGTCTTCACCAAAGAAAATTAAATAAAAAGAAATAACAATTATCGGGAATTCTACTCCGAAAATCTTAAACGATTCAAGTTATCTGCAATCCTCCCTTGGTACTGTCACTAACAAAGCCCTTTTTTTTATTCAATGGAAAGTAATAGGAAACTCCACATTTTTATCCACGAAAGATAGATTACGTTTTTACTAGTCAATAACATTCACAGACAAACGAATAACAAATGCACTTTCTACGTAAGTTTCTAAAGAAGACTACGGATGGCAGGCACTATAAGATATTAAGAGCATACTTTGGAGCAACTTTTCCATCGTTCATGCTTCTCGAAGAATCATCTGCCGTGAAGACCACGAGATCTGAGCAAACTGCAGCAGCATCCGACGATGTATTTGCAGCAGGAGGAGCAGAAGCATCGGCAGAAACAGGTTTAGGTTTGGAGGGCCGTGCCTTTTCCCCTGCACTGATACTCATATTCCTCCATTTATCCTATCAAAACCAACAGACAAACACATCGCATTCTAACTACAAGTTCAACTTTACCTAATCATCAAAAAGACGTTTTATTTTCCTTATATCAATTCTTTAATTTTGATGAATGCAAAAAAAAGAAGAAAAAGCAAATCAGAGACACGGAGAGATCAAGAATAATAGAGAGAGGACCTTGAGATCGATGTTGGAGCGAGAGATGAGAAAAGGATTGAATTCTGGATCTTTCTGGATGTTCTTCCACTTTCCAGCTCCATGTTTAGCCACTCCCGCCCTGAGAGCCTCCTCTTCGTCCGCCGTCCACTTCTGTTTCGGATTTCCCATCTCTCAAAGTCGAACTCGAACTCGAGCTCGAACTCTCCCTCTCCGGACCGTTGCCGATACTAGAATTCAGCCCTAAGTTTCCGAATTCAAAACGACCAGTGAACGGCGCCGTGCAGAGCTCCCCCGTAAATCTGACATCGTTTTATTTATATCCATGTTTACGATAATTGTAAAAGACACCTCCAATCAGATCAGTCCATGTGGCACTTTCAGGATGACGGTTTTGAACACCTCAGCTCACCAAAAAAACGTGCTTCCCTATCCCCAAAGGCTCATTGGCAAAGCTTTCACCAGAAAACGCTCAACACATAGAAATAGACTCACAGAGACCTAGTCGAGACATGATGTTAAAGTTCGCACTAATCCTTGTGGAAGCTACAAATCCTTCGTTAATGGCGTGAAGGCTGTGCATTCTTTCTCCAGCCAATCAGAAGTTTCAGAACGAGCTGCTAAACTCCACACACGTAAGCATGGATTGTTGTTTAGGAGCTCCAGCAATGGCGGCCTGTTGTCGCCCTGCTTGGAGCTCTCGAACTCAAACGCCGAGGGCGAGACAGTATCCATGGAGCAAACGGTACCGTTTGTTTAGAGTGAAAGCGAGCAGTGCAAGGAGTGACGTCAGTTATGTAGCTGTTAAGCAAGACTCTGCGGATGAGGAAGATTACGTCAAGGCCGGTGGGTCTCAGCTCCTTTTCGTACAAATGCAGCAGAATAAAGACATGGATAGGCAGTCTAAGCTCGCCGATAAGGTTTTGCTAGTTCTTCGTCCTTTTGATTTTTTAATTTTTAAGTTTTTTAATCTTATAGATTTTGTTTTACCCAGTTAAGGCCCATAGCGCTTGAATCAGAGTTACTAGATTTGGTTGTGATCGGCTGTGGACCAGCCGGTCTAGCTCTGGCTGCAGAGTCAGCTAAACTGGGCTTAAAGGTCGGACTTATTGGTCCCGACCTTCCTTTTACTAATAATTATGGCGTCTGGGAAGATGAATTTAAAGGTAAAAACCAAAAAACTTAAATCATACTTGAATGCTAGTTCTCTATTTTTAGCTTCTAGTGCTTCATTAATGTGGTGATGGATCGATCGTGTGGTTTAATTTGCTTCATCTTAGGAGTTGGATTACTTTCATGTTTTTCTTGTGATATTTAAGTCTTATTTTGTTTATTAAATGTCCAGATCTTGGACTTGAAGGGTGCATAGAGCATGTGTGGCGTGATACTATTGTATATCTCGACGACAACGATCCCATTCTTATTGGGCGTGCCTATGGACGTGTTAGTCGACATTTGCTTCATGAAGAGTTGCTGAGGAGGTATGTGTGGTGTGGTGTGGTATCTAGTTACCTTTCATTTTTGTTCTGTGATGAATTGTAGTGTTAGTCATGTTAAATGATGAAATTTGGCTTTTCTATGGATATGTGATGCATATTAATTTCTTCTAGGTGTATCGAGTCAGGCGTTTTGTATCTGAGCTCGAAAGTGGATAGGATTATTGAAGCTAGTGATGGTCACAGTGTTGTGGCGTGCGAGCATGATACTTATGTTCCATGCAGGTAAATTAGTGTTATCTCTGTTCGAAAGTTTCTTTCTCCAAATTGTGTATTGTGGTATCAGCTCATTAGACGTCAGGTCTCTAACTTTTGTGCTATAGGCTTGCGATTGTGGCATCTGGAGCAGCTTCAGGAAAGCTCTTGCAGTATGAGGTTGGAGGTCCACGAGTTTCTGTTCAAACAGCTTATGGCGTAGAAGTTGAGGTATGAGAACGGAGTCTATCCTTCTAGATAAGTACAATTTGCTTAGGCTCCATCTCGATACTTGAAATTCTCAAGTTCAATTTTGGTTTTGAATTTCAGATCTTATTCTGTATAATCCCTGCTTTTCTCCATTTCTTCCTCCAGTTAAAATGGCTGTGGCACGAAATTGATCGACATTGTATGTTGTTACTATTTTTTTTTATACCTTAGGCATGGTTGTACACTGACTTAACCGTATCATGCAATTTCTTAATTCTTGTTTTTTCATTTTTCTTTAAATTCTGTTGGTAATTTCAATGCCAATTCTCTCATTTTGAGTATGGTTTCAACAACAAACTGATTGTTTACGAAATTAGTGTGGAGGTGTGACATCAATCATTTGTGGCACTGATCATGTTTTATAATTCCAGGTGGAAAATAATCCATATGATCCTAGTCTTATGGTTTTCATGGATTACAGAGACTATATGAAGCAAAATGTTCCATGTTTAGAAGCTGAATACCCCACATTTCTTTATGCAATGCCCATGACATCGACACGAGTCTTTTTTGAGGTTTTCTTCACTTTTTCTTTCCTTTTGATGCTTCAAGTCATTACTCATAGCAATCATGTGAATATACTTAGTAGCTACTAAATGCAGGAAACTTGTCTGGCTGCAAAAGATGCTATGCCTTTTGATTTGTTAAAGAGAAAACTGATGTCAAGGTTGGAGACAATGGGTGTCAGAATTTTGAAAACATATGAAGAGGTAATCTTGACAGCTGTACTTTGTTAAAGGCAGTGAGTTTCCTTGTCCACTGCACAAAAAACAAAACTCCCTTCTTCTTAATATGCTTTTTCTTCTTTCTTTTTCTCAATTGAAAGTAGTCTTCTGCTTTGACTGCCAGATAGGTTAATCCTTATCTAGTGACGAGATTTTTGTCAATAAACAAACATTTGATAGTCATCTATTTTCATATTTTCTCTAAGATTACTCAAACAAGTACTACTGCGATGGGTTCTGAAAAAACGTAAACTTTTTCTTAACAAAATACAGGCCTTTATATAATCCCGACCGTTGAGATTGTCACTGTTCATCCAATGAATTTGTTTGCATCTAAGAAAGATTTTATATCCTTGCCTTAATTTTCGCGCAGGAGTGGTCTTACATTCCAGTTGGTGGTTCCTTGCCCAATACTGAGCAAAAAAATCTTGCTTTTGGTGCAGCAGCTAGCATGGTGCATCCAGCTACTGGTGAGAACAGTTAAGATAAATCATACCTTCTTAAAAATATTGAATTTGATGTTTATATTCTCATTTTACTTAATAGGATATTCGGTTGTAAGATCACTGTCCGAGGCTCCAAAGTATGCTTCTGTGATTGCAAATATAATGAAAGGGGATCATTCAAGCAAGCTTACTCATGAAATAAATGAGCCAAGTATCTCAATGCAAGGTATGCAGCTCAACACGTGCGTAACGACTTCACGCCTTTCCTTTTTCTCCGTTGTTAATAATTCCATTTTCATATATTAGATGCATGCATCTTGTATTTGCATCTTCTCTGATCTTGTTTATGTGACATCACTGTACGTTCAGCTTTTCTTAAACATTTCTTGTCTAGTTTGTAAGCTACAAATAAGGGGAAGTCCATAAAGCTGCCGAATGTGCCTTCTTTTCTTTTCTTGTTTTGATTACTCCATCACCAAGTCTGAGATTGTGTCTTGTTAATTAGTCACTACAGATAAAATTGTATTTCACTGGAGATTGATTATGCCTTCTGGACCTTTTAACAACCGGCACATTTGCTAAATCACGCGCAAGGTAGGAAGCGTTGATATGACAAATGCTGTTTCTGTTACAGCCTGGAATACACTTTGGCCCCAAGAAAGGAAACGTCAAAGGTCATTCTTTCTCTTTGGACTAGCACTTATACTGCAACTGGATATCGAAGGCATCAGAACGTTCTTCCATACCTTCTTTCGCTTACCAAATTGGTATGATTCATTACTTCAGTAGTTACTGGAAGAATAATAAAAAAACTGAGGTATTAGTCCATAGATATGAAGAGTGAAGCTTACCATAATATGGTTAGTTGGATCTGACACTCTCTGTAAGGTTATAAAGCCAACAAACTTGTCAATTTTATTTGAGAGAATTTGATTGATGGATCGTGGAATACATTTATGGAGTACGCCTATCAATTACTTGACTAACTTCCATCATATCCTTACCTCGAACATTTGATTGAACATATCTTCTTGCAGGATGTGGCAGGGGTTCCTTGGCTCTACTCTTTCCTCAGCAGATCTTGCGTTATTTGCCTTTTACATGTTTGTGATTGCCCCAAATGAAATGAGAATGAGCCTTGTTAGACATCTACTCTCTGACCCAACTGGAGCAACTATGATAAGAACTTATCTCACATAATAGGTTACATCTTTTGTTTCAAGTATATTCCTTGTTAGAGTCAGTTATCTCGTGAATCGATCCTGTCCAAGATTTATTAATGACTAGCTTATGTATATAAACTAGTTTTGGGGTGTATATTTTATCTTTTAGGTTTCTAGGTGCAATCCCACATGGAGTAGATGTGAAATCTTAGCATATATGACTTTTTGGAGCCAATAAAATTCTGATCACTGGTGAAAAACCCCTCTAGGTCTTGTATTTTGGCCATCAAGTATGTCATTATTGCTCATTATTCCTGATTCTATGGCCCCTGGTAGCCACATAATGATAAATTGTTTGGTTTTATTTTGTTTTCGATTTTTTATTTTGTATTGGATTGAAATTTTATTTTTATTGTCTCCTTGTTCTCATAACTTATAAATATTATATATTTTTATTTTTTTTTCATATTTTTTGATTTATCATAGTTAAATATGTGCTATTAAATTAATAGATATCAATTACTAATAAAATATATGAATAATATTTTTTAATTATTCTAAAATTTTAAAATAGTTATTTATTAAGTAAATTTTAAAATAGCAAATATGTAATTTTAAATAACATTAGTTTTAATAACTAAAATATATATTGATAAATAAATATTTATTTACAAATTTTAACTTATATAATTATCTGCTCTAAAATATTTTTTACATAAATAAAAAAGGAGATTTAAAAAATAAATTAGATGCATTTCTTACCTAAATGGAAATAATGTAGATGGAGGCAAATTCTCGGGCGAAAGTCTTAAACTTATGTATTTTTTTACTAAATTTTAATTAAAAATGTGAATATTGACATTTAGTAAGAGATTTTATTTTGAAATGTCTGTTTTCACCGCTATTTTATCTCTAAAAAAATGTTTACTAAATTAAGATTGATATTTAGGAGGCAATTGGTTCGTACAGAGGAATGATAATAGGAATGAGAATGAATATTATCATTATCATTATGATGGTTGGTTAAGAGGAAGGAATGATTACCATTACTATTGACAGTGGTTGGTTTGTAAAAAATATTAAGAAATAAAAATTTATTATATTTTAATTAATTAATTATATTGAATTATAATTAATTAATATATATTGATTAATTAAAATGTTGTAATTAATTTTAATTAATTATATTGTAATGAATTAATTAATTATAATTTATTTATTTATTTATTTTTAATTAATGAATTAATTACAATATTTTAATTAACGAATAAATTATAATTAATTAATTATATTGTGGTTAATTAATTAACTCATTCCTCTACAATAATGATACTCATTCTTTTAAATTAAGAGGGAAATGAGGTATTATCCAAAAGTAAGTAATCAAAATAATAACTTTACAATTATATTCCTTTACCATACTCATATTTCATACCTATTTCTCTTTTTTTATGCCCACTAAACAAGCACGTCTTATTTCATAAATAAACTTCTTTAAAACTCTAGAAAAGAAATACTTTTTGCTTTGCTCAAATGAAAATTTTTATATTATCAAAAAACTAGTAGATCTTTAATGAGTATGGGTTTTAGGCAAAGACCCGCCTCGTCCTTGCCGAGGACTGACCCCGACACTATAACGAGGCATCTTTATACACCACTACACACCCTTTCTTTTTTTCGAAAGCTTAGCCATTTATACACCATACCTATTTTTCCTTGAATAAAGTTACTATTTGAATACAATCAATGAAATTAGCTAACCTTTACACCAAAGGTGTTGATAGCAATTAAAGTCACAAGCGCTATTTGTTGAAGATTCTTAGATTTGGCAATAGTAGTTGTAAGTTAAACAAAGAACGTAAGTAGCTGAAACTTCCTAAGCTAGCCAGGTTCTAGATTCAAGAACTTGTACTGCACTAAATTTTTTTAACAAATCAAGCTACTTCCTAATCTCCAATTGCACCTTGAGTAGTAAATTGTTATTAAGGAGGGTGTGTTTTAGCAAATGGAAAATCGGTCATTATAAGATCGGGGTTAGAGCACTCTGTTTTTATTAAGATGTTCCAATTTTATGTTATTTAATTTTGTTTACATATCTATATTTGTGTAGACCTAGTATATAGATAAGGTTCAACAAAATAAAATAAGAACTAGTTAAGTGAAACATCCCGTCCCGTCCCAAAACCATTTAAGTTGTGGGTCTCGTTGTAAGAATGTTGCTTTCAAAATGGACTGGTAGGAACCTTCCTATGAATTGTTTAGTCCTTTGCGAAGAATAAAAATCCAGGAAGAGGGATACATTTATGAAGGCAAAATACAATTTAAAAATGGCAGGAGACAATGAAGAGATATTGAGTTTGAGTCAAAATAAGAATTGTTACCTTTAACCTCTTGAGCAAAGTTTTTTATCGGATCAATTATAGATGTCTCGCTTTCAACGGCAGTGTAGGAATTGAAGTTACTAGGAAACCCGAGGGCTGCTGAGAACATAATGTTAAGTAAGGTCAGTGATCAATCAGCAGTTGACCAATCAAGCATGTGACGATTCCTCATGTATAGAAGTGTACAGGCTACATAAAAACATGAAAGATCTTAAAGTTTCAGATTTATATCCTCTGGGAACTCTTAGAATAGGGTGTTAAGTGATAAGGATATTTCGGCTAACAGCTAACCTCCTTCTTACTGTTGCTTTTTCGTGTAAGCTTTTCAGCCGTACTCTTGCTCAATCTGTTAAACAAATCATGCTGATATCCCAATAACAACTATTCGATATTGCTGCTAAGTTAAGTTGTCAGGATTGTATTAGTTCTAGAATATTCTCTCTAGTTGTTTACTTGTACTACAAGTCACCATTACATTATATATATTCGTGTAAACTGTACATAACAAAAAAGAAAAACATTATTTTCTCTTTCATGGTATCAGAGCATTTTCTGATCCTCCTTCCTCCTTACGCCTTCTGCTCTGTTTTCTGACCTTTCTTTCATTTCAAGTCCTTTAATCTCCATCTTCTCTCTCCATGGCCAACCTAACTTCCTCTTATCAAATATCTAACATTGTTGAACCCTCTCAGCCTTTCACCTTCATTAATATAAACAACTCCATTAAACTCACTCCGATAAACTACCTTTCCTGGAAGCTACAACTCGAAGCTATTCTCATCGGCCATGACTTATACCGCTTTGTTGAAGGCACATTCCTTCCTCCTTCCCCCACCCCTTCCACTAACGATGATGTCTCCCCAAATCATGCGCACCTATTCTGGCTTCGCCAAGACAAACTTTTATTTGGAGCCCTTCTTGGCACCATCACTCCGGCTTTCCTTCTACTTACTCTCAAGCCACCACCTCCAAAGAGCTTTGGGACATCTTGGCTCACACTTATGCCAAACCGAGTCGTGGACACATAAAACAACTCAAAGATCAATTCCATAAGATCACCAAAGGGCCCCGCTCCATCACCGAATACATGCACTCTATTAAAGCATGTGCTGATCAACTAGCCGCTCTTGGCAAACCTCTTGCTCCTGAGGATACTATTGATCGTGTCCTTGCTGGTCTCGACTCCTCCTACAACTCCATCATTGAGGCAGTCCATGGCCGGGACACCACAATCTCCTTCGAAGAACTCCATGAGAAACTTATCAACAAAGAACTTTCCATCCAACAATCTCAACCGGACCTTTACCCTGCCTCTGCCTTCATTGCTCAACATAATTACCCAACCGTGCTCTCTCACGTTCTCGTGCTCCCGGTTTGCTCCCACTCCCATCATCACCCTCCTTCTCTCCTCGCCCTCCCAAGCCATATCTAGGGCGATGTCAATGGTGTAGGGCTCAGTGTCACGTTGTTTTAAACTGCCCACTCTTTCTCCAACAATTCCCACATGCCTCTCCAACCTCAAAGTCCTCAAAGAAAGCCACCCGGCCTACCTCCACACCGTCCCAAGCCCATTCCACCACTATCGCACCCTCCTCCTCCTCCTCCTCCTCTAGTGGTGCTTCCCACCATGTCACAAATGATCTAAATAACCTTGCTCCTCACGCTCCATATGATGGCACAGAGGAGCTTATTATCGGCGATGGTAACGGCCTATCCATCTCTCATACTGGCTCTTCCTCCATTGCTACTCTCACTACTCCTCTCACTCTTCGCAATGTTTTATTTGTCCC
>JAOSBN010000008.1:2523349-2548088 GCA_027563595.1 Erythroxylum suave | reverse complement strand
CCTTGTTCCTCCACATCCGTCTCAAAATATTATTAGTTGCAAATGGGTGTTTAGGGTCAAGCGTCATCCTGATGGAACCATCAAGCAACACAAAGCACGCCTAGTAGCTCGTGGTTTCCATCAACGACCGGGTCTCGACTAAAATGATACATTTAGTCCAGTGGTCAAGCCTGCCACTGTCCGACTTATTCTCTCACTTGCTGTTAGCCAAGGGTGGTCCTTGCGTTAATTGGATATTAATAATGCGTTTCTGCAAGGTACCCTCACCGAAGATGTCTATGTCTCCCAACCACCTGGCTACTGTGATGCCACACACCATAACTACGCCTGCAAACTGTCCAAAGCGTTGTATGGACTTAAACAAGCACCCCGTGCTTGGTACACAGAGTTGCGACATTTTCTCCTTAAGTCTGGTTTTGTCAACTCCACTATAGATTCCTCACTATTTATTTCTTCACATAATGGCGTCCTCATTTACCTCCTCGTTTATGTGGATGACATTATTGTCACCAGCAACAATGCCTCTACTCTAGCTAAATTTGTTACATATCTCTCAGCTAGATTCTCACTCAAAGACCTTGGGACATTATCCTATTTTCTTGGTGTGGAGGTCCTCCCTCATACTAAAGGCACTGATTGGAAGCCTACAGTACCTCAGTCTAACTCGCCCGGATATTGCTTATTCCGTCAACAAGCTTGCTCAATATATGCAAAGTCCTACTACTGATCACTGGCTTGCCCTTAAGCGTCTCCTGCGTTATCTTTGTGGTACTCTTCATCTTGGTCTTCTTCTCCATTGTGATTCACCTCTTACCATCCATGCATTTTCTGATGCTGATTGGGTCCGAGACACGGATGATTATCTATCTACCTCGGCTTATATTGTCTACTTAGGTCGCAACCCCATCTCCTGGAGCTCCCGCAAGCAGCGCACACGAGCTCGCTCCTCTACCGAAGCTGAGTATCACGCAGTTGCTGCTACCACCGCTGAAGTATTATGGTTGCAAAATCTCTTCCGAGAACTTAACATTGTTGTTACTCCT
The DNA here is from genome assembly GCA_027563595.1 of Erythroxylum suave. NCBI lineage: Eukaryota > Viridiplantae > Streptophyta > Magnoliopsida > Malpighiales > Erythroxylaceae > Erythroxylum > Erythroxylum suave. The sequence goes on along the minus strand of JAOSBN010000008.1, from coordinate 2,547,045 downwards.
CCTCCTGTTATCTACTGTGACAATGCTGGTGCAACATATGTCAGTGCCAACCCAGTTTTTCACTCGCGAATGAAACATCTTGCATTGGATTATAATTTTGTAGGCGAAAATGTTCAGTCTGGTAATCTATGGGTGACATATGTCTCTACCTCGGATCAATTAGCTGATGCACTTACTAAACCGCTTCCACGTACTACATTTATCCATTTGGTTCGCAAAATTGGTCTTGGTCTCTTACCGCCCATTTTGAGGGGGCATGATAAGGATATTTCGGCTAACAGCTAACCTCCTTCTTGCCGCTGCATTTTCGTGCAAGCTTTTCAGTGGTACTCTTGCTCAGTCTGTTATACAAATCATGCTGATATCCCAATAACAACTTTCCGATATTGCTGCTAAGTTGTCAGGATTGTATTAGTTCTAGAATATTCTTTCTGGCTGTTTACTTGTACTACAAGTCACCATTGCATTATATATATTGGTGTAAACTATACATAACAAAAAGAAAAACATTATTTTCTCTTTCATTAAGAACTTAGAATTAGTCTAACCAAACTGACATAGCTAATATAATTTAAAAAAATTTGGCAGGAGACAAATAGAGCAATGAAGTGGGTGAGTCAGCTATTTAAATGTCCCTATCCTGGCCGCCTGGACTTTTCAAGGAGGTTACTCTATTAACCAAGCCTTCTCTGCTATGACGACGCATGTTGAGTGATTGGATGGAACTAGTCTTGTCTTTGCGAGCTAGTCAACGGCAACCATTGTTACAGGTATACGCAGAGAGGAAATATGGCTTTTAGAATTGGATCCAAACTCAATCACCACTTTGCATTCGTTGTCTAAGCTTGTAGAGAGATGTCAGTGGATTTCATCACTCCTTTGATTGCCGCGGCTACCAGCTTGTGCCAGTACATTACTGCAAAAGTAAGTGATGTTGTTGATGTGGATCAAAGGATTGAGTCTCTGGAGTCCGCACTTGCAGAGTTGAAGGGTAAAAGAGATGACTTGAAGGGACAGGTTACGAAAGCTGAGGTGGAAGGGCTAACCTGTACTAGCCAAGTCCAAGGGTGGTTGGACCGAGTCGAAGTTACTGAAAGAGAAGCTTGCCCAGTCATAGAAGATCTTGGACAGAAAAGGAGCCGCTTTTGGCAATGTAATTCATCATGGAAGTTGAGCAAGAAAGTGAAGAAATTGCTGATAGCAGTTAATGAACTGAAGGGAAAATCAGATTTCAAAGTTGTTGTCTGTGAGAGATCTCAGCCTTCGGTTGTTCAAGAGATTCCTAATAGACCAGCAATTGGCCTCAATATTATGATGGAAAAGGTTTGGCAGTGTCTTCAAGAGGATGCTTGTGGAGTAATTGGGATTTATGGCATGGGTGGTGTTGGAAAGACAACTTTGTTAAAGAATGTAAACAATGAATTTCTTACCAAATCTCACCTTTACGACGTAGTAATATGGGTAGTGGTCTCAAGAGATTTTGTTGCTGATAGAATCCAACAAGCTGTTGTGGCCAGACTAGGCCTGTCTTGGGAAGAATCCGAGAGCCATGAACAACGAGCCCTAAAAATATACGGAGTAATGAGGACGAAAAAGTTCGTCCTCTTACTGGACGATGTGTGGGAAGGGATTGACCTCGAGAAGATTGGAATTCCACTTCCAAGCAAGGAAAATAAATGTAAGGTGATAATTACAACTCGTTCACTGGATGTTTGTAGCAACATGGATGCACTTCAGAAACTGAAAGTTGAATTTTTGGGAGAAGAGGACTCTTGGAAGCTCTTCTGCGACAAAGTTGGACAAAGAGATGTTGTGGAGTCATGGTCAATTCGACCTATTGCTGAGGCCATTGTCAGAAAATGTGGTGGCCTTCCTCTTGCGTTAATCACCATTGGAAAAGCTATGGCAAACACGGAGACAGAAGAAGAATGGGAATATGCACAACAGGAATTAGACAGATCTCCAACAGAAATTCAGGGCATGGAGGATGTATATTCTCTTCTTAAATTTAGCTACGACAGATTGAAGGATGACACATTGAAGTCATGTTTCTTGTATTGTTCTCTGTTTCCTGAAGATTATTCCATTGAGAAAGAGCAGCTTATAGAGTACTGGCTTGGGGAAGGATTTCTGGACAGGACCACTGGCAGGTATGTATATAATAAGGGATATGCTCTGATCCGATCTCTTAAGGTTGCATGTCTATTAGAGGCTGGTGCAGAAGAAACACAAGTAAAAATGCATGATGTGGTCAGAAGTTTTGCCTTGTGGATATTATCTAAATGTGGATTAAACAAGAACCTAATAGTAGTAGAGGCCAGTAAGGGGCTAATTGAAGCACCCAGAGCTGGAAAATGGAAAGAAGCAAAAAAGGTTTCGTTGCTGGATAATGGAATCACAGAACTGGAAGAGACACCTGACTGCCCAAATTTATCAACTTTGCTGCTACAATGGAACAGTGGCTTGAGCAGGATTTCAATTGGGTTTTTCCAGTTTATGCCAGCTTTAAGAGTCCTGGATTTGTCATTCACCAGTCTAAGAGAGGTGCCAACATCTATAAATAAGTTAGTTGAACTAAGGTATCTTGATTTGACAGGGACAAAGATTTCTACATTGCCAGAAGAGCTCGGAGATCTGTCAAAGTTGGAGCATTTGGATCTGCAACGCATAAGTCCTCTAATAAGAATTCCACAAAAGGCTATATCGAAGCTTCTGCAACTGAAAGTCTTGAATCTTTATTACAGTTATGGGGGCTGGGAACAGCAGAATTATGAGGGTGCAAATGAAGTTGGGTTTAAGGACTTGGAACGCTTGAACAACCTCACCACTGTTGGTATTACTGTTAATGATTTGAAGATCCTAATGAGGATATATAGTTTCAGTAGTTTACTAAAACGTATACAGTATTTGTACATAAAAGAGTGTGAAAATTTGTTGTATCTGCGACTTGAATCAAACTCCAATTTTGGTGAAAAGTTGCGTAGGCTTAGCATAAACAACTGCGATGACTTGCAGTACTTACAAGTCAACAAAGAAGCTGGAGGTAAGTGGCTACCCAGCCTGGAGGTTCTGGCCTTGCATGGCCTCCCTAATTTGATGACAGTGTGGAAGAACCCTCCAACTCAAGAATGTCTGCAAAATCTTCGTTGCATAAACATTTGGCATTGCCACAAGTTGAAGAACATTTCATGGATTTTACGGCTTCCAAAGCTGGAACTGATCTACTTGATGTATTGCAAAGAGCTGGAAGAAGTCAGCAATGAACTAGTGGTGCCAGTGGGAGATTCCAGAGCACTTCCAAGCCTTAAAACGCTATCAATGAGAGACCTCCCTGAGTTAATCAGTATCACTCCATCGGCCATGGCATTTCCTTCCTTGAAGAGTATTGCTGTGATTGATTGTCCAAAGCTTAAAAGGCTACCGCTCAAAGTTCCTGAAAACTCTAAGTTACCAACTGTTTATGGTACCAAAGAATGGTGGGATGGCCTTGAGTGGGATGAAGCAATCACCAGATCCAATTCTCTTCCGAACTTCATATCAACTTGATGCCTGCAGTAGTGACATCATCCTTTTCTTCATTCAAACTTAAAACGATCTTGGCTCCTGTACTCTCTGTGCAGCAGCTTTGTCATCGTTCAAAGGGGAGATTTCTTCAAGTTTGAGGTTTGTAGTCTGTAAAAGATGGTGACTCGCCATACGCATACCTTTGCTGGGTCGTAGAAGATAAATCAGTCTGTTCATCTGACATAAGCTTATCATCAAATGAAAAATGAACAACATGATTCGTTCCTCTGCTAAATTCATCACTCACTTGATGGTATTTCCATATGCTGCTACCATGATATGGGCATGGCGCCACCAACATACAGAAGCAGGTAAACGGGTAGAACTAGAACAATGCCTTTGAAAAAGAACTTTCTTCTTGTTCATTGGATTTCTCTGCTGTTGGTGTGCTTTTCCTAGACACTAAAAAAGGTGAAATTTCAAATCTTGTTACAGAACGGCTAGATAATGAGCATTCTACATGAGACATTTAAGATCGAGCTGTCCTGTCATCAATGATTTCTACCAATTGTTTCTGCTCCGGATTTCTTGGTTCATAGCAACTATTTCTGCGTCAATAATTATGACCTTCCTGGCGAGAGTAGACTACGGAAAGTAAATTAAATCTAACGACATAAAATTGATGATTTTTTTTAATCAAAAAAATTTATTTATCTCAATAGTAATCCAACAGATAATCAGGTATGTCAATTCAAATTTTGAGCCGACTATAACGAATAGACTCTCTAGCTAACAAATGAGCTGCCTTGTTCTCAGACCGCCTAATCCAACTAAAACTAATGTCCTGACAAGCTAAAAGGACGTCCTTACAATCTGAAACAATTAAACCAAATTCAAAAAAATCAGACTGATTATCAGTAAAGACATAGTCAAGCTGAAAGAAACAATCCTTAGCAACAGTAGCAATCGTAGAAGATCCACGCTCTTCACAGTAACCAGAAATAGCAATAAAAAAGTCACCTCCTGCGTCTTCAAACATTGCACCAAAATCAAGAAAATCTTCATTCTCAAACACAGCAAAATCAACAAAAGCCATCCAATCCGAGACAAAAAAATACTACTAGTAGAAGGTGGAACACGTGAAAAGGTCCGTTGCAACAATACTCTAAGCTTAGCAACCAACTGTTTAAAATAATCCCCACAATAGGAATTAGCAGCAAAATGAATGCCATGTGGGGACACATGATTTATGCCTCTACATAACTAAATAGGCATGACAATTATGGCCCGATCCGTTGGCCCGTTTTTGGCTAGGTTGGGGGGGCTATCAGTCGAACATGGATTGCTCGAGCCAGGTCACGGGTCGCGGCCCAGCTCGCCTCATGCGGGCCAAGAGCCAGTCAACCGGCTGGAGGGACAGATCGAGACCATGACGGAGGCAAGGCCAAGTTCGAGCCGAGCCGTTGACATGCCTACAACTAAATATACTTCATTGAATTGTTATTCTCAGACCTCTCTCAGCAACTATTAATCGTAGATTAACAAATTCTATTAATCACAGTTTTCTATCAGGTCTAAAACAAGCTCTTTAATTAAACCTAGCTATCAGACAACTTAGAACAAACTCTTTAGATTTAATCGGTCAGTCACATTATGGGTTAAGAAAATAAATTAATCAAGGTAACAATTATATAAGTTTGGGTCGTTTAACCGAAGTTACGTTATCCCTAATAATTTAAGAACATTAATTGTCACAAATAAATTGGAAATACGGCAATTGCGAGTTGTGTTAACAATTATAACAATGAATTTATACATAGGAATAATTATTCTGTTAGTTTTTCTTCAACTAATCAACATAATGCCTAACCAAACAGGCTGTACATTTATTCCTCGTTCAAAGCCTATCAACTTAACGTCAGTTTGATAAAACAAAATAGGTAGAAGACTGAGTTTATGCACTTAACAGAGAACCCGTTTCGAAAAGCTTAGTATGCATAAACATATACACGGGGATTCAAGTTTACGAGGCCAGAAGATCATCACTATCGTTGAGCATGATTGGTCGCAGAGCTCGTTAACATAAAATACACTCTTGTGTAACAGGCGAAGTTCAAATTGGACTAACAACTTTAATTGGGGTTTTTAAAAAATTACAAATTTAAAAATAATGTATTAAAAATGATTATTGATTAATAGTTATGTTGATAAGATTTTCAAAATTTTTAATTTTTAAATTCTTAATGTATTCGTTAAAATTTAATTCACAATTTAAAATCTTTCGTCCTCTTTTAATGCTGAATTAGAATTTTTTTTTTTAACTGAGAAACCCGCATCTGTTATCCTTTTGAATGCGCATTGAGTAAACCTTTAGAATTTTACAATAGCCTGCAAATCATGTCAATTTGGTACTCCGCACTAACCAAGCCCTGTGCGACATACTTGATCGAAAGAGTGTAAATAAGAAGATTCGAATACAGGACATTTTGGCTTCATACCTCTTACTCTACCAACTCAACAACCACTCCCGAAAGGTCTGAATTAGAATGCAAATTATACAATCATTTAAAAAACTCAAATCTTCATTAATTTGGTACCATATTCTCAAACATTTGATAGTAAATTAAAATAAAATATTTGATAAATTAATAATTTGGAATTAAATAATTAAGAATAAAAAATTGTTTGAACGTAATTTAATTAGTTTAAAATAGAATCTATGACTTTTTAAAATTAAAATTTCAAATAAATAATTATTATATTTAAATTTAAAAGAAGAAGTTTTCGGCGATTATTAAAATTATTTAAAAAATTACCATGAAATTATAATCATATAATTTAGCTTTCGTATAGAAGCAAGTCTTACGTCTCGATGAAGCCCAAACACAAGGATGAGCCCAACAAGGATGGACAGTCACAAAGCAACGTCGTCAATGCCGAAAGTGACAGGTCAATAGTCTTCTCCGAAATTGCCCGCAAGGAAGGAAAACAGTAACAATAATTAGATGGACACAATTGATTTCTTAGGGAATTCGTTGTTGTTTGTCGTTTGATTATGGTGGACGTACCAGGTCGATAATGAGTGTTTGTGCGACCGAAATGAAGACGGTGGCAGTGGCTGTGAAAGGCCGTGTCTGTTTCGGAGGAAGGGGCAGCCGGCGAGCCGTCCGGTGGGCGGTGCAGCATCTGTTGCCCGTAGCAGACCGGTTCATCCTCGTCCACATCATGCCTATTATCACTTATATACCCACTCCGTGTACCGTCTTTCTCTCTCTGTCTCTTTTTCAGTTCTTTTGAGTTCAAATTCTATTCCTTTTTCTTTTTGTCTATGGGTTTTCGTCTGAGAGGGTCAACTAAGTCAATGGAGAGAAAGTTGGAAAGTTTTGAGATTTCATTTTAACGTAGTTGGAGATTAAATTCATGAAAAGTTATCTGTTGCGCGTGATTCTTGCAGCTGGTCATCGTATTCCTGTTGAAGAAGTTGATGAAAATGTGGTGGCGATGTATGTAAAAGAAGTGAGAGCGAAAAAGGAAGCAGAGATTTTTACACCCTTTATGAACTTATGCAAATTTCACAAGGTGAGATTGGATTTTTTTGTTTGTTTAACAACTTCCCCGGTCAATCTTTTATGTGCTTCTCTCCGGTTTTTTTTTTTTTTAAGCAGAGATTTTTACACCCTTTATGAACTTATGCAAATTTCACAAGGTGGGGTTGGATTCTTTTTTTGTTTAACAACTTCCACGATCAATCTTTTATGTGCTTCTCTCCGGTTTTTTTTTTTTTTCCTCCCCTCTTTTCAATTCCCTTTCATTTAAATGCTTCGTATGATTTTCAGGTGGAAACTTTGCTCCTGGAGGATGGAGACCCCGCAGTTGGCCTTCTGAAATACGCATCTGAATCGGGGATTGATTGTTTGGTATTAGGTTCATGTTCTCGGAATTGGTTAATGAGGTATAATTGCTGATGGGCTGCTGTTGTACTTTGGTTTCTGGTTCCTATATAGTAGTTGAAGGAATGCATCCTTTGTATGTTATAATGAATTTCCCATCATATTCATTGCTCTATTGCTTGGATGAAATTACAAGGACTTCTGCTTCACTAATTTTCATCATGTTTTCTTTAGAAAGCTGAGAGGGCCAGGGGTTCCAAGGACAGTGTTGAACTTTACTCCTCAAATGTGTGATTTTCATGTCATATATAAATATAAAGTCGTCAAGAAATTAGCTAATTCTTTGGACACCGATGGTATGTTGAAACTAAGTATCTTTCATCCACAAAAGTTATGTACCATACTCATTTTCCTTGCTTACGTTTCTTGTATTCATCTTACAGAGACTGGCGCACAGGCATCTGAACAGGTTGATTATGAGAGAGGTTCTAAGGTCACTAGTAAACAAGTATCTGAAGTGGATTTCTCTCCTGCAGAATCTAATGTTCAGAAAGTGATTGGGATCCCTTCACTTCTGGATTTTAGCTACCCTGATGCCGAAGCATTTAAACGAAAGAGCTCTTCTCTTAATGGAAGCATAGATGTGGAAGGGGCTGGTGGGAACTCACTAGATAACCTGCTGAGCATTTCCTCTAGAGCTAGGAGTTGTGGTTTTGCATCTTCAGTTGAAACGGAAAAGGTTGGTTGTTTTCTTGTTTGTCACTATAGAAGGATATTCAAAGTTCAGGTCCAAGTTATTCTTGGTTCAGCAACTTCTAATGTTAAGATTCTTTCTTTGTTTGCAGTCATATGTGCAAGTTGAAATAGAACAGCTGCGGCTAGAATTACAGAATACCATTACCATGTACAAACGAGCTTGTGAGGAATTGGTCCATACCCAAAATAAGGTCTTATTAGATGTTATTTTCATATTCTACACTTCTGTAAATGAAAAAGGAATAGGTTTTGGGATTTGATGGATTTTCATTCTACATCAAGAAGCTTAAACTTTAACAGGTGAAAAGATGAGGTATCAAAATGAATGTCAAAGTTACTTTGTTTGGTTATGTACCTTAAGGATTTTGAGTCTAAACTGTGGTTAATGTAATCTGTTAGATGGTCTAAGAAGTAAATAAAAATTATTTGTAAATTCCTTGACCACTAATTTGTTTATAGTTTACTTTCTAGGTCCAATCAATTTCTTCTGAGTGCCTTGAGGAAGCTGGAAGAGTGAATGCTGCTCTTGAAAGAGAAGAAACTCTCAGAAAAATTGCTGCCGAAGAGAAAGCAAGGTATATGCAGGCCTTGAAGGAGATTGAGGAGGCAAAGGAATTGCTTGCTAAAGAAACTTATGGAAGAGAGGTAGCTGAACAGAATGCATTTAAAGAGTCCTCAGAGAAGCAGAAGCTTGTCAGTGCTCTTCTCTCCAATGACAAGAGGTACAGGCGGTACTCTAAGGAGGAGATAGAGGTGGCAACAAATTTCTTCTGTGAGACAATTGTGATTGGTGAAGGAGGGTATGGAAAAGTTTACAAATGCAATCTTGATCATACGCCAGCTGCTGTTAAGGTTCTTTGGTCTGAAGCAGCTAACAAGAAAGATGAATTTCTTAAGGAGGTAATTTTATCAGTTCGAATTGTCTTAACTTGCAGCAGAAGTTTACCGATTTATTCTGCCATCATAGCTAGTCTGGATATAATTTTCAGCAAGCTTTAACTTCTCTCTTACATAAAGAAACTTCGCTTCAGATCATGTTTTGTGAAAAAAAATTGTAAATTCATTTTAATTTCCTCTACGTTTCTCATAATTTCAAAACATTCTTAGTCCTAATTAATCATGATATATTTGAACCATATGTCAAGAATTTAGCGACTGATATTGCATCTTCCAAACAGCTTTTTAAGACTGATCCCCTTAGCTAAGATGACTGAATCTGCTATTGTTTATATCATCCTAACAGTATTGCCCAGCCTAATTATTCTTAAAAGTATTCACATTCTCACATCCAACCCAAGTTTCAAGGTGCTTCTGTGTTGTGACATTTGCCCTGGACAAATTATTGTCTATTATGTCAAACATTGAATATTGCTCCAGTTCAGAATAAGTTGCATCATATTCACAAATGCACATACTGCTGAATCTTTCCAGGTCGAAGTTCTCAGCCAGTTACACCATCCACACTTAGTTTTGTTGCTTGGAGCCTGTCCAGAGAGTGGTTGTCTGGTCTATGAATACTTGGAAAATGGAAGTCTAGAAGAGTGTATCTTCCAGCACAATGGAAAAAAGACACTTCCTTGGTTTGTTCGATTCCGAATTATTTTTGAAGTGGCTTGTGGGTTGTCATTCCTGCACAATTCAAAGCCAGATCCCATTGTCCATCGTGATCTTAAACCGGGCAACATCTTGCTAGGAAAAAATTATGTGGCCAAAATTGGTGATGTTGGGCTGGCTAAACTCATTTCAGATATTGTCCCTGATAACATCACTGAGTATAGAGACTCTATTCTTGCCGGTACTATCTACTATATGGACCCTGAGTACCAGAGAACTGGGACCATTCGACCAAAATCAGATTTATATGCTTTTGGAATAATTGTTCTCCAAATATTGACCGGCCGACGCCCAAATGGAATCGTGCGTACTGTTGAAACAGCCATTACAAATGCCTCCTTTGCAAAAGTTCTAGATTCGTCAATTAAAGATTGGCCACTAGCTGAAAGTCAGGAACTGGCTCAAATTGCGCTAAAGTGCTCTAAACTTAGATGCAGGGATAGACCTGATCTAGATACTGAAGTTCTACCAAGTCTCAGAAGACTCGTGGACATTGCAGCTGATAGCATGAAGGTGGAATTGAATGATGTCTATGCTCCGAGCCACTACTTCTGCCCAATTCTTCAGGTGATAAAGCCAAACTTCATGAGATGATATCAGGCTTCTATTTGACTTTCATTTATTAGCATGCATCTTATATGCTTCCCTTTTGTTGAATGAATGAATGTTACTTTTCAGCAAATCATGGATGACCCATACATTGCTGCTGATGGCTTTACTTATGAGCACAGAGCAATCAAGTTATGGCTTGAGAAACACAATATATCACCAGTGACGAAGCTTAGGCTTCAGCACTCGATCGTAATTCCAAACCATACGTTGCGCTCTGCAATACATGAGTGGAGCTCAAGAGTGAACTCTTGATTACCTTGAAAGATCATTGAATTGTATGCCTCTGTAAAAAAACTCTTCATAACAGAAACAGCAAGACCTTGTATTTGAAATTTCCTTTTTGACCATTAGTTCTTCAGATGCCAACAAATTTTGCATCGTCAGTAGGTGTAGATTATTGATAAAAACTGATTCTGTTGTACTTGTACATTCTATGCCAAATAAATTTGCCCCCATTTAGTGCATTTAAACTCTTACATGTTGCACAAATTAATAGCAATCAATGCCAAATTTCCGTGTGTATATAGTTCTGCCAGAAAGTACGTATAAAGGGAAAGGTCAAGTCAGCCTGAACTCACAATTTTCAGATATATTAATTAGTAATCACTAACTCAACTGTCCAAGAAAGTTCAAAACGTGTGTAGAGGAATTCAATCTGAACAAAGTTTCTATTATCACTCACCATCGCCAGAACAAAAGTGTAATAAAAACAAGCTGGTGTAGGAATTAATCTTTTGTCCACTATATAAGGCTAGAATCTTCTGCACGTTTTACTTTTCAGGTATTGTAATCTGTACATGATAATTACGCATCTGAAAGATGGTCAAATGCAAACGGTAGTCCTATTACAAGCTTTCAAGTACAATAGTCATCCACCTGAGTAAACTCTAGTGCATTTGCATCAGGATCTCGTGTAAAGATTGCAGGTCTCCCTGAACGGCTTAGCGTATAAGGAATCCCTGAGGAATTGGAAAACATAAGTCATCCTTCGAGTAGACATTCCTGATATTCATACTCCATTAGGTAGTGAGAACATGCATTGAATTCGACAGATAAAAAATAAGTTTTAAGTAATTTTGCGCAGAGAAGTAGGAAAGTTAAACATATGATAACTTAAAATTTATTCTATAAAAGCATTAACATAAATGAACCAAAGCCATTTTTGAATTTTGGGGAAAGGTTGACAGCCAAAGATGAAAGGAACAAAGCTTACCAGCTTGATCAAGGATGGCTTTCAGCTTAGACACGTTCCGGATTGCAATACAAGTATGTCTGTCTCGGCCACCATGTTCCGGTCGTCCGCTTAAGGGGTCAGGATTTGGAAGCTCCATCAGATGGATCATTTCAGAGCCCACCCACAACCAGGCACCTCTATAGGGAAGCTTATCATGTGGCCTTGCCTCATTTATTTGAAGACCTGCTTTCAGTTAGATATTGAGTCTACTATTCTTGTTCTTTAGTATATGATGGAGAAAGCAACATAAAAGCGGAAGAGCAACATTGCACAAAGCAAAGAAAGATAAGTACCTAAGATGCCCTGGTAAAATTCGAGCGATCTTTCAAGGTTTTCACAAAGCACTCCAACATGGTGAACATTAACGACTCCGTAATCTACGACAGATCGAAAGGACAAACTTCTTACAGACAGTAAATAAATTAACTAAAGTAAACAACAGAAATCTTTTGTGCATGTATTTGTTATGCATTCCTGAATTCAAGAAGGGGAGGGATGAAAACAGACTTGTGCTTCATCGTGCAATTATTCAAAGCCGCATGCATTTAGGGGGAAGTGTTATGAAGCACATTTATTATGAACAAGTGATATTCCAAATAGTCGTGCGACAATCGAAGGTATGATGCTACTTTACTACCTCCTTGATTCTTCTTTACTATCATATTTCAATAATGTGGGACACTGGACACGAGCAAGTGCCAATCAACCAAAGATTCACTGTGCACCATATGTGCCAACTTGAACAAGCTACACATGTTAGTGATTACATTCCAAGATTTAAGTGGCAGATTCATGTGGATCCATGATTAATTGAGTTCGATTCAGATTCTGGCTTTCAATCTGAAATCCTACTTAGATTAAGAACCAAGGTAAATGTACGCCAACATGCAAACTTACCAATATTTTCACTGGATTCTTTCTCAATCAAATTAGCCTCAGCAGAAATGTTAGCTTTTGTCTTAAAACACAGCCTATAACCACTACAACTGCCGATAGAAGTCCGATGAAAACATAATTGCGACATCATCTGCCTTGGTTTGCTACTTAGACGACTTACCTGCATTGCAAAGGCATTGAACATTACTGCTGAGAGCATCACAACATGTCTTCAGAAACCTTAATAAACTGCAAATTACATAGAAGCTCAAAACTACGAATTCACCACATATCTCACACTTCTCCCAATAAAAACTGCAAAGACCCGAAATTTCTCTTAATAAGCACTTCTTGGATAAAAGCTACCACCTTAGGATGCCGAACCCAAAAGCACCCCCTTTTCCCCTTCCAAGCACACTCACTTCACCATTAATAGCTACTTCCCATCTGACCAAGCTTATACCAATCAATCCCATTTGAATACCAACCGCTGAAAATTCGAACAGTTCGTCGATCAATCAGATACGCCCCGTAATTCCTTCATCCCAAAATAACTTGCGAACTTTCTGAGTTATCGAAATGAACCCAAGACTGACCATAAAACAAAAATAACACAATTTCGGAAGACAAGTGGGGAAAAACGCTAAATTGATGAAATTACCTTGCTTTGCAGAGGTGCAGTGGCGGATGAGCTGAGAAGGGAAGCCATGGAAGAGCGGCAACAAGGAGTGGTCTGGGTCTTGTTCGTTTGGCGAAGCCTAAAGCGTACTAGTAGTTGTTTCTGATTCTGACCACTTCTGATCCGCCGTTTCCAACACTCCTGGACCGCTCATCTCTTGCAAACCAACAAGAGCCACTCACCAGTCACCACTTCGCTTTTTTGGGCTTTTCGGGTCATTTCTAGACATGGCAATTTGGGCCTGTGTTCTCTGGTCAGTTTTGAATTGAAAATTTTTATTTTATTAAATAATTTTTTATTATTTATATTCCTAATAATTACCAATAATTACAAATAAATATCAATGTAAAATAATAAATAAATTTTAAATTAATTCAAATTTAAATTAGTAACCTCATATTAAAGAAATTTTAAATTTTCACGCCTATGTTTAAATTCAATTAAAAAATTAATTAATTAAAACCTAATTTTGACCTCAATCAAAATTGTTATTCCCATATAAACATGGGATGTATCAAAATGAGATTCTCTGGTTTTGTTATAGTGTTTCAAATTTGTGTCATTTAATTTTGTTCGTATATTTGTGTGGATTTTATAAAAATGTAAATAAGATTTAATAAAATAGAGTAAAGAAGTAGGATATTGTTAACGAGACATATCAATAATTACAAAGCCTATAACAAAACTCATCAAATCCTTTATTTCAGTTATTCTGATTCAATCATAATTATATGAGATTCACGTAAATATATAAATAAAATTTAATAAAATATAATTAAAAAATATGATAATACGACAAAGTTCCAAAATTCCAAAATACAACTCTAAATAAACATCTTTCCCGAAAACTTGGTAGACAAGACATGAGTCTTCTGTATTTAAAGGCAAAGACCCCGAAAAGACGCTTACGTCACCTCGCATCGTGTTGATGATCACTTGGCGTGTCGGCTGCTACAGTAGCTGCTGTTTGTAGCCCGGGTGCACTGCAAAGGACAAATATGCGGGCTACACTAGTCTTTGACTTTTATTTTTAATTAAAAAAATTAAGATTTTAGTTTTGAAATTATGTTTTCCTCGACTGTTTGATCCAATCCCAGAATTTCTTGTCATTTTTCATTTATTAACCTTCAAACGTTGATCAAATCTTGACCCACTGACCCGGAAAAAATCAAAATTGAAATATCCAACTTGAGAGAAACTATACTAAAATTAATAGCAGAAGAGGCCAGCAAGGGGCTAACTGAGGCACCCAGAGCTGGAAACTGGAAAGAAGCAGAAAAGCTTTCATTGCTGGATAATGGAATCACAGCCCTGGAAGAGACACCTGAGTGCCCAAATTTATCAACTTTGCTGCTACAATGGAACAGTGGCTTGGCTTGAGCAAGATTTCAATTGGGTTTTTCCAGTTTATGCCAGCTTTAAGAGTCCTAGATTTGTCATTCAGCAGTCTAAATAAAAATGTTTATTTACAGATGTGGACAATTTATTATTATATATTACTAAATATAATAAATATTAAACATTAAATAAAATAATAATAATAATAATTTTAGCCATTATTTTATAACGATAATAAAATTTTAAAAAATTATCATTGATTTTTCATAAAATCAAACGTAGTAGCCTAACCTAAATTCAACAGGATATGTCCAAGTTGATCGGATCTTGAACTAGTCATTTTGAAAAATCAAACCTGGGTTAATATTATAATGCTCAGACTTGGGCATAATTATTATAAACAAAACAACGTCATTTTTATTTTTAATTTTAAACAATTTACGATTAAACTTGGGCTCACTTTTAAAGCTCGTGACCGGTTGTCATGATTATAATACATATATATATATATTCGCAAAACCGATCAGCTACGGTGATGGTTAATTTTTGTTTGACTTTTGTTATGAACACTTAATATAATTCAAATTTATTTAAAATATTTTTTAAAATGATAATATTTTAATATAATTAATTAAACTAATAATTATTTAATTTTAATTTTCAAAATTTTATATTAAAATAAGATTATTTTAAATAATTAAACTAAAATTTTTAAATTCTTGATTATTTTAAATTTAAATTATCCATCTCAAATTAACCCCAAATTCAACTTTTATGTGTCCATTCGAATTTAATTAAAAATTTAATTAATTTAAACTTCAACCAATATTAGCATTCCTACGTGCCCAAGTGGGACATATCAGTATTTAGAAAGAAAATGCGGGGGTCTCAACTGATGAATTCTTGGGATATTACCGATTTTTTAATTTACTTTGACCTTATAACGAAATACCAAATTTTCAAAATAAGCATCCTAGACCGGAAGGTTGGAAGACAAGACTAAACTTCTTCTGTATATAAAAAACAAAGACCTGGAATTGGAAAAGAAGCTTACGTTACCTGGCTTTGCGTTGACGACTTGACGTGTCCAGCTGCCGTTTGGCTCTTGACATCTTCTGGCGAGTGCACCACAAACGCCTGGGCTATTATAATTCACTACAGTATTTGACTTTTACTTTTAATTAAAAAGTAAGATTTTAGTTTTTTCTTTTTTTATTCTTGGGGGACCAATTTAAAAGGTCAAATACAAAATTACCCCTAAGGGGTCAAACACTCAAACGCGAGATTAAGGGTATGGTTTGATTAATTGAATGATTCCTGTCATTCCCGAATTCGCAGCTGAAATGTGCCGATGCGCTGATCCCTTAGTGGCTGGTGTGACGATGGATTATTGGTTCGAGGGGTTGAGTCCGTTGCATTAGTGTGGGCTATGTTAGATTGCAGAGTCTGCAATATAGTTTGTGGGTCGTGCATCTGAGGACTTTTATAGTTCGTGATATAGTTTGATTATAGTTTTGTCTGGAGTTCTAAGTGCAGGTTGAGCTCGTCGAATTGATAAGACTTTGAATTATGTTTGAATTTTGTAAAATTTGGATCAGATTCAAGTTTATGTAACTCGATGTTCGGACACTAAAATTAAAAAGCGATAATAATTAAAATTTGAACGAAACTTAGGATCAAGGTTAAATTTTTAGATCGAGTCAAATTTAAAGAATAAGATAAACTAATTTAAATATTTTAAAGCAAAGTATTTTAAAAGATAGATTAATTAATGTGCATATAAAATATTAGTAACACCAGTTTATTCTTAGATAAAGACAATCATTTTATTTGCATTGTGATTAAGAAACTCATAAAAATACTTAATTAATGATTCTCTTTCACATAATGTAATTATATTTCTTTTCATGTTAATATGTCATATTTATGACGTTCAAGAAAACTACCATTTTAATAAAAATTTGTATATTATTATGATTTTATGTGTTTAGATAAATCTTTAACCATAAATAACAGTTTATTAAATTAAAGTGATTATAAAATTTAACCATAACAGAATATGAATATAATGGGATGATGACTCTTTTTGCATTATTATGATTTAAATTTGATATTAACTCAACTTCAAATATTAAAATTAAAAATATTAAATTTTATTGTAAATTTGCTATCTCTATCTGTATCTCTATCTCATCTATTTGAGTATTTGGTAATAAATTTTGAATATAATAATTTTTTAATTACTTAATTTCTTAGGCATTAGAATTTTCAAAATCAATAAACTAAGTTCAATACGTCAACTTAATTAGTTGTTTAGAAGCGTAATTATCAATGATTTGATATAATCAAATAAATAAAAATAACTAATAAGTCATCTACTAAACAAGACTTTAATGTCATCCCTAATTTTAGAGTGGGTATCCACGAACTCTTTATATATAAGACAATTCTGGATTGGTTAAATAACATGTAAAACAAACCTGAATCGAAGATGTTTGTTATTCTTGTTGAAATTTATTCCCTTTCTTCTCTGTTTTTTTGTAAATTAGTTTTCTCGGTGATCCAGAAACTCTTTTTTAATGATTTTCTAAAACATACGAAAATCTCTAATCTAACATGTCTATTGGTTTACTTTAATTTTAAAGAAGAGAGGAAAAAAGTCTTGGACTTATTTGAGTCAAATTCTTTAAGACCCAACAATTATAATTTTAGGCTCTTTTTTATTAGATTCAAATCTATAAATGACGCCGACCACAAATAATCTAACACTTTCAACAAGACAACGCCCCATACATCGGAAGGAGGCAGGTTGCAAGCGAATTGACGGAGGGGGTGGGCGTGATACACGGCGTTGACGAATCCAAATTATTCAACATGATAAGAAAGCTACTCGTTTGCTTACTCGGGGGAGAAGGAGGAGACAAGTACAAACTATGGGACATGTTAACTTAAAGAAGCTTAGAAACTGTACGAAAAGGCAACTCCGTACAGTTGGATTCGAAAGGAACCGATGCCTATGGGATAGAAACAGAATCCATACGCGGTTAGATCTGTCTAAGCCTTCTGTCGCGCTCTTCGTGGGAACGGACTTTTGGGCATGTCTTCTTAATACAAATTAACTTTCTTTTTCTCGTGTTATATTAATTAATGTCTTGACTCTTGAACATAAGGATGTCCATGATGAGCTGGGATGAGTTAGCTTGTCATTTACTTTTTAATAATCAACTTACAAATCAATATCGTTTTGGAAGTAACGATTGGATAATGAGTTGGGTCCGACAAGTCTGTTGATCCGTCCAATTTTAACTCATAACTCAGTCAACACGAACCAAAAAGAGGCCGAAGCAATTTTAACATTCCTATTGGAACACATATATCAAACTATGAATTAAGTTCATTAATAAATATGGCTACAGAAATCATAAGCACGTATTTAATTATTATTTTTAATTAAAATTTAAAAGAATAATTTTTTTAAAATTTTTTAACTCAAATTTTTTTAATTTTTAATTTTTCTTAATTTCTAAAACCGTATAAAACATTTATATTTTATTCTTATAAAAATTATATAGCAATCAATTAATCGTATCGAATAAATTATTAGACGAATTACATTAGAAATAGCCAAATTAGTGTGTTATTGGACTTTTCAAACTTTAAAATCTTTATTTATTTATTTATTATTATTATTTGAAGTTTTCCAAATTTAAGGTCTTTACTTGTTACTGTTGTTTACGAAGATGATAACGATGATATTATTATTATTATTAATCTTTAAATTTTGAAATTTCTTCGGAAAGTAAAGACTAAAGAGACCAATTTCACAATGCCTTGCCGTAGCTCGTATTTACGAAGCTTCCTCGTTCGATGGCTCGAAGGCTCAAGCCTAGTGTCTCGTACTCGTGTTTTGTGACTTTTGTCCACGTCCTACGTTGCCTTTTCAGAATTATTCTCCGAAGTCCGAACGCATCGAAGTGAACCCTACCGCGTAAAAAAAGAACTCCCAAGAGAGAGAGAGCAGGTTACGATAACTAATGATTATTACAATCCTTGCGAAAAGTCAAGTCACCGTCAAAGACCCATCCCATCTCCTCCTCCCACGCGTTCACATGTAGCCTACGCGCTTCTCTTTCTTCCATCTTATATAAGTAATTTGTATTCTATGTTGTAGCAGTACCAAATCTGAAACCTCCTGCGTTTTCTCATTGAAGCATTTCCACTGACAAACAAGCATCTATCTGTAACCTTTTCCCGTCTCGGTTTGACTGGGTTTCTTTTTACATGGAAATCTCTTCTTTCCCATTTCTTAATCAAGACGAGTTTTCACTTTCACATTTCTTTAGTCCTTTTCCGGACATGGACTCTAAAGTCGTCAACAGTTTCTGTGGGAACAATAACAACGACAATTTAAGGAAGCGAAGAAAGAGAGATGATGACGAAGAAGAAGAAGAAGGAGACCGCGTTCACGGAGTGAAGCCAGAGGAGGTTAAGAAAAATGCAATGAGAGATATAATTAGTACCCTTATTTTGTTGGATGAAGACGAGAAGCGAGAAGAGCAGCAGTGGGTTGTGGACTCGCAACTAGATAATGCGATTTTTGATTCCAATTATAGACAGAGAGTTCAGGTTATGAATGATTATTACACCCAATTACAGAACCATCATTATGATTTAGACGAAATGGATCGTTCCAGAACCAAACGGGCTCGGCGCTCTGCTTCTGTTGTAGCTTCAGTTGTGGGCGAGAATGTGGTCTCTAGTGAATCTGCTAATAGCGCTGCTGGTGCTAGTGGGTCCGGAGCAGCACCGGGACAACACCGGCGATTGTGGGTCAAAGACAGGTCTAAGGACTGGTGGGATCGATGTAACCATCCAGATTTCCCAGAAGAGGAATTTCGGAAAGAGTTTCGGATGAGCAAAGCAACGTTTGAGCTGATATGTGAAGAGCTGGATTCCGCAGTGACCAAGAAGAACACGATGCTGCGAGACGCAATTCCTGTTCGCCAACGGGTTGCTGTGTGCATCTGGAGGCTTGCCACGGGTGAGCCATTGCGACAGGTATCGAAAAGGTTCGGTCTTGGGATATCGACTTGCCACAAGTTGGTCCTCGAGGTGTGTTCTGCGATAAGAACGGTTCTAATGCCCAAGTTTCTTCAATGGCCTGATGACGAGAAGTTGAAGCAGGTTAAGAGTGAGTTTCAATCAATGTCTGGAATACCTGACGTTGGTGGTTCAATGTACACTACTCATGTTTCGATCATTGCTCCTAAGATTAATGTGGCATCTTATTTTAACAAGAGGCACACAGAGAGGAATCAGAAGACATCGTATTCGATAACAGTTCAAGGGGTTGTGGATCCAAGAGGTGTTTTCACTGATGTTTGCATTGGGTGGCCTGGTTCTATGCCAGATGATCAGGTGCTAGAGCAGTCTGCTCTGTTTCAGAGGGCTAACAGAGGTCTTCTAAAGGATGTTTGGATTGTGGGTAATCGTTCTTTTCCTCTGATGGACTGGCTTCTGGTGCCTTACACACATCAGAACTTGACTTGGGCACAGCATGCTTTCAACGAGCAGATTGGACAAATTCAGGGTGTTGCGAAGGAGGCATTTATGAGGATGAAAGCAAGATGGAGTTGTTTGCAGAAAAGAACAGAGGTCAAGCTTCAGGAATTGCCTGTTGTTCTCGGGGCCTGTTGTGTGCTGCACAATATTTGCGAGATGAGGAACGAGCCTATGGAGCCAGAGCTCAGGTTTGAGCTTTTCGACGATGAGATGATCCCCGAGAACAGTCTCCGATCTGCTGGAGCAATTCAGGCCAGAGATCACATTGCCCACAATCTCTTGCACCATGGCCTTGCAGGCACCAGTTGGCCATAGTACTCACTATTTTTCGGCTTCGAAGTTTTTATTTTTACTTTTTTTTTAAATTTTACTCTTATACGCTTTATAGGTTTGTTTGAGATATTTGATAGGAATAAGTCGGTTAGATATTTTTTTTATGGGTACATCTGATGTAACAAAGAATATATATTTATTTGGCCCGTCCAACTAATAAACTTATACATGCTTTTTTCCATCATCAATCTGTTAGCTTAGTACTAAATTAGATTTTCTTTAATTTAAAGTTTAATTGAAAATAATAATTATAAATAAAATTTTGTTAGTTTATTTTGTTTTATAAAAATTTATAAATTAATTAACAAACTAATTAATTTTTAATAATAAGAGATTATTAAAATAAATCGAATTAAATTTAAACATTAGACAATTTAAATTTTGTATGGTTAAAATATTTAAACCGGTTTGATTTTTTTAATTATAGTTAATATCAAAACCAACAATATTAATAAAATGGGGGATGAGATCAAAAGGTGTCCTCCAAGACCTGCTTAATAGAGACGACGTTGGGTTGGCTTTAAGGATAACATCAGCTGGTCCATGTTGACTTTTGTTATTCAAACACTCTAGAATCTTAGTCTCAAACCTAGAAATTTCAACGGTCTGATCTCCATCACGGGAAGCTTCCTACAATCGGTTCGTTAGTTAGAGACTTGGAGGGAAAGGTTTGGACGGTGCGGGTAAGTCCGATCAAGAAAGAATATGTGAAAAACAACAAACAAGTCAGTTGAGTGGGACCCGCCCGGGTGTGAAACCAGGAGACGAGTTGCTCCACGTGTCAGATGCACAAATAGATTTTGATTGAAGATAGATTGAAGGTTTTTTTGTTTTTTTGTTTTTGTTTGTCGCGATCGTCAGAATTCGCTGAGTGAAGTCTATGGAGAATAGCCATAATAAGGCGGAGGAGGAGAAGGACACGGTGGGACAGCTGCCTGAGGAGGAGGAAGAGGAGGAGGATGTGGGGTCCAGTTTGACCAGGGAGAGGGTAGCTGCGGCGAAGATCTTCATTGAGAATCACTACAAATCTCATATGAAGCACATCCAACAACGTAGAGAACGGTGCTACTCTCTCTCTCTCTCTCTCTATCTCTCTGTGTTTCTGTGTTACCCAACAGAAGGTTAAGAGACCGTAACGTGCATGATACGGGCATATTCATTTTTCCTTTGCGGGATCGTGGAGGATTACATTTTGGATTTCGCTTGCATGGCTTTGTACTCTACAATTTATCGGTTTCTGGATTGTTTTTCCTTCATCAATGGACGGGTCTGGTGGCTATTTGGGTTCCTTTAATTAATGGAATGAGCGATTTCAGGATGTTGAATTAATTTCCTAATTATTGTCGGGAAGTCTTCACAGTTACTATTCGAAAGCTCTAAATTTGTTTTTTCGTTGATTGTTTTTCGTGTTTACTCGTTTTGCTTAATGGATGCTAACAATGATGTTGATGTTTCCTCTTCCTTTGTGAATAGTTATGTTTGGCTTGGCTCACTTGGAAGCCAAGTACGTATTGTCTGACTTGGAAGGTGCATTTCACTCTGCAAGTGGGTTGTATCCAATTAAACTTTGGAATCTACGTGCTTTGCTTTGGGTTTAATGATGTGAATCTCCACTGCAAATTTCTGTCACCATCAGAGTTTCTACTTTCATGCTTGTCAGTTTGTTAAATGATCATTCCAGCGGTCCCGCGCTTCTCTGCCCCCTTATGCACACAAATTCCACTTTTCTGGATGCAAATTCTTTCTGTTTTCTTTTCTTCTTCTTCATTATTTCGACTTTACTCTGGTCCTGAATTATTTCGTTGTAACCTTTTATTGTCTAGAGAGAATGATAGCTGTGGAGAAATGACTGATGAGATTGAACTTCGTATATTATTTATGAATTGCAGACGCTCGGAGCTGGAAAAACAATTGGCATCTGCCCATGTTTCTGAGGAGGAACAACTGAATCTACTCAAGGATTTAGAGCGCAAGGAGACTGAATATATGCGGCTAAAAAGGCACAAAATTTGTGTTGATGATTTTGATCTTCTAACCATCATAGGAAGAGGGGCATTTGGAGAGGTTAGATAAATGCATGGACTATATAGTACGTGGATTGTGCATATTTAAAAATCATGTTCTAATAGGTAATGAGGGAGCGTCGTTCAAGAGTAAGTGACCAAAAATGAGATCTAGGCAGGGATGAAGGAATGATTTTTATTTCTCTTGAAGAACAGTGATCTTGCATCAATCTTTTCGTTCACCAAGATTTTGTTTTGTCGTTTTTTGCCAAGATCCTGAAAAGTGTTCCCCCGACATGAAGTCTAAAAGTTATCCTCCTTTTGGGGGCATCTTGGTGCAGTGCACAATTCTTGTCCTAAGAGAAATCCTCTGACTAAAGATGTGGTGGAAGAAAAGTGGTGACAAAAATGCAAATTAGTGGGCTGTCAGGGCATCTTTTAAGGAAGTTTGCTGAATGGTGTCTGACAGTTCCATGTAGTTATTCATTGAAATTTCTTGTTTTAGCCTGAATCAGTGGTTGACTGATGACTGTCCTCCCCAAAACCTGTCGTTCTAATGCTCAAATTCAAATGGTTATTGCAAAAAGTGTTGATGTAACTTCAATTGTAGGCTTCTAGGGCCCTTTTCCTATATTTCTTCAATTGCCACTTTACTAGACTGTATTGTGTCTTTTATAACCCTCTTTGAATGATTTGTATATCTGTAATTTTGCTGTAGAAGATCAAAATGTTAATAGAAATATCACTTTACAGGTTAGACTATGTAGGGAGAAAAAGTCAGGCAACATCTATGCCATGAAAAAGTTAAAGAAGTCAGAAATGCTCAGCAGGGGACAGGTGAGATTTGAAACCTTCCAGAAACTGAACTCTTCTAATAAGTATCCTCAAGTTTTCATGGCCTGATTGTCGTGCTTCTTAGTTGACATCTAGCAGATTCTGTCTGGGATGGCAATGAGTGACCCATTGACCTAGATTTAAATGTTTTCAATGGGCTGGCCCAGGTCGACTTGAGACTCAACTATTCTAAGAGTTGGGCCTCAGTTAGACCTAGGTTTGGTTAGCCCAAACCTGGATCCAATTAAAAAAAACGTTGTTTTACAATTTTAATTTTAAAAAAATTGGTGGGGTTGAGCCATTACCATCCCCAGATTCTGAATGTGACCAAAATTTTTCTTTATAAAGTAGAGGGTTCACGTAGAGTACAATATCATGATTTCTTGCTTTAAGTTGAAGGGTGTAAAGTAGAGAGCTTCGAATGCATCCGCACATTTAAAGTAGGCAACAATAAAATATTC
>JAOSBN010000008.1:2484925-2516570 GCA_027563595.1 Erythroxylum suave | reverse complement strand
TAAAATATTTCACCTTACTTAAATATTATTGACAAAAACTTCCTTCTATTAATTAAGTAAGGGCATAATAGAAAATAATAAAATATCATAAGGTTATTATTAAAAAGTAAAATTTCCACCGCATAAGCAGTTTCCTACCGCGGCCCTCTTTCTGCTTATCTATTTCTATGGTGACACCGCAGTTTTCTCCAACCTGCAGTTGTCGGCCACAAATCCAAACGTGTGACTGCGTTTGAAAACTGCGGTAGATAAGTACTTATCCCTACAGCACCGTAGATCTAAACGCAGCCTAAATTTATGCTTGAGCAAAATAATATTACATTCCAAACCGTTCGAATTTTTATCAAATTGTAAATCGAACATGACCGGATTCTCTATTCTTTTAACAAGAAGTTAATTATATTTATCGAGTCGTAATCAAGAAGATGATTAGCAAAGTTGTTACCTTCTAACCTTTGCCATAGGTTGAAACAGGTTGACATATGTCTTTTTCTTACCAGAAAGAACACAAGAAAACGATAAATAATCAATTGGATACCATCTGGCAAGGTAAGATAAGTTAAAAAGAGGAAAGGTATTATTTATTGTGTTGCTCAACTTCGCTACAAGATAAAAGGTAAATAGCAAATATGATTGCTCCGCTCTGATTCTTTACGTTTGTTGTTACTTTTGAGTCCTATGTTGACTTGTGGTTAGGACAAAGCCAGTTTGCTCAAGACGTCAAAAAGGAAAACACAAGGCAGCCCATCACGAAAGGCATTTTCCGTTTTATACTATAGTTGCTTTCTTTGGGCATTCCCTATGGGCCCTCGTCCTTCACAGTAAGTACAGATGACATAGATTTGAATATAATAATTGGAGAGGTTGGAGAATTGGAGACTTCCTCTAATTTAAGGTTTTGTTTAATATTTAACATTTATTTTAAGAGTTATTATCTCATACTTATAATATTATTTAATTTTCTTGTAATTTTATATCATATTTTATTAAAATTGTATAGAAATAGGGGATCTTTCAAACTTCTTATTGCTTGCGATAAAGATGTCAATAGATCGGGTCAGGCCCGGGCTGCCCCTGGCCTGGTCTGTGACCCTGTTCGACTACAGGCTGACTGTTTTGCTATTTTTTAAAGGAAAACTTCCACGACGATGTCATTTTTTATAAGACGACGTCGTTTTGGAAGTAACAATCGGGGGTAAAGGAAATTCATATGACCTATATACGCACAATTAGGGATATGTAAAAAGGAGCAATGACAAGCGCACGGACAATAGGAAGAGAGACGGAAACTTTCTCTATAGATATGTAAAAAGGAGCAACGATGTCATTTTTTATATGAAAAAATTTACATATACAGACAATAGAAAGTGAGACGGAAACTTTTTCTATTGATATGTAAAAGGGAGCAACGATATCATTTTTAATAAAACGACGTCGTTTCGGAAGTAACAATTGGGGGCAAAGGAAATTCATATAACCTATAATTAGGGATATGTAAAAAGGAGCAACAACGAGCGTACGAACAATAGGAAGCTAGACGGAAACTTTTTCTATTGGTATTGAGCTACACTAAGGCTCTGCCTTAAGCTCTTTTATGTTTGCATTAGTGATAGATGAGCTTTCCAAACATATTCAAGGAGAGGTACTTTGGTGTATATTATTTGCTGACAATATTATCCTCGTGAATGGACTAAGGAGATGGTCAATTTAAAGTTAGAATGTTGGGGAGACACGTTAGAGTCAAAAGGTTTCAAAATGAGTAGGACTAAGATGGAATACTTAGAATGCAACTTTTCAAGAAGTCAAATGGTCCATGAGGTGTCCGTAGCAATTGGTACTGATGTCATACCACAAAAATCGAGTTTTAAATACCTTGAGTCTATCATTCAAAGTAATGGTAATATCTATGCCAATATAATCCATCGTATCATATCCGGATATCAAATGGCGAAACACATCAGGGGTCTTCTATGATAAGAAAATTTCAATAAAGCTTAAAGGGAAATTTTACAGAATGGTGATTCGAGCAATCATGTTATATGAGGCGAAGTGTTGACCCACCAAATATAAACATACAAGTAAGTTGTTGGTAGCCGAGATGTGAATGCTCTGGTGGATTTGTGACATTACCAAAAGAGATAAAGTCTGGAATCGTGCGGTAAGAGACAAATTATAGGTGGCTAGTATTGCCGATAAGTTGCGAGAGACTAACCTTTGGAGGTTTGGGCATGTGAGTAGGAGACACCCTGATGCTCCTGTGTGACGCTATGAAAAAATAACCGTTACACTCTCTTTGGAACAACATAAATTGAATTCAATTGCAACATTGAATTTAATTCTTATGCTTGGAACTCAAAAAATATATGAGTTTAATTCACATATGTAATTGAAACCTACCATTCTTTATAAATTCAATTCAACTAAAAAACTACGAGAACTGAATTACAAACTCACTTCAACTCTTCTTTTTAAACGTTGAAAGTTACTCTTCCCATAATACCTATGTAATGACCCTATCTCTTCAACTGACACGGCCACTCTTCAATTGACGCAACCCCTCCCATCTTACTACTCTTCAATTGACGCAGCCTGGAGCCCCTCCCACCAAGAAGAACAACAACACCTTTTATTGTCTTCATAGCTCGATCTAGCCTAATATCATTTGCAATCTTTTTTTTCATTTTAATAATGAACTTTTTTGATGATATCACTTATAATGAAATTGATGTTTATAACTTGTTCTATGTAAGTGTGAATGTTGATTATTTAATAAAATTATCTTTTAGTTAAGGGTAAAAATGTCATATGAAATAATTGAATTCATTTTGATTATATTCCAAACAGTGTAATTGAATTCAATTCTAATATTACTGGGTCTGTTTCAAACAGTATAAATTGAATTCAATTCAATCTTATTAATGTAATTGAATCCAATTCGTTAATGAATTCAATTCGAAGGTTTCCAAACGACCTGTTAGTGACTGCAATAGCAGAAAAGGAAGGTCGAATAAGAACTAGAGGAAAGTGATCAAGAACGATATGATAAATAAAGTGCGTCAAAACAGTGGTGGTATTTATTGGGAGCCTTTTACTATAAAGCTCTAACAATGTCTCTATCGCTTAGGAAGTATTAGTGTCCAATTTGTCTTTTCTAGTTGCAATTCGTGGACAAGTCTTTTTATCCTACAACTTGGTTTTTCAACTCTAGCGTGCAGAGAAAGGTCCTTTGAGGCCATCTAATACCTTTTGATTGTTCACACTTATATGACTATTGAGCAAGGATCCTTAACACAACTCGAGACATAAAGAGCTGTACTTTGCAACTTATCATGTATTAGCAGATCTTGACACTATATCATGTGTTTTATTTTATTTATTTATAATTTTATTTATTTTACTCTTTTTAACCTACATCATTTATTTGTAGTTTTTTCCATGTCATGTCACATTTACATCTGGGCCTACCGGAAATAACTCCTCTATTTTGTGAGAGTAAGACTGCGTACTATTAGACCTCCTCAAACTCCGCAGTGATTCAGGATTCGGATTGGATGTGATGATGATAATAATGGATTACTGTTTAGAAGAGCCTGTGCCTCAGTTTAACATATCTGAAATCTAAACTACAATCAATATTTGTTTATCTCGACTCTCTCAAAGAAATATATTCCATAAACTACTTAATTGGTGTATAGGTTAGAAACTCATCATGTAACTCCCTTGAAGATTTTTCTATCAAGAACCTATTCCAATTTAATTAGTCTAACAAAGTTAAATATTGAATTTTTAATATTTTGTTATTTTAAATTTAATTTAATATAAAATTGATGAAATTTAACAAATAGTAGTACAAGAAGGTAAATAATATTATTTTCCAAAATAAAGAATGTAAGTAATATTTTTAAAAATATAAAAATTATATATGAAATATTTAATATAATCAGTCTCAATTTTAATTAGAAGAATCTAGATTATAATAATTAGGTTAATGGAACTAAAAGATTAATATTAGATATACATTAAATTATCATATTGTTAATTATCATGCCAATATTAATATTATTACTCTTATAAGTCTTAGAATAACTGATAAAGTTGTTTCTTTATAATAATAAGGTTACATGTTCAGTTCACGGAAACTGCTCCTGTAATACCCCATGTTAGGTGTTAGAAAATTTAGAAATTTCCAGTACATCATATGCTTTGCATAATTGAGTATTCGCTGATATGTGCATATGAATTTTTACATATACAAATAATTATACATGCATTCATGACATTTTCCAGGTATAATTGATTTTATAAATGTGATTAAAAATGCGAATTGTGGATTATTTGCGCTAAAATTTTATTTAGAGACTAGTGATATTATTTCAGAATTTTTGGTGGATTTTAGGAAATTTCTGAAATTTGGGGTATTATTGGACTAGGAAAAATAAGAGAAAGATAAACAAATAGCATTTTGACTTGTGGCAGCACAAGTAAGTGACACATAGATTAAATACCTCCAACTCACTCTCTCTCTATCAGTGTTCTTCACTGCAACATCACCTACTCTTCTCCTTATTCCCCATCACCGAACCACCATACCATTTATATTCTTATTTGGTTGTCTTTTTCTATCCTTGCTTCTCTCCACCGAAACCATGCTCCTCACTCTCACTGCTGGAATTTTCTGAAATGAGTAAATTGTGTTTTAAGTTGGTATGGATATTGTAAATGCTTTGATGATGTATTAGTGTTGGAAATAAACACATGCATGAGTTATGTAAGTTGTGATTTCATTTTCATGTTTATAATACTGATATATAAATGATAAAGAGATGATGTTTCATGCTTGTAAAGGAATGCATGAAAAGAAAATTGCAGAAACATGAGAACATGCATGCGTGGATAGTGATTTGTTTTGATGTTTAAGTTTGAACCTTGGATTTTTTAGTTGTTTTGTGTTGTTGGGTTGAAAGAGGAGTAGTACAGATGATGTTTTCATGCTTGTGGATGGATGCATGCGTAAGTGGTTATTTGTGGGTTGCTACTGTTCATGAAAACAAAATTTACAGTAGAGAAAGAGAGAGGGTTGAAGATGGTGAAATACGTGTATGATTGGTTTTGGTGTTTTAAATATAAACTTGGATTTGAGTTGTTTTGGGACTAAGTTGAGTTGATATAGAAGTGAATAAGAGGGATAAATGTAAGGGTATAAGTTTGTGATGAGGAATTTGGTAGAAGAGAGGAAGAAGATGGAGTAGAGTTTCTACAAAAGTATGGAGAATTACGTGCAAAAATCGTGATTCTGCAGTAGAAGGTGGTAGTGCAAAATCAAACTTTCTAATACTGAATAGTTCTGACTCTTTTTGCTATAACTTTTTTATCCGACCTCCAAATGACTTGAAAATTGAACCAATAGACTCCTAAGACATTTTTCTTTCTCTTTATAAAAAATTTAGAGCCATCTGATTTGATTAGAAAAAGATTGATTGGCTCAAAGTGAGGGTATGTGCTGGAATATTATGAATTGGAGATTTTCAAAAACATGCTTCAATATTTTAATTATACCTTGATCTGTAGATTTCTAAATGGATTGATTATTGATTTAGGTTAAACTAGAGACATATATCTACAACTTTCTTGAAGAAGTATAATTTTAATTCTGTCTATAGGATTTTCAAAATTGGTATGAATTGTGTTTCGACTTAGGCTGTAGCACTTCAAGGGACAAAAATCATGTCCTGTGGTTATTGAATAAATTGTATTGATATAGGCTGAATTAGACTAAGGTGTCTTCATCAAAATTGTAGCTTATTCTCTTAGCTTTGAATTGGTATAAAGTTTATAATTTTTAGATATTGAAATTGAGAGTTATGGGGTGTACAACTTGGAGGCATGATTATGCATTAGCCAAAATTTCAATTTATACAGTCTGTGATATTTTGAGCATAACTCATTGAATACTAAACCAAATTGGATGAACTTGGTATCATTGGAAACCTAAGACATAAAGGAAAAACTTTCTTAAAGGAAGTATTACCTAATTACCTCAATTTCCTGATGAGAATAATTGAGCAAAGTGGACTCGAAGGTGGATTGTGAAATAAATCTGGATTTAGGGATTGAGTATGATTTTACATGATCGATCATGTAATAAGATTTAGGATAAGAAACCCAAATTTTTGACATGAACATGCATCGTACATATTCAATATACATGAATGTGCACAATTATGAATGTGCATAATTAAATTCATAATTGTGCACATTAATGATGTGTGTCTATATTAAATGTTTTAGAGGAACCCATCGAGCAACTAATTCCTGATATTGCTGAGACGTCGAGACGATAAGCGATAAGGGAGATTGTAAGTAATTTAGACAGTAAATTTTGTGAGTAACCTAAGATGGTCTCACCTTGATTTGTTTTGTTTATTATCGAATTGAATTCGATATTGATGAATATGTACTGAATTGTGTACTGGTTCCGAACATGAAGGTCCAAGGTATTGGTTGATGAATGTGATATTAAAGTGCTACTTATATGTGAATATGATTGACTACTAGCTTTGCATGAAATGTCTGAAATAAATTTGTTTTGTTTTAAAACTGCCGAGTCTAGTTGCGGGTAAATAGGCATGCCTAGAAGGGTCTGCAGCTGCTTCTGTGACACTTCGATGTCTTCTATTATTGACACTTAGGTGTCGAGACTTCGGTCTCTTCTGTATAAGTTCCGTTACCCGCTTCTGTCACTGAATTTAGGAGTCTTATGATTTTGTACTCTGATATCAGTTTGATTTTTGACATAAGCTAAATTATATTCTGTTTCTAAAGGGTTTATACCCTCTTGTGTTGAACAATTCTGTTATTTATAAAACTTTGTTTTTGTTCTGAATTTCTGTATCTGTTGTTAGCTTGTAATTTAGTTATTACTCACTAAGCTATATGCTTAATACGGTGAATTTGCCTCATGTAAGTTTTGGAAGAGGGATGTAGGAACTAGGACAAGACAATCATGATAGGCAAAGGTGCCTGATTTTTGTTTTATTTGTATGTATTTTGAGATTTTTTTTTGGACTTGTTTATGATGTCTAAACTTATGCATTTTTTTTGATGGGTTGTAATAACCTTAATTCAGGCTGCTTTTTGAAATTTTGATATGCGACGTATGATTGTTGAGATTTTGATAATATATGTATAAAGTGTTTGTATATTTTGAAACACTTCGTATTCAGTATATTTTGTATGTATGTGGCACTTGCAATATCCTTCCAGGGGATATATACGAGTGTTACAGCTCCTTTGTGATTCAAAACACACACACACACACACATATATATACATATATATTATGTTAATTAATCATTTATTATCAGTCATTTGCAAGTTTAAATATCACGTGAATTTTTTTTAATATATATATTTTTTCGAATTTTACCAATCAGCGGATGTTCGGTAAGTAAAACATTTGTCCTTACCACTCCGACGTGTCATAAGAGTAGGAGGCTTGAAGCTGTTAACGAGCCGGCTCCTAACTTTTATTCCCAATACCACCCTGCTCCCCTTACTAATTTCTCCTTTTTCGTACACGTCAAAGCATGACCATAATAGTAAATTAAGCCGTTGCCAGTTTCCGCCGCTGATCAAAACACAGCGGGTCGCCTCGTACGAACCTTCGATTCGGAGCTTCGACTTCTCTTCGGGAAAAAAAAAAGTTAATTTCTCCAAAAAATAAACAAAATTAATAATAAATTCTCCAATCCCCGAATCACTATTATTACTTCACGTGTCGCGGATTCAAGTAATTATTCCGACTCTTCTCAAGGTAGATTTCTTGCACTATTTTGGATTTGATCTTTTCTTTTTTTTATTTGGATTTTTTTTGGGAATTTGAATTTCAATTGGATTCAAGTTCTGGGTTTCTTTCTGGATTTACTTGAGTTTTTATTTGTTGTCTGAGATGGATTGATGCTTACTTTATCGCTGGTTTGGTGTTGACTGACTTTTAGGTATGTTGTTTATTCGTTTCTTAGATGAAGAACTGACGATTTGTTCGTTCATTGTTGTTGTAATAGTTTGTAGTAAATGAACTGAATTGGGATAATTATAGGAAGTAGTACAAAAGAAGTAGTGTACGTGAACTTGCGGTAAAATTTTTGTGTTGCAGAAGCACCTGATTTAACTTAAGGTTATTTATCTTGTTCTTCAATTTAAATAATGATGTCATCAGGTTCAACTTTTGGATGGAAGATTAAAAAAAACGTTCAGGATGATTTTACCTGTGCATTAGGAATTTTTACTCTAAATAAGGCTTAAAGATCAAAACGATATATTTAAACAGGATCAGGCACGTCAGTCGGTGTGGTTCTCAATATGTTATCTTAAATTCTTAAAGCATTTCATGGAATCGTGTCTGGGAGGAATTCTGTGGATTTATCAATCCTTTAATTCCTTTTGTGTTTGCTTGAGTGGACTTATTTCTGATTGTGATTAACGAGCGGTGTTTTGCTACAATAACTTAATTGTTCAACTTTAAACTGCTAAATTTATCATTTAACGCCTCTTCTTATCTTTTATTTCCCTTTGCTGCACAAACATTTGGAGCCTTATGCAAACCATTTGATTTGACTGGGTGTAGATACTGTTGTATTTATTGCTTTGTCGGAACATTGATGCCCTTGCATCTGATCTCAATTTCAGTTTTCTTTTTGATATCGTTGATTTCATTTTATTAATGTAAGTTATTCGGTCAGTTTCTTGAATGGTTGCCTATTCTATCCTATACGATTGTTTTTCATCTATTCAGCATCTTACTATGCACATTGGCTGAAGGTGTTAATTGTTTGGCTAGTAATTGTTGCATCTTTAGCATGCATAATCATCAAGTATTTGTCCCATTAGACTGCTTTTAACAAGTTGAAGTATGGATCCATAATGATACTTGGAGCTGGATCTAAAAGTCTTCTTGTTATCTTTGTATAATCCACACATGAATTAAGTAAAATTGTTGTTGCAAGTTTATTATTTATGTGAAGACATTTGTTTCATAACATGAACATCATGGGAATAGATTTGTCTCTAGTACTTGAATGCTTACCTGAATCAGTCTTTTCATATTTACCTCTCTGATCCAGTTTAGCTTGTAGTAATTGCCTCCTCTCGGAAAAGAGAAATATACAATCTAGTGTTTAGCTCTGTAATTTGGTACCTCCACTATTTGAACAAACTTTAATTCAAGAATTGGGTAATTATGAATCCATACTTGGTTTGCTGATTGAATTGCGGTTTTAATTCTAGAATTATTTTTGCACGTTTCTATCATGAGCAGGAGTATGGATGTAAATATCCAGTAATCATTCTTGTTGAGATTTTTCATAACTATTGATATATATCTTTGTTTTTGCAGATGCATTGGCATCTTTTCATCTTCTGAAGTCTCAAATTGGCCTTTATGTGTTGCACTGCTACAATTTTGTGGAGCCTTATTGTCATTATTGGGTTTGTGATGTAGCAGATGTTGAAACACTGATCAAATGGCAACATCTAGTAAGTTTGATCTATCAACTGCTAGCCCAGATCGGCCAGTATATGCTAGTGGGCAGCGTGGATCCCACTTAGCTTCTCAGTTTGACAGATCAGGTAGCTTCCGAGATAGTATGGAGAACCCAATCTTATCTTCTCTCCCAAATTTGAACAGAGGCAGTTGTATAGTAGGACAGGCGGATGTGGTGAATTTCTTCCAATGCATACGTTTTGACCCTAAGGTAGTTGCCGCCGAGCATAAATCTAGCCGTCAAGGGGACTTTAGACGTCATTTGAATGTAGCTCTTGGTATTTCTGGGGATGAGTCTCCAATTGTTTCTTCAAAAGGCAAGATGTTACCAGAGGACATCAAGCGAGTGAAGGGCATTCTACGTGAAAGCAATGTCAAAGCCAGGTACTTGTTAAAGCTCTTGTGTATCTTATCTGATAATTGTAACTAGTGCATTGAGATCTAAAAACAACAGGGAACGCATGAAAATTTTCAACGAGGCCTTGTCTGTGTTCAACAAATGCTTCCCAAATGTACCATCGAAGAAGAGATCTAGATCAGATGGTCTATCTATTGACCGTTCTGGTGCTTTGTTGTCAAGCGATCGATCAGTTCTTGGGCCAAGCGTTGCTAAGATGGGAATTCAAAGCCTTGCTGTTAACAGTGGCAGTGAAATTGAGCCACAAAAATCAGAAGAACGAACTAAACATGCTGTTCCAAACAAGCGCACACGAACTTCTTTGGTGGACGTGAGGGTTTGTACCCCTTTTACCTTGCTTTTAGTTGTATTCGTTGGCAATTTTTGTCAACGTTGAAGTTCCCTTTAATTAAGTTGACACTTTTCTCTTCTCTTGTGATCTTGTTAATTGGCAGATGTCTCCTTTATGTGTGGACCTGTTCCTACTTTCTTTTTCATTTGAAATTGCTTTTGGTTCTGTTAAATATTTATAACTAGTATTGGATGAGCTTGTAACAGAATTTGTATTTACTGTATTCTGTCTTGCCATAATTTGGCTGTATCTGGTAGTTTAGCACTTGTGTTTTAAATTACTGGATTAAGCTTGCTGCACTTTAGGATTTTAGGATAAATTTTAGATACGAACTCTGAAGAAATTTGGATTTGCAGGGTAATGCTCTTGTCAGGTCATCTGCTGCCTTAGATAGAGATAGGGAAATGCTGCGCCTTGCAAACAGTGGTGCAGTTCAGGGTGATGAACGAACTTTATCAATTGGTGTTGATGGTTGGGAAAAGACAAAGCTGAAGAAGAAGCGTTCTGTGATAAAGTCAGACGTCTCACCAAGTGTGGTGTCTATTAAAAGCACTGATGGGTATAGGGAACCTAAACAGGGAATGCAACAAAGACCAGCTTCTGATAACCGCGCCAGATTAAATAGTGATTCCCATGGTTTTAGGTACACTCGGAACAATTTTTACACTTCTTATAACATTCATGTTTTGCACCCACTATGTTGTACTTTTTATTTGGGTTTACACCATAACTAATTTGCCTCTATTTGACGAAATGTGAAGGTTAAATTTCAATAAATGAGTTATTTTAGGTTTTTGTTCTATTGTTATTCAAGGCAGCTAGTAGAAAAAAGTTGATTGCCATCATTTTTGCAAGATACTGTTATTTTATCTTTCTAAATATTCATAACAATATCACTTTTCTTTTATCATTGTCTTTCTATTGAATGTTTTCTTGGGAATTTTTAAATATTGTGGGAACACGTGCATTTATGATAACTTGTTAATTTCTATTTGTAGTGCATTCTAATGAGATTTTCCCATTCTTATGTGGAATGCATATTAATGTATATCTTGAAAACCATAAATTTGTTGACTATTAAATTGGCATATAATATGAATGGTGAAAAAAAAGGAAATAATGGCAAATATATTTGTATTTTTCAAATATCTATATGGTCTACTTGAAGGCATCAATCAAGGAAAGCAACTCATTTGTATAATAAACTCTGTGAAAATAGATCACTAATTTACCCATTACAATAGGGCCTTCGATTTGCTACTTGTTGATTGTTCTTTGAGACATGTTGCGACTCTCAAACGTGGAATTAAGCTCTTTCCTGACACAATTATTGCTTCAACTTCTGGTTGCTACAGGACAACAGAAAGGATTTGTTATTAAGAAGTTTTCCACTGACTGTTAGTATTTCTTCTTAAGCAAAATATGATTCTGTAGATTCTTACAATTGATTGTTTAGATTTGTGCATGATAAGAATTTTAGACTATGGAAAAAACTCTCTATGACAGTTATGTGTATTTGAAGCAAATGTTTATGTTAGGGTTTCACTCTATAATATCTTTTAATGTGCTTACTTGAACATGGAAGTTTTTGGCTTATTTAACTTTATATATCCTATTTTTGAGGCAATTTTTCTTTCTATAGACCAGGAGTTGCTAATGGTGCTGTTGGAGTTGGGAAATCAGATAGTATCTCACAGTCTAGTGGCATGAATGTACGGTCATCCCTCCCCAGGAATGATCTGGACAATAATTCCCATCTCAGTGAGAGGAGGGAACGCCCTGTTGGTACGGATAAGGAAAGGTCAAGTTTCAGAGCTGCTAATAAGTATGTAGAGTTTCCTGGACTCTTTTTTACAAGTATATCATTATGGTGGTTTTTATTCTATTTTCATTGTCGTTATTGCAATTGTTAAGATCATTCATTGGAGATTTTCCCTCTTAGATCATATTAGACTTATTCTATATATGCACCTTTCTGTTTATCCATGTTATTCTTGAATTTTTGTGTTCATTTTCCTCACGTCTGTTTTGAGTTCTAGTCCTGTATAAAGCTTTTCTCTTTATTCTTTTAACAAGGTTTGCTAGATTAAATGTTAAATTCAATCCCTTGTTTTCCATAATGTTCAGGTCAAATGTTCGTGATGATTTTAATTCTGCTAGTCCAATGTCAACCACAAAAATGAGTGCATCTATTCGAGCTCCACGATCAAGTTCAGGCATTACAGCTAAGTCGCAAGTAGTCAACAGAGCTAGTACTTCAAATGGTTGGGAACTTTCTAACTGTACAAACAAGCCTCTTGCTGTTGGGCCTAACAGCCGCAAGCGTAGTACTTCAGCTCGATCTTCATCTCCACCTGTTGCCCAATGGGCTGGTCAGAGACCTCAGAAGATCTCGCGTATTGCTAGAAGAACTAATTTGATCCCCATCATTTCAAGTAATGATGAGAGTCCTGCATTGGATAACGTATCCGATGTGTCAGGCAATGAACTTGGGTCAGGATTTGCCAGGCGTTTAACTGGTGATTCTCCTCAGCAAGTTAAGTCAAAAGGTGACCTTTTATCTTCGGCTGCTTTATCTGAAAGCGAAGAATCAGGTACTCCTGAAATAAAGTCTAAAGACAAGGGGAAAAAGTCTGAAGAGGTAGATGATAAAGCTGGACAGAATATCCAAAAGGTTTTAAATTTGACCCTTCCATCAAGAAAGAATAAGCTGGTTAGTGGAGATGATCTTACAGACGGTCCACGAAGGGAAGGGAGGTCCGGGAGGGGCCTTATATCTGCAAGGCCTGTTATGCCTATCGGAGTTGAGAGGCTTGGTAATGTGGGAACAGCAAAACAGCTTAGAAGCGCTAGAGTCGGTTTTGATAAAAATGAAAAGTTAGTTGTTTTCTCCTTACCAATCTTTTCCATTATGTAACCATGTCTTTCTAAATTTTTTGCCTATCATCCTAATACTGCCATGAGTTTAAATCTCACAACTTGAAGAAACATTTTATGCAGTAAAACAGGTCGTCCACCAAGTAGAAAACTCTCTGATCGCAAGGCATATGCACGTAAAAAGCAAACCACTTCCAACACTCCTGCAGATTTTCTTGGTAGTTTTTGTTTAATACCATGTTGCAGAAGGTTTCTGGATCTCTAAGCATTATGTATCATCAATTCTTGTTCATTGTACTCAAACTCTTTTCCTTTCTTTTTGTGAAAACACTTTAGTTGGTTCAGAAGATGGACAGGAGGAGCTATTGGCTGCTGCAAGTGCTGTCATTAATCCTGGTACTTTTTTCTGTTCTGTTGCTTTGCTACCAAATTAATCACTTCTTTGGTAAGTTAATATGATTGTTTCTGCAGCTCATTCCTGTTCAAGCTTATTTTGGAGGCAAATGGAGCGATTTTTTGGTTTTATATCCAATGAAGACATTGCTAAATTGAATCAACAGGTGTAGCTCTTTTTCCTATTTTACTTCTCTTAATGTTCAAAGGCATTATATAATAATTGATAGATAAGACTCTTTGATGTTTATCGAATTCCAGGAGTTTGATCTGGCCTCCAACAGCTTAATTGTTATAAGTTTTCAGTGTCATTATTGCAAGTTTCTTCTTACGTAAATAACTGAACTTTTGTCTATATTTGAAATGGATTGATTGAACGGGACACACAGGTGGAATGTGCAGAAACGAATTATGAACTTGAAGAACAGTTTTTGCACAGAGGAGCAGACATCCCTCTTTGTCAAAGACTCCTAGCTGCTATAATTCCGGGTGATGATTTTACCCATACAAATGGAGACCTGGAATTAGATGGACATGGTGCTGGGTTTGAACTGGATGGACAATTGGGGCCAGATGGTATAAACCATTCAGAAAACTTTCATTTATCTGGGCACATTGCATTTAATGGTTTTAAAGTTCCTGGGATTGGTGAATCTGATGAGGCAGACATGAATTTTGCGGGGATTTCAAGCATTGATGTCACTTCAAATTTCAATCATTCTGCCAATGGTGTCCTTCAAGACCAACCATCAATATCGATCATGACATGTCCTGAATTGCAGTATGATAATATGCAAACGAATGAAAAACTTCTACTGGAACTTCAAAGTATAGGAATATTTCCACATCCCGTGGTAGGTCTCTTATTTGCCTATTTCACGTGTGTATTGTGCGTTTTACTTTGTTCCATGCAAATATTACAAGTAAATTATTTTGAGTTGTGCATTTGTTGCATATGCACAAGCATGAGGTTTTCTTAAGTTTATTCTGGTGAGTTTGGATTCTTCTTTATCTAGGTTGACTTGAAAATGGAGGATGAAGGTATATTGAAGGATATCAGCAAATTAGAAGAGAAGTACCGTGGGCAGGTATTCTTCCTCACAGAACCTCTAATGCAAAACTACTTAAATACATCATCAAATTTGTATCTCTAGCTTTTTTCTTCTCGAACCCAAATCCTTGTGTCTTATTGTGTCTATCCTAGGACATAATGCAGAACCTTCTCATCCTCTTAAGTTACTTGCCAGTAGCTATTAAGTAGAAAATAGAAATTTATATATTTTTATCCATGCAGAATAACACAGTACTACAAGTTTCCGTTTTTGATTGATTTATTTCTATTCATGGCCTCTCTCTCTCTCTCTCTCTCTCTCTCTAATCTATCACTTATAATAGGTTTTGAAGAAGAAAGCTCTGCAAAATAAATTGCTGAAATTTGCCTCGGAAACAAAAGTACTACAAGAAAAGTAAGGAGCCTCTTCACTTGTTGAGAATTCATATATCTTGCAAATGAAGTTAAATTTTTTTTGCTGCCTTGTTTTCTCATAATGGCTCATGTTTGCATAGGGAATTTGAACAACGTGCTTACGACAAACTCATCTCAATGGCTTATGAAAAGTATATGGTATTGCTTCCACTCCACACTTATCTTTCTCATTTCAGTTTTAGCATAATTATTTTGGTATAATTACCCTGGTGCTATGGACCCTACTGCAGCAATACCTGTCTATTTGGCCTTTTGAACAAGTAAAACTTAATTGTAAATCTTAAATTGCTAATGTGGAAGCCTTCTTTTAAATTGCTAATGTGGAGTAGTGAATGTTGTATATGCATATTGTTGATAGTATTATCTGCTTAAATTATTGTTACTTTTAGCGACTTATTGTTGATTGGCAACAAGGGGATGTGGACATATACAAAATGGTCTCATTTCGTTTATTTGAGGGGACAACATTTCCTATTGTAGAATTGTTGAGAACTTGTACATGTTGGGTTCCAGTGCCAAATTGAAATTTAGGTTTAGCAATTGTTGTCTTTGTAGCCTTTATTTGAATTTGCTCCCATCCTGTTATATTTATCTATGCTCTTCCTTTTTTTTTCAATCTTTCGCTTGGAGAAGGCAGTTTGTGATGGTTCTTGTTGGCAAATTTTGCCCTTCATTTTTTTCCAAAAAAAAAGTTTTGCCCTTCATTGTTCAGTTCAATGTTAAAGGCGATCTGATGGGCTAAAAGAAGAGTGATAGGATTTTTTTGCCAACTAACAGATTGTTAGAACTTATTGGTAACATGTAATTTCTCCTGTATTTTGTGAATGTCTGTCTCTTGCTTGTAAGGATAATCACTAAACTGTACTCTTAATCTTCAGCCAAAGAAATTCTATTTTTTTTTCTTCTTTGTTGCATTGGCTCTTAGTTTTGAGCTTACAGTTTTGGTTGCTGCCATTTACCCTTTTGAATTCTCAAGTAATGGAGGCAAATGTTGTGAGCCTAGCATCTAGGACGCCAAAAAATGCATCTGAATTCTGGAATATGCAGGAAAGGACTGTAACAGGGGACTGTTTTATTCTAAACAGATGCTTCTCTGCTTTGCTGTTTAGCTGCCGTAGCTTTCGGTACCAAAGATTGCACCAAATGAAAAGTGTTCCCTGCCTCTTCCTTTTTTTTTTCAGGGCATCTCTTTAGCACTGCTTATAAACAATGTGCCTGTCCATGTTCGGTCCTTCAAATATCTAATGATTCTGGTGCTTATTTTCCATTATCTTGACATAATAAATTAGGCTTGATGTGCACTTTGTTTCTGTCAGTGGTTATATTGTTGGACAGAGTTCTACTACAACTGCTTTTATATTCAAAATTTAGGTAGTTACCAACTTCTGCGAACTTTCTTTGATAGACTTGTCGACGATCTCATACTGCTGGTGGGAAGGGTTCCAGTAACAAGATAGCCAAGCAAGCTGCCTTGGCATTTGTTAAACGAACATTGGATTATTGTCACAGATTTGAAGATACAGGCAACAGCTGCTTCAGTGAACAGTTATTTAAGGACATGTTTCATTCTGGACCTTCACACCTCGCTGGTGCACAATCAACAGACGCTCATAGTGATGGGGAATCAGCGAAACTATATCTTAATAGCTCAGGCCACTCTTTGGAAGCTAGAGTTTCAGGTAATTTTCCAGACATTATTTTTATTGGTG
This sequence comes from Erythroxylum suave, assembly GCA_027563595.1. Taxonomy (NCBI): domain Eukaryota; kingdom Viridiplantae; phylum Streptophyta; class Magnoliopsida; order Malpighiales; family Erythroxylaceae; genus Erythroxylum; species Erythroxylum suave. Next base: position 2,499,815 of record JAOSBN010000008.1, on the reverse strand, counting down.
TGGTTTGTTTGCCATTTAGTTTTTTTTATGTTTGTTTTGTTTTTCTCCTCTCATTTCACATTTTCGTATTTCAGCTTCCATGGGTTCACAGCCAAGCCCTCTAAATTCACGATTGGGCCTGAATGGAGAAAGTTACAACACTAATTCTATTAATATGCTGCACCCTGTAAATCAGTTAGCTGAACAAAATAGCAGTAAAGAAGATGCATGGTTGAGCAGGGGGAAGAAGAGAGAACTGTTGCTTGATGATGTTGGAAATACTGGCCCTTCAAGTGTCCCATCGGGAATTGGAGGTTCTCTTCCAAGCAGTACAAAAGGGAAGAGGAGCGAGAGGGATAGGGACGGAAAGGGGCACAACAAAGAGATTTTGTCCAGAAATGGGACTAATAAAATTGGTCGTCCAGCATCATCTAATGCCAAGGGAGAAAGGAAACTGAAAACAAAACCCAAGCAGAAAACAACTCAATTATCTGTTTCTGTGAATGGCCTTGTTGGCAAGATAACAGAGCAACCTAAACCGACATTGGCTTCTGAGTCAAAGTCTAGACAAGTACCTAAGGATGGCTCTGCAAAAGGAAAAGATGGGCTTAACATGGATTCACTTGACCATGATTTGTCCAGCCTACCAGACATTGATGAACTTGATGGCGAAGAGCAGGATCTAGGTTCATGGCTGAACATTGATGATGACGGATTACATGACCATGGTGACTTCATGGGACTTGAAATTCCTATGGATGACCTTTCAGACTTGACTATGATGGTTTGAAGGTTTCCTCTGTATAGTCTTGTTCATTATACCATTTGACAATCATAAGAAAACCACTCCTTATCAAGAAATGACCAGTTTACATGGGTCACGCGGCTGCTGTTCCAAAAGTTAGGTCATATAGATCATTTTTAGGCTTTACAAGATTTTCAAGCGAACCTCTCAGATGCATCACCTTTTTGTTACTGTGGTAATTTTGACTGTAAAGATCTTATTCAAAGGTATAAGCTAGTAAGCCTTAGTGTTTACATCTTAGCAATACATGTATCCTCCCTGTAGCTCCAGAAAATCAGAGATCAAAGCCCTCTTGTACATATATTTTATATCCTTCAATAAAATTAGCTTCTCATTCAGTATTATCGATTTCCTGTAGACTGACACAGAATAATACAGATACATTTGCCCGTCTCTTTTTCGTTCTGATTGCTTGGACATTGTTATTGGAGTTACATTATGAGCAGAATCTAGTTTTTTCCCAAAGTTCTTTCAGAGATGGTACACTGGGAGTTACCGCTTGTTGCTACTTCACATGATGTGAATGTCATAACTGCTCTCGTTGCTTGGTCTCTTTCTTGTTTGTATTGTATTCACTCTTCATGGACTCCACAGGTTTGTATGTTGTCTGTCATGATAGCATGATAGGCTGTGGTAAGAATTTTTTCCGCCTGCATCATTTTCCCCTAGGGTTTAATTTTTGTTGCAGAGATGAACCATTCCTAAGTCGAGATGCACTTTCATCTCCCTCTTCGTGCAGGTGTGTTAATCTGAACTTGTTAAAGTTCTTTATGCATAGCCAGATATTTTGTCTTTTGCATCAGGGACTAATAAGCATGGTTTTTGGCAGGGAGGAATTAGCTGATTCATCTGGTTTCTATTCCATGACTTCATCGAGTCCTGTGAATTGCTTCTAACATCTTGTCACTCTTACAATAAGGAAATAAAGGAGGAGCATTTGAAATTTGCTCTAGATGAAACCACTGAGGTAAATCTAATATACCTAGTTGTGGGTTATTGTCCAAAACAGAATTTTCTCTTGTCATGGTCAGTGAATAAATCATCGGTCTCCATGCAATGTTGTTTTTCGTTAGCTTTTCCTTTTGTTGTTTTTTCCGTTTTGCATTTGTCTTCAAGGTCTTAAAGCGTTTTTCTCGGTGGCAATAACTGCTTCAATTTGTTAATGACTTTGTAGTTTTAGTTTGAAGATTAACTACTACTTTAGATTGGATGCAAGGGATCTTTAGCTGTAAGTTGGTAGCAACATTCCTTCATAAACATGTAATCGAATCAGTTAAACCACTGCATAAACTTTCAACCCAAGGACTATAATCTGGATTCCCGCATCTGCATCTGCATCTCGACTCTTTTCTCATCTTTGCGATGTTCTTAATTTTTTTTCTCATGTGTTGAGAACATCCGCAAACACTGTTTGGAAGACGTGCATTTTAACTTTCAGTTCTACTCTTTAATCAATGAGTTGCTTGGTTCTTTAAGGCAGTGCATAAGTTCTGCCTCCGAATACTCCTCTGAAAGTTCAACTTGTTTGGTTACTTGAGCAACCATTGTTTGGTATTTAGGCTCCCTGATGTTCGTGGGGTTTTGACGTTGCTGCTTTATTTTGGATTGTATTGAACTGATTTCATCTTTTTGGAATTGGAATGTCATTTTGCTCTTGCATTAGAAATCCTTAGTTGCTGTTTCTTTGTTCATGGCCCAACTCTCTTTATAAGGGGTTTTTATTTGGACATTTTGTTCCGCAAACATTATGTTCCACTAACGTTGGGTTTGGTTGATGTCTCCGTAAGTAGAGACAGATAACAAAACATAAAAATCTTATGCTTAACAATGTTTGGTTGTTGTCGTTGCTCATTTTTATTCTGACGCTAGCTCACAAAAGCACAAATTTTTTATTCCTTTCAAAAGTGTAGCAAAACTTTCTTGTACCTGTCACAAAAACAAAACGCGTGAACTATTGGATAAAAATATCTCTATATTATTACTAATATTCTACACATGTCCAAGTGTATAAATAGTAAAAAAAGAGATCATTTTTCTTATTTCTTCACCAGACATTCTCTCTCTACTACTAGTACGTTCTTCTCTTGTTCGTCCCTCTAGCAAGAAATCGGTTCTTTCTCTATTCTAATCGACAATCAAAGGTGAGTTCTTCAATTTATATATTTTTTTGCTATTTTCGTGTATGTCAAGTTGAAATCTACATGATCCATTTTATTTTATCGTCATTTAAAAAATATAAATACAATTAAAAAATATTGATATAATTATAAAAAATATTTAACGTAATTCATTTTATTGTTAATTTGTAGGAATTTTTTGCTATTCAATAGCTCATTTCATTAAATTTTTAGGTTCTTTATTTTTTTAATTCCTTATTTATAAATACAATTAAAAAATAATAATAAAAATCATTCGTTTTAAAATAATTTATGAATTATATATTTCCAGTTATACTATACTGCGGGGGTATTTTGATCATTAAAACTGTTTTCTATATTCTGTTAACTGTAATCAAACATATTTCTATCTTCAAAATTCACAATTTTATCAATTTTATCCGTTACAATCAAATATTTTACTGATTATAATTTTTGTTCTATTTTATTTTCAAATTTTTGTTTCTTTCCTTCGTAGTATATGGATTACATATCCAAAACGCAACGTTAAGGCCTAGAACATTTAACATGAGAGGGTCCTGCTTTTACTGTGTTCCTTTCTGCAGTCATGCACTCTTTTTCATCCAAAGTGTTTATTATTAAATCTAAGTAAAGATGATGATATTGAGTTGATTGAATACCTTAAGTTTTGATATTTAAGATTAATTCATTAATTCTGAATTAAATAATATTAAATTGAAAATTTTAATATGATGTCAGTACACTGAATACAAACTGGATTCTACAATTTCCCAAAAACACAACGCCTACTACTTTATCTACCGACCCCGTCTTTCCTCTGATTTTGATACTTTTACGTGGCATCTTTTCATTGGCCAACGTTGCAACAGCTGCCGGTTGCCTACAGGTGTCAGTTTAGCTTTAATCACCTCCGCGAGATTCACTGAGCACATAAGAGAAAGAGACTCCCATCCCATGTATGTGTATGTATTGTATTTGTTTGTACACTCCAATTCTGTATCTCCATATTTTACCAAACTATTATCCAAAATAATAACTAATCATTCAAAAGAAACAACTCAATTTGGTTTATTGTATTAATTAGTAAGTAAATCGCCTAATATAAGTCATTTACATGAGAAAGCATACATCAAAACATTCATTTTTTTAAAATGGAAAAACCTGTAATCGTTATCTTTTAGATATGTACTATATAAACTTTTGGATTGAAGTAATAGCTTGTAAATTATGTCAATTGAATACTTTATATTAGACAAGTTCTATACGACAAGCTCGATCGAGAAAATGTAAGTAAGAGGATAGAAGCTTTTGACCTCATACTCTTCTGTTACACCAACTCTACTACTCCTAAAGGCAAGACATTAATATATATGCTTATACAAGGTGGTTAAGAGAACTGGATTGTTCTTTTTCAAAATTTCTAAATTAAAAGCAATTGAGGCATCTTACTAATTATTATAAATTTTAAGTTCATTATATGAATATAAAGATGATTTTTTTAAATTTAGTATCAAATTTAAAAATTTTTAATTTAGTAACTAATTTTTTAAAGTTGCAATTCAAAACATTGTTTTTATTAGTATCACTAATAGACTGAGAAAAACATTTTTAAAAGCGAGAAGTCTTATATATTGGATACATTGATTTTGACTTTTTTAAAAAATATTCATTCAAAAAAATTTTGTTTAAACTGATAATTAATTAATTGATTAATAATGTATTTTAAGTAAATTAAGAAGAAAATAAATAATTTAGTTCTTTTTCTATTACTAATCGCACTCAACAATTTAATTTATATAAAGTAAAATACCACCAAGCCTTTAATATATTTTATTTTTTTGTTATTCCATGAGGTGTTTTAGGAGGGTCTCAATTATAAGAAGGCGCTTTTAAATCATCCATATTCAGACTAATTTCTGCTCGTACAGGGTCAGTTCGAAAGGGGTAAAATATTGATTAAATAAAATTTTCCATTCTCGGGGCTTAAACTCAAGACCTCTAATTAAGGGATAAGAGTGCAAAATCACTAATGATTAAGCCTTTAATAAAATTGATTATAGCAAATAAAATATTCGATAACAAAGGCAACGTAAGAGTTTGTGGTTGTTCTTCAAAACGCACACGTGTGGTTTCTTCTTGATTCTGCTCAACCGTTTTGTTTTTGTTCTGTCAGCTTTCATTTCATCCTAATAATGCGAGGGTTAAGGTACGATACTAAAAGTTGGAACTCTTCACATTTTACTCGCCACCAGAAACAGACTAGTTGAAGCTGCGTGTGGCTTCTTCTACTTCTTTTGATAGTGCGTGTCTTCATGAGAAGTTGCAAGATCATGGGAGGTTTCTTGTCGTTTTCCTTTATTGTTACTATTTCGTTGAAGGTGGTTGGGTTCGGAAAGCAATAAAGGAGAACGCAACAAAGAACCCAAGGTTTTTTTTTTTCTTCAAAGGGTTGAGAGATATGTTGCCTCTGATGCAGGGCAGATCATAAGATTGGTTGGTTTTTTTTTTTTTTCCTTTTCTTGAAAGTTCTGTTATTTGTTTTTCCATGACCTCATTTAATTACTTTTCTTGTGGTCTTAATCGATTCTGTTACTCATCCCTTGTGTTTCTCTTTGAATCATTCAGTTCTTTTGTCTACAGTCCATGCAATGGATGAAAAGGTTGGTTGGTAGGTTTACTTTCTCTAGTTTATGTGTTTAGTTACAGAAAAGAGTCCAGTTATAAAGATTGGATGGGTTCTTGAGTCATGTATTTCTAGCATTTAGTTGCAGTAACTGTTTCTAGTTAATCAGCAATTCATTGGAGATTAGATTCGAGGTCTCTTTAACATCAAAACTGTTGTTCCAAAGTTGAATAAGTTCAATGAAGGAGGTTTCTCAAGCAGTTCATCTTCCGTTTAGTATAGGCAAACCTGTTTGCAGGAACTCTTCGGTAACACCTCATATGGAAGTTTCTGGTCTCAAATGTATGAAAGATGGCGCAACCTTGTTGTCTAACCCCCAAAGGAAGCTGAATGTGCCTTGTGATGGAAGGGTATCAACTGTTGCAGACGATGATGACGATAGAAGAAAAAGAGTAACCCTGCCAAGTACGGCAATAGCAAGTAAGGATAGTTCGATTCCAGAGGAGACCATTAATAGATCAAGCAAGGAGGATCAACTAAAATGTTCAAGGCATGAAGCCTTAACTGAGGACAGACCTTCACAGTCTGCAGTTGGTGGGGGTGGCTGTGACACTAGCAAGAAACCTCTTATGTTGGACGCTTATGCTGCCGATAAGAATTCAGGGACTCCTATGGATGATGAAACCTGCCTAGTTGACCGTGAAAAGAATTCCAAATCGTGTGTGACAGAACCAAATCGTGGATTGGAGACAACGGAAGATCTCAATTCAGTTACAGGGGATTTTGAAGGTAAAGATGGAGATAGGTCTAATCCAAGATTGTGTTCCTTGGCTCCGGATCTTTTACACAAGAAAAAGATCTATAGAACAGGTAGTCAGGCCTTTGAATTGGATTCCAAAGCGCTTTGGGGACTCACTTCCATTTGTGGAAGGACACCGGAGATGGAAGATGCTGTGGCAGCTGTCCCTCGGTTTCTACAGATTCCAAGTCAAATGCTACTAAATGACAATGTTCTGAATGGCATGAATCAGAGTCTAACTCACATGACTGCGCATTTCTTTGGTGTTTACGATGGACATGGTGGCTCTCAGGTATTCCGATGCTAATTTGTTCCTTTTCCTGTTTTCAAGAAATCAAATTTCATCATCGTTAATGGAATAATAACGTGGATTTTCTTTGCACAGGTTTCTACTTATTGTAGCCAGAGACTCCATTTGACTTTGGCTGAAGAGATAGTCAGAGCAGGTTTGTGTGATGGCAGCGTCAACGACTGTTTGCAGCAGAAATGGAAGAAAGCCCTCTCAAGTTGTTTCAGAAAAGTTGATTCCAAGGTTGGAGAACCCTGCACAGCCACTGCGGGCAGTGATTCTGACACTCATTCTGAACCTGTTGCACCTGAAACTGTTGGTTCTACTGCAGTTGTTGCAATAGTCTGTTCAACTCATATTATAGTTGGGAATTGTGGTGATTCAAGAGCAGTCCTGTGTAGGGGAAAAATGGCTGTGCCATTGTCTGTAGATCACAAAGTAAGTTACTTGATAATTTCGGCATCTTTACGTAGTTTCACTTGCCATTCAAAAGAAGTTTTGCCTCCTTGTCACCGCTTCTTTTTTTCCAGCCAGATAGAGAAGATGAATATGAAAGGATAGAGGCTGCAGGAGGCAAGGTCATACAATGGAACGGCTCTCGTGTTTTTGGTGTTCTTGCGATGTCAAGATCAATCGGTATTGTCATCCATCTCCTGACTTTTTGGTATGAAATTATAAGCTTTCATGTTTATCATGACTTGGTTACTGATTCTCTCTCTCTTTTTTTTCTGTTCATGGCACGTACAGGAGATAGATACTTGAAGCCATGGATTATACCTGATCCAGAAGTGACTTTTCTTCCTAGAGCAAAAGAAGATGAGTGCATCATTTTGGCAAGCGATGGTCTGTGGGATGTCATGACCAATGAGGAGGCCTGCGACATTGCTCGAAAGAGAATACTTCTTTGGCATAAAAGGAATGGCGATTCCTTGCCAATTGAAAGGGATAAGGAAGTTGATCCTGCTGCTCAAGCAGCAGCAGAGTACCTATCAAGGCTTGCCCTCCAAAAGGGAAGTAAAGACAACATTACTGTTGTTGTTGTAGACTTGAAGACTTTAAGGAAATTCAAGAGGAACACCTAACCGCATAGGTTGAAATCCTTGAGGCACTGTTTTAGATCGCTGAAGGATAAGTTTAGATGAATTTGAGAGTCTACTTCCACTTTGCTATGCAACCAAATACCTATGTAAGCCTGTATTATCAATTTACAACCTGTTTCCTAATATTGACAGTTTTCTACACTAAAATCGAATTACCATTCGCAAATTTTAATTACATATCCCTGATCAAATCCTGATTAACAGAGAACGAGCAATTCTAAGTTCTATCAGAAGCTCACATCGGCCATCAAATAGTGAAAGAATCCACCGACAGTTCCAGAGCTTTCATGAAACCACTTTCACCAGAAAACCACCCGTACTGAAGGAAAAGTATTTGCAGAATGGTGATAGATACACTATTTTCAACTCTAGACACAAAACTTGAAAATTCAGTAGTCTCTACATCTATATAGAAGATACAATTGGTCAAGATATAAGGCAGAAGTAACCATTGGTACCTCTGCCTAGACATCGCAAGCTCTTATCTTCCTCCTATGTATCACTCATACACAACCCTACAGGCATATGGATGCTTTCTCACTTGCTGAGGATTTATAGGCCGTGGAGTCCTCCTTATATGCAGATTTCTTTCTGTTTTGCAGTGGGAGCAGAAAAGCTGTCCTTTCGATCCTCCAAAATCGCAAAGATAAATCTCCTACAATGCTCTTATTAGTGCCATCTGTTAACAAGCTGACAACCATTACTGCAGGTAGCAAGCTCATATGCAAACACAAAAGGAAATTCAACATCTGTGCTGAAACTTAAGATAATAAATTCACGAGTCCTATGACTGTGAGCAACGGTTAATATTTTCAATTATCAAATTTTCTCAAGTTCAAGTTTGTAGTATAAAGATACCTTCAAAAAATTGATCCTTCTGCAGAATGGATCATGATGATTTTCTAAAGCAATATAAAGTGCACTAAAGTAATTTGTAGAAAGGTGTCTTTGCAAGATTTATTAATGAAACACAAAGAATCTGAAAAAGAAGATAAGCATCATGGACTAAATTCTTGAAGCAAAGAAATAATGCCTCCCTGTAAAATAAGTTAGAAGATCAAAGCATGAGAAGATGTGGTTCTGTAACTGAGAAAAGTAAAACAAAAAGAAGTCAAGATACTTTGCAGTTCAAAGCACTTAAAAAGGGTTCCATTCAGTATCGTCAAACAATTTTCTTTTTCGTTTTATTTTTTCCAAGGTAGAGGGAGAAGGAAGAAGAGAACCACGGCCCTGCAGGAAAGGTGCCTTAGTGATGAAATTATGGCCAGTGCTGTTAGGAAATTAAGAAGAAACAAGGAAGTTCGAGAATGTTTAAATCTAAAAGCAAGAAGACTTACATGAAAGTTTCAAAAATTGGCCAGTGGGGAGCCAACATTAGTGAAGTAGGCTGAGAGATCAACATGATGGTCATCATAGATTCTCATGAAAGGATGTGCCTGGTGTACAGATTGGAAAGAAAAATTCAGACCTAGAACTCTGTCGGCACAGTTTTGCATTCATTAACCCGGACAATAAAGAAAATAAAACGTATAGAAGTTTCACATACGATTAGTTCATGTGCGGCCTTTCTATCCCTGGGGTCTTTCTGCACACTGAAAATGGCATAGAAACCCGTATGGAATTAGTGGAATCATACAACATGGTTGACTGAAGACATTACTTAGTTTACATCAAACAAAAATTACTTATAGGCTAGTGCATGGTCTAATCACAAATAGAAAACAAACAACAACAAAAAAAAGTCAAAGAAAGCCGGCCTCAGTGAGAAGAAAGGAAAGCATTTCAACATAAAAGGAGATCCAGTTTAATTGAAGAACAAACAGACTCACATAAATATAATTATAGAGGCCCAATAAATAGACTAAAAAATTGTTGCAAATTTCTTAGTAAGCTCAATTCATAAGAATGATGACAATGAGAAGCAAAAAGAACAGAAGGCCACTAACTGGTATTACATCTTGACTCCAAACTTATCAATGCCAAAAAAGAAACTTAATAATCCCCTTGCACTAAAGTAAAGAGAAACTTTACATCTTGAGTGATCCAGTATGGAAGCTGACACTTACCATGCAGATATGAATGAACAAAACTCATGAGAAAACTCATCAGAAGGTGCAGAAGGAGGTGGTTGATCAACAATGGCTTCCATGAGTTCATAAACATTTTCCCAACCCCCATCTTGCTGTGGAGGCGAATATGGGAACAAGCCAGTTGCGCACTCTAGCAATACCAACCCCAAGCTCCAAATATCACTTGTATAATCATACCTTCCTCCACTAATTCTCTCAGGCTACAATAAATAACCAACAACAAAGAGATTTTAACAGCCTTTTTTTGCTGAAGAAAGGTACAAAGGCTTTATAGATGAGAAAAACTTGGCATTAACTCAACTTGTTTGAGTTACTTGATACTTACAGACATATAATTATATGTGCCAACAAAAGTGTTAGCCAGACCTGAGGTGCTTGCTAATATTGTACTCACACCAAAGTCTGTGATCTTGACTTCTCCTCTATGATTTATCAACAAATTTGAAGGTTTTAAGTCTCTGTGGATAATGTGTTTCTCGTGATGAAGATACAACAGTCCGTTGAGCACCTGGTTACCAACAAGAGGTGAAATACAATGATAAACTGGAATCTGCTATTAAAGCTGAAATTAGTGACTCATAAGATTATCCGTGTTTTCCACCTGCTTGCATATGGCAGCAAGGTATGGCTCTGGAATTGTCCTAACTTTTCTTAGAAAATCTGCTAGGGATCCACCATCCATATACTCTAAGATAAGTGAAACGGCTCCATTATCATAAAAAGACTGATAACACATTACAACATATGGGTTTTGTGATGATTGATTGATTTTTAGTTCCTTTGCAATTGCCCTCCGAGCAGACTCTTCAATGTTCATTTGTATTACCTGAGCAGGATAAAAATTGGCAAACATTATTACAGTCCAGAGTCCAGATGATGAATAAATAATAAGAAATAAAAACAAACAAAATTTGAAATAACAAAATAAACAACTAGAAATTCATCATGATACATAATTTGAAGAAGGTCAACAAGAAGGATCAGTAATGGGAATAAGATAGGTCTAAGAGAATTAATTTGTGAATACATTTCATGAGAATATTTCCACCTTACAAACCTACTTAATCAAAACTTAAATGCTGCTATGTCATCTCCTGCGTCACCAGTTAATTCCACTACTCTACATGTCAAAACATACAAAATGCAGGGCTGCTTCAGTCGCAAAATCACTTATCTCAATTTATTTGATGGATGAATTAGTCTTCAAACTCAAAAGTTGATGCTGAAAATCATCTTAGATGTGAAAGAAAAACATAGGTTTGCAATTAAATCACAATAAGCAGCACAAAGCAATCCGATGCAGGGAATTCTAGAAGGTCAAGTTGACAGTTTAAAGGAAAATTTGGTTCTTCAAATTATTATGAGAACGTTTCAAGTTGGAGGCACATATCCGTAAAATCAATGTAACTGAAGTGGAACCATACTTTTAAGCACCAACTAATATAGACGGTTATAGACATGCAGATGCTCAAAGGTCTATAACAACTACGGAACATGATACCCCAAAATGTGTGAGACGCAATGTGCGTGCAGAATTACACAGTACCTTTAGTGCAAAAAACTGCCCGGTCCATTTATGCTGTACCAATTGCACAATCCCGCCATTTCCCTTCCCAACAACCTTAATAGTGTCTATATCTGCTAAACTCAACTGGTTGTCTGTTGGTTGGATAGGGGGTGGCTGGAAAAGACATTTATAAGAGGAAATGAACTAAAAATATAAGAGCTGTGTATATCATTTCACAATTCTACAGGTAAGAAAATCACATTGCATTCGAACGATCATCACCTGGGTCAATCTCAAGGTTATTAGGCTTATTGAGCACAATATATAATAAATCAAGTAATAACGTGCATAATCAGAATTACAACCAGCCAACTTTAATTACGTGCATAACCAGAATTACAACCAGCCAACTTTAATTTATCTTTCAAATTCTTCCGTGTAGTCTAGTTTTAGACACTAAATCAAAACAAACGCAAAACAGGAACTTAACATTCGTCTCATGTATGCAACCCCACCGGATCTAGTCATCAAAATATCCTCAAGTGAACGGAGCTAACTTAAAACCCTCACAGCCAGTCTCGATACAACAATTCAACTAGACAAGATCATAGTCGCTCGGAAAGTAATAAGTTGAAGAGACAAAAAAGACTTTACAGCTTCGGTTTCACTTTGAGAGACAATTCTCACTCCATCACGATTCACCCGCAGATCACCGTCCATAAACGTACCACTCTGCGTCCTGGACAGAACCCATCAACAGAAATCGCTCAGAACTCAGAAAACCACGGCAAATAGTAACCAATAGGATAAGGGTACACGGAAAGGTAGAAACTTTACAGGAAGGAGCGGATGGAAACTTCATCAGAAGTAGGAACGGAAAGCTTAAGCTTCAAATTAGGGTTCAAGTTCCCTTTCTTCATGATTACTAGCACTGTTTCTTAGCTCTGTCGCTTCGGTTAATTGCTATAGGAGAACAGCCTTCTCTCTTATACTGCGGAGGAGCTGGAGAGCATAGTCACTACAAGTTTATGGAGAAAAATGGAAGACTATTCTTTGATGTTGAAAATGCGCAAGTGGGAGTGGGTTCTTCACCTTTTCTTCTGTAGATCTTGATATAAATGTAGTACTGGGGTGGCTACTAATAATTGTTTGTTGAGGTCCTAAAGACTCGTCAAAGTGACAACGTTGGAGTTGGTTGGCCAAAGACAAGAGAGACCACGATAGAAGTTGCTCTCTAAGACTTTTCCCTCATTTACTTTTCCTTGTCCCCTTCCAAGCAGTAGAAATGAAATTTAAGTTTGCCAATGGACCGTGATGAAATTGTGCCTGTGTTCGAGTCTACCGTTACGTTTAGATATGCGGTGTGACGGGAATAATTATTTATTTATTATAGTTTTCAAATATGGTAATATATTTAAATTTGCGGGCGGGTAACTAAAGATTAGAAAAAAGTGCAACACGATTATTAGTGAATATATAAAACCAATTAAGTTGACCTCGTACAATAAAGTTGTTGTGGTGAATTGGTCACTGAATATAATATCATTTTATTAGAGCTTCTATGACCAAACGGTCTTGAGTTCAAATCCTACCGCTATTTATTTATCATCAAATTAATTCAATACAAGATAGAGTGGGTTTGTTTCAAGTCTAAAGAGTTTTCACTTGAGAGGGTGTATTAGCAAATATATAAAATCAATTAAGTTAGCCTTACACAATAGCTTAAGCTATTGTGGTAAATTTTACTTAAAAGTTACAGCAGAAATCGATAAATAGAAAGAAGATTACGACAGGAAAGTATTTATTATTATTTTCTATTAATAAACTTATGATAATTATTATTTTCTATTAAAATTAGACATATATTTTCTATTATTATTTTCTATTTTCTATTAATAAACTTATGATAATTATTATTTTTCATTATATCCTTAACTAATAGAAAGCAAGTATAACGTATCGTCTTCTTCTTATTATATGACTGATAATATGTTTTTATGAAATATTTTATTTATTAAATTTATTTTATTTATATTTTTTTTATTTAATATTTTATTATTCATAGTATTAAATTTACATAAGTAATAATATATTTTTAATTATTAATATAATAGTTAATAATTTATTAAATCAATTGACTTTTTAGTCATTTTGTCTCTTTTCAACAACCGCAACTGCACTTGCCAAACACCTATTTTCACTTTTATGCAATTACCAAAACAACAATACCAAATACATAAGTACTTATTGAAAATAAATACTTATCATTTTAACAGATTGATTTCAACAAGTTATTAGCCGTCACCGCTCTTCCAAACTAAGCCTAAGTATGAAGTCCGGTCAGGTTCAAAGTTCTTGATCGAAGATCAAACTTGGTCTAATTTAGGGAGACCGAAATTTAATTAGATTGGAGTTCAATATAATTAAATATATGTCTAAATTTAAAATAAAAATAATGTTGATTACGTTAATTTCAAGTCAAATTTAAATAATCGTCTACTCAAAATTTAAATTGAACTGAGCTAGTCTAAATAATTTTTGTTGTTCTTAAGCTAAAATAATTAATTTTTCATGTAAATAAAAAAGTATAAATCATGTCTTTTAAATAAATTTAATAATTATAATTTATATAATATAATTAAATAATGATATTTATAATATTTTAATTTATAAATTTAAAGTAAATATGCTCTAATTTTGACTTACTATTTTTTCAATCAAGCCTTTTTTTCCCCCCTTTAATTATGGTTGAAAATTAAATTCTCTTGTACTAAAGCCAAACAAAGGATTTAATATAAATACTTATTATTATTAGAAAAGAAAAGGATAAAGAAAATGTCCCTTGAGATAGTCTAAGTGTTAAATGTTACACACTTTGATTTTGTTAACACTTAAGTTGGTTGAGTTGATGGAGTGGAAAGGTACGAGGTCTAAACTCAGAAGGTCCTATATTTGAATCCTCTAATTTATATTTTTTCGATCGAGCCTGTGATATAGGGTTTATCTAGTACAAAGTACCTGATTAGCCTGATTTACAAGCTATTGCATCAGTCTAGAGATTTATCTAGTGTGCATTCAAAGGATAATGACTGCGAGTTTCTATGTTAAAAAAAAGTTTTGATTTTGTAAATTTTTAAATAAGTATTATTATTATTCTTAACATTTTAAGAATTTGTTTCAAATGTGAATTTAAAATAGAAAGTGCAAATTAATGACGGTTCCAAAATTGATTAGTAAGCTTATTCAAATATGTTGTAGGGTTTTAAAATTTTTAAATCCATTAATAATTGTTATCAAATTTAGAATTTACTTAAATCTATTCATTTATTATATAACTAATTTAAAATATAAAATATATAAACTATTATGTATATTGAATATAACTTAAAATTTTAAAATATATTTAAATGATCCAATTTGAGACATCATAACGTAAAAATAGTCAATTAGAGTACAAAAGCTGAGTTAATTCGTAATGTAAATAATATTTAATTAGTACAATTTTGGTTATTGTTATTTTTTAATCAAATTTTAGAATAATAGATTTTTTAAAATTTTAA
>JAOSBN010000008.1:2471707-2482825 GCA_027563595.1 Erythroxylum suave | reverse complement strand
AATATTTAATTAGTACAATTTTGGTTATTGTTATTTTTTAATCAAATTTTAGAATAATAGATTTTTTAAAATTTTAATAAAATATAAGTAAGAAAAGAAATTGGTTTCTTGACTCAATGATGTTTCCACCATGCCACACAATAAGGCACGCTTCGGTGAGCGTGAAATTTCAAGGCAAGTACACAATTACGACATTTTGGTTTTAGGAGGAAACGACATACGAGTGGATGTTCATGTTCGTGCTCATGTTCATGTGTCACGGTCTGAGTCAGCAACTTCGTCTTTTCTTGTCCATTTCGATCTGAGTTCTCACTTTCAATTGGATGAGTTGTTTTCTATCGATTACAGGACTGATAGTAATATTAAAAATAAGTCAAGATCGTAACATTTTCAGTATATTCGAAAAAATTATAATAAAATCAAAATTAGCTTATCAAATAAGATAAAATTATAATAAAAGTTTTATATTTTATAATTTTTAATTAAATTAAACTTTAGAAAAAAAAAGAGGATTGAATTTTGTGGTATGAACACAAAGTTTGATGATGAAAGGTAAGCGAATGAAAGTGTTTGAGTTAGATTAAGACCTGTAAGTCACGTCAACGCACGCCTTTTCCAGGTATACAAACATTGCTCAACTCCAACTTTGGTCAATTTGGGTTGCGCCCGAGTTGTTTACATTGAGGAGGCCGACCTCCAAAACCTAAGATCTATTTTTCTAACTCTTGGATGTCTACAAATAGAAAGCTGTCACTTGTTTGTTATTATACTCGGGCGTAAAATCTACAAAAAGTTAAATGATAAGTAACTTTGTGTTAATTTAACGGAGAGACTAACAATAGATTCAATCATTAAATTGACTTTTGATCTAGTTATATTAAATATGTTTTTTTGAATGATCTAGTTATTTTTTAGATACGAATTGAGTAAATCTTTAGATTGGTACAATAGCTTGCGAATTATGCAAATTGAGTATTTTACATTAGACAAATTATGTACAACAGATTCGATCGAGAAAGTATAAATAGAGAGATTGAAACACAGGATCTTTTAGCCTCATACTTTTCCCTTGATTCTATCAACTTGACCATCCCTTAAGGAGCTATATTAAATATAAGATATTATTATTTAAGATAATTGGAAGAGTATGTAATCCGAATAGTATTTTTAAAATAAATATAATTTAAAATAATAAAAATATTTTAAAAAATAAAGGAATAGTCTATATTTTAAAGCTGACTTGCAACTAAAGCTGACTTGCCTAAATTGCAAAATATCGTGCTTTTTGTTCAGTGTCGATGTGGATTACAGAAGAATCATGTGTTGTCTGGTTGGATTCTGACTGGAATGTTTAGTACTGTCAACCTGGCAAAGCCCTACAACATTTAGTAGCCATCTTTTGTGGTTGGTTGGCTTAGACAAATGATTAGTTAGTTTTTAATTGTGTTGTTTGAGGTTTGTACGAGAAGGAGAAGCAGACACTTGGATGTTCCTGTTACAAATTTTGTCGATTGAAGAGGTAAGTTTACGCAGAGTATGTAATAAGTCAGTTTGAGAACTTGCAGATTGCTTTCACTTAACATGTAAGGCATTGACAATGGCTTCAAACACATGTCCATGATCTACATACAAGACTACGTGAAATATAACAAGTAGGAGAGTCTAATTAGTTTCAACTTCTCATTTAATATTTTTTTTGGGAAGTATTAAGTTTGAGTCACCAAAAAGAAAAAGAGAGGGATAATTTTCCTTGTTAATGATCCTCTAGCCTTCTTAGATATGTAGACGTCTCATTTCTAGTAGTAGTATAAGAGTTGGAATTATTAGGGAACCTGATGCTGAGCAGGGTCAGTGATCAATCATCAGTTGATCAATCAGTATGTGATAGTTCTTTATGCATAGAGATGCACAGAACTCGCAAGAACCTGAAATACCTTAAAATTTCAAATTTACTTATTCTAGGATTCTTGAGGTAAAGTCTTAGAAATTTAAGATTAATCAAATCTGAAATATCTAATAAATAACACAAAAAAACGAGGGAATTATAATAACTTTCAGCATCTCGTCTTGGAAAGCTGCTAACCACTCTCTTGACATTTGCAAAAGACGGCAATCCCTCACGATGACCTCTTGTAAGAGATCAATTTAGGTAGCTTCAAGAAGAAACTGCAGTCGTCTGGTGAGAACAAACCGTAAATAGGAAAAATGGGCTTGAACAGGCTTCAGACAGTATGCTACTTTCGAACCCACCTTGTTGGGCCATTAACGAGAAACGGGTTAGCCAGTTTGGCAGGTTTATGTCAGAAATTGACCAGACAACCACCAAAAAGGCCACCTCGGGTCCTGTTTCTGACAACTTGTATTTGGAGCGTTTGTTTAACTACCTATACGTATATTTTTTTACGTAATTATTTTTATTTATTATTATTATTATTATTATTGTTGTTGTTGTTATTATTATCATTGTAATACGTCCTTTAACCAGTAGTTGGGTTAGTAAAGTAGAGGGTACGAGGCTAAAAGATTTTGTTTTAAAATTTTCTACTTACATTCTTTTAATTGAACGTATCGTATAAGATTTATATCAATCCGAAAAATTATCCAACGCGTATTCAAAAGATAACGATCATGAATTTTCCAATAAAAAAGTGTTTTATTAATTTAAAATGTCATTATGTTGTTTTTTGCTTGAAGAAAGGCCAATGTCGTGTTGTGTGAAAACGATTGCCTTTTCAATTATTTCTTGAATATTACAAAAATAATTACATTTAATCATTAGGATTAAAGTGAATAATTTAGAATTGAATTTTTTGAAGTTAATTTAATATAAAATTAATTACAAAACCTAAATTTTAAATTAAAATTATTACATCAAACTCTAATAACAACTCATCTTATGAAAGTTGTTTTTAGGTAAGTTGTCCAAATCTCCCTAATTAATACACAATCATGTGCTAGACTTCTTATCACTCCACCTTTAACCACAATACTATATAGACAACTCAATTATTACTATCTCTATTAGTTAAAATAAAATTGCTTATTATTAGATTTATCTAAATTTTACGTCTCAATAAAATTTTTATTAAATAATATTATCATTGTCATTAATTTTCACAAATTAATAGAAACATAATTTTGCTACTTCCCATTATTTAAGAACATTATTTCACAGGAACAGAACATTTATTTATATTATTTTATTTTTATCTTATTTCATGAATATCCATTTATTTAACTATCACAATCTACTAAAAAAATAAATAGAAGAATACTATAAAACAAGATAAAAATTGAGTAATACAACCACCGTGAGCTAATAAAAAACATTTTTAAAAAAAATATTTATTCTTTTTATTTTAAATTACTAATTGCAAGACAAGTGAGTAGTGACACAAGAGGAGTCAAGGCTATTCTATACAAGGACCGGGAACGTGTAATCAGCATTCTCCCTTTCAGTTCTGGTTCACCACACCGCAGCTTTCCTTCGATCTATTTTCTGAATCAATCCCGTAGATCAATCAAGATTGGTTCTTGTTTTCAATTTTTGTTGCAGGCAAGTTTGCTCCTTTCTGTTGCAAAGTCATTAGCTTTTGCGATGTTCTTGTCATGTTTCTTCCTAGGATCGTTAGATTGGTAGGTGGCATGTCAGCTGAAATGGGTTCTGGGATATTTTTATCTTCAAGTTTAAGTTGCAAAGTTTTCAACTTTGGTGCCTAGGTTTGAGAATTTCACGTCTTGGGTTCTTTGTTTCTATTCCAACTCTACAAGACTTCTGCGAGAACTTCTCTTTTTGTTTATAGAATACCTAAAACATTGAACAGTATAGGCTAAAAGGTACTGATTTTTTTGTTTTAATCACTTATTTATCTTTCTAGTTACTGCCTCTTTGATTTTAATTTCGCTCTTGTGATTGTAACGATTTGGTGATTAAGCTTTGAGCCTTTTGCAATCTGAAGTATTAAAATTTACCAATTTTGTTGAGGAGTAATCTTGGGATGAATTGAACTTATGAACAGGTATAGTGGATTGCTGATAAGGGTCGAGGAATTCAGTTGGTGCAGTAGTCTGCAATTTAAGCATGGATCCAAGTATTTTCTCTTCCTTCAACGCTTGTTGGCTGTTACTTCTCGATAGTATTTGGCAATTATTTATTATTTCTTTTTCTTTAAAAAAAAAGTGTGATTAATATGGAAATAGTTCACTTTTTTTTGTTGCAAGTGATATGATCTGCTGCATATGTAGTATTATTATCAAATAATGTGCATCTTGATGTGGTATGCTTGTGTAAGCTGTAGTCGATAATTATCATTTAATCAATATCAGCTCACATTTGCCATATTAACTGGCTCTCTGAAATTCAGCCATTGCTTTTTAGTAGTTGCTGTACTCTATGTTTTGGGAACATGCACTATGTTGTAGGCAGCTGCATCTTTATAATTAGTAACTCTTCTCGTGCAACAGAATTAGTTTAATTGGCAAATTAACTAATTCACTTCCTTTGAAAGTTCAACTTCTTGATGGTGTAGATGCTACCGTAGAGGATAAAGGGATTTTAAGGTCTGACCTTGAGATGGTGAAATCTAACTCTGATAAGCATGTTGATCTTCTGAGGCGAGCTGCCAGATACTATTCAGCAATTAAAGGTAATGTCTAAATGCATGTTCATGAAGCATCTTCTTTTGCCAATATTTTAGAGCAGAAAACATAAGCAGAGTGTGTTGTATATTTGACCATCATATCATATGGGAATGTTTTATGTGCTTCGTGTTGCATATGTTCATATCTCTTACGAGCAAATGTTCCCTCTTCATTGTTTTACTTTTTCATCAAGTGGGGTTTGGGGCAGCTGGGAACTGGAATTCAGTTGAAAGATATTATCAAGGTCCCAGAGACTGTCATTTCTGTGATAATCAATCTACATTTCCCCTTTGGGTTTCCAGTTGTGCATTTCCACTATGCAACCTAAGTTGGAACTAACTCTTTCCTTTTTCAAACTGTAGAAGCTGTTGAAAATTTAACATTGCTTGTAATGGAACGTTTTTTTTCCTGGACTATTTGAATTTATTTGTTGACAATATACACTATTTGGTGTATATCAGCTGCTTATCTAGATATCTGAGAATTTATGGTTGTATTTAGGGCAAGCACCAGATCCTACTGAACGTGACAAGGGCAAGTACACCCTGATAAGGGATCCTGAAGATCTGCAACAAGGAATTTACGACAAACCACTTCCGTGCTTTGGCTGTGGTATAGGATGGTTCTCGTGAGTATTCCTTTCGACTTCCTTTTTTCCACAGCAAATTTCCTGTATTCTCATAGTTCTGTCTTGTTGCAGTTTCCTATCAGGATTTGTGTTCCCATTGATGTGGTATTTTGCTACCATTCTTTATTTTGGAAACTACTACCGCAAGGATCCACGTGAACGATCAGGTCTTGCTGCATCTGCAATTGCTGTAAGCTCAAGCACACCCTCTCACTTTGTGTTTTTCTCGTCTTGTTTTCATTTCAAATCATCATTAGTTGTTTGGAAAATCCATCAAATCATCGCTTCTGTTTCGTATACGTCTGATTTTAATGCATTAATATTGCAGGCAATGGCATGTTCTGTTCTGCTGTTGGTTTTAGTAGCTTACTTTCTCTTAGTTTAGCCAATACTCCGCCTGTCACATACAATTCCCAAATATTTTAGCAGAACCTGCATTTGCAACTGTAGATAAGGATGTATAGGCGAAAGAGCAGAAAGAAAATGTTTTTACCAAAATGTGCCTCAAGAGTTGGAGACATGAGATGCCTGGCAAAGCACAGACATAAAACCTTAATAATCATTTCCCATGTGCTGGTGTCCCTGTGGAATAACAGGAGCAGACAGAATGTAGCATGAAATTCATACAAGATCATATCTTGATTCATATATATATGTAGCAGGATCAAATATGGAGTAAGGATCTTATGACTTTCACAAAATTGAGTGAAGATTTGTTCTTTATTAATAGCGTGTTGGTTGCCCTATTTGTGTTTTGATAATGGGAACAATATAAGCATGATTTGTTCAAAACTAGTTTAGATAATTGCATTTTCTACAAATAGTGACTAGTGCAAAATCTTAAACAATACGAAGTTAGAATTTGCCTGCAGAAATGAACCTACAACCGAAAAGTGAAAAAATAATTGAAAAAATTCTGCAAAACTTGTAATGGTTAGTTTATATATTTCTTGTTTTTACATAAGATTATTGGCATAAAGGCCCACATGGCTACTCACGATTGTTGAAGGTTGTTCTTGTAGCTCCATTAAAAAGCAATATATTTGTTTCTTGAGATCCTATTAGTATAAAATATTCTAATGAAATCTAGGTCTAGAAGACCTATTCAAATATTTTTAACAAGTAACATCATCTTGTGCCAAAAAAATTGTGAAAGCAAAGATAAGGACAAGCTGAGGAGATTGTATCTTTATCACACTATCATCCTGCTTTTGAGTTTAAAGAAAGAGATAAGTTTTTATACAAAAGTGATGAATCCATCAATCTACAGACATATAAAAAATGGAGCTAATCACTTACAATCATGGGTAAGTTTTTATACAATAGTGATGAATCCATCAATCTACAGACAAATAAAAAATGGAGCTAATCACTTACAATCATGGGTCTAACTTGGTTTTCAGGAATCCTGAAATCAATACATCATATAAAGAAATTCCATATTTAAATATGTATTTCTTTTCTTTTCTTTCCCACATTCATATTACTATGCCATTTTGTCACAAAATTTTAGAGGAAAAAGAGGCTATCTAAGCAACTAAAACAACCAGCGGAAAAAGATGAGATCTTTTCATAGTTTGGCTAATCTGGTGGGAAAGAAGACGTATATCCCACGCGAAGACAGTAAAGGACCCTACTGCTGTCCCTCGGACGCCAGCTGTTTGTGATATTTGGGGGGCACTTCCTGACCCATCATCTGTCTTCCAGTCAAGTCGCATGTCTCTATGCTCCAATAAAACTTTCCTGCAAGTCCCTACTTACGGTCTCGGCTTTTCTATTGTTATTATGATAATCATACGACTAAGTGGGCAAAGTGTTTTTGGATTCTAAACTCAATTTGAAACCAACAGGCATTAGAAAAAGTTTCATTCTTTGTTGGGTGGGGCACTCATCAAAACAAGCCTAAAAAAGGTTCATCCCTTTTGTTATCCTCTTCCTTTGATCTGTGATAATTGATAGAAACCATTTTATTTATCTGAATTTGCAATGGCTTGAAACCCACCTGAGAGGTCTCATTTTCCGGATCACTTTTATAATTTGGTCGAGGAAAGAACAGAAGAACACTAAAGTAATCATCAGTTCTTAGTAAAACAAACCCAAAGAGGTGATAAATAGTAAGAGTCATGCGAATAATATCAGGGGGATAGGAAAAAGGGCAAGTGAAGTGGGAATTTGCACTTTTGATAGGAAAAGTGCCAACCCGGAAAGATTGTTTCTGGAGTTCTGTTGGAGTTCAATGATTACACCCACGCTCCAATCATAGAGGCAGCTTAAAAGTATGTGCTTTTGCGTACAACTGTACAGTACTTACTTGTAGTATGGTATATACACGTGGTTCAGGCTTAGCTTAGAAAATTACAATGTTCTGGTTAGCTGAAACAAAACCCTTACGGTCGGGATAAGTTCAGAAAATCCAACAAAACTGTCACTGTAGGAATTGGGACGCTCTGTTCTTGTCCTTAATCTAATTGTCTACTTGCCACACTTTTTTAATCCTGGAATCCTCTGTTTTGCACGATCTCTCTGTTTTTTAGAATGGTAATGTTAAAGGTAAATTAGCAGTAACTTGAACTTGCAACTTGAGATCAGTCTTAATCTATTCCACAACCTTGACGAATTAGAGTTCATTCTCAACTGCCCTTTTTAGTTTTTCTTCTATACAAACTTCCCAAGTAATCCAATTATGGTGATTCAATTTAGGCTAAAAATTTGATTAACGCAAACACTTGTTTTAGCATTATTTTTGACACTCTTTGGATCTTAACAACTATAAACTCTTCCAGTGTTTTAGTATTAAATTGCTACAGGTACTTGATAGGGAAAGGAAAAGAAATGAACAAACGATTACCCCACAATTTTAAACAATGACCTGATACAGAATTGAGACTTAAGAGACCATTATATCCATTTCTTTACTATTACATCTCTGGCTTTTTAAGGTCACTCGACTCAAGCTTTCTGGTCAGGGCCAAAGATGTTCTCTTTCTCCACAAGCAAAGGCAAAAGCCAAACTCAAGCTCAAGCCTTTTAATAGAGACCCCCCACCGTTATTCTTGGCCACAACTCGGCGACTCACCACCTCCATGCCTCGCCGCGGCTCGCCGTCTCCTCTCCTTAACCTCCCACTACTCATTATAATATTGCCCATCGTAGCGTTACTGTTCTTGTTCTTCGCACTTCCTTCTCTACTCTCTGCCACTAACCATAAGATCCGATCCAGCACGGTAAAGAACGGTTGGGACTCGGTCAACGTCTGTCTGGTCTTGTTCGCGATCCTCTGTGGCATTTTTGCTAGAAGAAACGACGAGGATTCGACCACCAACGACTACGAACGCAGTACTCAGAATGTTCCTCGTGTGGCTCACGATAACAAGCCCCAGCAGTACTCTGTTTCTGACCAGTGGTTTGATCAGTTCTCCGACCAAAAGATCTTTGCGAATCCAAGCTTTAACACGCCTGTTACAAGCTCAGGGAGGTTAAAGAGAAACAGCAGCTCGTACCCAGATTTAAAGATTGAATCGTTATGGGGAAACAGCGGTGATCACGATCATTTCCGGTTCTTTGATGACTTTGAAATCAACAAGTACCGGTTATCGTCGGAGTACACTCACCATTGGACGCAAAGGAGTATCTTTGAAGAGTCTAGCGTTAAGGACATTCAGGTTGACACTTTTATACTTCGTTCCTCGACACCACAAAAATCGCCAGCGCCACCAACTCCTCCGCCACCTCCTCCGCCGCCAAGAACAGACCACAGACAGAATCACACGTATAGGACAGTATCAAGCAAAGAGATAGTTGACAAAGAGAGGGGATATGGTAATGAGTTCAAGAAAATCAACTCTCCGTCGCCGCGGATACTGACACCGCCACCTCCTTCGCCACCACCACCACCGCAAATAAAGAGTCCGATATCATCAGAGCATAAATACCGCAAAAGTTGGGAACGTAAACGGAGTAACACGACAAGGGAGATAAAGATGGTTTTAGCCTCAGTACTGCAGAATCCGAGAAAAAGAAAGAAAAAACATAAGGCAAAGAGCTCATCAGCCGAGAACCCAATTCACCCTTCTTCACAATCGCCTTCTTTTCTCGAACCATCACGCTCTTCGGAAACGCCTCCTCCTCCCCCTCCGGTCCCGCCTCCGCCTCCACCACCTCCTCCATCATTTTTCCATAGTTTATTTAGGAAAGGAAACAAAAGTAAAAGGATTCATTCATTTTCACCTCCACCGCCGCCGCCTCCTCCTCCACCAACGTCAAAAAGATGGTCTAAGCATCATGACCAAGTTCCACCACCACCAGCAGCGCCCCCCCCACCGCCCCCACCGTGGTCAAAATCATCAAAAAACCGGAATTCTGCCGCAAGCGGCCGGCCACCGTTGCCAACTAAAGTAACCAACTTGTACGATGAAAATGTGAACAGCGGAGTACAGTCACCCTTGATTCCAATGCCACCTCCACCTCCGCCTCCGCCGTTTAAAGTTCCGGGCTTTCGTTTTGTTCTTAAAGGGGATTTTGTGAAGTTAAGCTCCAGTGCTCATAGCTCACGCTGTGGCTCACCGGAGCCGGAGGAGATTGATAAAGAACCTTCGTCAGAGAAGGTCAACACACTAAATGACAGTGGTCGGACTGTGTTTTGTCCAAGTCCAGACGTTAACATAAAGGCCGATACTTTTATTGCTAGGCTAAGAGATGGATGGAGGCGGGAGAGTCTTAATTCCACTAAAGAGAAACGAAGCTTGGATCAAGACCCTGAACCAGTTCCATGAAAAGCTTGAAGCTGAGTCCAAAGATGAAGTCTTTCTTTACATCATTACCGTACACACTACAATACAGTACAGTACTTCATATATAACAGTACTGTAAGGGTGGAAGCTCTGGGTAAGGCTTTTTATTGAACTCTTGGAGCTTCCTTCTAGTAGAGAATGTGGATAAGCGAGATGGGTCTCGCTTGGTTTGGATATTCGTGACATGCTAGAGTTAGAGTGAACCGAGTGCAGTGATCGGCAATCGCCGTATTTTCTTTTTTGTTTTTTTAATGGCTAAAGGCTCTGGTTGTGTTTTTTTATTCAACTCCTTGGAGCCACCTAGGGTTGGGAGTTTCGAGAGTGTTGGTTACATGTATGGATCCAGCATGAGCTTGTATCGTTTGATCGATCTTATTATTAGTAATAGAATAATAATTAGTGTATTATAAATTTATCCCAGATTAATAATTAACTAATAATTACTTATTTTTTAACTTATAATTATCTTAAATAGGAAAATGGTTTCCTAAAGTTCAAATTTAAGTTTTAAGCGGCAAAGAAAGTAAAGAGAGTGAATAAATGTTCACTTTAATTTAAATTTGTATCTCCGCTAATATAATATTAACTCATAATGAAGTATATGGATACCTCAATGCTTCTGTTTCAATTATTTCGTTTTAATTATATTCTATTAAATCTCATATATGTATTTATATAAATCTTATATAAATATATTGATAAGATTTAATTAAATATGATAGAAACATTATAACTAAAACAGGAGATCTGATCTTTATAGTTGGTCTAAAATTCTTCTGTAAGATTGTGATTTGATTTGACTCAATACGAGTTTCTTCGAACCTCAAACTCAATATGTGCTCAGTTCACCGTAGAATAGTAATAAAAAATTATAATAAATATAGCAAAAAGTATAAAATATTATCCTAAAAAGATATAAAAATATTATTTATTCAATTATAATATATTACCAACCGTTTTGATATTCTTTACCTATTCCTTTCTTTTTATATCATCTAACCAAGCACTCCTCATATTTTAAGGCTTTAAGCTCGAGTTTAAACATATTCAAAATGACCC
>JAOSBN010000008.1:2419284-2463650 GCA_027563595.1 Erythroxylum suave | reverse complement strand
GCTAGGTGACGAGCTTGGGAGTTTGGGTTTCTCCACCGAAGACGTTGTTAGGACTACAATGATCTTCTCGAGGAATCTTCATGCTGGGAATTTGTTCTGGAGTTTAAATGCAGAACAAAAACAGGCTTATGTGCGGAGGCTCTTACGTGATGATGTCTGACTTTATGTGTGGTTCCTTAATTTGTCTGTTAATCTGAACTATTATTTAGTCATGTATGATGGTAACAATGCATGTAATGTTAAATGGTTGACTGATGATTTGCTATACTTTTGACTGTGTTTGTCCACATGTTTATCAATGATGAATTATTGGTTTATTAAATATTTCATGTATTTAATTTCTGCACGTTTATGAATAATTAGGATATGATTCATTTACAGGTATATCACTATGGGCAGATACAACTTCTATGTGGTTTTTGTTGGTCGTCAAGTAGGAATTTTCACAAATTGGGATGAAGTCAAATTGGTAACTGAGGGCTTTCCTAATGCTAGTTTCAAGGGGTTTCGGACCTTGGTTGAAGCTGAAAGTGCTTATGCTATGGATCAAAATAACCGCAGTTGTCCAAACGAAAACATTGTTCCTATCGCTAATGAACCCTCATCAATCTCGCATCAATTTCCACTGCCAACAACTGAAGAACCAAATGAAGTTGCTAGTTTAAAGTAAAAAATGGCTTTGACTCAAGGATTTTTACTAATTGCCGCAGGAGTCATTTTGGGAATAATTATTAAGGACATTCTTAATAAATTTTAAGACTTAAATGTAATTAATGTTTATGAATGATTAGATTTTAAATTAAGTTATTATGTATTAGGATTTCTTGGTTGTCGGAGTTATTTCAACCTATTATGTAATTACTTATATGAATGTTTAGATGTTTTATTAAATTATTTTACCCTAAATAATGTTTATAATAATAATCATAATAATAATAATAATAATAATAATAATAATAATAATAATAATAATAATACTAACATTAAAAATTTTATTCCAGTTACCCTATAATAATAATAATAAATTAATTATAATCATACTAATAATAATAATATTATTATTATGATAATAATGATAATGACGATGTTGTTGTTGTTGTTGTTGAAGATGATGATGATGATGATGATAATAATAATAATAATAATAATAATAATAATAAGATAAATAATTAAGTAAGACATTAACAATTATAATTATAATATCATGATAATTAATAATAACAACAATTACAATAATTAATAATTATTATGATTTTAATTATTGTTATACCAAAAATTATAATAATAAACTAATTAATTCTATTAGAGTAACAAATAAACTTCAATTACATATTGATACAATTATAAAATAACCAATGAATTATAATAACAACAATTACAATAATTTATATTAATTATATCAATAATAATTGTTATTACAAAAATTATAATAATAAGATAATTAATGTTATTAGAGTTACAAATACACTTCATATAAATATTGATACAATTATGAAATAACCAATGAAATATATCTTTCCAATATATTATACTGCAGGGGTATTTTTGTCATTAAACATTATTTCTTGTTCTGTCCACTGCAACCAAACACATTTCTGTCTTAAGGACGGGAACAATTTTCTCTGTTTTGTCCATCGCAACCAAACACCTTACTGTCTTCAATTTCTGTTCTGTTCCACCTTCACATTTCTGTCTCATCCTGTCTCTGCATGTTGAAGACGCTAACCAAACAGACAGTTAGTACACGATAAAAAAAAAGCAACAAAGGATTTAATTTTTTTTAAGTTTCGAGATTAAAATTAATTATCAATAATTACTTGATCCGACCTATTATCTAGTTTTAGTTTATCCTTAAATTATTAAATAGTTTATAATTTTTATGTAAAAAAATGAAAAAAAGTAGAAAGTAGAAAGAGTTTCAGGAATCATCTTCATTGGACTGCCTCTATATGTTAAGTCCAATTGAATATTCCACTTTCCTGGACAAAAGTATAGAGAGGAAGATTTGATCGAATAGATTAAACTGGAGAAAAAGTGCGGGTACATGTGACACAGCCGCACCACTTGTGTATGATATGCTGGAAAGTAATGGGAAGGCATTGGACCGGAGGCTGTAATCATGATGGTGAAATGGCATGTTGAAGATAATCATAACCTATTGTTCAAAGAAAAATTCATATAAATTAAGTAAACAAAATGAACAAGAATAAATCAACCTAAAAAGAAAAAAAAAAACAGAGATTATGGTAGAAGTAGAACTAAGCATTTTTACGTTTTTTAACAAAAAAGTTCATTCCTGTAAAAAAAATTATTTTATCGTAAAACTCTTTAAGAATATTCATATATTAGTTAAAATTATTAATGTATTTAAACAATATTTGTAATGATACGAAGAGACTTAAATGAATAATACATCCTTATACTCTCACAGAGTTAATATAATATAAAATACATTTTTAGTGAAATATTTAATATAAATATAAAAATTCAATAAAAAAGAAAATTGATTGATTGTTTTTTGTTTTAAAGAGTTCTAATTAAAAATAAAACATACCTTAAATCAACTTAATCTTAAAGTTATGTTTAGTTGAAGGTTTATTAATGGAATTGAATGAAATATAATATTATTCCATTATTTGGGAGAAAGGTTTATAACGAAATGAGATAGAAAATAAGAGTTTCATATTATATCTCGTTTCTTCCTAATCAATAAAAATAAGAAAACTCCGAATTGAGGAGTTTATGATGAAATGTAAAATAATAAACAACTTTTTATTATATTACATTACAAACTCTTTTTCCAAATAACATTTTACTATATTACAATATGAATCATTTCATCTCTTCAAACAACAATTTCTAATATTACACCTATTTACGTTCCATTTCATTATAAACTATTCAATTATATTTAATTTCATTAAAAATCATATGTCCAACCAAACATAACGTAAAGCTAAACTAACATATAAAAGCGAATAGATGTGATTTTTTGATTTTTGAATGAATTTAGCACTTTTTTTATTTACAACAATTTAATAAAAATATCATTATTTGCACAAAGCAATCAAAATAAGTTATTTTAAAATTACAAAAGCCTTATGGTAAAGTTGTAATTTCAGATGGCTTCCTCTCGTGATTAAAAATATGCTTACGTCCGGACCGCTTTATGATACAGATTCTTTGGTAAAACATAATATATATTATCGCCTTTTTCCCAAAAAAGGAATAAAGGGGTAGGGATTTTCACACCCAAAACGACATCGCCTCGATAGTAAACCGCATTTTCTTTTTTCTTTTAGTAATATAATTTCACAGGAATCCAATATATGGTATGAGGACGTGTGCCAACCAGAAGACGACAATAAAGGATATTGGACCTTTTTAGTGGGACCCACTGCGGAGGTCAAAAAGTAAACCTTAACTACCTGTAGTGCGTCGTAGGGACATCGCGCGTAAATTCGCATAAATTTATGCCGTGCTATTAACGCGTGCCCATTTCTGTAAATTCGCGGCTAGTCGAGCGTCTATCTCTCTAGGTCACCAGCCGCCGACCTCACAGCCCATATTCTCGGAGTTCCTCACATTCTCTGTCGCAAGTGAAACAAGACTTGTCCACTCCCGGTCCTACGTAGTCTCTCCTAAGGAGGACGTCCTAGTCAAAATTTGTCAACAATTTATATCCACTGGACCAGTTGTCATGAGTTTGGCATCGTTAGGACGCTAAATTGGTATAAGTGGAATTACAATTCAGTCGTTCTGACGAGGGCATTTAATAAAATACGTTTGGAACCAGCGAATGATCTGAGGATACCCGTAATGATGTGTCTGCTCCGTACTTTTGTAAAGACACCTCATCTGTCGGAAATACCAAATTAATCCTTTTTTTAATGCCAATTAAAATGTCCCTTTTAGCATAGGATGAAATCAATTAGGAATAACTGGTAGCGAAGTCTACATCATATGTTCTCAAATCTCCTAAGAAATACATACATATATATATATTTTAGAATGGAAGAATATGTAACTAATATCTTTTAGATGTGTTTCAAATAAATTTTTAGATTACACAATAATTTATAAATCATGTCAATTAGATATTTCGTACTAGATCTATCCTATATGATATACTCGATTAAAAGAATATAGGTAGGAGGATTCGAATACAAGATTTTATGATTTTATGTCTCCCACTCCACCAATTCGACCACCCCTATAGGGCATATATTCTACTATTAAAGATGACACATATCCGAATTTATGTAAAATTTAAAATTAAGCTTAAAATAAATTTGATAGGTTAAGTTTGAAAAATAATTTTTTTACAACTTAGCTTGGGTTTCGTATATTTTAAATAAAAAATTAGAATTTTATAATATATTCAAAATTTTAATTTTAATTCAAATTCAAAATTACCAATTTTATAATATAATTTCAACATTTTCAAAATGTTAAATTAATAAGATAGGATGTTTAAAACTTAAAATGTTTAATTGGTATTACACTTTTATAAAAGTAATTAAAGATTGAATAAAATTAAAAATTTTGAAAAATAATTTAAAAAGATTATCCTTAGTACAAAAATTTAAATTTTAATTAAAAAAATCTATTAAATAAAAATTAATCGATTTATTTTAATTTATAAAAATTTATCAATTAATTAATAAATTGATTAATTTTTAACAACAAAAATTATTAAATTAAATTAAATTAAAAAATTAAAAACTAAACTAAAAATTTGACAGATTCAAAAATTTTCCCAATTTAGCTTTTAGAAAATTGGATATAATTAATGAGATTATGTTCATATATAAAATGAGAAGAAGGTTGTTCGTTGCTCATTAATTATAATGACCAAATCAAGCATGACGTCCTCATTGAGCTAGTCAAAAATCGCATGGGATTTGGAGTGGGTCTTAAGTTATTGCCATCCACAATCTTCGTATGCTATATATATCATTTTGGAAGCCTTAAAAGATATAAAAATGCGTTACGTGAGTCCGCTTTCTGATTTCTAAGCTGGAAGTCGGCTCGCAAGTCGCAAGTGTTGAATACCTGAATTGGTCGGTTACCGACCCGCTACGTTTTCTTCAATGGAACGACGGATTTATAACCCGTACTTTTACCCAAAAATTAGACTTAAATATATAATTAAAGTTAAAATTGTCTTTAATTTAAAATTTTCATAAAGAATTAATAGAATTATTTTAACAAAAAATATTATAAAGTTATTTAATAATTTGACATAATATTCAAATTAGAATAACGGATAATTAGATTTGTCGGTTAAAACAACAAGTGTGAGTCCAAAAGACAGAGAAATAACAAACTGTTTTTACATGAATTTTTGTCCTTGAACCAAATTTGTAATGTAATGTGATGTTGTCGGTTCTAGAACAAATAAGAAAATTTTAAAAATAAACCAAACAGGAGACCGATGTTTGCGTACTTTGGTAATGAAAAACCAGAATGTTTGTGGCGACCACGAAAGGCCAACTAAGCCACACCACTGTCCGAGTGGACCCCACTTGACCAGTAAAGGGAATTTGAGAGAGACACAGAAAGAGAAAGACAGGCAAGCTTTAGTACTCTGCTTTTTGCTTAAAAATATAAAAGCCTTCTCACTTACTCATCAACTCGTTTTCTTTTTTTTTTTTTCCTCATTCTCTGTACCATTTCTTCTTCTTCTTGTTCTTCTTCTCCTGCTTTTTCATTGTTCCGTTTTCATCTGAAAGATCGTGATAACAAGGCTTCAAATCTTTTGGATAGATATATTTTTTGGTTTTGTTTGTTATCGTCGTCTCCCGCTCGATTTCCTCCCGCTTTTTTTCTTAAAGTTACTGCCGTTTAAAGCTTTTTGTTCGGAGCTTGCTAGTTAACGTTCCCGATCCGATTCACTGAGTCGCTTTTGGTCCTGAGATTTTGTTCCGTTTCTTGAATGAGTTGTTGTGAGACGAAGATCGCAGTGTAGGAGAATCATGGTATGTTACTGATATGGAACTTTGCTGTTTACTTTTTGGTTTCTTGACCAGTCTGATTCACTAGCTGAATTGGATCGGTGGATGTTGGATTTATTGTGTTTTTTTTGGTATAAGGAGATTTTTCTTTTTAGAATATCTGGATGCTTTTACTACAAGCTTGGTTGAACTTTGATAAGATTGTGTTTAGATTCATCGTCTCTGATGTATTTTGCGGCGGAAAAAGTGTTTTCGTTGAATGATTTCTAGTGAAATGCAAATGCCAGGATTCGTTCATTTATGCAAATGGTAAATGTTTCCATTAGTTATTCATGTTCTTGGTAGTATTTTAGATTCCAAGTTGTTGCTTATGGCCATTGTAAAAAGCTTAAGATGGTGGGAAATTCACCAAGTAAATGTCGAACATATAGATTCCTCAAATAAATTAACCCAGGATTTAAGGTATCAATGATGCAGAATATATCTCTTACCTTGGACCTGTTATAGGATTAGGTGAAGATTGTTGAATGTCTTGGACGCATTTCATTGGGACAATAACTAAAAAGCTTGGTATGGTTCATATTTTGATGGGACGCGATGTCGGAAGATTCCTTTCTGTCTACAACCGTGGATGAACAATAATTTCTAAGAACAAGGAACCTTTATGCAATCCATTTTATAAATATTTTGTCAAATTTGATCATCCATTTAGTGCCAGTTGATAATCATTTTTAGCTTCAGCTGCTGAAATGTCAACTGCGAATCTTGACTTTACAGTCTACCCTTAGTCAGACTGAAAAATGGCGATGGAATGAATAATAGTGATTCCTGTTAAGAAGATTCTTACTCGTTGATTTGGCTATCTTTCATTTATTTTACAATCTCTATGTTATTCTTTCCTGACCTATGCTGATTAACATAAATGCGCTTGTATCTCCTATATCACTTATATCAGTAATGCGTAATGTAAAAAATATCATGTTATGCTCATGTCTATTAAATCAGTTTGTCGTCAACTTTTTCATCATATCCTTCTAGTTGACTGTTCTTGAACTTGGGTATTGGATGCTATTCAAAACCTTGTAAGCTGTTGAAAATGATCTTAACTGCCTATTTTCTTTTCTGTTTAATCATGTTTCAAGTCAAATGCAGTTGTTACACAATTCAATGAACAACAATATTTCTTGTTGGACACTCATTGTAGTGAATCAGCCTTGGTGTGATATATTGGTATTGTAAATAAGTTTTCACTCATTGTTAATTGACTGCAATTCAGAGGTATGAGGCTAAGGTATTCTTGTTCCTACATTCTTTGATGCTTGCTTGTCAGAAATACATAGAATTAGTAACTTGCATATATACTTATCTTTATTTTTATCCCCATGCAAACCTTATGTGTGTTCTCTTGGATTTGCAGGCTAGACCAGTTAACATAATAACGGGATCTCATGTATGGGTTGAAGACCCAGAAGCAGCATGGATTGATGGAGAGGTTTTCAAAATTGATGGCGAAGAAGTTCATGTGCATACCACAAATGAGAACACAGTGAGTCTATGTGGAGCCTTCTCATCTTTCTGCCTGTGTAGTATTTGTAGGAATTAGGCTCTTCAGGAGACAAATGATGTTTGTTGAAAGTCCACTCTTAATAGTAATATCAGTTTATATTGGTTCTAAAGTCCTTGTCGTGGTATTGACCTGTTATAACAGTGAAATCCTTGCAAAGAGTTTAAGACTTGATGATTCATTAAGTGTTATGTCAATATTAGTTTTCGTTAATGACTTTTAAGTAGAACCTGCCTTTCAATCCTCCCTCCGTTGTACTAATACATACCTTTTGTTGATTATCAACAATCGGGGCTACTCGCAGGTTGTTGCAAACATATCTAAAGTTTTCCCAAAGGATACTGAAGCGTCTCCTGGAGGTGTAGATGATATGACAAAACTGTCATATTTGCATGAACCAGGAGTGTTACATAATTTGGCTGCCAGATATGAACTTAATGAAATTTATGTAAGATGTATTCATGTGTCTGTTTCACTTTTGATTTGTTCAAGAAAAATTGAGATTCATTTGTTGCTCTTTATTCCACATCTCCCTAAACAAAGATACTTGTTAAAATTTGTTGTGCAGACATACACTGGAAATATACTGATTGCAATAAATCCATTTCAAAGACTGCCTCATCTGTATGATACACACATGATGGAACAATATAAAGGTGCTCAATTTGGAGAGCTTAGTCCCCACGTTTTTGCAGTTGCAGATGTTGCTTACAGGTCAGGTGGCTTGGTCTGTTTGGCCTTATATGTTCTTGTAATGATTTTATTGAATCCTATAATTCTACTGTATAGGGCAATGATCAACGAGGGAAAGAGCAACTCAATTCTTGTTAGTGGGGAAAGTGGTGCTGGGAAAACTGAGACAACAAAAATGCTTATGAGATACCTTGCATATCTTGGAGGCAGGTCTGGAGTGGAAGGGCGAACTGTTGAACAACAAGTTTTAGAGGTAAGATGTTGGGAATTTTCTTTTTTAATCTACTTCTTTATGCAGTTGAATTTGTTTTGCAGCCATGAAGTTTAGTTGAGGGTAAAGCATTTTCTTAACAAAGAGCCTTTGATTCTTTGAATTTACAGTCCAACCCAGTTCTTGAAGCATTTGGCAATGCCAAAACTGTTAGGAACAACAACTCAAGGTTAGTACTTGCTCGTCTTTTTGGCTCATTTACAGAAACTGTTCGGTCGAGAGGTGTATGGAGGAATTAGGTTCTGATCAAACGTTTAGCCCCCCAGACCTTCTTCATTAAGAAGTATTGAACAAAGGAATAGCAGGTTGGCAAGTTATTGGTTTCAATGTTTCAATAGGTTATTTCTGGTCTCTTTATTTAGAGACGAAGACAATGGTTTATACATACTATGGAGGATTCATAAAATATTCTTCTAAACCTCAGAATTCATGGATCCATTAATGTCTGACCAGTTAGACTGCCTTTTAAGTCCAGTTGTGAACTATTCTTGTCTTTACCATTATGTTGAGTGGCTCAACTTTTTTGCGTCATTACTTAATGCCCCTTGTTCATCACTATGCAGTCGTTTTGGTAAATTTGTTGAGATCCAATTTGACAAGAATGGAAGGATTTCTGGGGCAGCTATCCGTACTTATCTGCTCGAAAGGTCACGTGTTTGCCAAGTTTCTGATCCTGAAAGAAATTACCATTGCTTTTACCTTCTGTGTGCAGCTCCACCTGAGGTATTGATTGTTTTACATTCGTGTCTAAATGGGTGCAATTATATTTAATTCTGTCCATACTGTCTCTGTCATCGAATTTCCTATGATGCTGCTCAAACGTTCAGGAGAGGGAGAAATATAAGCTAGAAAGCCCAAAAACATTTCATTACTTGAACCAATCAAATTGTTACGAGTTGCACGGTGTTAATGATGCTGAGGAATATCTAGCAACCAGAAGGGCAATGGATGTGGTTGGCATTAGTGAGGAAGAGCAGGTTAGTTCGCCCAGTACCACTGTAAATAGTGTTTTCTTGCTGTTATGCTAACATTTTAGATTTTGTGGTTTTAGGAAGCAATTTTTAGAGTTGTTGCTGCAGTTCTGCACCTTGGAAACATTGAATTTGCTAAGGGAGAGGAGGTAGATTCTTCAGTTATCAAGGATGAAAAATCTAGGTTCCATCTTGATACTACAGCGGAACTGCTAAAGTATGCCTTTCTTGTTAACTTTCTAGTCCTGCAAACATTTTATGACCACTATTGTCCATGTTTAAATCAAATATAGCCGGTTGACCAACTTTATACTTCAGGTGCAATGCCAAGAGCCTAGAAGATGCACTGATAAAGCGTGTAATGGTAACACCAGAAGAGGTCATTACAAGAGCACTTGACCCAGTTGCTGCAGTGATTAGCAGGGATGCATTGGCAAAAACAATTTATTCCCGCTTGTTTGATTGGTAAGGGAGAAATTATGCACTGCACTCTCTGTCTCTCGGTTTCCCTTGCTTGCATTATTTATTAATTAGTCTATCTATGAAGGTAAATAAATGCAGAAAGAATATAGATGATTTGTTTTTATGCTTGCAATCTTTCAAATTAGTTCAACTCTCTTTCATTTTGATGCAGGCTTGTGGACAAAATCAACAATTCGATTGGGCAAGATCCAAACTCCAAAACTTTGATTGGAGTTCTTGATATTTATGGTTTCGAAAGCTTCAAGTTCAATAGGTATATTACTACACTTAATTTTCTCTGTATTATATTTTACTGGAGAACTTAGTAATTTCCTTAACTATGCAGTTTTGAGCAGTTTTGTATCAACTTTACAAATGAAAAACTGCAACAACATTTCAATCAGGTCAGCTAATGTTAGTTTAATTGTCCCAAAATTTGTTATATATTTTGTTGACCTTTCTCATCAGAGAGTATGATTGTTATGGTATTGCAGCATGTCTTCAAAATGGAACAAGAAGAATATACAAAAGAAGAAATCAACTGGAGCTATATTGAATTTGTTGATAACCAAGATGTGTTGGACCTTATTGAGAAAGTGAGTTTTTCACTTGGCTTGCCCATTTCGTGGTAAAAGGACAATAGACCTGATCTAAAGTCCTGATCATTCAACTTTTCTTTGGATGCAAATTATCTTTTATCTATCTTGTACTCATCTTATTGTTCCAGTGCATAAGTGATATTAACAGCTGATTCTTCATTATTTGCAGAAACCAGGAGGAATTATAGCACTTCTTGATGAAGCTTGGTATGCAGTTAATTTTTTCTGCATCTTGCTTTCAATTGTTTGGAAACCCGTCTGTTTCTTTATCCATGGCAATAAAGTGCTGGAGCTTGTTGTTTGTTTGGGAACACCCAGACTTTGCACTGCTACTCATGCATGTATGATATGAACCTTTACTTTTGCGGTTGGACTTATTCTTGTAATCTCTTCATACAGCATGTTTCCCAAATCCACCCATGAAACATTTTCTCAGAAGCTGTACCAAACATTTAAAAACAACAAGCGCTTTATCAAACCTAAGCTTTCACGCACTAGTTTTACAATATCCCACTATGCAGGAGAGGTAAGCATGCTGTACTTTCGTATAGTTGTATCTGCTATCTTGAAATATAGAAACTGCCGAAGTCTTTCTTCATGTTTCCAGGTGAATTACCTGGCTGATCAGTTCCTTGACAAAAACAAAGATTATGTGGTAGCGGAACATCAGGATCTCTTGACAGCCTCAAAGTGCCCCTTCGTGGCTGGTTTATTTCCTCCTCTGCCTGAGGAATCATCAAAGTCATCCAAGTTTTCTTCGATCGGGTCCCGATTTAAGGTATGAATGGTTCATTTTCTTCCTAGTCTTTCTTAGTTAACTATACGCTTGCTTTAACAGTTTATCCACTGAAAGAGCTAAAACTTGGGCTTGTTGTAGAAATAAGCTCAGCCAGTAGTGTAGTAAAGTAAAAATAATGTGTTCCCCTATGATGAATATATACGTATATATGTAGATTTACTGGATGCACTAAGGTAGCATGCATGCATGCATGCTAGTCTATGAATGAAACCTTGCTGTTTTGTACAATGATATTGGGATTGTGGAACTGTTCCATTTTTACTAAGCATAATGTGTTTGGGAACTGCAGCTACAACTTCAATCTCTGATGGACACCTTGAATTCAACAGAGCCTCATTATATCAGATGTGTGAAGCCAAATAATGTACTCAAGCCTGCTATTTTTGAGAATACCAATATTATCCAACAACTACGATGTGGTGTGAGTACAGTCAAGCTTTACCTTAGTATATGTTTGATGTGTTTGTTATAGTATATTTGAGTTACATATTTTGGCCGTTATGCTTCACAATCCTGGTATTTTTAGTAAATTTTGGTTTTCCTACTCTTGCTCAGGGTGTACTAGAGGCAATAAGGATCAGCTGTGCTGGATACCCTACAAGACGCACATTTTACGAGTTCCTTCTTCGCTTTGGTGTTCTTGCTCCAGAAGTTTTGGAAGGGAAGTAAGTCGAGAATAGCAGAACTTCTACATGCCGTGACTTAGTGTTCTCTTTTTCTGATTTCCACCCATGCATCGCTTTATTTTTCCCCTGCTGATGAGCTGTTATAACTGCTTTTGTACAGTCATGATGACAAGGTTGCTTGTCAAATGATTCTGGATAAAATGGGGATGAGTGGTTACCAGGTGATGAAATTATCTCCTTGCATTTGTTTCCTGACTATGTTGCCTAGGGATATCATCTAACTGAGAAAGAGATGGAGAAGTCTCGTTAGTACTTTTGCTTTTGTTAGCTTATACCTTAACCTTTTGCTGTTTTGGAGTAGATCAAAAGTGAATAATGGGCAGGAAAGCATAAGGCATGTGATGATTTTGCGCTTCTAAAATGGCCATACACAAGTTGTTGATACACTTAACCAGAAACATTTAATTCTTTTCGTTTCTGTCACCTTATACTTCCAACCTCTGTGGTGTGGCAAACTTTTATCTCTTATAATTTATATACGATGTTATTTTACTGGAATAGAAATCCAGGTTAATATCCAGCATCAGCCATTCTCTGGATATTTACCATCTGATTATGATAATTTAGCTGAAATTTTTAAGTGGTGAAGTGGAACACTCAACCAATTATCTCATCTCCCTTTTAGTGCTACTTAGTTTTATCGTCCACGAAATGTCCCAATGTTATAGATGATCACCATAAACCAAAGGAATACTTATTGCCTTGTGCTTTAATTATCTATCACTAAAGTTTCCTAGTGTTAAGTGATTTTTTTGTTCTGTTATGGTGCAGTGTGTAATCAAATTGTAAAATTTTGCTAAATATCTTATGAAATTATTGATTTTGCAGATTGGCAAGACAAAGGTTTTCCTAAGAGCTGGTCAGATGGCTGAATTGGATGCAAGACGAGCAGAGGTGCTTGGAAATGCAGCTAGAATCGTTCAAAGACAAATTCGGACATATATTGCTCGCAAAGAGTTCATTGTGTTACGGCAAGCTGCTGTTCACTTGCAATCTCACTGCCGAGGTAATCATTTTTATTTGACATTCCTATTAACTGGTATCTATGTTCTTGTATAAAGTGGTGCCATTTCAGTGGTTTTGTAACAAAGATATATCTTGATGCACGTGTGGGAATGTGCTTCAATATGCACCCAAGCTGCCAGCTTCTTGTTCAACTATTTTTTGTTGTTGCACAAGTATGCTTGCCTTAGTGTGTGCATATGTGTACCTGTATGCTTGGATACAAATTCAACTGGAAAGATGAATATTATATTAGATGAAATAAATACTTTTCATAGATACTTGATCTAGTCACCTTAGGAAATGAAGTTTGTTGTGGTTAGTTATTGCACATTACTCTATTATCTGGTGGTCCAGTATGTATGGTCTCACATTGATTGTTGGGTTCAACCAAGAGATTCTGTTCATTAATACTATTTTTCTTTGTTATATCTGAAATTAGGTGTCTTGGCTCGCAAACTGTATGAGCAGTTACGAAGGCAAGCAGCAGCTTTGAAGATTCAGAAGAATTTCAGACGATATACTGCCAGAAAGTCCTACTTAACCCTATGCTTGTCTGCAATTGCCTTACAGACAGGCATGAGGGCAATGACTTCTCGCAATGAGTTCCGATTCAGGAAGCAAACTAAAGCTGCAATTATCATCCAGGTTCAAAGAAACTTTTTGGATCATGCTCTCCAGCTTCACAAAAGAAATTTTGATTTTTTGACTGATCAGTTTATTGGTGATTTTTCAGGCAAATTTACGTCGTCATCTGTCCTACTCTTATTATACGAGTCTTCAAAAGGCTGCATTAGTTGCCCAATGTGGTTGGCGAAGAAGAGTTGCTCGAAGAGAGCTCAGAAAGCTCAAAATGGTTTGTGAAAATGATTGGTTTGAGTTTTTTGCTTAATGTTAAAATGATTTGTATGGAGCTGATTGCTGCATTTTTGCAGGCTGCAAGAGAAACGGGTGCCCTTAAAGAAGCAAAAGACAAATTAGAGAAGCGGGTGGAAGAATTGACATGGCGTTTACAGTTAGAGAAGAGATTGAGGGTATGTTTCCATTCTATTAAAGTGACAGAAACATCTTAGTGTTCTTGATTTCATTTTGTTTATATTTTCGCATCACAGACTGATTTGGAGGAGGAAAAAGCGCAAGAAATTGCCAAGTTACAGGATGCTTTAAATGCAATGCAATTAGAATTAGAAGAAGCAAATGCCAAAGTAATAAAAGAACGAGAAGCAGCTAAGAAAGCTATTGAAGAAGCCCCACCAGTCATCAAGGAAACTCCTGTTATAGTACAAGACACTGAGAGGATTGAATCATTAATGACTGAGGTGGAGAGTTTAAAGGTTGGTAGTAATAGACATTCTAGCATGAACAATAATGTTTGCCTTTTCTCTTCTGGTTAAGAGGTTAAGAATGGAATCATTTATTGAAAATGTTAAGCTCATTAATGAACAACCATGATTGATACTTACCTTTCCGTAGTTATGGGTTCATTCCTGCTTGCTTCTCCCTGCTTTAAATCATCTTTGATCAAGAGCACTTTTCTTTATTCTTTTTCATGTGGCAACGAATATAACTTATTGTGATCCTTGAATGATGATTGTTTAACGCTTTTATTTGGTTGTTATAAATTGTTATACATTAATATACATATGTAATATGGTGTCTATTTTTAGAGTGTGTAGGTTGCTAGTAAAGGAAAAATAATGAATTTTCATGTCTTCTATGTTAATATAATACTCAGTTTCTTGAGTTGAGTTGATCAATTGCTAATCAATTTACTCAATTATTTCCTTTTTACCATCCAGGGTTTACTTCTATTAGAAAGACAAGCAGCAGAGGATGCAAGAAAAGCTTGTGCAGATGCTGAGGCCAAAAATTCAGAACTGGTCAAGAAGCTTGAAGATGCAGAGCAAAAGGGGGATCAGCTTCAGGAATCGATGCAGAGGTTTGTGAATCTTTTCTTTGTGCAGTTCTTGTACTCATCTTATGGCAGTGTTTTATATTGTTTAAAAACACAATAATTAGCTGTATTGTGATAAGTCGATGCAATCTTTTCCCACTTCCATCTAGCTGCTTGGATCTGGTTGTAGCAACCCCACCCTTGTATTGACATATTGTATCATTCTTTCATTAGTGTATATGCCGCCTTCCTAGTCATGAATTTGATATTAGTTCATTCTACCCATGCATATGCATCTCTTGTGTGGAGGCAGAGTCTGTCTTACATGGGGCGCTTTTATTATTTATTTACCAAGTTAGTTCATCCATATCACAGGCTAGAGGAAAAACTTTCTAACTCAGAGTCCGAAATCCAAGTTCTTCGTCAGCAAGCTCTTACCATGTCACCAACTGGGAAGTCTCTATCTGCACGGCCAAAATCCATGGTTGTTCAGGTATAAATGCGAATTGGTGGCTTTATGCTCTTTTATTCTTGCACAAAAACTTCAGTAAACTCATATCATTCATAACTTGCAGAGGACTCCGGAGAATGGGGATGCTGCAAATGGAGATGTGAAGGTTCTATCAGTATGTAGACTGTTCTCTTTAAGCCCTAACCACTAATCTGGCTATGCTTCATTACTGAATTATTCCTTGTTATCTGCTACCTCAGGACATGACTCATGCCATAGCCAATGTACGTGAACCTGAATCTGAGGAAAAGCCACAAAAATCTCTTAATGAAAAACAGCAGGTAATGATCTCGATATGCCAGTCTATGACAACTTGTTGACTGATTTATAGATCAGCTGAGTGGTTGTTATGGTGTTCTAAAAAAATGCAAGTAGTTATATCAGAAAAGAAAATGTGAAAGTTGGTAAAACAGACATGTTATTTGTGTTTCTCAAGGCATAAGAACTTGCAGCATTTTTGTTGCTTATAAAATCCTTAGTCATCTCTTACCATCTGCGCCTCTATTTCAGGAGAACCAAGATTTGCTAATCAAGTGTATCTCACAAAACCTGGGTTTCTCTGGGGGCAAGCCAGTTGCTGCTTGTGTCATATATAAGTGTCTTCTCCAATGGAGGTCATTCGAAGTTGAAAGGACTACTGTTTTTGACCGAATCATTCAAACAATTGCTTCAGCTATTGAGGTAACCTACCTTATTCTGGTCTTCCTAGATCATGTCTTGCTAAAACTTAAGGGCTCAAAAACTCTATACTGATTCTTAATTTTGAAGTCAGTCTTAACAAGAGTTATAATCACTGACAAAATGTGACTTATGTTGGCAACATTTGAACATATTCAAGGTCCCAGATAATAATGATGTCTTGGGCTATTGGTTATCTAATGCATCCACATTGTTGCTGCTGCTTCAACACACACTTAAAGCAACCGGAGCAGCAAACTTGACACCACAAAGACGGAGAGCATCATCAGCATCTCTTTTTGGGAGGATGTCTCAGGTAAGATTTATTTTTCGCTCTTGTTGAGGTACCTTCTCCTAGTATTCATGTCTTGTCTTTTTCTGCTGATTCCATGAAAAATTTCAGGGGCTACGGACGTCACCCCAGAGTACTGGATTCTCATTTCTTAATGGTCGAGGGATTAGTAGACTGGATGATTTGCGACAGGTTGAGGCCAAATATCCAGCAT
The DNA here is from genome assembly GCA_027563595.1 of Erythroxylum suave. Lineage (NCBI taxonomy): Eukaryota > Viridiplantae > Streptophyta > Magnoliopsida > Malpighiales > Erythroxylaceae > Erythroxylum > Erythroxylum suave. The sequence continues at coordinate 2,447,057 of JAOSBN010000008.1, read as the reverse complement.
TACTGTTTAAGCAGCAGCTCACTGCTTTCCTTGAGAAGATATATGGGATGATAAGGGACAATTTGAAAAAAGAAATCTCCCCATTGCTTGGATTATGTATTCAGGTTACTAAGTTACTTTATTGTGCATTACACTAGACTATTGCGTTGGTTATAAAATTTGAATTAAAAGTAAGAACTACATACTAGAAAGTATCAAGATTTTGTCATTCTGTTCATTCGTATGTTGAAAATCGACAAAGCACAAATACTCTAGTTGTGAGCTCCTATAGGTGCTGAATTCTTGTTTAACTACAAGAGTTGGAAACTTCATATATCCTGATTTTCAGTACCTCCATGTGGTGGAAAAGTCAGCTGAATCCCTATTTGAAAATGACGTGTGTGTCAAAGATTTATAAGCTTCCATTTATATGTGCTGAATTTCTCGCAAAACTAATGCAGGCACCAAGGACTTCCCGAGCAAGTTTAGTGAAAGGACGCTCTCAAGCTAATGCTGTTGCTCAACAAGCTTTAATTGCACACTGGCAAAGCATTGTGAAAAGTTTAACCAATTATCTAAAGATAATGAAAGCAAATTATGTGAGTTGCAAAACGTCCTCTGGTTTTGCAAATGAAGTTTGGGGATACATCAATTATCTTTGACACTCTTTCTTGCAGGTACCTCCATTCTTAGTACGTAAAGTGTTCACTCAAATATTCTCATTCGTCAATGTTCAGTTATTCAACAGGTGAACTTTTGCAATGCCGTCCCCATTCTCCCCTCTCCCTCCGAAAATTAAAGTAATATCTTATACGGTACATCTATTTATTTGTAGCCTTCTTCTGCGCCGTGAGTGCTGCTCATTCAGTAATGGAGAGTACGTAAAAGCAGGTTTAGCTGTATTAGAGCAGTGGTGTTATGAGGCAACTGAAGAAGTGAGCAATCAACATTACCTTTGAATTCTATCATTCTTCCAATCTCTTATATGCGTTCATGTTAGATTCCCTCGTTTCAGTTTGCAGGATCTGCTTGGGATGAACTGAAACATATTAGACAGGCTGTTGGCTTCCTAGTAAGATTGCTTTAATACCTCTTACACTAGCATATCAAGATTTCTAATGCCCAAGTTGCTAATAAGCCTTGTCTTTGATGTCAAAACTTAGGTCATACATCAAAAGCCAAAAAAGACTTTGAATGAAATAACAAAAGAACTTTGCCCTGTAAGTGCTTTACATTTGTAAGTTTATTTGCCCGGATATCATCATCTCTTTCTTACATCCTTTTTCTCTGTTATGCAATTACATGATGTTGTTGGTTAGGTGCTGAGCATACAGCAGCTATACAGGATCAGTACGATGTACTGGGATGACAAATATGGCACACATAGCGTGTCATCCGATGTAAGTTATGCTTGAATGAATTTGCCATAATATCACTAATACATTTGGTTTGTGTTTAGTTATTACAAATTTGTTTGGTTGGATCGAGCAGACCTTAAATTTCTTTTGAGAACGTGTCTCTTGCATCGTGAGGTTCTTTAAAGAGATCAAGCATTCTCAAACTTAAACTTTTCTTTCTTGTAGGTAATATCTAGCATGAGAGTAATGATGACAGAAGACTCAAATAATGCTGTTAGCAGCTCTTTCCTGTTGGATGACGACTCGAGGTAACATTTACCAGTACATTTCAAATGAATCAAGCCTATTTGCCATATTAGTTCACTCTATATTCACTCACAAGTGCTTTTACAGCATCCCATTCACTGTGGATGACATCTCCAAGACAATGCAAAAAGTAGACATAGCAGACGTTGATCCCCCGCCCTTAATTCGAGAGAATTCGGGTTTCAGTTTCTTGCTTCCACGCTCGGATTGACGGTCTTGATGATATCCTATCTTGTCGGTCTTGATGATATCCTATCTTGTTGACATATTCATGTCATCTTGTGCATACTAAAGTAGTTTCTCTCCTTCCACTTGTATAATACATTTTGCATTATCTTTTAGGCAGGTTGCCTTTTTATTCTTTCCCCTTTTGTTACATAAACAAACGGGGGTATGTTTAAGAAGTCATATCACCATTACTGGTGATAAAGTGCAACTGTAGAGAAAGGCATTGGTGCCTCAGGTTTTTCTCATATTTCTTTCATTATTTTGTATATTTTGGTCAGGCGTGTTCCAATTTTGGGGTTCCTTTTCTTCTCTCTTTTTTTGGTGTGTTCTGGTGGGCTTTTGGGCGTGTATATGAACGACATCAGCCGCGTTTTAGAGGCCATTGTTTGTATTAGAAAACGAATTCTGATTATTTCATTTTCGTTTTGGTAATGTTATTAAGCTTTTTGTTCTTAATCTTCCAACTTCGCAAATCATTAAAGCTTATTCTTCAATATTCAGTTGTCCTATCTGCACCCACTACTGTTGCTGTGTTGTCCTGCTTGTTTTGCTCACAATAAGCATAACAATGGAGTCTCAGGGGGGTAGCCCACCTGGTACAGTTTCTCCTGTGAGTTATGCCTTTTAACAGTTGGAGAGTTGTTTTGGGTGAAGACACGATGAATCTATAAATTTTAACTAACTTAGAAGTGGAGTTATGTAAAATTTATAAATATTAATTAGATTTAATTTGTATAACTAAATAATTTATGTAAATAATATGATCTATAAATTATTTATTATATGTATACACGATGATTTATTTAATACATATTTTAAGTATTAACATATAGAAAATCAACAATTAAGTTCACATTCTAATTTTTCCTGTGTCTTAAGGCTACATCTCTAATCAAATTGTTATTTATGAAATTTAAATTAAACATAACATTACGAAAAAAGTAGTCTAGGGTGAGGTTGGCAGTGCCAAAAATGTAATATTTGTATCCTTGGAACAGAGATATACACTACCATCTAACTTGGCAACATCTTATGTCCAAAGTAATGGCTACAAGGAAGTTTTAGACATAAAATCCAACATGCACATTCGTTTGATCATACACTGATGTTTCAGGTTGCGATCACACATGGAATTATTGATGGTTGGAGGCTCCCAAAAGGACAGCTCCTAGGTAATCATCTACTCAGCTTCTTGTGAAAGAACCATGAAAATGTTGCAGAACCCAACAAAACTAGCATCCAGGGTATGCAACATATATTATATGATGTTAAAGTAATTCCAGACTCTCACCAATGTCTAATTTCCAGAACAAGGAAAAGAACACATATACAATCATCATTTTTAACTAAGAATCACCAGAATGTCAGTTCTGGTAATCCAAGCAAACAAACTGTGTAATCAGTAGTTCTTGATACTGCATTATGGAGCGAACACATGTAAACAAAGAACTACTGCCGATTATTGTTTGTCAAATGCAACTTCAACTGCTACCAATTTCTGGACATACAGAAGGGCTTTCTGAAGGATTTTACAAATCCATCATGACTATTAGTAAAATGTTATTATTGAGATTTATACAAGTCAGTACCGTTATGTCTCTCCACCGTAGTATTTTCACCGTTATCTTTCATGGGTGTTGGTGGCTGCTCTGACTTCCTCTTCTGTTTAAGAATCACCTGCCTTGGCATTACATCAAGTAGAAAACTTCCACCATTCCAAACAGCCGCAGAAACCTTGAGTATTTGGAAAACAGCATGTAACTCGTACGACAAGAAGATGGGAACTGTGAGTGCCATGGTTGCAACAGTAAACATAGCTTGCAACACAATGTACATGAGTAATCGATTCTGATCGCCCAGTAAACCGCTTAGACGCCACCATATATTGTTTGCTTTTTGCGCCTTTTTAGACAGCTCCCTGGCATACAAAAGCAACGTTCAACAAGTATTTCATAAAATCAGGCAACAATCAAAAGTACTTATATGTCAACTTAAAGAGATAGAAACTCCAGAACCTGTATGAAGTCATGACTTCAGGATCTCCCAACAATCTCTGCCGACGTAGGACATTGACAATCAAAAAATAAAGGACCTGCCACAGGCTATAAGCAACCAAGGGCACCCAGAACAACCAAGTCAATAGGTAGGACTTGTCTTCTACTACATATGGCCATGAAGTTCTGAGGGAAGTTCCTTCAGGGTGCATGGCTTCAAATGTAACAGGATTCCACCACCGAATGGTGAAGAAAACTATTCCTGAAAGGAAAAACTATTACTGCTAGATTTTTGGAATTTAACTGATGTTTGACCAAAGAGGTTGCACCAGAATCACAAAACTCATCATCTAAAGGCACAAGGACTTGACTCTTATCTAATGTTGCAGTACTCTTACCAATGTTTTAATAATATCATAATGAACATTGGACGTAGTCTATGCTCTACAACCTTGAGCAAAGGTTCTAACAACACAAGATTTTCTGGAACCTAAATCTAGATGCAACCAGTTATAAGAAACAACATCCAACAGTAAGTAACTGAAAAGCTCAAAAAACAGACCATTCAATATTGATTCAATAAACTGCTAATCGATCAAGTAAAAGCAGTGTGTAAAACTTTTGAGGACTAATTACATTAAGACACTGAGTAGTTTGACAGATTTTTAAAAAATAATAACTTCAGAATTTGAATTTAGCCTTAAGAGATTTCTATGGTTGGATAATTAGTCAGTCAATATAATTTCAGCAATTAAAATATGGTTTTTGTTAAATTGATGTCAAAACATAGTTAACCAATGGTAAGTATATACTTTGTCGAGCTGACTGGTTATGATATTAATCCAGCTTTCAAAATAAACTGGAACTAAAGCTATAACCATATTCCAATACTTCATGTTGTTAGACGATTGTTATCTATAACAGCCACTCAATACTTCAGCAGCTAGCAAAACCCAGAAAAATAAAAAGATTCAAGATACGAAATTAACATAACAGTTTTTTTTAATGTGCAGGGCAATTATGATAAGCATTCATATTAAATCAGTGAAAGAAAATTAATGTGCTCAATATAAATCCATATAATTTCCACAAAAAGAGGCAAACAATCAGTTCGAAGAAAATAATGCAGGTACCATTATTTGGGGTGTGCAGTTTATAGAACTAAATCTTTGAAAAAGAGACCAACTCACCTGGTAGAAGATGTATAAGGACACTAACAAGTTTGTCAACAGAACTGAAAACCAAGCTGCAACGCCAAACAATCAATGCCCATGCTAATGGACCCTGTAGTTGTAGTTAAATGGGTCAGAACATGCACAGGATAAACCATATAAAAGGTACAAAGTTGATAACTTACTTCAGCAAAAGAGAAGCAAACCATGAAAAGCTTTTCATTTTTTGGATACAAAAGAAGGTCGATCAAGAAGATCGTATTAGCATAATAGCAGAAATCCTGAAACACAAATAAATCACGTCATTTTCTGCATCTTGTTCTCGAAAACTTAAACTTAGACATCTACTATAATTTACAGTTATTAGAAATCTCATGGTTTTAAGATACTGGCATCTATAATCAATGGATGAAAATGTTAACACTAAAGCCTAAATTGGAAAGTTTGGCACAAGTATATTCAAATTTTCTGCGTACCAACTCCTCCATATGTAACCATTAGAAGCATAGGATTGGTTTTATGACCCTCTGCCTCCCCACCATCCAGTCAAACCACCAAAAGAACAATTTCGCCAGTCACATGGCCCCCATCTCCCAACTACCTTCTCTTTACTCTTCACTTCTCCCACAAGTTGGGATCACATTAGAAGATGAAATTCTCATTGACAACTCAGTGAAAAAAAAACATACCAAACTGCACTATATTTTGCAACCAGTCTTTTGCTTCACTTTTTCGAATCTTTCTAAAAGAACATTCCTTAATACGCCCTTATTGACTATTTTACATCAAGTCAACGCAGCCCAGACATGACGGTCAATCTAAACCACTTAACTGAATGACCCTACAACTTTTATCAGGTTCTCATGAATGTCAAACACAGAAATGTTATGCAAGTACAGAAGCGTAGAGCTCACCAGAAGATAATAATGCCACTTCTTGAACCGATAGTATATCCAGCGAAGAGGCACAAAAATGAAATAGAAGAAACAATATACGTAAGGAATGTCTTGTGGTCCTAAACAAAGAACAAGAAAAGGAAGCAAAAAAAATCATTGAAATTCATAAACAATCACAGCACTCAATTCAACGAAACGGAAAACATAACAACTCACTCGCTCCCAAGAGAAAGCAAAAACCCCCGAACCCGAGGACGCCCAGGAGGTGAGTCACCTAAAGCGCCATAGAAACAGAGGAAAACGAAAACCACGCTCATAAGATCAAACACCACGCGTACAAGATTTCCTAAGGGCATATGCATAGCATCAAAGAATACTAATTCAATCAAATAAACAAATCCCGCGTTCATAAGAATAAGGGTCAACCTTACTGAGAAAACTCTCGTGCTTCTCGGCCCGTTTAGCGATCTTAACGGCCTGTTTAGACAAGATCTCCTTGGTTTGGTTCGCTTGTTTCGACAATAACTCCTTTGTGTGAGCCACTTTCTACTCAAAGACAAAGCAAAACCGAACATGCCCAGATCACAAAACAGAAAAACAACAACAACAACAACCCAGAAAAAAGAAATTACAAACATGAGACGTGAATGTACCAAAGATCGATCTTTTAGCTTCTGTATCAACCTTTCGAATGAATCACCGTCCATAAGTATCTCCTCCATGGTTTCCTCTCCGTTAGACATTTTCAGATTAATTAGCGACAAACGAAAGACACACACGCAGAGACACAGACACAGACAGGAAGACGAAGGTGGTGCTTCTGCGTTGAGGGAAGTAAGACCTATATAAGAAAACGTCCTCCTTAAGGTTCCATACAAGACTCATAAATAGATTTCATTAATTAATCAAAACTAAATATCCTATATTACGCTCTGACCGTAAGTTTACGTGTTCAAATAATCCGTTAACTTGACCGGATCCCGCCGGCCAGAGGATTTAGACTAGAGTGTTGGTGTTGTAAATATCTTATATTATATGAAAAAAGAGACGATAATTATGCCGAACAGCTTAAGTATGGATAGTTAAAATAATTAAATAAAAAAAGGGCATAATCTGACGTCATGCCACTTGCTGGATTCTTCCGACACGTAGCTTACCCGGCGGACACGTAGCTTACCATAGGTTATAAGCTATATGAAATTTTTATTTGTAAATTTACTTTTGGGCTTTTTTATTTTTGTTATGATAATTAATATAATGAAATAGAACCGAACAAAACAGAATGGTTTATATTGAAATAAAATGTAATATAGTAAAAAGTTGTTTGAGAATGATGAAATAGTTTATAATGTAATATTGTTTAGAAGATGGATGGAATAGAATGTAATGTATAATAAATGACTATTATATTCGATAATAAATTGGTATGAAAAAAATGAGATTAGGGTTAAAAGAAAAAAGAAAAATTATTGAAGATATATTAAGTACTACTTATTTATTAGTATATGTTCGATGATAAATTCCTCAAATTGAAGATTTTTTATTTTCACTATTTAAAAATAAATGTTGAACTCCAACATTAGGAGCCCCCACCCCTCGTGCCCTCAGGATTGGTGGAGGAGGTAAATCGCGGGATGTGTCTCAACTGACCAGAGACTTAGGCTTACCCACTAATTTCATCATATAAGGGGCCCAAATCTTAAAGGTTTCCTCCAAAATTCGAACTCCCACTCTGCAGGTCACCAACATGGCAGGCAGTACACCACCCAAGCCTTTGCCAGTTAAGCTATGTCCCGGGGCTTATTTTCACTATTTAAGGTATAATAGAACGTAACATAAAACACTTCACTTTCGTCTCGTTCTATCCTATCTTATTAGGAAATTCTCGACCAAATAACTAAAGTTTGATCTCATTTCATTACTAAAAGAAGCTTAATGGTTCAGAAGGTTCTGGGAAACAATTTCTCATGGATATAGACAGCATGCAAACTCAAATAGTCAATGTTCCGCAAGGTCCAGAAAATCAACCTCCAAAGAAAAGTCGCATACGCAGTAGAGAAGAAGCGGCTCAACCCGATACTCCCCTTACCTACAGTGCGGTAGTAACAAAGGATCCACAGGGTGGAAATGGGCAGACAACCCTACCATGGCCTCCAGAAGCGTAGATTGATATTAAGGAAGGTGACATTTGTCTCATCACCGATGGAAAGGACACAAGCATCGCCCTTTTGCAGACATTCAAGGCCAAGCTGGACCAGCAATGGAACCTCGCAGTCGTGGTCAAATTACTGGGTAGGAGCATCGGATTCTGCCTCCTCCACCAACGCCTGCAAGTATTATGGCAACCTCACGCACCAATGAAGATTATCAATTTGGATTTTGATTTCTACTTAATTAAATTCAAGGTTGAAGAGGATTACCTGAAAGCATTGACCCAAGGTCCCTGGATCATTTTCGGCCACGCGTTGTCGGTCTAACAATGGACCCCCGCATTTCAACCAGCCAATAACACTACGCCCCACGTGGTGGTTTGGGTTCGCTTCCTGAACCTTCCAATCGCGCGATACCACCCTTGCATACTCGAGGCTATGGGAAATTTATTGGGTCAAACGGTGAAAATTGACGCCACCACATTAAGCGCGCAACGAGGGAAGTATGCCCGCATCGCCGTCAACCTAGATTTAAGCCTCCTGCTACTAACCACCATGGAGCTCGATGACGAGACAGTCCGCATAGCGTACGAAGGCCTTTCACAGATCTACTACAGGTGTGGACTCGTTGGGCACGATACTGGAAATTGTCAACCAATCCCACCACCCTCACAAAGTGTCAACCTAGAAGAAGTAACCCAAAAACTCAGCGAATGCAGCAAGTGCGGAGGCACCAGTGAACCCGGCTGGAACGAACGACCGTCCCTCATCCGACTGAAGGCCAACGCTGGAGACACCATTCGGCCCGTGGATCCAGGTACAACGGTCGAATCGGCGACTGACTAGTCCCACAATGATCGACTGCGAGCACGTCTTCTCCACCTCTCTCTGACGATAGAGCGCGCGGCTCAAGGTTCAGTGTACTGGACGTCGCCGTCTCCTGTGAGGGCCTCTCAGGCCTTTCGCAGGCCTAGCGGTCGTGGGCTTGCGCATGGGCTAGAGTCCCATGCACCTGGACTGATGTCCAATGGGCCTGCAAATCCAAAGAAAAAAACTGGGAAAGGTAAAGTCGTGGCCCACAAGGAGCAAGGTAACTCCCGACTAGCCCCAACCCTTTTTCAATTCTCTGGGCCAGTAATTCCGACCCCCCTCCAACCCACCCCCCAGAACCAACATAAGGTCGTAACTATCAGCTCCCACCAAGAAGTTCTATGCGCTCCACCAAGTGTGGGACAAGCCCAAACAGCAGAAGCCCAAGGGCAATCGATGGACGGTATTGAGCGTACTGCGAAACACAATAATATCTCTGTCGCTGCCCAATCACCTCAACCCCCTGAACCCCCGGATAGAGAGGCAAACAAATCCCGTATGATGGACTATTCGGAGGCGCCGCATTTGGAATCGGTTAATGTCGACTCGACCAAGAATGTCGACCTAAGTCCGAATCAGGCCCAACATCCGGTGAACACCCTACATGAGGGGCCCTGACTTCTACTTATTATGTCGATACTTTTCTTGAATTGTCAAGGAGTCGGGGGCAACCGGTTCCTCATAATCCTAAGGAATTACATTCGTCAATATAGCCTGGGGTTAATAGTCCTGATGAAACCTTGTATCAGTGGTCACCGAGTGCAAGCCGTTATTAATCGATTGGATTTTGACTTTACTTTCTGCGTAGACGCCAATGGCTTTACTAGCAAAATCTGGCTTTTTTGGAAAAAAGAATTCTCTGTCTCAATTGTAGTAGCTCATAGCCAACTGATTCACGCTATCATCGAGCATGCGCATCACTCGTTTGAATTATTGGCAATCTATGCCAGCCCGCAACGTGCTAATCAAAAATTTCTGTGGCCCTTGTTGTGGGGAATTGGACAGGCGGTTACTCGTCCCCGGTTGGTCGGGGGGGATTTTCACGCAAAATTAATGATTGGGGACAAAAAAGGGGGGTCCCCGAATACGGTAGTGGTTAGCAAAGCATTTTGAGATCATGGGAGTGGTCTGCACGATTTGGGCTATGTCGGGTATCGTTACACATGGAAACGGGGCATCATCCAAGCAAGGCTTGATCGGGTAGTCGGCTAGTCGGAGTGGATGGAGATCTTCCCGAGCACAATTAATCACCACCTCCCGTTTTAAGGCTCAGACCATAGGCCCATGTTGGTTCATTTCCTTTGACGGGATCGGCGTATCGCCGGCCAAACCCCCTTCCAATTTCAAGCAGCCTGGCTAACGCATGCCGAATTCTCCCAACTGGTTGAGGACAATTGGCTCCCACAGGAACAATCATTTACCAGATCGATAACTACCTTTTCCCACCGACTCGAACACTGGATTAAAACAGTGTTTGGGAATATTTTCCACCGTAAACGTAGATTGCAGGCACGTTTAGACGGCATCCAGCGAGCCTTACTGCAGGAGGAGTCGGACACCCTTTTATACTTGGAATCTAAACTCAGCGAGGAACTTGGTCACGTCCTGTGTGAGGAAGAAATATACTGGTACCAGCAAGCTAGATGTGCTTGGATTGCGCAAGGCGATCGTAACACTCGATATTATCACACAGTCACTAGGGCCAAAAGGAAGAAGTTAACGGTGGAGTGCCTTTTTGACCACCAAGCCCGGGAAATCATTGACCCAGTCGAGTTGCAACATTTGGTCTAGAATTATTTTACGCAACTCTACACCGCAGATATCAGAGGCACGTCCCCTCTAGACAATCCTGTAACATATCCCCGCTTCCAGCAGAGCAGCTAGCTGAATTAGCGCAACTAGTCAATGCGTCAGAAATTCGGGCAGCAATTTTTGGGATGAATCCGAACAAAGCCCCAGACTTTGATGGATTCACGACGTTATTCTATCAGGCTCAATGGGGTAAAGTAGGCCCGACGATGGTGTCCTTCTTGCAACAGATATTCCGAGAGAAAATCTGGGAACATGAATTAAACCATACCATCTTAGTACTCCTACCAAAAATTTCTTCTCCGAAATACCCTTCCCATTTTCGACCTCTTAGCCTCTGTTCAGTGCTCTACAAGGCCATTTCAAAGGTTATTGTTAACTGCCTTAAACCTTACCTCCACTATTTAGTAGCGCCTACTTAATGCAGTTTCATTCCGGGGAGGCAGATCATCGACAACATCATCATTGTTCAGGAAATCATTCACTTTATGTGTAAGAAGAAGGATAAGATAGGCTATTTCGCATTAAAGGTGGAGTTAGAGAAAGCGTATGACTACCTGCACTAGTCGTTTATAGAGGACACACTTTAAGCCACCGAGATTCCGCCCACATTACGTAACTTGATCATGAAATGCATCACTACGGTCTCAATACAAGTAGCATGGAACGACCAGCTTTCTGATCCATTTGTACCCTCCTGAGGCATCTGCCAAGGCGACCCGTTATCGCCATACATATTCGTTCTTTGTCTGGAACGACTGGGCCACCTAATCTCACATGCGGTGGGCCAGGGTACGTGAAAACCTTTTAAATGGCATAGACAAGGGCCAGCCATATCACACCTCTTTTTTGCCGACAACCTAGTGTTATTTGGTGAAGCGTCGGAGGTTTAGGTTCGGGGGGTATCGTCCATATTGGCGACATTTTGTAGTATGTCCGGCCAGCAGGTAAATCAGGCTAAAACCTGCATTTACTTCTCTCCGAATGCACCTGCGGAACTTGCATACAATCTCAGCCGATCCCTACAATACACCCGAATGAATAATCTGGGAAAATACCTAGGGGTACCTTTGCTCCATGAACGCACAACGAAGAATACTTACCAACATATCCTCGAAAAGGTACAACACAGACTCGCAGGGTGGAGAGCTAAGACTTTGTCGCTAGCAGGCATGGTTACCCTTACTCAGTCTGTAATTTCTGCTATTCCAGCCTACACTATGCAAACTGTGAGACTTCCCCGACATCTATGCAATAAATTGGAAAAGATCATGCGTGCATTTATTTGGGGTGACCACAATGAGAAAAGAACCACCCACTTAGTTAACTGGGAAACGATTTGTAGGTCAAAGAAAGCCGGGGGTTTAGGCATCAAAAGCATTCGAGCCACCAATGATGCATACCTCACTAGACTGGGATGAGAGTTGCTCACCAAACCCAACAAGTTATGGGTACAAGTGCTCCGATCAAAATATAGACTTCTCGCTCCTCATACCCCGCTCACCCTCCCTACAGCTGGGACGTCGACACTATGGCAAGGGCTCGCATCTACGTGGGTTCATGTGCAACGTGGGCTCAAATGGACACTGGGTAATGGGCAAAGGACAAAATTCTGGGTTGACCAATGGCTTCTAGACTGGGGTCCACTGGTCCATGAGGCTGTGCGACCCCTGTCTGAAAGGCAACTATCCATGTCGGTGGTAGAGTTTGTGGCGGAAGATCGCAATTGGCGATGGGATTTGATCTCCCCTTTCTTCCTGCTCACATAAGTTTGATCATAGCGTCGGTACGACCTCCATCAATAACGGATGAAGCCGATACAGTCATGTGGGGCCCCGGGCCACAAGGGAAGTTCATGTTAGGATCTGCTTATGCTCTAATTACAGCGGCTGATACAAGTACCCCACCTCCTATCTGGAATATTATTTGGAAATGGTTAGGGCCACAAAGGATACGGGTCTTCTTGTGGCTATTAGCGCACAATAAACTTCTGACAAATCACCAACGCCTAATTAGGCATATAGCCTCTGACAGTTCTTGCCCACACTGCGGTCACGAAGAGACCACAATGCATCTGTTTCGCGAATGTCGTAGGGCTCAGCACTATTGGCAACAATGGTCCTCGGTAGTGCAAGCAGGATCTTTTTGGCAGAGCAACCTAGAGCAGTGGCTATAGGACAATCTTACTAACCCAAACCACATGTCAGGGGTCGACTGGCCAGTCTTTTTGGGGTATCGTGTTGGTTCCTCTAGCAATAGAGAAACCAAAGTATCTTTGAGGAGGGCTTTGAATGGCCAGCAGTGGGATCTCACATCGTATTAAGTTATGTACAGTGGATAGGTCGAGCTCACGCAGTGATGGGTAACATCTATCACACCCAAAGCTTACCTATCGGGACCCTAGTACGCTGGACTCTACCACCGGAGGGCTGGACAAAAGTCAATACCGATGGCTCGGTAATACCTGTCTCCTATGACAGCACGGCGGGAGGATTACTTAAAGACTATCACGGCCACTGGCATGGGGGCTTCCTTTATAAATTTGAGGCTTGTTTGCCAATGGTCGCAGAATTACAAGGGGTCTGCGCTGGGCTTACAGTGACATGGGACATGTGATACCGACAAATTATACTTGAAGTGGACTCACTCCAGGTAATCAATATACTTTTATCGTCCGAAAGATTGCTGACTGAGACTTCTTGTTTGATGCAGGAAATCGGCGTATTAATGGAGCGAGATTGGGTGGTTCAGATGCAGCATTTCTATTGGGAAGGGAACAGAAGCGTAGATAGCATGGCTACTAAAGCCAGGAATGTAAAACTAGGACTGCATGTTATTACTGATCCCCTACAACTACGATGTAGTCATTAGTAGCCGATCGGAACAGGGTTTTGACTTGCCAGAATTTACCCTACAGTTGATTAACGGTGTTTTTGAATTTTTAGTTTTCTTTCCCTTACATTCAAAAAAAAAGAAAAGAAATTTAATGGTATAAATAAAGAGCGGTGTCTTAGCGGATAAGACGTGAACGACGTAACACTGCCGCGAATGGTACCTTACCTTACCTCATCTCATCTCATCTCATCTCAATCCACAGGACTAGGCAGGGAAAGAATACACCGTGGACCGTGCTCGCACCTCAAGGACTAGTGAGTAGTACCTAATTTAAAGAAAAGGACTAACCAGCCTTTGAGATTTGAGAATTTGAGGAATGAATGCACCCTCCTTTCCTTTTATACCAAATTCCAAAGTTCACCATGATTAACTTTCAGTTGTCGTCTGCTTAGAGGAGTTGACAGAATCGTAAAAAGGTAAATCAAGACCGAGGCCCAAGGGCCTTGTCCTTTTTATACGACGGGGATAAGCCCGTGTTGGAGACAACAAATCATTTCAACTTTCTATTGCTTTCTTCTTTCGTATATCTGGCTAGGACTTGGGTTGGGACACTCCCTCCGTCCATCTATTCTTTATGTCTTGGCCTTTTTTATATAAAACACAACAAACGGCTAATTTCACATTCAGACGCAGAATTTCAAACATCTGTCATTTCGAGGAGCGTTTGTTGAGTGGGGGCGTAGAGCAACACAAAGTCATGGGTAGATCATCACATTTTAGGGGGGCCATTTGGCTCCTCGTTTTCCCTGGAAACGTCGCCGTTCACGTGACTCTCGTGTACGCCATATCCCAAGGACCTAAGGAACACATAATCATACAACTTCTAGGGAGTGAAGCAGGTCATACAAAGGAAAAATGCAAATGCTTCTTTTCTTTAAAGGAATAGGTGACAATGCAAGATAAGCATAAACCCTTATTATTGCTCAAAGAGTGGACCGAATGGTATTGTCAAACTACAACACCTACTTGCCTTTACTCACACGCATACCATCTGTTTCATGTTATGCTCTATGCCCACTTTCTCTTTTTTAATGTTTCATTCAAGAACTGACTAAAGAGTATATTAATGATTATTAAATCTGTTTTTATGTATTTTTTTAAATTAAATGACTTTCTTAATTCATAATCTCATTATATTTCAAATAAGTTTTAAATATAAAAAGATAAATATCTGTACTTAAAATTTATATTTCAATGATGTCAGTTACCCTTTTCAACAAGTTATATATAATACAAATAAAGTATAATATGTTCCCCAAAATTCACGTGCGCGCAAAGAAGATTAGGAAAGGAAAAGGGAAGATTAGGCGATTCCTTTATTTGGGGCCAAAAAGGAATTTCGAGAAGTAAAGCTCAAGAAATGGTAATTTAGGACAAATAGGTGTAATCGATAGCATATACCTTAAAGAGGGAATTCGCTGTCTGAAAGAGTTGGTTTGAAACTTTAGATTCAAAGAGTCAGCGGCAATTTTGAGGGACCTAGAGAGAGAGAGACAGAGGGGGACTTTCAAAAACTCGTCTTTCTGATCCTTTTGGCTTCGTCCATCTTATGTTTTTATTTCTGTTTTCTGGGTTATTACTGTTTCGTGTTGTAGACGCAGATTGGTTGCGTATTGTAGAGAGTGCTTGTAATCCCAGGTAAGTTCTTTGGTTCATTTTGGCTGGAAAGATCGATTTTTGGAGCTGAATCCAATCTGAAGTTGAATTTGAGTGTGTAACTGTGATTTGTTGTTCTTTATTTCTGTGTTCCTTTTTTTTTTGGGATTATTGAATGAGTGAGAACATGATGTTCTCAAAAGCTGAATCCCGGAAAAGGGTAGGAGGAGAGGAATCGGGTAGCCAGAAGTTGTTGAAGGAAATTGAGAGTATAAGTAAAGCTTTGTACTTGGACAAAAACCCATTAAGGAGGCCTCTTCCTTTGCCCAGTAATCGTCCTGTGTTGACCGGAAAGACCCAGTTGGTTGATTCTAAAGCGAAGCAAAGATACGGTGAAGAAGATGCTTTGAGAAAGGACAAGAAGTCAATTTGGAACTGGAAGCCATTGAAAGCTTTTTCAAGGAGTCGGAAGTTTAACTGTTGCTTCAGTCTGCAAGTTCATTCCATTGAGGGTTTGCCTGCGAGATTTGAAGATGCTAGTGTCTGTGTGCATTGGAAGAGACGGGATGGGGAGTTGGTGACG
This sequence comes from Erythroxylum suave, assembly GCA_027563595.1. Lineage (NCBI taxonomy): Eukaryota > Viridiplantae > Streptophyta > Magnoliopsida > Malpighiales > Erythroxylaceae > Erythroxylum > Erythroxylum suave. The sequence goes on along the minus strand of JAOSBN010000008.1, from coordinate 2,431,221 downwards.
CGTCCTGTGAAGGTATCTGAAGGGATTGTAGAGTTTGACGACAAGTTGTTGCACACTTGTGCTGTGCATGGGAGCAGAAGTGGACCTCATCACTCTGCTAAGTATGATGCGAAACATTTCTTGCTCTATGCATCTGTTTTTGGTGCTCCGGAGCTTGATTTGGGTAAACATAGGGTTGATCTGACCAGGCTACTCCCTCTCACGTTAGAGGAATTGGAAGAGGAAAAAAGCTCGGGGAACTGGACAACAAGTTTTAGGCTGGCAGGAGAAGCAAAAGGTGCCGTGATGAATGTTAGTTTTGGGTATGTCGTAATTGAGGATGGTCCTGTCCCATCTGGGAAAGGCCAGAATGTTTCACAGCTCTTGAATTTGAAGCAGCATAGTGCTAGAGGTGTGAAACCTGTTTCTACATTTGGTCAACATGATGGCAAGAGCGCATTGCACAATACTGGAAGTCTTCCTACTACTCTTGGGAAACGTCTTGACTCCTCTTCCAGGTCTGTTGAGGATGTAAAGGATCTTCATGAGGTCTTGCCAATCACGAGATCAGAGCTTTCCATACCAGTGAATAGCCCACCTGAGAAATTTGATGAAGATAAGTTGGATTCTCCAGCTGATTTTAAGTCTGATGTCGCTGTAACTGCAGAACATCACCATCCCATCAAACTGAGTTCCTATCCAGATTGTGAACCCAGTCAAAAAAGTGTTGAAAGAGGGTGTAAAGAGACTGATTGTTCTGCTATTGATAAGGAGATAGAGGGTATGGAATCTGGCAAATTAGAGGAAGTTAACATGAATGCTTGTAATCTTTCTCCAGTGGAAGTTACAAATGATAATGTAGACTTTGAAGAGGGCTCTGAGATTCATCTTCATGATCTGGAAGATCATGGTGATGACAGTCAGCTTGTGGTGCATGATTGTGATGTCAAGGGGGATGGCTTATTCTCAAAAGAGATCTTAATGAAAGAATTGGAATCCGCTTTATCTAAAGTTTCGAAATTGGAATCTGAAATGCTTCATTCTTCAGAAGAAACAGAGAATTGCATGGAACTGAAAGCTGATGATATAAAAAATAGAAGTGAGAGGTCGCTTAGCTTGGACCATCTGACTGAAAGTGTAGCTACTGAATTCCTGGAGATGCTGGGAATTGAGCATAGTTCAATTGGCTTGAGTTCAGAGAGCGAAGCCGAGTCCCCAAGGGAGCAGTTGTTAAAACAATTTGAAAGGGATGCTTTAGCTTCTGGTTATTCTTTGTTTGATTTCAATTTAAGTAATGAGGGCCAAGGAGATAGTGAATATAATGAGCCATCTATTTCCATAGGCGGCAACTTGTCTACTGAATTCCTGGAGCCATCACTCAACCAATCTGCTGACGAATGCCTGATGGGAACTCAGTCAATGAGTGGCAAGGGAAAGGCCAAAATGTTGGAAGATTTGGAGACAGAAGCTTTGATGCGGGAATGGGGCTTGAATGATGAGGCTTTTCAATGTTCTCCTCCCAAGCTCTCTGATGGTTTTGGGAGCCCAATTGATTTACCTCCTGAAGAGCCACTTGAGTTGCCTCCTCTTGGAGAAGGATTGGGTCCTTTTCTACAGACAAAGGATGGTGGATTTTTGCGGTCCATGAACCCTTCATTATTCAAGAAAGCCAAAGCTGGAGGGAGTTTGATCATGCAAGTCTCAAACCCCGTTGTGGTACCCGCAGCAATGGGTTCTGGAATTACAGATGTTCTGGAACATTTGGCATCAGTGGGAATTGAAAAACTTTCTATGCAGGCAAATAAGCTAATGCCGTTGGAAGATATCACTGGGAAGACAATGCAACAGGTAGCATGGGAAACTTCCACAACTTTGGAGGAACCTGAGAGGTCTGTTTGTGGATACCGTTGTTTGTAGAATTAGAAACAAAAACTGAAAGTTTTGCAGCTTTTTTGTCCCGGGTTAAAATTTTGTGCTCATTTCACTGTTTTTCTTCGTTACAGGCAAAGTCTTTTGCAGCATGAATTGGAGATAGGGGAAGATGTTTCTGGTGGGCAAAAGAGCACGAAGGCAGGGTCTTCTGCAGCAAGACCTAATAAGATGAGTTCCAACCCTGTAGGCAAAAGGATGGATTCAGAATACGTATCTCTTGAAGATCTTGCTCCATTGGCTATGGATAAAGTTGAATTACTCTCAATGGAGGGATTGAGAATACAATCTGGCATGATGGATGAAAATACGCCTTCAAACATCAATGCACAACCTATGGGTGAAATTTCTGCCCTCCAAGGCAAGAACATAGGCATCAGTGGGTCCCTTGGTTTGGAAGGAACTGCTGGATTACAATTATTGGACATAAAAGATGGTGCTGATGACGTTGATGGATTAATGGGTCTATCATTGACACTTGGTGAATGGATGCGGTTGGATTCTGGTGACCTTGGCGATGAGGATCAGATAAGTGAAAAGACCTCTAAGATACTTGCAGCTCATCATGCTAACTCCTTAGATTCGATTCGTGGAGGATCAAAAGGTGACAGAAGGCGTGGCAAGGGATGTGGTAAGAAGTGTGGTTTACTGGGAAATAACTTCACCGTTGCACTAATGGTTCAACTGCGTGATCCTCTCAGAAACTATGAACCAGTTGGTACTCCAATGCTTGCTCTGGTTCAAGTGGAGAGGGTTTTTGTCCCACCGAAGCCAAAAGTGTACAGAAACGTTTCAGAGGTAAGAAATAGCAATGAAGAGGATGATGAATGTGAATCATTGGTGGAGGTGCAGAAGCAGACAAGAGAAGAAAAAGCATTGGAAGAGGAAGGAACTCCTCAGTTCCAAATCACTGAAGTGCGTGTTGCTGGTCTGAAGACTGAAACTGGAAAGAAGGTTTGGGGTACAACAAACCAGCAACAGTCTGGTTCTCGTTGGCTGCTCGCCAATGGAATGGGAAAGAGCAATAAGCTTCCATTTGCGAAGTCAAGTGCTGCTTCTAGTAAATCTTCTACCTCTCTGATAGCAAAGGTGCAGCCTCGTGATTCTTTGACAGCAAAGGTGCAGACCCGTGATTCTTTGTGGAGCATCTCCTCTCGAGCTCGTGGTACTGGTTCTAAGTGGAAATAATTTGGCTGGCTTGAGTCTATAAATACAGGATTATAATTTTGCTAGGCGAACTGTCAGAATGTGATGAGTCGAGAGTCAATTCGAGTGGGTTTAGAAGGACTATTTGAACCATTGTACCTGTGTTTTTAGTCATTAGAAAATAGAGCAAGGAAATTCCCAATTCTTGTTTTGATAACCTTGGAAATGCAATCTCCCTCCAGCCCCAGCTTGCCAAAGTGCAAGTTCAAATACCTCTCCTGGAGGTTGTCAAAAGGATACTGAACTGCTCTATCCATTATGCAATTGATGAAGTTGCCTATGTAGTTGATGGAATGCACACGGGAGACAGAACTATAGAGTGAGGACTCGAGCCTTTTCTAAGGATGAACTTGCAAGGATGACGAGTTATTCCCAACAAGTTTCCTTTTACTTGATGCAAGGCTGAATCAAAGTTTCATTCACGCAAAAGAGTTCAACGTGTAGTTGGTGTGTTGTATCTAGGTTTCCCTTTGTAAATTCATGTCCTGGTCAATGAATAGTGTGATGTATCTTCATAATTCCCTTCCCAAAGATTATCAAGTTAAGCTTTTCATGAACCTTGCTGGGATTCTGCAATTTTGGGGCATTAGTTTCTGCTTAACAAAGTTGATTATTTTTTAATGTTTAAAACAGCACTTACAATCGGTATAATCATACATAATAAACAAACTATAATAATGACTTCTCTAGTAACCTCAGCTGACACTCCAAACAAGTATGATCAAAATGGACACTCTGTTCCTCCCACATCTGTCAAGCACTTGATCACAATTTCTTCCAGTTTACCATCGTTAATAGCTTCATAAACCTTCTCTATATCCTCTCCAGGGCTTCCCTTCTTTTCCCCACTTAGAAGCTCGGTCCCAACTTCTGTTCTTACAAACTGATATATTGGATAAGTCCTGCATTTCTTGATCCTATTCGCGACACCAAATTCCCCATTATCAAACGTCTCTCTTGCTTTTGATACATCTTCCAGTCTTGTCCTCAACTCTTCCATGAAAACTGGTATCCTCTTAAAGATGGAGTAGCCTGTTTCATCATCCTGCATTGCCTTTGGATCTTTCAGAACTCTGTCAACTAGTACCTCCTTCAGTTTTGGCAAAAGTGCATAAGCAGGATTAGTGGGGTCGTCAATATAAGAGAATACAGGCTGGTGTTCAATAATCTGCAAGAGTTCATTCTCGCAGAAACGTGATTCAAGTAGTGATCCATCTTCAGCCATATAAAGAGTTTTCCTGGCAACTTGGCGGACTACTTTTTTCACAAATTCCTTCATGTTCTCCTCCAGATGCCTTAGATCAATGGCCTGGCAAAGCGCCACCATGTAAGTTGCAGACATGAGTTTCAGAATCTCAATAGCTTCAGCACTTTTTCTGGCCGAGATCAAGCCAAGAGAGTTAACATCTTGGTTGTGTTGTTCAGCACTTTGAACATGGGTGGTCACAGGATTTGCCAAGTATTGCAGCTCCGAGCAGTAGGCTGCCATCGCTATCTCTGCACCTTTAAATCCGTAGTCTAAACTCGGATTTGGACCTCCACTCAAATTTGAAGGCAAGCCATTGTTGTAGTAGTCGCAAACGAGCTCAGAAAACTGAGCAAACATCAGCTTTCCTATAGCTGCAACAGCAATTCTGAGGTTGTCCATTGAAACACCAATAGGAGTTCCTTGGAAATTCCCTCCATGCAAAGCAATGTTTCTGGCAACATCAATCAATGGATTATCATTGACAGAATTGATCTCCCGCTCAATAGAGTGAGTTGCTGCTCTGATCACTTCAATCTGTGGTCCAAGCCATTGTGGAGAAGTTCTTAGCGCATAGCGGTCCTGTTTTGGCTTAGTAAGAGGGTCTTTTTCATGGCGAATCTTAGCTTCTTTCATGTAGTCACTTTCATCCAACAGGTGCTTCATAATAGCAGCTGCTTCAATTTGACCAGGATGGTGTTTCAGTTCATGAGTTAGCGGGTCTGTGTACTCAGCCTTACCATGCATGGCTTCACAGAACAAAGCGGAGAGAATTTCTGCGAGAAGGGCCAAAATGTTGGCATCAAAGCAAACTGTTGCAGCCACTGCGGAACCAACTGCCGTTCCGTTGACTAGAGCCAGACCTTCCTTAGCTTGAAGCTCGAATGGACCTGGAACTCCAGCTCTTTTCAATGCTTCTGTTGCTGTAATCTCCTTGCCTTCAGGTGTGACCACCCTGGAATTATGACGACCTGTTAATAGGCCAGCAATATATGACAATGGCACAAGATCACCTGAAGCTGTGATAGTTCCTCTCAGAGGCAATCTAGGAATCAAATTCTGATTCATAAGCTTGGCCATGGCTTCAAGTATCTCCCAACGAATTCCAGAATACCCCTGCATCAGTGTGTTGGTGCGAACGAGCATAGCTGCTTTGGCATAGCTTGTAGGAAGATCGTCTTTGCCAATCACTCCAGCGTTCAGGAATCTAATGAGCTCTGTCTGCAGATCAGCAGTTTTGTTAGTTCGTCTATGAGAAGTGGATCCAAAACCGGTGGTGACCCCATAAGTGTCCGTTCCACGGGAGATATTGAGAGCAACCCAGTTGGCACTCTTCGCTACACGATCACGAGCAGTAAACTCGTCAAGATGAAGCTTCACCCCGCTGCGACGAGCAATGGCGGTGACCTGAGCAACAGAGAGCGTAGTGCCTTGGATGTCCACTGTCTTGGCATTGGCAAATTGTGAGATCATTTCAAAGACCTCATCGACGTGGGAACATTGGAGAGACTCTGCAGTCTTCTTCCAGTGTTGTTCCGGGCTTGGAAAATATGGGTTCTGAGAAACACAAAAGGGTCTTTCTGAGGCAATTCCTGTCGATGCCATTACTTTGCCCAATCACAAAAGCTTGGAAGCCAAAGGTTAGCTGAGACCTGAGAGAGTTTACGTGTATTTGGTCTCGTGAAACTGTTAAGTGTGTAGTAGAAGCATGAGAGCTTGTGTATTTATACTGTCCAGACTAGTGGGAGGAGCAGGCGAGGTGAGACGTGGGCTGCGTCAATGGTCAAAGTCTATTCTCTCGTAAGATACAGAGTTCATGGGGACACACTTTCTACGAATTGGTGTGGAAAATCTGTCAATTTTTTTTTCTTTTTGACGTTTAATTTTTTAAATTTATAATTAAGGATACAAATTTTTAAAAATCAAATAATTTAAATAAAAAATTACTTTTTGGCTATGAATTTACGTATAAAAGAAAAGGAAAATACAATTTCTTATATATATATAAAAAATTATAAACATGGGTGCCTGGTTCTTACCCTTGATTTTCTACTTACCACCTTGTCACCTCATCCCGTATGTACTAGACTTTCTTTTGGTTGAAACAGAAGGCAGAAACGAAGTTCACGTTCAACCACCACTAAATTTCTTTGAAAGGGCATGAACCTCAAGGCACCGACCATTTAATGAAGCAGATGACGTTAAGTAGATGTTCATACGCAAAAGAATCTTCAACAACCTTTAAGGTTGATACAACCAACATGCTTGTGTCTTCTAGCGAGTGACTTCTAAGTCGTTAGTTAGTTAATGCTTGGGACAAAACCAGTTAGTTGGAAAGGAAATGTTCACAAGACTTCCACAGTAGGAATTTGTGGCCGCAGTTTTCAATAGTAGTCTCCACAAACCAACTTGTTGGAACTGGTAGAATCCAAACAGTTGACCATTTGCCGGTCCGTGGAATAAGGGTGAAAATGAAATAGTAATGTAATTACTATGGAAACTGCCTCTCATATGCAATAGAGATGCTAGAGAGTTTACAGATCAGCATCAAATCCAAGTTGCTCATACTATATTCATACTCAAGAATCATGATACCTACTAAAACGTGAAACCTAATAGGAGCAGTATGTATGTGACACAGGGATGAATCTTGTTCAGAAGAAACATGGTAAATATCAAGTAGAAAGATCAATAAGTCACTTGCACTTGCATCAAAACCATCTTAAACCTGGTGCCAGTTCTTACATAGAGCATGCTGCACTAGATATAACAGATAATGTTTTTCCAATTCACGCGTTGACGAGTCCAGAATCTACAAACTGAGAAATCCTGAGATAATAAGCCAGTAAGAAGTTCCTAAGGGTAAATACAACATGCATATGATGTGGTAACATGTTATGACTTTTAAAAGCTGAGAAACTAAATCGTTAGCCAAACTTCGACACGTGATACACATACAGATTTGAGGACTCGCCCAACTCATAAACATCAAGGTCGAGCTCTCTTGTTGCTGCATGATGGGCATTTGTATTGTTTGATATGCTCGGCCCTGGCAGGAGTAATTTTCACACACTTACCGTGAAACCACTTTTCGCATATGTCACAACAGATCCAGAATTCATCTGCAGCATAGTTATCTCCACATGCCCCACACAAAGTTTCCCCACGTTCTTCATCAGCTTCCTCATCCAATCCCTCATCCTCATCCTTCGGCTGTGCCTTCGAGAATTTATCAGATTCAGATCCTCGCTGTTTTCATATTTAAGAAAGTAATAAGATTGCAGAACAGAAAATGAACATGAGAATCTACAAAGGGCCGTAAAAAATGTATTACTGTCACAATGAGCACATTGTTAGTCAACACTCGGGACTCATTTACTGAACCAAGCCAGAATAGGAATTGATTATACCCCTTTTGAGCTTGTCTTGGATTTGCTACTACTGTGATTTGAGACACAAGATTTCTCCTTTGTCTGTTTTTTTGCTGTCCCAGTTACGACCTCAAATATTGTTGGGAGTTCATTAATCATACTGAAGAGACGTTTCCTGTTTCAGAATCCACATAATTGGTTGAAAAGAATTCAGACCAAAACTAATTTCACTGTTTAGCTACAAATATCAAATAAAAAATCTGCAAACAAATTCTGGCCAAATAAGACACACATAAATGTTGCAACCAACTTCAAGCAAGAATTATGCATTGAGTAATTCTAAAGTTACTAAATTTCAATATTGCAAGTAGTCCTATCAAACAATTTGGACGACATCAATCACAAGCAATTGCTTCTTTAATATCCCAGAACCAGAAAGAGGATGAAGGAAACAACCGTTACCTGTCAGCTTTATCAAATCCAAATCTGGCACCAAAATAGAAAGACACGGAAAGCAACCATGCATCGCTATGAACAGCAACTAGAGAGAGCCAGTCTTTTTCTTGCATCCCGTCTCTTGCAAAATTGATACCTAAAGCAGGCTCTGGTAATTCCGGAGGTACTTCTTCAGCAGGCAAATTGACTTCCCATTGTTCATTGGGGAATCCATACAAGCAAAGATTCTCTTTCTCTGTATAGTGGACTAGTTATAGAATCTACAAATCACTTAAAAAATGAAGCTACGCAAAGAAGTTTCTCAATTTTTGCTCGGATCTTTAGCATAAGTGCAAATCACACGTACTCAGAATGCATATGAAACGAAATAGTATGTCAGATGGTTTAGGGCATACCATGTTTAAACAGTTCTCCTTAAGCTATAAATGTTTCAGACTTCAGTTGTCATACAAGGGAGAAAAAAAGATGTAAAATCATTTCCACAATTCACATCACAGTATGTCCCGTGAAAACAGAATCATTTCCTCGATAATTATACCTCCTAACATAACTGTTTTCATGACCAGAATAAACCTAAATACCGAAGAATGGCACTTTAATGATTAAGACGAACATACATCAACCATAATTGGACGGACAGTAAAGTAAAGCATGTAAAATATCAAATGAAGAAAAAGCAATTTGCGCTGTCCAAAATAAGTAGAGGATAGCATGGTTGGCAAAGAACGTGTTCAAGTTAAAAACTTTCCCGCTCTAACCAAAATTTGGAAATTTCGGCTAGCAATACATCATTATTAAAAGTTTCAAACTTTGCCAACACAAAGCATACTTGTCGCAAGAGTATCCAGAGAAGATTACTACTTCCCAAGGACGGAGGGAATTTCAAATTTCTTTGGCAACTTGAGATGAAGTAAAAGTTGCAAGTCCATGACAATACAGAGTTAAACAACTGACCACACGTCAACAAGAGTAAAACCCAGAAACAGAAATTTAGAACAAGTACGGGAAAAGCTTCAAAGTAAAGTCAATTCAGTGGAAACCTAACCAGGATCACACTGTCGATAGAATTCTTCCACATCTGCAAACCAAACCCAAAAATGAATGAAGAAAAGAAAACATTAGACGAGAACAACATATAATGCCAAAAAGGTAACCACCAAAACTGTTAAATCAAATCCCGGAACTTTAAGCTCAGTAACAAAGAAAATAATTCCCTTGATTAAAAGGAACAAGAAAACAGAAGCGACCAGTGGTTAGAGCTTTGACGAGTGCAGCTCTACGACCCTTGAAGTCCCTGAAAACCTCCTCCACCGTTCGTGGGTTGTACTGGGCACTTGCGTCCATATCGTCCGTACACGCCAATCAAATTCTACAGCTACTACAAAGCAAAGTCAGAATAAAGTGAAGAAACAAAGTAGAAACCTTGGAAAGTTGAGATTTAAGAGGAAATAAAGAGATTTTTGCTGAGGGAAGAAGAACCAAGCATTACACTACAATAAAGCATTCCTTTCTCCAACTGTACAAGTATAATCTAGCAGCAAGAAATTAGAAAAAATATGCTTTTTTTTTCATATGACAAAATTAAATTATCCACTTGATTTTGAACACCTTACTTAGTAACTTCTTTTTTTTAATACTGAAAATTAAAAAAAGTCTGAAGTGGATAATAGGATGGTTACGTGGCGGAAATCCCTTGGATTGACGATTCCCACGTGGAAATTTCAAACGAGATGGTTTTGGTTCGGAGATGCTAACGTGAGCCGTGAGTGTGTTTTGTCAGTTTGTAGACTGTAGACGGACAGGAGTCAAAAGTTTTGCCTCGTATCACCCAAACACTCGGGGTCTGATGATCGGACGGTTCCAGAGAGGAGGGTGAGTTTAAGATAAGATATTCTCCGTACACGTGTTTATGACACGTCAAATTTCGGATATTGATGAGGACCCCCCAGGATTTTGAAGGGAACATTGCTATTTTGACGCCTTTCAGGGTAAAGGATAGTGCCTAAAGCTACTCTTCACCAAACTAGAGTCCGTACCACGTTAGTCCTGGGCGATAAGCAGCGATTTGTGCCAAGTAAGATTATGGGTGACGAGTAGTCAAGTGATCGAATCGTTACTAACCCACGTCTAGGTTAAATTATATTTGTTAACTTCAAACCGATTCTACTCGATTTTTCACAATTGATTGAACTCAAAAAAAGTATAGTTTTTAAAACTGAGGTGAGATCAACTAAATTTGATCTTAATTAAATCAAGCTTAATCATGTTATCTTTAAGCTTGATCTTAGATCGGACTTGAAACATTTTTGGCATGCAAATAGCCAATGATAGTCACTCCATAGATGCATGAAACATCTTCTTGAAAATATGATTACAGAATTAATTAGTCCGAGATCAAATCTCTTGTTTCAGTTATAGTGTTTTTATCATATTTTATTAAATTTTATCCATATATTTACGTAAACCCTCATAAAATATGGATGAAATTTAATGAAACATAATAATAATACCCACATAAATCTATAGATGAAATTTAATGAAACATAGTTAGAACAGAATAACTGAAACAGAAGATTTGACGAAAGTTGATACAAGCCTTGGATGATGGTTCCAACATTTCAGTTAATATTTCACTTCTAAGGCTTAACTCAATTGGTACAAACAAGCCTTGGATAATGGTTCCAACATTTCAGTTAATATTTCACTTCCAAGGCTATCTCGATCAAAATGACTAAAGTGACAAAAGGAGCTAAAATCACCCGTACCATCAGCTAAATCAATAAATATGCCAATTTAAATGGAAATAAAACTTTCATTTCCGTAGGTTATCGTCATTTTGTCAGCAGAACTACAATATGGTACACATGCTGATACTAATAAAATATCAGAAAACTCAGCTAGGTCACAGAGAGATACAAACGATATATAAAACCCAACGTTTCCAAGTCAGAATGGAATAGCCAAGGAGTTTGTTTTGAAAGAAGGAATTGTGTGATATATACCACAGGCATTCTCGTATTTGCATCCTCTAAAGCCAACAAAAGTCAGGGAGTTCATCAAACAGCAACTCATCATAGAGAACTTTTTGCAGCTGCAACTTCATAGAAAAGGATGCAAATACTGTAGAGATCCTTAGGTGGGTCAGTTTATAACATCTCAAAATTCTACATGCAAGAGGTCAGCTCTCCTCAGTATCTGAAAGCAGAAATGAAATAAGTGGGTAGACTGATTTGCATAGAGAATGCTTCCACTACTAAATAGATTGCAAGGCATGCCAACAGCATAACTTTACAACAAGTGCACCTAAGTTTAGATCATTTGGTCTTATTCTATCATTGAAAATGACGAGAGAAACAGAAGCTCAATAATTCTTACAAACAAGGAGGCATAAAAGAGATAAGAGTATAATTTTTACAAGACTTCGGTTTTATCAGTCAAATGCAAAAATAAGATGATAGCGGCCAACAAAATATGTCAGCCATCAAGGATTTCTCTTTATAAATTTGAGGTGTGAACTCTGCATACCAGCGTAATGAATAGAAAAATCATGAAAAGAGGAAAGCATACACTTAATTTTATGAGCATAAAGCATAACTATCAGAACTTAAATCGTTATAAATGGTCAACCGAATAAAACATGATTAAGACATTTCTCAACTCATTTCAAGCTATAAATACTTCTTTCATAATTTTCCCCTTTCCTTTGAAGATTTCTGTGAGATTGAAAAACCTTTTTCATCATGGGATAAT